>JAOWCC010001589.1:60502833-61702833 GCA_030867875.1 Actinernus sp. WN-2022
AAGCTTTAAACAAAAGCATAATTGGCCAGGGCTTATATGCACTTTAATGTCGAGCACTGTCCAGTATTTATCTTCCCTGCGATAGAGAAAACTGTGAAAAAAGTTTTTTGCGGCACATACACGGTTGACTATTGATTGAAAGATGGCACCTGGCTATCCAATCAGATGAGGAGTTTGTCAATCGATGGTAGCTACAATCGTTGCCAAAATGCTTGGACCGATAACCTATTTCTTTGAATTTGAATAAATTCTTATCACCTGGACTGGTCCTTTGTCCCCTCCCCCATTTCAATGTTGTTCCAGGCATTGTGAAAAGTGGTTTTCACCTTCATGTGCATGATATCAGCTGTCCAAAATTCCTCCCAACATTGAAACAGGGGGATGGGGGACATGATATATTATAAAATCCCTAAAAGTATCCAAAAATCCTCTAAGAGATCTTTCGGTCCAAGGTATTTTGGCAATGATTGTAGGTTATGCCAATATATTATATAAATCCTGCCAAGAAATGGAATTTTCTTTCCTTAATAACAAAACAATACATATATTGTATGCTTGAGAAACAGTGATTGGAAGCATTTCACTGTTAATCTTGTGCATATTTCTTGTGTTATTGGCAGAGTAGCCTGCATACCTCACGGTATTGGTAGTTTTTTGCAAGAAGATCGGGCCGTGGCCAGGGGTATTTTTGAATGGTTGCCATCTTGGCCAAGCTGTGAGATACGATCTGGGTGCAAGTGTCCAGCTTGGCGAAGATCAGGTGGCCATTCAGAAAATACCCTGGGCTGCAGCCACAGTCTTCTCACAAAAACTACCAACATCATCAACTATGTACATGTAGGCTATTGGCAGAAATTTATAATAAGTACTATATTTCAAAACGCATACGTAGGTTATGTGTTCTGTCATAGCATCAAATCACTGATGCACCACACATGTATATTTTACATGACCCAAAATCTATTGCTGGTTTTCACTCAATCCCCAGAGATTGAAATGACAAAGGGCATGGCGACTATGTTGGTGCCCCAACAAAAGAAGCTAACGAGGAATCTATTGTTTAAGGGCACCAACATGGCGGCTATGACGTCAAGTGAAAACCAGCAATAATTACAGGGCAAATTGGCTCAGTTTAGTTTGCAACTCCACTCAGCATTTTTAATATATTGAAGACATTGATGGCTTTTAGATCATTTTTTAATCAGAGGTGGAAGTTAGGCTTGTACACAAATGCAAGTACATGCACTAGATGTTTTTAGAAATGCAAACAAGATGGAATCAACTGTTGCTAGTGGATCAGACCAGGTCTTATTAAAAGTGGCACTTTCTATCCTCAAATTACAAATTTTCCAATGAAAATAGCAGAGTATGTTTTTAAGATGTACTGGAGAAAATCTGTGACAATTTTGACGCCGAGGGCTCAAACTAAATGCTTATGAGATATTTACAGCAACTTGATTTCAGTTACAGTGAACTGATTTCAAGTCTCAACAATAAGCTTTAGTAATCCACTTTAATATTTGCCATCCTCTGTCGAAAAAGTCTGAAAAGCAGATTCAGGACATTCACATGGTATTTCTCTTCTATCTCAGGGTGTTATTTTTGTAGTTATGTTTTAAAGAAACGTGTAGTTTCAATTCGATTGATGGTGCCGTAAAGTGTGATTCAACCGAGCATCTATTAAACACGCACATTTCAAGAACGTTATGCCGCATTTTATGTTTAAAAATAGTTCCTAGCTATGCAACTCGGCAATGTCGTCGACGAAATTGGAGCAGAATTAGCAAACTACAAGAAAAACTTGGGTTGAGTGTGTTTTTCAGCGTAGTGCATGAACTTACATGTAAATATTTAGCTTTACATGACACATACATACCTTCTTCGTCGATTTCTCCGTAATTATCTCATCTCATCCAGAACTGATGTCCCTCACTACTGAAGCAGTTAGTCGAGCCTTTCTATTAAGATAATCTTCTACTATTAGTGGCGATGAAAGGGCAGAACTTCGGATATTTTTCTCAAATAAAACTCCACCACGTTCGAAGCTGGGCGCCAAAACTAACAGATTTGAGACCAGGGCACCAGGCCTGATTTGATTCCAAATATGGGTTAACTCGGTTTAGTCTCACTCGGCCGATTAAGTAAGTCAGGAGAGTTTTTACTATAACTTGCCTACACAATTGATATGTATCAGATACAACTATATAAAAATACACAAGGCAGGCAACTAAATTCATCGCCGACAAGCGAGACGCGCGAGAATTTTGCCGAAAAACGAAAACTTTATGTAGTTGGCGAGATGAGCCACAGGAAGCCCGAGCTATATGTAAACAATCCTGAGCCACAGGAAACCCGAGCTGTATTATGAGCACGCTCAAAATCAACACATATATATACAGCAGAATCAAGTCAAAAGGTATTTTATTTCACAATTTGCTAAGAAATGATGGATTATTAAAACATCAGTGACAAATACACAAAATGTCAGCCTTAAGTAACAAAATATTTCTAATTTGAAGCATTCCACCGACTTTCCTCGAAGTGCTGCAGAAGGGTTGTTTAGTCTATAAAAGAGTCGAATGACTAGATCTGACAAAGAGTAACGCCGGGGACTCTGTCAACTCCACTATGTTTACCATCACCCGACCGACCCACTTTTTTACTTAGAAACGCAAAAAAATGCTTTAAGTCATTTTTTGGAGAAAAAAGTAATAAAAAAATATCGAAGATTCTTTTTAAAACTACACCTCTTTTCCGAGCTCCCTACGTTTTAATTTATTGCCTGTCTCACGCAAATTGTCAATCCACTAATAGTACAGTAAAAAGTAGTTGAGGAATACCCGAGGGGGGGGGGGGGGGTACTTACATCAAAATGGGTATGTATGTGAGGCCAAGAGGCTCAAACCCTGTCCCTGTTTGACCCAATCCGAGCTCCAAAACTCTGATTGCCCCCTTTTTGGGAAAAAAAAGACCTGATTGCCCCTTCTTTAAATTGTTTTCAAAACACGGTCGGATATGTACCCCGGCCGGTATACCGCGTACCGGGATTGCGTGCAAAATAAGGAACATTTCAAGTCGGGACGTAAACAAATCAGCAGATGAAGTACATATATAAGTATTGAAGTACGAATTAGCGGCGTCACGATGTATGGGAACCTCAGTGCTTGCATGTGGGCAGGCGATCAAAATGCGGCAACAGAATGACTTTTTTTGACATAGTAGCTAAAAAACTGAACCCTAACTGCCTAAAAAATACTGAACCCCGACCCAAATTATACTCAAATCCTGACCCTGATCTGCCCAAATCAAGTCAAAACCCTGACCCTACCTGCCCAAACTGAGCTCAAAACCCTGACCCACCCCCGCGGCACATACATAATACGTCACAAACAGGAGTACTCCCATCCCCCCCCCCCCCCCGGAGGAAAACTTGGATTTTTGTACGAGTCGTTTAGGTTGACAAAGAGAGCGATGGTAAACAAAACATGTTATTGGGAGGTCCTTAGTTAGGCCAGGTGTTTTGGGCAATAACAACTTGGGTCCAACCCTGTGCATGTGATTAATTTAAATCGAGAGCCATCAATAACAGCCCCATCGTATTTATTTAGTAATCTGTTACCCCATTTAGAGTTCATTTAACTACTATATAGGAGTCAAAATAACTCCTTAAAAAGTAACTCTATCAAAATGAGTAATACCAACTCCACTCATTGATGTTTAATCCGAGGCAGAGTTAAAATAACTCCGATTTCAGAGTTAAATTAACCCCGAAAAAGTAACTCCTCTCTTGAGAGCTATTTTCACTCCTACTGTGGAGTTAAAATAACTCCCTGAAATTAACAGTGTGCCAGGAGTGTCAGGAGTGGCAGAGTGCCAGGAGTGACGACGGGACACAGAAAAGTGTTATCTCCGGAAATTTATTTTTTTCTTTTTTCCCGCTTTATTCGCCTTTAATTATTTTTCACATCCAAATTTTCGAAAAATATATTTATAAAAAAAATTCGAAAATCTGGTTGTGAAAAACAATTCAAGGCGAACAAGGGAAATAGTACACACCAAAGTTCTTGTGAAAACACTTTTCTACGTCCCGTCGCATTGCCGTCGCCTTCCTGGTTGCTTAAAGTCCCTAATTGGGTAAAAGCACCATGAAATTCTGAATTTAGAACTCGCGGGCAACATGCAGAATAACAAACAACGCTCCAAGATCAATGACACTAACTATTGTGGACTGAGCCAGTTCCAGTGTTTTAGTTTTCCAGTGCGCGTAAATCATTTGGAACTCATTTTGAATCTAAATCTATAAAAGCCTCGATCAAACGAACATGAACGTGAACATTATCATGCAAGACTTGGACTCTCATAAATTCAAGTTGACCGCCCACCGGAAATCTTAATGAGACTTCAACTCGCGCTCTAGCCCTGCCCCGAGGTTATACTGATCAGTTCCAAAGTAAAATTCGAGAATGACTTTCAAAGAGATTCTGAGCAATCTCGCAAACGTTGACCCTTGACCGCAATTTCATAGTTAAATAAGAGCTTTCTTGATCAACATGAAAATTCTTTAGAGTACGTTATTTTGTGAACCACGGGACGGTGTCATTTGGTTTAAAACAAATCGTCTTTAGAGTTCTTTGCTCTCTGATTAGAAAACTAACTCCAAGTGGGCCCAGTTCGAGTAGCCATGTCGATTTATGTTTGCATGGCTTGGGCTGATAATTTCGTTCGATATCCATGTCTAAGCGATTTTGCGTGAATTAACTCCGTGCTTTACTTAACCGTTCTGTTCTGTTATTAGCGAAACCCGCTGAACGCCGGTTTATTTCGATCTAAATTTTAGATGGCAGCTGATCGTAGCTTTAACACTTCAAAGACACTTTAACAAAAACAATAGGCTTGCAAATTAAATTAGTGTTTAACCTAATTTTCTCGAACACATGTTGCGGAGTCAGGCCGCATGTCCTTAGGGACACTGTGTGCATTCGAATGTAGTAGTATATGAATTGTTGCTTCTGGCCCGATTACAACAAAATACAACGAACGCACTGTTGCATTTGTTGCATTTTATAACATATCACCCTTCGGGTTCGTTATCATAAAATGCAACAAATGCAACAGTGCGTTCGTTGTATTTTGTTGTAATCGGGCCAGAGAGCAACAATTTATCTTCTACTATAGTTCATTTATTGTATTTTATAATTATATATTAAATAATCGGTTTCTACCGCTTTTTTCCGGATTGAAGCAGTTTTGTTGTACTATTTTTTAATCATATTTTACATTTCAACGTCCTATTAGAGGAGTGTGGCTATAAGCTTATTACATCATAGCTGATCATATACTAGCGTTTGTCCGAGTACGTGCTTTAAGGAATTATTTACATGGATGGAAGATGGATATTCCGGATGATAATCCTCTAGGAGCAGATCCAGCTGCTTTTCTTGCTGGTGTGCGTAAGCAAACTACCGAAAAGCTTAAAGAAGAGATTCAAGAACATAATTCCTTTAAAACTCAATTAGGTTTAAACATAACTTTCGTACTTGATAAACCTGATGGTTATATATATGAGACAGCCACCTTTTATAGCCTTCAATCTGTTTTGATCAACGATGATGGGATCCGTAAGGTAATAGTAGAATCACATGCTCAGATATACAACCAAATCGAGAAGTGGATCAGTCGAGGATCTAATTGGGTCGTAGATAGGGTCAATATTCTATGGTTAAACACCGCTAGATATCAACCACTACGTGGAGGCTCATATTTACCACTACCATCAGAAATAGCTAATAAGAAAGCAGTGATCAATGTGAACAACAAAGACGACAATTGCTTACGTTGGTCATTACGCGCAGAAGCTCTTTCAACAGCAAGAAAAGCAGCAAAACTTCCAACCATAAAAAACCCTCAGGAGACATCGAAATATAAAGGAGATGATGGGTTTAACTTTGATGGTGTGGATGCGCCAACACCAATCTCACAAATAAAACGCGTAGAGAAGCAAAACAAAATCTCGATTAATGTGTTTGGATGGAATTCGAAGGAAAAGCAAGTGATCATACACCACATTTCGAATGAGACTTTCTTAAAGCATGTTAACCTATTGCTAATAGAAGACCAAAGTAGTGGTAAGCAACACTATTGTTGGATCAAGAACTTTAATCGCCTCCTATTCGATCAAACGAAGAATCGTAATAGGAAGTACTTTTGCGAGCGATGTCTACATGGATATTCCGATGAAGCTCTTCTTACGAAGCACATTCCAGAGTGTAATGGTATCAATGACAGAGCCATACGCATTGAAATGCCTACCAATAATAACAACAAAGTCTCATTCCAGAATATCCACAAACAGCTTAAAGTACCCTATACTATCTATGCAGACCTTGAGGCATTAACCACTAAGATCGAAGGACCTGCTCAAGACCTAAAGAAGAGCAATACTATTAAAACAGAAGAACATATTCCCTGTGGATTTTGCTATATAGTTATACGTTCCGATGGTCATAGCGAACCACCAGTACTATATAGAGGCACGGATACTATCGAACGTTTTCTACGATGCATACAAGAGGAAGAGGTGAAGATCAAAGCCCAAAAGGCTAAACCACTATGTATGTCATGGAAAAACTATAGGGTTTATAATAGCGCAGCGATTTGTCATATCTGTCAGAAGCCCTTAATTGGTGATAAAGTACGTGATCATTGTCACATCACAGGTGAGTTTCGAGGTGCCGCACACAAAACATGTAATCTAAAATTACGTCTATCACCTATAGTTCCAGTTGTATTTCATAATTTACGTGGCTATGATTGTCACTTATTGATGCAATCTATTTCTAAGACTAAGGGTAATATATCTTGCATACCAAATAATATGGAGAAATATATTTCATTCTCACTTGGTAACCTACGATTCATTGATAGTATTCAATTCTTACCATCATCTCTTAGTAAGTTGGTATCAAGTGCAGCTGAAGACACATTCCAACAAATCGCAAAACACACACATGATCAAGAGAAAACCAATCTATTAACTCGTAAAGGAGTGTATCCATATGAGTACATGGATTCATGGGATAGATTTGTAGAGACTTCTCTACCACCGAAAGATGCATTCTATAGTAAACTAACTCTAGAGGACATATCCGACGAAGATTACGAACACGCAATAAAAGTTTGGAATGTATTTGATTGTAAGACATTGGGTGATTACCATGACCTTTACCTACAAACTGACGTACTTCTTATAGCAGATGTGTTCGAGACCTTTCGCACAACATGTATGCAAAACTATGGTTTGGATCCTGCTCACTACTATACTAGTCCTGGTCTATCGTGGGATGCATTGTTAAAGAAGACAGGTGTGGAGCTTGAACTATTAACTGACTATGACATGCATTTATTCATTGAGAAAGGTCTACGTGGTGGTATATCTATGGTGTCTCAGCGTTATGCCAAAGCAAATAACCAAAGTATACCCGATTTTGATCGTAATAAACCAAATAGTCACATACTATATCTTGACGCTAATAATCTGTATGGTTATGCTATGAGTCAATATCTACCAACGGGAGGATTCGAGTGGTGTACACCAACGGAAGAACGAATCGTCGAACATGCGATTGATTCAGATAAAGGTTATATCCTTGAAGTCGATCTAGATTATCCTCGAGAACTTCACGATGCACATAACAGCTATCCACTAGCTCCAGAGAGAATGCGAGTCGATAAAACTTGGTTCTCAGAGTATCAAACCGATCTATTCGAGGAACTATATAAAGGTAATGGATCTTTGAAAGTGGAAAAACTCGTATGTAACTTATATAACAAAGAACGATATGTGCTACACTACCGCAACCTACAACTGTATCTATCTCTTGGTATGCGTTTGAAAAAGATCTACAGGGCATTACGATTTGATCAATCCCCATGGATGGAACCATACATACGAATGAATACAGAGTTACGAAAACAAGCGAAGAGCACTTTCGAGCAGGATCTATACAAACTGATGAACAATAGCGTATTTGGTAAGACAATGGAGAATCTACGTAAGCGTGTAGATATCCAATTAGTGCGTGCATCAGAAGGAAACAAACTACAACGTCTATTGAATAAACCTAGTTATGCTCATTCGACGATCTTTGACGATAATCTAGCAGCGGTACATAACTACAAAAGCAAACTACTTCTTAACCGTCCAGTATATGTTGGAATGTCAATTCTAGATCTCTCAAAACATTTGATGTATGACTTCTACTACAACGAGCTCAAGAAGCAATATGGACAACGCTGTAATCTACTTTATACCGATACCGACAGCCTACTACTACACATTAAAACTGAAGACGTCTATTCAGACATGGCAACTCATAAACATCTATATGATACTAGTAACTATAGCAAAGACCACCCGCTGTATAGTATAGACAACAAGAAAGTACTTGGTAAAATGAAAGACGAATGTGGAGGTATTCCAATTGTAGAATATGTCGGACTACGATCTAAGCTCTATTCTATATTAAAAGTAGGTGGCGATGAGATTCGTAAAGCTAAAGGTACCAAGAAGGCAGTAGTGAAACATCGTATTCGTCATGATCAATATAAAGAGTGCTTGATGGATAAGAAAGTATTCAAACATGGAATGCATATGCTTCGAAGCGAAGGTCACAGGATGTATGGTATGCATATGAATAAAGTATCTCTATCACCATTCGATAGTAAGAGATGTATTTTAGCAAACGGAATAGATACGATAGCCTACGGTCATGGAGACTTTTTTCCAGATAATGAAGAAGTAGCCGATTTTATTAGCAATATAATATCGAACGCAATCGATACACTATCCTACAATCGTAAAAACATCATTACAGAGGATGAAGATATGGACGACTTTATTCGTGACTTGCTTCTATCTTAGAATACCTTTTGGTGGTAGTTCTGTATCTGGTGGTATCACTTGTATCTCTTCACGAACGAACCCTCGCTTTGGTGCATCTTTTCCTAAATAGTATAGAACAGGTTGATTTGATGATACCACACTTCGAGAAATATAATATGTCTGTAAACTCCATACAGGATCAGTTGCTCGTTTTACTCCACCTTCCAATTCTCCTGGTGAGTATAGATATCTAACTAAAACATCAAATGGTAGTCGCTTTTCTTTCAATCCAATAATTCGAGAATATGTGGGAGTTTTTATGTTAACCTTCTGCGATACAACAGAATTCGAAGGCTCCTTTCCTGTAAGTCGTGTTACTTCATTATTCATGGCCTCGATAACCTTTGGAAGTCGTAACACCCATTCTCTACTACGTGTATCTGATCCTTCAGATGTGAGTACCATTTCCTGTGCATATTGGTATCCAAATAATCTTTCAGCCAGTGTTCTATTTGCTCTTTCAACGAAGCTTTGTGATCTATGGTTACCAGCTTCACCACGTTGGACTTTCGTACCGTGTAGTTCTAATGTTTCAGACATACGTCCCATGAATTCCCTACCAGGATCGACTTGCAGAGTTTTTGGCCATTCTAATGGACTACGCTTGCATATTCGTTCGAAAGCTGCAGACACTTCACCACTATCTTTCGATGCTAATGGCTCAGATTCTTTATATCGAGAAGCAACGTCGATTACGACTAAAGCATACTTATATAGTTTCCTTCCACGACTAGGTCTATCATGAGGTAGAAATATCAAATCAGCTTGGTGAACCTCATTTGGTTTCGATACAGTCCAATGTGGTCGTGGTATATAACGTGGTGGTGGTAGGTATATTTGCCATAGTGCTTGTTTCTCTAACCAAATCTTAGCTGTATCTTCCGATACCTTTGCTGCTACTGATAGCTTACCAACTGCAGCGTAACCTTTCCAGTATCCCTCAGGACCATAGAAGATATTAGCAAGGCGAGAATCCATCTGATATCTATGCATAACGACTAGACTCCAATACGAAGACAAAAAAAAGATAAAGACTTATCTAGCTGACAAGTTCTTATCCTTCTTTTTTATGTAGATTCGTTTAGTAATCTTATAGTAATACTCTAGTAATACTCTAGTAATACTCTAGTAATCTAGTAAGTGATCTAGTAATTACGTTAAACGTAAAAAAGCTCGTTTTTTTAAAGCATAGCTATAACCAATTCTTATAAGAATCGAGTGGCAACGTATCCAGTCGCGAATACACTACCACCTAAGGCCACCAATTCGGCAGTTTTCCTCGAATTAGATGGTCGATAATCTGAGAGTTTAGGCTTTTCCAGTTTCATTTGTAATATGTGATATATATGGAGTTTTCGCATTGCATCGATTCTATCCTTAAGTCCAACGTGTGCGTTATTTTCTTTCCAGTGGTTCCAGATGGCTAGTGCTTCTAGTCGTTTTTCTCGGTTTTCTTCGTAGGCAGTCATAGCGGCAGTTGCCTTCTCCTGAGCTTTATCATGTCTTACCATCTCTGCGGCTGCCGCATTTGGCCCGCTAATTGCTTTTTCGATTTCGTATGAGGCAATACTAACAGCACCACTTGCTACGGCAAAAGAAACCGCCATAACTATTATCGTTCCCATAGCTTCGAAGGCGAGGTAGAGTCGCCCCCGTTACTCAACAGGCTTCCAATACCCTTTGTCCTTTAGGTATTTCTTAGCTGCAAGGCCACCAGATAGAACCGCTATCCACTTCACGAAGTTCAAAATACTAGATGAAGGATCGTTAGTCAAAGGCTCTTTGATTGCTTTTTTTCCGACCCAACCGATACCTGCCGCAAGTCCAGTCAATATAGTAGCTTCCTGTATTGTGTTCATAAATTCGTTAACCATCTTATTGGAACAACGTTTACATCGCCGATAATATGTGTCTACGGCGTGGCTTCAAATGCTATATCATGCCTTGAGTTTTTAGGTTACGACCTTTTGGGGTTTCTTTGGTAGCGGCAGCTGAGCTGCCTGTGGCTTCAGTGGAGCTGTGGTTAACTCGTTGCGTTTGTTTGTATTGCTTATACTGATAGTACAAACCCACAAATGCTATGCTTACCCCAATTACAGCAAGTGTGGTATTAGTTGATATCAAACTTGGCTTATTGGTATGACTGTCTACCTGCGCCTGCGTTGCCGCCACATTGGCGATATTTTCTTTCCTTCTTTGCGCTATGAGTTTGCCTGCAGCGACTCGTTTTGGATTTGGTGGGGGTTTTACTGGTTCTTTCGTGATGGGATCATTTCGATCTTCGGAATGGGTATCAACTTCCATCTTGTTAAGAGTAATTACTTAGTAGTTGAGGTAACTTCAATACGTTAATTCTTTTAATTTGAATATGCCTCAAGTACTTCATCAACTTCACTTTCGCTCGGCAATACTTGCGCCTCGGAGTCCCGTTTAGCGGACATAGAATGGTTAACAACGTGACAAAGGGCACTAGTTAGTGCTACAAGTGGACCTGCTTTGTAGGCCAATCGGCCAGCCAGGGCAGATATCTCGTTTCGGACTAAGTGGTCTTTCTTTAGATCTTTCAACAGTCTTCGTTGTTGTCGAGAATCTAGAGGCCTCACATATGCGACTACACAAGTTGCTAGACTTAGTGCTCTATCCACTAAGCAGTCATTTATTTGCTTTGCTAAGGCGGCTTGGTATCTACGATATAGGCGTTCTATGTCTTTATCAGGTAACTTAGAAATGTCCCCAAGAGAAAAATTCTTCCCTAGATATTCTTTTGTCGTACCAGTCACGGCTAGAATAGAAAGAGCTTCCCTATGTTCGCTGATTTCTATGCTACGATCTTCATCGGTGGTAGCGCAGTGTAGGTTCGTTTCGAAGCCATGGCAATTTTTGCATGTAGCTACGATGGCAGCTTTGCTGCCGCTACTGCGGTAGCCGCATTCGGCCCTTGGTGGAGGACCTGTCACATCTATTTTGCCGGATTCAGCTAGTATGTTCATTAATTCGTCATCCAAATCTTTATCCATCTTACTTCAACGTATTGTGACATACCATAGGTGAAGGTATCTCTAATATGGTTGAAAAAGGATGTCGCAAACAGAAACATATATGTGCGAACTTAGTCTCAAGTTCTGAAATGAATAGCTTCTTATCATCTAAGGATATGCTAGCGCCGTAGTCATCGAATAGATCCTTTAATCCCGGTGCGCTTGCGATGCGAAATGCCACAACGATTGCGCAATTCTCGCGAAAGTTCTTACATATACTCTTTTGTGTTTGTGATGAGGCTCAAATCGAAATACCAATGTGGCGTGCAGAAAAGGCTAAATCGGATATCTTATTGGTCCTTCCCTTAACATCCTTGCTTGCCGCACAATCATCGAGGATAATAAGTGTATTCGTTCCTTTGAAAAAACATGCACAGTCGCCTAGGGTTGCATCAATATCGTTCTGAGAAGGCGCTAGGACAATGAAGCGAGGATCTCCCTTACCAACGCCTTTATAGGTTTTATTGTTAGCATAGGTGGGACAAATCAATACGATATATTCAAACTTAAAACGAAATGGACCTCTCAATTGATCAACTATGAACTGAGTCTTTCCGCAGTTTGTGGGGCCAATTATGAGTGCGTTAAAGGGAATTTGTTCTGTCAATGTGTCCATGGTAATGAGTACATTAACGAGTACATTAGTGATAAACATTTTGTAGCATTCCCTGTTCAATAGTTGCTTGTGCATCAGAAAGCACGAATATGTGCATGTTCACCTTACCTGAGCCTCCACTGCGATGAATCCTAAGGCGAATGGATGCTCCAGCATCTTGTTGGGCTAAACCATCTCCATGAACTATACTGGTTTGAGAAGTGCGGCAATCGATGAGTGCGGCAAACTTGTTCTCAAAGAACTTCTTATGCGTCATGGATGTAGCGGCGGCAGCCTCTCCGAAACGCGGGACAAACCAATTCTTCGCTGACTTCCATAAATCCTTTGGTAGCATCCCAAAAGAATATAGAGCGTTAGGAATGCCATTGACGTGTACCTCGACCTTGGTGATTCCTGGATTTACGAATTTCTCACTATCTCTAGTGCCTGCCACATGAGGATCCACAAATAGAAGAAGGATGCCATTGAGAGAGAGACGAAGTACGTTTATGCTTTCAGATACGAGTGTGTCGGTTCCTAGATCGATCGAGACGGTTTTGAAGTACTCATAATGGTTATACAGAAAGGCTTTACCGCTGGCGTAGGTACTATTGGCCTGCGACGCAAGATCGAGACTTTCGATGACTTCATATTCTAGTTCAATGTTCGATAGTTTGTACGTTCCTACTTTCGTACTGTCGGATCCGACTATGACGTCTATGGCCGGTGCCAGTGTCAAATGAAATGACATCTTATCTCGAATCGCATGTGGATAAAAGACGCCATGGGTTGTGATAACTTCATGATCAATAGGTATCTTATATACGCTACCGTATGCCGCTAGTGTCGCATTATCAGCCGCATTAGACTTAACTGCGTTGCTAGCCTTTGAACGAAGTTTGTTCACATTAGCAGATTGAATGCCCCGCTCTACGCTATTCTCTCGTTCTACATCAGATAGGTATAGATCGCTATATACCTGTAGTAGATCGGGTCGACTTAAATCTTCTAATCTAGTAGTTCCCATCCATACGACTCGCTTTGAGACTATGCAACGCCCAACATTGGCCACCAAATAGTTGTCGGCATGACCCCCGGATAGAGCGATATTGGCACTAAGGGCTAGACTACCAGGTACTAGAAGTCTATTTTCGCCTAACGTAGGAACATTAACAATTAAAGTTTCCCCCGGATTGGCTGATGAAGGAGTGAAAGTTACACGATGGAACACACGACTGGCTTTAAGAGATCTACCTTCTCTAGGAGAATAGTCAGGATGGAGCTTCGTTGATATCATGATGTTTGTTCCACAATTGAATATGTTTTGTTCCACAATTGAATACTAATAGTATATCACATATCAAGTGTTCAATATGGAAGAAACTTTAGACTTCGATCCTATATCTGAAGAAGGTAGAGCCGATGTGAATGATCTTACTGCCGAAGAATGGGCGAAGATTAGACCTGATGATGGCGAGGCAGAAATGGATTGGTGGAATAGAGCTAAGCATAGCTTCAAAAATACGACGAAAAGCATACGCGATAGGTTATGGAAAAATCGTAGTAACTGGGGAACCAGTTCAGCTGAGTATATAGAATTAGTCAATCAGGGTGATGATGCGGAAACGCAGTTTACGGCAGGCAGTAGTACTGCGGAAACGCTATTTGAAAGACTGAAAAGACGGACTGAAAATGCACAGGACCAAATAACTATAAAGTTTCCAAAAGCAGATCTAACGAAGTTCACTGCTAGTTTGGATGACTATGATAGGGTCGTGATAAAACTCAATCGTAAAAATGCTGGATCATACTTACTG
The DNA here is from genome assembly GCA_030867875.1 of Actinernus sp. WN-2022. Taxonomy (NCBI): domain Eukaryota; kingdom Metazoa; phylum Cnidaria; class Anthozoa; order Actiniaria; family Actinernidae; genus Actinernus; species Actinernus sp. WN-2022. Next base: position 60,517,225 of record JAOWCC010001589.1, read on the forward strand.
TCGGATGCTGTAGACACTCCCAACGTATTACCGAAAACGCTTAAAAACGCTCTTGGACCTACTGCGGAAAAGGAGATTAGTATGAAAGAGGATATGGCCACCGAAAAAGATAAACAAAAGGCCAAGGAAATAAAAAAGATGGATTCATTAACTAAGGGAACTCCAGAATATGAAGTGGCAAAGAATAAAGTAGCAGCACTAGAGGATCAGAAACAGGAGATCGAGGAAGAAATAGAAGCCATCAAAGATCGTATGTCGTTACGAGACCGCATAAAAGCCATCTTCAAGAAACATGGATTTACGGTGATTGGAGTGTTAGCTGTCGCTGGTGCCGTAATTGGTACTGTCGTTAGTATATTGACAAAAGGCTTGGCTTCCGTTGCTAGGGGAGTTGGTGGTGCTTTGAAGGATCTTGGAAAGAAGTTGGCTAACGTGCTACCTGCGGCGATAGGCGCTATTGCGAGTTTCATATTCCGTACAGCTGGAGAAGTTTTCGGCTTCCTTGCCAAGAATGCCTGGCTACTCATTGTAGCTGTGGTCATATTCCTAGTAGAGCAATATAAATCGTCGAAACGTCAGCGCTAACGAAATATCATCCATGAGGCTACGCCGGCCACAATACCCACGATTGCTAAATTGGTTTCGTGATTCGTTGGCGATGCGCCGCTACTTTGTTGACTGTGTGGTGTCGTATCAATCGTAGCGGTCGTATCAGTCGTGGCTCCGCTGTCTGTAGCAGGTTTATTCGTATTTAGTTTCGAGCCTTCCATAGGGGCTGGTGGTGGAGATTTTTCGTTAAGATTGATGTCGTCGTTTATTCCTAAACTGATACCGGGTTTATTTGCCGTTCGTAGGCTGTTTACGTACGTAGCGCCCTTAAAGATAATCATATAGCTAGGTATTAACAGACAATCCTTCGCAACTGCTAGATCTAGACTAGAACTAATATCCTTAATAGATTCTCGGTATTGGGCTAGAGTGTCTGAAGCCGATTCTATGATGGCATCTTCAAACATCGTATCGAATCTATTTTGGGCGGCTGAGGACTTCGATCCTACGATTGGTGAGCCGGTTGAAGCCTGGGATGATAAGACACAAAACAAATATACCATTATTGACGCATTAATTCGGACCACCCCGGCCTTTGTCAATCCTTTCCCATTCTGTGGAACGAACCAGTTGTAGCGCTTCTCATTCATATCATTTCGACGTGTGGTAAAGTCGATTTCATAAGCACCGAACTCTCTTCTGATCTTGTCATATGTGACGTAATTCCATGGAACGTTGTTGAACTTATTGAATATGCTTTCCCTGGGGAGTGGGATTTCCAATTCAAACAGTACTCGCCTGATCGTATAGTATACATGAAATCGATAAAAACTCCGAATATTGTCGATGATTGGCGCATTGTCTGAAAGATGGTCGTCGAATGATACGCCACAGCCTGCCGTAGCACACCAAACGGCGAAACATAATTGGTGCTGCCAAAGTTTCATTGGTTCAACATCGAACCACTTATTCGTTTTTACTATTCTATCGTAAGCATTAACAGTACTGTCTAGCAGGGCATAGCTCGGATCTTTATTTTTTATTTTATCACTAAGATCAAGTCCTAGCTCTTGAAAGATATGTCGCGGCTCATACGTAAATAGTCGATCTTTCGCTACGTAGATCCTTAGAGTTTGTACGATTGGGTATATGTCTTTAGCGACGTGTGCCCAGGAAACGGCTGGAACTGGATACTTAAAATCAGTCCTTCTGAATGGAAGTGGAAAACCCCTGCCGAATGCGGCCGTCGCATGTTTTTGCGCTGTCACGCGTAACGCTTCGTGTAGACGATTTCTGACATCTACTGGTATGAGACCACTCATATTCCAATGCTGCCCACCATCGTAAAACATGATTCTAGTCTCGTATGTAGACTCATCATGTATGTCGGATGCCGTTGTCCTAGCTGAGAACTTATCGAAGTCCGCGTGAGGATAATTTTTCTTAAAGGCCGCTAAAGCCTTTGCATTGCGAGGTGCGATATAGTCACCCCAATCACCGTCGAAATGAACTCTGACTTGGAGACTAGGCATGGTTTCTTATCCTTGGCGCCGGGCCAATCAATCCGTTCGATTCATCCACTTGACTAATCTGTTTGATATTGATACGTATTAAAGTTACGACATATGTTAATATCGTGAAGTAAAGAATATATGTTAATATCATATCGAAGTAAACTTCAGGCTTTAATATGGTAATCTTAAATGTCACCACTACCTCGTCTGATCATACGGTCTACTTTCAAGAACCTATTTACATCCATAATATTTCTCTAATCGAGATCACTTTCGAGAACAATTGGTGGAATCTAGCAGAGGATGCGACTTTCTGGTGGTTTACGGCTGGAAAAAATAACAAGCCTGATGTGAGAATCTCGCACACTATAACTGCAGGGCACTACGACATGGCAAGCATCCAACCATACTTCAAACCCGCAATTGAGGCTGGTGTCATGAAATTCATGAAAACCTTACCAACATGGGGTTGGATCCTAGAAGTCAAGAAACAGATTCGATTCAGCAGAAATCTCTGTACACTGCTGTGTCTCAAAGGCAATGAAGAGGGGCATGGTGTGACGCTCGACGAGGATAGCCACGAACTGACGCTACAAGATATCTACACAGTGTATGTCAACTGCGATGTGGTAGATCCCAGCTTCTCACTTATCAATGGAAAGCTATCAAACGTACTGGATAGCTTAGAAGTCCGAGGCGGGAAGTTTGCAAAAAACACATACTCTATAACGAATCCCCAAGCCATACGAGCTCTAGATACGACACGAAACAGCCTTCGCCTGACACTTAGAGACGAAGAAGGAAATATTATAGACTTCCGTGGTCGACCTATACGATACGTATTGAAGATTGAGTAAGTTATGATATAACATAATGGCAAGCGATTCGATTCAACTACTTCCAACGGCACCAGGTATGTATCCACCGCTGGCTAGCGGGGCTAGCGGAGATAATTTTCGGTTGCAAACAGTCCGAGATACTCTTTCAGATATCGAAACTCAAGAAAAACACTATGAAGGTGTGCGTAAGAAATACGCCCGCGCACAAGGAATTGTCCATGGTGTCGCTGTGGTAACAGGAGGTCTATCTGTATTATTATCGGGTTCAGGATTAGCAGTCGCTCTAACTGGTTTTGGTATAATAATAGGCCTACCATTCGGTGTTATTGGTGGGGTCTGTGGGATGATTTCAGCAGCTACAACCATTGGGGCTAAAAAGATCGGAAAAAAAGTTTCTAAACATGAGAAAACCGCTATGTTAGCTAAATCGAAAATTAATACGATTCGCGATCTAGTATCGAAAGCCCTTCGCGATGAAAATATATCTGACGTCGAATACAACCTAATCCTCGCTGAGGTAGATAAATACGAAACTATGAAGATTGAAATTCGTCACAAAACTTCGGCTAATTTAAGCCGAATGAGTGAAAAAAGAGTGGAACAAATTCGAGGCGAAGTCAAGCAAAAAATGCTAGAAGAAATGATAGCAAAATTGGGGTAAAAATTGACATCTCATATGAGAAAAGTGAGCGTGGGCGATATTTACGCTTTTCTAAGCGGTTCGTATAAATTAACTTGTATGTCGAGTTCGTATGCAAATTTCGAGACATAGCGTAGGCGGCGCTAATTAACATACGACAATTGCTTAAAACATAAGTAGGATATTTTTTCGCCTACGTCACTGTCTAGCATGTATAGCCCTCGCGGTTCAGCGCTGGACTGGAAGGAAAATGGAGGCCCTTTCAGTTCAGAGTTCGAATCCGTCTGGGGACTATACATGGTAGATCGGTTTGTGGGGGGTAAAAAGCCTCCAGCCCCCCACAAGTCGTAGCGCGTCTGTCGATGTGGCAGAAGACGAACGAATACAGTACAAACAGTGTCAATCCTGGGTCGGGTGCTTGGGTAGAGCTTACAGATACTCGAATAGGGTTCCAAGGAGTGCCGGTTGTGCCTCAACCAGTTAGGACCAAATACAGTAGACCGAATACAGTAGACCGAATACAGTGGACCAAATACAGTAGACCGAATACAGTAAGCCGGGCCCGGTAATAAGCAAAAACCTCTCTAGGAACGAAAAGGAGAAGTAAGGAAAAAGGAGAAAGGGGTTCCTAGAGAGGTTCTGGAGACGTCCAGTTTTGCTTTTGGTCTTTTTCTTTGTTTTGATTTTTTCTTCTTAGAACTAAAATCATATGGTCTAGTTCGAATTTTTTCTATCTATATCGTGACCAGAAATGGGAAAGAAGTGCTTTTTATAGCGAGCGGGGTGCCTATTTTACCGGCATCGAATAGTGTATAATAAATGCATGGTTAAATAGGAAATGAGTTGTTAAATTTTTTGGTTGAGTGATCGCATGCGTCGGAATTATTTTAATAACATCACGAAAGTCTATCACCAGAAAGTTTCTCACGCGTCGGAATTATTTTAATATAGTAACGAAAGTCTATGAATAGAAAGTTTCTCACGCGTCGAAAAAAAAAAGAAAAAATGAAGAGAGGTCGCATAACAATTTCTCTTCATTCTTTTTTCCTTTCGTATTGTGATTTCTACTTATCCTCCGATTCTACCACATTTAGATCTTTCTCACTGATGGAGAGGTCATCCAATGCATTATCGAGATCGTGAATGTCCACCACATTTTGATCTTTTTCCGATTCCACTACATTTAGATCTTTCTCCGATTCTACTACATTTGAACACGTGATATTCGCCGACTTGTTAGCTCGTTTCTTATCAAGGTTCTTCTTATTGCGAATGGTACGGCGTTGAGGTGCACCACATTTTACACAAAGTTTGTGAGTAGTACGACAGCCTCGACCACACGTCAAACATGGAACGAATATAGCACATCCTCTTCCTATCTGGAAGTTATGTTGAGAGCAATACTCTAACATCTTTGAACACTTCCTTATACATTTCGTGGTCTTTCCTCGCATCAACCAATCACAAGTTCTTGTCTCAATCATCGTGCAATATACCTATATATGTTATATGTCTAATTGGTATCTTAGTTGTGACGTCTACGTTGAGGTTCTTCAATTATACGCACTTGTCTAATCTGTGTGGTATTAATACGTACTAAGATAACAGCATACGTTAATATCGTGAAGTAGAGAATGTATGTTAGTACCATGGGTGGAGATAACAACGTAAGCTAATATCGTGGAGTAGAGAATGTATACTAATACCATAGGTGGCGATATACGGTATACTAATGATATCTCTAACAGCTGCTCAAGTTTGGATCTTTAGATGCAAGAATGCCTAGGGACAATTTGGATGTTGCGAGAGATCCTATGTGGCGGCATAAGCATTTATGTAGTAATCTAGTAGAGCGTTTTCGTCCACTATGGTGAGCTGGGAGCGCTTAATGAGCCACTCAACGATCCATTTAGCGGTATTAAGATGATCATTGCTACTGGCGCATAGTAGAGCATGATGAGCGTATTCATACTCTATGGTTATCTGAAAGCGTCGAATGAGCCACTTAACGGTATTGAGATGGCCATTCCTACAGGCATCTAGTATAGCAAATCCGACGGCTTTATCCTCTTTGGTGAACTGGAAGTGCTTAGTGAGCCACTTAGCGATATCAAGACAGCCATCCTTACAGGCAGCGCATAGAACGTAATCGGTGTGTCCACCCATTTTATCGAACCATAAGTGCTTAATGAGCCACTTAATAACGTTAAGATTACCATATTCACTGGCGTAGACAAGAGGAAAGCTATCATCGATGTAGTTTGCGGAAATACCGAAAGTCCTAGCCAAATTGTCTCGATCGTTGTCATTACGAGTAGACCTAAGACCGAAAGTGAGTACTCGTTTACGGAACTCTTGGTCTACGTTTTTGTAGCGCACGAGAGATGCGGCACCGTTTAGGTGTTTCGATGTCCTTGCGATGCTTGCGAATGATTCTGGGCCTGCATACTCTACTATCTTGACTAAGATTTCTATGGGAAGGCGCGGTATGCTATCCATAGTGGAAGAGATCGATATACTGCATAGTAATCACTTCTCTAATAGGACGTTGAAATGTAAAATATGATTAAAAAATAGTACAACAAAACTGCTTTAATCCGGAAAAGCGGTAGAAACCGATTATTTAATATATAATTATAAAATACAATAAATGAACTATAGTAGAAGATAAATTGTTGCTCTCTGGCCCGATTACAACAAAATACAACGAACGCACTGTTGCATTTGTTGCATTTTATGATAACGAACCCGAAGGGTGATATGTTATAAAATGCAACAAATGCAACAGTGCGTTCGTTGTATTTTGTTGTAATCGGGCCAGAAGCAACAATTCATATACTATATACTAATGTGGTGGGTAATGCAGAGAAAACTAGCCCTACAAATTCAACCTAAAAAAGAAGAAAATTAACCTTACAGTCTTCGAAATCGGGGGAACGTGTATATTAAACATTCCCCCAATATTTGCAGCAAAGGATGTTTTAACTCAGATTGCTTTTAAGTAAAAAAAAAGTGATTCATTTTGTGTATGACTCATGAAATGTGTAAAAGCTCGTGGTTTTAAAGTGCAGAAAGATACTATTTTGGCAGTACCGTTTGGAAAATCAGTGCATCATAATGGTGGTTCTTTCATCTTCAAAATCTAGCACAGGACTTTTTGAAAACTAACTCGAAAGTGTTTGTAAAGTTAGAGCTTTACACTAAAATACCACAGCACCGCGGTCTCTAGCTAGAGTTTGAAGATCAGTGTTTTCATTGCGAGGGAACAAAAAATTAAAGTGACAGAAGTTGAGTATAGGACTAGGACCGAGTGAAGAAAAATTAATCGGATTCAAGAAATGAACCCCATCACAAGAAAGATCACACTAAAATTACTAAGTTTACCGAGTTTGAGAATGTTTAGATAAATACGAACTGAACATCAAGCTTTCAAAAATCGCAAAAATAAGAGAATGTTTTAGGGGTCGCCGTCCGATACATTCTCTCTTATTTTCTCGGTTTTTCTCGGTTTTATTATCAAACTAATCTTTCTCAAACATGGTAAAGTTATTAGTTTTAGCCGGTGATCTTTCGTGGTGGGGTTCATTTTTTAAATCAGATTTATTTGTTCACTCGGTCCCGGTCGCTTCCTCGACTCCGAAATGGCAAATAACAACTTCAAAAACTACGAAAACCTGATTCCATGATTCGATAATAAATATTTGGTCTGCTTTGAGTTTGTGTGTCATTTAAAGCTAATCGAATCATAGATGTGTTATGTATTTCTAAAACTTGAGGCTGTTTTTATATTTCTGCTTTATCGGTACTTAGCTAGACAGCCTTATAATTGCATGGTAGGCTGTTCACTGGCGATATTACGTCAACAGATATTGCAAAGCATCATCGGTCGGACAAAGCCAAATAAATACTTTCAAGCGATGCAGGAGAAGTAAAACCCGTGTTAAAATCATTTAATGGGTACAGAAACAGTGCCACTATCTCTAAATTCCACTTTATTTGAATTAACAACGGATCCAAATTAAACCTACGATTCAAAATTAAACTACAGACTCGAAGTTGTAACGGCAAACCCGAAGTATCTTTATGTCTCTATCAATTCCAAGCCCGCCCATCCCCCCCCCCCGGGCAAGATGGGGCATTTGACAACCTATCTGTCCCCGGGGTGGGGCATTTGTTTTTCGTCAGACCGGGCCCAGGGCATTTGTCAAATAAATATCCCACTCCTCCCCTGTGTTTGATTTTGTTTTGCTCAACTGATCAACACGTGCTTGCTTCATCGATCAACATGGCGCCGGAAAAGTCATCCGTGAACATGACGTTAGGAATTTCCTAGTTTGCGGTTTGTTTGGAACTCGCTAGTGAATGTGGGATTTGGGGGCCCTTACGAACGTGTTTGAAGGTGAGTACTGCATTACTTTAATAAAGAAAAGCGGTGAAATGTGGCTTTGAAACGGCGAAGAAATTTGGCGCGTTCGCTATACTTGCCCCGGGGTGGGGCATTTGCATAACGTAGCTGGCCCCACGGTGGGGCATTTGCAACGTTCTGATTCCAAAATGACAAAATCCCCACAAATGCCCGGGGGGGGGGCATGGGCGGGCTTGGAATTGATAGAGACATTAGCTTTGGAGCGTAGTTAGAACAGTGGAACTTATGAGCCACAATAGGTTTTGACGAGAACAAACTTTATAAACCATCGGCTTAGAATTCCAATTTCCCGAAAGAGTTAAAAGTTAAGATTAAGACAACTAAGACACATTTCTTGATTTCAGACCTCGCCAAATGGACTCGCAAGTCAGCACACGTCTCCAACTTGTGTTTTGTTTGGCCACCCACTTGCATGGACTTGCGTTGACTTTGATCGAGCTCAAATTCGCACGCAAGTCGACGCAAGCTTTTTACCGTTTGGCCACCCATGCAACGCAAGTCGATGCAAGTTGACGGCAAGCATAACTGTCTTTCTTCGTTGGACCCTATTTCCTTCTATTTTTAGTCGATGTCATTTAAAACAATTAAAACAGCCGCTTTCCTCTTTCTCTCGATGATATTCACCATTTGTCTGGAGAAACCGCTGCTTGTTTGTTGTTGTTTTGTTGTGTTCGGTTGGAAACAACAAAATGCGACTAATACATCAACTTGCAATTGCGACTCGAACTACTCGACTTGCCCAAAACTATTCTATATTTTAATACACTTCAACTTACCACTTTTACGACTTGCTTGAGTTTCTGACATCTATATAGGATGAACATGTATGCACATGCAATGCCCAAAATATCGTCCAGATTACTTGCTCTGTGCTCTTATACGGCACGCGCAGGTTTACAGATTCGGTACAGCTACATACCCGGCTGTACTAACGCAACTGCCGAGTTTCGGATACAACAGACTGAAATACATTTTTTCCGCCGGAGGTGTGAGTATCACTGCTTGAATTTTTTTAATCAAGCCGTTCCCTGCCCTGTGCCTGTTGTCCATTCATCCTGGATCTGAGCTGAACGGAAATAAGAATGAATACTTCTTCCCCATTTCAAAACAAAAAGAACTCAAGATTAGGAAACAGCCATATGCGAAATGATCTCAAGCTTTGCTACCGAAACTCAAAGAATATGAAGTTCGCAAATGGCTAGTATTGAGTTTGACATAGTTTACAAGTTGTTAAATTCACACAATACGCGTTGATAAGATTATTTTAACCGCTGTGAGAAGCAAAAGAGATAAAAACTGACGGCCATCGCAAACTGTTTGCGAATGTTTGCGATGGCAAAAACACAACGTGAAAACCATACGTTTTACGTTCCATGGAGAACGCGAACCGGTCAAAAAGTAAATCACTCCGTCTTTCGTTCGGCGTGAAGGGAACTTTATGGTTATCATATTTTTCGAAAATTTGGATGTGAAAAATAATTAAAGGCGAATAAAGGAAAAAGGAAAAAAAACAAAATTTCCGGAGAAAACACTTTTCTGTCAGTCTCGTCGTCACTGCCGTTAAGACCTAATCCCCTGAGTGTAGAGGGCACCAGAGGCGCAGCGAAGCAAGAAATATCTACGTCTAACAGCAAAGCCGCCAATACTGCAGGTAGAGTACATCGAAATGAGTCAAAGTACGAATTTTACGAGTTATACCTTGTCAGGAGCCCATTACCTCTTGACCTTGTGTAGTACTAACACACAGACAGCCATATAACGCCTGTACAATTTCCCGACTTTGCGAGCATGTAGCTTTACTCCCATACTGATCATACGGCATCAAAACGAGTCGAGTCTTAGGGGCCATTCACACTAGTCCATTTTAGATCGATCGATCCGAGTCCGCAATGAATAGATCATTCACACTGAGAGATGGGCTCGCTAGATCGATCTCCGACCGATCACAGATCGTTCAGCAAGTGTTCACACTTGGCACATATTAGGCTTTAGATCGATCTCGGATAATTGTGAAATTTTTGTTATTTTTTGTTTTATAACCCTTCCCATCAATCATTCCTGCTTTTAGTTGCAATGAGTTCGACCAAAAGTAGTAAAAATAGGATAACTTAAAAAGTATTTGGAATATAGACAATGAAATTAACTGTTTGAGAGATCGACAGATGACTGTCTCGGCAGAGCATCTAGTAAGACTCTGGCCACCCTTTTCTGAAGTGATAAGACTGTCCAGTTTATCTTTGTTACAGCAAGTCCATACTGTACTACAGCAAGGGTTTAATCATAGCATTGTAAAATATTAAGACACGTTCCTTAAATGGAAGATGCGACTTAATGGTCTTAAGGATACCGATTCGTTTAGAAATCTTTTAACAAAGGTTCTCTGTATAATCATGCAGTAGTTTAAGTTCAGTTTCTCATCAATATCTAGGCCTAGCAGTTTTGCGTGTTCTACCTGTTCTACTTTACTACCATTTGTATAAACATCAAGAGACTGATTAACACTGGCGAGTCAAGTTAACAAGAAAGCGTTTCAAGTAACTAGCAAAGTTTTAGTTTTTGAACTCCTGGCACTCCTGGTACTCGGGCACTCCTGGCACTCTGGCACTCCTGGCACTCTGATACTCCTTGCACTCCTGGTACTCCTGGCACTCCTGACACTCCTGGCACTCCTGGCACTCCTGGCACTCCTGGCACTCCTGGCACTCCTGGCACTCCTGACACTCCTGACACTCCTGACACTCCTGACACTCCTGACACTCCTGACACTCCTGACACTCCTGACACTCCTGGCACTCCTGGCATTCCTGGCACTCCTGGCACTCCTGGCACTCCTGACATCCCTGGTACTCTAACACTCCTGGCACTCCTAGCACTCTGGCACCACTGGCACTCTGACACAGTTCGCTTGTTATAATTATCATATTAGTTACTACTTAATTATGCTATGCTGTGACGTATCTTGTGCGGCGTACACGGGCCATAAACCACCCTGACTACGTAATTGCCCTATTTGGTAAGGTGAGCTCTAGATCGGAATCTCAACATAAATTACGTTATGGCTTTGCCATAATCTTGGTGTTTTATGTTGTGACCCTGAGTTGAAATAATTCTGCCGGTGGCCACATGCGTACTAGCGCAATAAACACAGAAAGCTTTTTGGATAATTATGGCCACAGTATGTGGCAATTTTATCAACTTTCCAAACACAGAATAGTGTTACAACTATTTGTCAATGGTAATTATCCTAGCAAAGATAGGGCGATAAATAGGCCACACGCCACACTTCCTGTGGCAGCCCCAGACAGACCACCGGCAGAGTAAACTAGCAGAGGTGCATTATCAAACGCATAATTACTCGTCAATACGGACTATGATTACTTCTAGAAGCTTGGAAGACAAACTGTGCCAACATTAAAACTAAGGGCGACAACCCCTGATTGACTCGCCCGTACAGCTGATAATATAATAAACATGATCATAATGCTAACATTGAAGTAAGGACGACAACTCTTGATTGACTCGCCGTACTGATAATAATACGATATAAATGACTATAATGCTAACATTGAAGTAAGGACGACAACCCCTGATTGACTCGCCCATACTGGTAATAATATGATGTAAATGACTATAAGGCTAACATTGAAGTAAGGACGACAACCCCTGATTGACTCGCCCATACTGGTAATAATATGATATAAATGACTATAATGCTAACATTGAAATAAGGGCGACAACCCCTGATTGACTCGCCCGTACTGGTAATAATATGATACAAATGACTATAAGGCTAACATTGAAGCAAGGACGACAACCCCTGATTGACTCGCCCATACTGGTAATAATATGATATAAATGACTATAAGTTAGACTAACATTGAAGTAAGGACGACAACCCCTGATTGACTCGCCCAAACTGGTAATAATATGATATAAATGACTATAATGCTAACATTGAAGTAAGGACGACAACCCCTGATTGACTCGCCCGTACTGCTCTTCAATAATATGATAGAAATGGTCATTCAATGATCACGAGTAGTATGATTTACTGCAAAGATTTAAGCGAGCCAGGGCGGCAGCCCTTGACTGACCCGCCCAGATACGCAATATTGAACTAGCCAAGTACGCGTGACAGGAGCGAGCCAGGGCGGCAGCCCTTGACTGACCCGCCCAGATACGCAATATTGAACTAGCCAAGTACGCGTGACAGGGCACGACTGGAGCACTCCCTGTTAATACAATTACCTCGCAAATGCCTTGCCAAATGAATTATATTCAGTTGGTCGAAAGAGTTGCAGAACGGATATAGATTTTAAACGCGTCAGATTTCCAGCGTCCAAGAACTCTTATCTGCGCATCGGAAAGACCATTGGCTACAGTGTGACCGGCTGCGCCGATCCTGAAACTATGTGCTTTGTAGCGTACCGTGTCCAAGCCGCAAAAGATAAGCGAGCGCTGAAGCTGTACATTAAATGTACTGATGCCAATTGCAGAAGTATCAGTACGGCATACTATGAGGGTCATTTGATTAATTGCTCATAAACTTGATTGTTTTACATTTCTACTTGATTATTTAACAACAAAACTTGATTAATCAGTAACTGAACTTCATTGTTTATAACACATTTTGATAAATTGCAACTTGAAAACTTGATTTATTCGCAACTTGAAAACTTGATTAATTCGTAGTTATCTACTTGATTATTTAGCAAAGAAACTTAATTAATCAGTAACTGAACTTGATTATTTAAAACAAATCTTGATTATTTATAACTTGAAAACTTGATTAATTGCAACTTGAAAACTTGATTTATTGCAACTTGAAAACTTGATTTATTTACAACTTGAAAAACTTGAATAATTCGCAACTTGAAAAACTTGATTAATTCGCAACTTGAAAAACTTGATTAATTCGCAACTTGAAAAACTTAATTAATTCGCAACTTGAAAAACTTGATTAGCCTTTTATCACGTGACCACGTGACCTATGTAACAACATGCACATGCAAGCGATTTTTGCAAGCTATTGAAGATGGCGGCGGAAGTGCTTGAATGATGTACATTTGTAGTTTGTTTAACAACAGATGGCCTATGTTTTTACAATACGTACATTTATGGTTATAGTATTGGAAGACTATATCCAGGAGAAAGTAAATCCTCTAAAGTCTATGGACCTTATTCACACGGCGGCCATGTTTAATCCCAGGAGTATAAAAACCTTTGTTTTGCACGCGTGAACTCGTTCTGAAACTGCTCAGTACCTGGCTACACGTGGAAATCTATTGTTTCAAGCCAACATGCCCGCCGTGTGACAAAAGCCCATTGACAATCATGCAATTTAGAAATAACTCCCTGGAGAATCACCAGCCTTTGAGATTGATAACGTTGCCACGGTAAACAGGTGAGTGTAAATATGTCTTATGCAAGGAATTTGAAGGATGAAGACATGAGTTAGCAACCTATTACCCTTGTCGATTAGTCTTTTTGTTTTTGATTTAACTATCTGGTAAGCACAAAAACTGGTTTAATTTAATATTCGGGCTAAATAAAAACATGAAAGTTAAACACATTCGAGACTAGCTCTCTCCAAATGCATGGGCAAATATTCTGACTGAAAAGTTGACCACGCAACAACAATAGACTAGGACTGATGAAATGCATAAAAAGGCAAGAATATATAGAAATCATTCGTAGTCATTGTTATTATGGCTCTTCATTTTCTTTTCGGTTAAAAGTTTGATATTTTCCCCATAATGATCCAACCTCCAACATTTGTATGTGTTGCGGTCTTTTCCTGAATGATCACAACTTGCTTGTACGAATTTTGCAGGTATAACATTTGTCATTATGCGGAGAACCATGACATTTGACTATTGGAAAAAAATGTCAACTAGTGTCATATCATATACTGTAGTGTCCTGACATATAGTGTCCTGTAATCTAGTGTCCTGTCATTATATAGAGTCATGTCATCTAATGTCCTAGTATGGAGTAGACATGTGCTAAGGCCCTTTTCAGACGGCGAACGTCGACCGAGTTCAATGCAAATTATCGTTAACAATATATTTAGTCTACACAGTACCATACGAAATGTGCTATCCCGACGAATCCCGACTGCCTCTCCGTACAAGTTTGAGACCTGGACAACAGGTACATAGCGGATCCAAATTAGTCCGGATACAGTGTAAAAACAACGGATCCGGAAAAATGTTACACCGGTGTTCTAGGGATTTCGCTACCCCGTAATCTCACCCCCCCGGGGGCGAGATCCTTGGTGATTTCACCCTCCCCAGGGCGAGATCCTAGTGTTTTCTCCCCCATCTTCCCCCCCCCCCCCCCTCCCCCTCCTTGAAACACTTTTTTCATTGAATAAACTAAACTGATGAAGCCCAAAATGGTTGGAAACATTTATTTGTTCACTAACTTTTGAATTAGGTCTTTTATCGTGACGTTCTTGATTATAAATAGACGTTATTGTCTATACTCCGTGCCAACAATAACTCATTTATGCTCTAAACCTTTATCTCCGTATAAAACACAGAACACCTGTATGTTAACCATAATACTTTATTATTATTGGTAGGATAGGATATGTGCAGTGCTAGGATGCGAAACTGAAAAAGCATCAGTTACAATTACTTTGAGAATACTTTACAGTCCAATATTCTTAGGCACTATTAGCCGTGCCTCGATTTTGTCACACACGTAGCCGTCCTTGGCAAACTCAGATTTCCACCTACCGTGGATTTTAAATAATCTGTCTGGTATATTTAGATTCGCTGCTGCGGTAGCCCCTCCAGACCTAAAACTGTGGTTACTAAAACCAGAAGAATTTACTCCGACAGATACCAGATTTGCTTTAAGTATCTCTCTAGATCTGTTGGCGCTAAGAACTTTTGTAGAAAGAACGTTTCTTTTGGCTTGTTTTTCATATCTTACTGATCTAAATATGAAACCTTGTGAATTGTTAGGTATCTCTGCAGCACTCAAGTATTTAAGGAGAAAGGTATATGGGCATGTATCATTGCCCGTTTTGGCAATATAAACCCAAGAGCCTTCTCTGTATTTGTCTGTTTTGCTAACTTCTACGAGGATCTTGTGATACTCGTCTTGGGTTACAATATTATTCCTCCTAATATTCAATAATTCAGAAATGCGGAAAAACCCCGCGTAAGAAAGTAAACACATACATATGAATCTAATGTCAACTAAGTTACTACTATCCCCATAACGCTTACAAAGTATCCTTAGAATCTCAGGGGTTATTGGTTCAGCTTTCTTAACAGCTTTACAATTAATACGGTTTGAAGCCTCTACAACTGATTTTACAAGAAACTTATTACAAGGATTTCTATCCTCGAATCCTGCCAACTTATGTATCCAATTTATTGCATAATACATGTTGTGTATGGTTGCCTTAGCCTTATTTTCTTCAAACATTGATTTAAGAAACATAGCAACTGTAGTAGGTGTAGCGGGAAGGAAAGAATTTCTCATATTACTGAGTTTACACCAATATTTGAATTTACAAAAGTTTCTACAGTAAGACAAAACAGTATTATCTGCTCTAGAATTTAAGGCAAGGAACCACAACTTCTGATCCGTCTGACCGTTTCCTTCCTGGTATACAGCTGAAGTAATATCTGATCAAAATATAATAATAAGAATATATTAATCATAAATATACCTTTAGCCATACCTAAAGGGATATATAAACGAAAACAATGTAATTGTATAGAGATTATATCGGTTGTCGATGTACTCTATCTTTCGTTTCGAACAAAAGGCGGCCCAAACAGGTGTCGCCAATAGCAACCTAGATAACAGATGTAAATCTGAGAACCCAAGTGGGATTTTTGTTGTTGTTGTGTTTGTTTTTGTTGTTGTTATTGAACTTCAATCTTGATTACAACCCAAGTGGGACTTTACAGATAAAACAATAATGACCAGGTGGTCCCAGTAAATGCATACAAATAATATAATTAATTAATTACGGAAACTAAGTAGTTTCTTCGACTTACTCAACAAACTAGGATCCAGGTGAATCCGATATGACTTGTGTCAACTAACACCAAGTGGTTAACATGCCAGGTAGCTCAGGTTCAAAATATCAAATGATCTCGCTAAGTCGTACATGTATAAGTACCAAAGTAGTAATATTTACATATTTCAGTCAGGTTCCAAGTGGACCCTAGTTATTGCGTATCAATATAACGTAGATAACGTCCAGGTGGGCGCTTGATCTGAAACATCCAACTAAATACCGCAAACCATGATCATGCAACTTTATGCAAGATAATTGTCCTCCGATGCTCGTCAATCAGTTCTGCTATGAAACCTTAGGAAAAGGACACCGGAGCGAAATTCAGGTGAACCAAACAAAGATTTCTTGTTATGGCCAAATTCAAACACCTCTGTACCACACGGGATTTCACATATATCAGTAAATATGCACGATAACCCTCTATCTGTGTACACCATAGGCCAGAATACGGCAGAAGGCCATTTTGGTACCATAAGGGTACCTCTACACCCTGTGGCAACGATGTAATTAATAACTCTAGGGATGAGGAAAATAGGCGGGACTACCCAATTATTTTCATTCGCCCAAGAAACCGAAAACGAGTCTACTACTTCAGTGCCCGGGCACCAAAACCTGCTGTTAAAACGAGGTAATTGTGTATTTTCATGATTTGCGAATCTATCCACAGAATGTGGACCCCACCTGTCCTCAATCACACAGAAGTATCTCGATCTAACTCGCCAATCGTCGTAGTCTACGATTTTGCTCAAAAAATCTGCTCTTTCATTAAGTGATCTAGGGATCCATTCCACCTGGAGTCGGATATTATGTTGTACACATATCTTGAAAATACGAAGAGCGATGCATTGCAAGTCTTCCTTCATGCTACCTACTTCGACTATTCTCGAAACGCTTTGATTGTCGGTATACCATATAATCGTTAGACCTTTCAACATATCAATGAAGGACTCCATACCGAGGGAGATGGCATAAAGTTCTCTGTAAGAAGAGCTACGTTGAGCTTCCATGTCGCTCCACATCTTATGAGCAATTGCGTTATGAAATTCTAAGATGTAGCTTGCACAACCGGTAGAGCTCGCGTCAGAATAACATATTCTAGAATAAACAAATTGCTGCTTAAGCATGCGTTTACTGTTCAACAACAATAGATTGTTTTTCCAGAAAGTTAACTCTATTAGAGTAGAGCTCGATAATTCAATCCTCGTATCCCACGAAAATCTTCTCAAAATATCGAAATGAGAATATCTGGTCATAATACGAGTAATATTACCAAGTACAAAACCCATGGAAATAACTTTTCCTACGAATTGTGCCACTTTTCTGGCTGTACTGAAAGAATGCAAAAGAATATTATCAATGATCTGCTGAGTACTGTGAATTCTATCTGTGGGAATAGCAATAACGTGAGTAGACAAATCTATCATGTATCCCAACCACTCTAATTTGGTTGTAGGCTGCCAGACCGACTTCTTATCATTAGGCAGAAAACCCGACAACTTCAGAACCTTCTCTACAAAATTAGACGACCTCTCGCAACTTGCCCAATCTCTAGCTGAACCGAGACCATCATCGAGATACACTGTAATTCTGACAAAATGCTTTCTCCAATATTTAACTAATTCACGGACCACTTTCGTGAAAATAAATGGAGCAGACGAAAGACCAAATGGAAGAACCGTAAAGACAAAGAATTTACATACTCCATTGAAACACCAAGAAAATCCAAGAAAAGATTGATGTTCTACCATTATATCGATATGATGGTAGCCGGACTTAAGATCAAATTTAAACATGAAATTATCATACGGAAGATAATTATTGGCTACTCTGATATCTTCAAACTTGATCTTTTGCTTCCATATGTGGAAGTTAACATGTCTTAGATCGAGGATCAACCTTTTCTTGCCCGACGTTTGTACCGATACAGATAATGGGTTTATCACGATCGGAGGGATTTCGACTTCTATAACACAGCCTGATTGAACAAGTTCTATTATAGATTCAGTTACAAATTCAGAATGCTTGTTTGCCGAATTATTGTTCTTAAATCTAGCAGGTTGTGGCGTGTTAATGAACGGAATAACATAACCTTTATCAATAGTATTGATAATGAAGTTACTAGCTGTAAGCGTATCCTTCCAAAACTTGATGTTTTCTGAGCCTGCCTTTAACTGTTAAAGTGTATATAATGCCTAGCCGGTTACTATTTCCCTCGAAAGTATTAGTTCCATAGAACAATATTTTGTGAAAAAAAATATCAAGTTTTGAATTCGTAACCTTTTCATTGCTTCGCAAAGTAGGCGAGAACGCTTGATTTGGGCTACCTGTGGAATAATTTCACAATCATGAAAGTGGCCTGGTGACGACTATGCTGTGACGTATCCAAGGGGACGGCCTCGGCAACAAACACCAAATCAGTCTCTTTATCTTCACTAGTTAACATCGAAATCTCTTCTACGAAAATCGCTTTGAAAATGCCAGCTAGGTGCGTTGTTTACGGCTGTTCGAACGAGTCAAACCTAGCTAAAGGTATATCCCTTCATCGGGTTCCATTTTGGAACGACGATCGGCCAGAAGCAAAGAAAAGAAGGAAGAACTGGGTGGACTTTATTGGACGGAAACGTGCGAGCTGGACTGCGACACAGCATTCGGCAGTATGCTCAGCACGTATACACTTCCAGTCGGATGACTTTGAGCAATTCTATGTCATCCAAGTTCCCGGAACGAAACCTTATTCACCAAGACTGAAAAGGGACGATGTTGGGATCATGGTTTTCCCTACCATCTTTGAGGTGCTTCAACAGCCGCCACAATCAGCTCGAAGTCTGCGACAGGTAAGATAGTTTTTAACACATTGTTATTGTCTTTTGAACATTTGAACATTTATTGAGCTATATATATTTTATGCTTACAATAGATAGATGTAAAGTCGAAGCCAGTGGCTTATTTGACAAGGGTCAACAAATCGTACAATTACAATAATAATGTATGTAGTCTAGATCAGACTGAGGACAAAAAAAGAGAAAAAAAAAAACATACGAGAGAAGAATGTATAAATAGGAATTATATCAGGCTAAACTAAATTACACAGCTAAACTAAATTACAGTACATGTGCACAATTTAACAGAAATACTACATAAATAATCTAATCACTTCAAAAACTGGGAGTAACAATAAATGAGTGAGGTTATAAATACACATTATGTAAATTAAGGAAAAGGTAATATATAAATTAAATCAGTGAGAAAGGAAGTATGTCTTTAATTTCATTTTATGGTTGTAGTGATTCACGAAGGGATAAGGGAATCTCATTCCATATGTTGGGTCCTTGGGATCTAATAGAGTATTTGTATTTGAAAAAGTGGTGATGCATGTCAGACCGGTGTCTTGTATAGTGTTGATGGTAATCCTGATTGAATTTGAATAGAGTGGACAATGGAACAGGTAATAGTTTATTAATATGGGAGAAAATGAAGCATGAGATCTGAAGCTTGTAGATATTTGAAACAGATAACACTTTAAGCTTATTGAATAATGGTTGTGAGTGGGCACGTGAGGATGAGTGGGTAATAATTCTGACTACTTTCTTCTTGAATGTGGATATAGTGTCTGCAATAGTGAACTTATCGTATTCTCTTTTCTGATCAAGGCTAACAGAGCCGAAAGCTCAGCGACTTCGCAGAGTGATCAACCGATACCAGTAGTGCCAGTGGAAGTGGCCATATCCAGCCAGCCTGAGGAAATGGTAATGGATGCGTCCAATTGGATGCAGCATGTGTGGATCAACCAGTATCTGTTGAACTCGAACTTCCAGCACAGGTTAGCTGTTTTATGTTTTGCTGTCGTTTCATACGCCGCTTTTTTAGCCCCTTACCTTGCAAATAAAAAAATGTTATAGTCTGAGGGGCACAACTTCAATAGATTGTATTGTATTATATTGTCGAGCATGCAATTATATATATTTGTGTGTATGAAACCATGTGTATATATATACTGTGAATAGAAAATGGTAGTGTTCCAACGATGTACTCCCAGTAGAAGGATCCAATAGGATACTGGCTTCTGCTTCGTTATTTGTAGCTTGTATAGTAAATCGTAAAAAAATGTGCCTTATTTATTAAAAAACGTTTCGACCGTTCGGCCTTCTTCAGTTAAAAATATATTTTTTAAATGTATCTATATAATACATGGCTTATGCAGTAGCACATGCAAGAAGAAGAATCAGAGAATAATTTCAATGTGCTGCCGTGCAGTTTACATTCATTGGCTGTTGTGTCGGGAGACAATATCCCTACTCTTTCACAACATATTATTTCGTCCCTGCTCATGATTGAGGATGAAATGCTTATAACACTTTTTTTAATATATATTTTAGTTTGTTGATGTTAAAACACAGACCGATTCATCATGTTGTGAAGAGTGTCCCAAGCTTATTAGAAGGAACAGGCAGTTGCGAAACAACTGGATGTCCACTAAGTTTAAGCTGAGAAGGTGCAGGCAGCAAATAATCTCATCAAAAAAACCCAAAAGATGTGGTGAGTGTAGATAATGGTAATAAAAATGCACAGCACTATAAAGTACTGTAAGTTACATGTAACATAAGGGTGGGTTTATAAGATGTCATATGTAGCTATAGCCTGGTCATAACTATATTGCTGAATATATTGTGGTTTCAGACTGTAAGTGTAAAGGTCAGACAAAGGAGAGTGAGCCATCCACAGGGGAGATCCCACCCACTGAATTGGAAGTAGAAGATTATGAGATGGAGAGTGATGAAGAATCAATAAATGGAGAGGGAACAACTGAGGAAGAGCCTGAAGATGACTTGTATACTGGGGGTACAGACACTGCAACAACAGAGACTGACACAGAAGATGAGAAAGATGCAAGGTATATTGTAAAGAAGAAAACAAACAAATGTTAAATATTGGAATTATATTTAAAGGTGCTTATTAACAGGAGGGCCCTTCATAGAGAGTTAATTGTCATAAGCAGGGCAATAAATCATTTTTTTTTATGGTATGTGTGTGTTGTTTGTAATTTTCTTGTGTACCGTAATTTAGATAGAACATTATATATATCCAAATTTTGAGGCATCTATAAATAGACTCTTTACGACAAGAGCACTAATTTTGTGAATGACAGATATGTAATTCGTAAGTAATTATGTTTGCCTTTACTCCTGTGTAGGGTCTACATTAAAGCAGACGACAATGTGAGAACACAGCCAAAGTACATTGTCTTCCTTGCCCAGCTGTTATTGCTGTTTAAGTTCTGTCCATTTTGTAAAGAAAGCAATCCTTTGGTGGAAACCAAACAAGTTGGTACCATGGCGGAAATAACGTCAATGTGTACAAATCCGAAATGTCGGAAGGAATCCACTTGGAAAAGCCAGCCAACCATGCCTGGTAGCAGGTGGATCTGCGAGCAAAGTGTTCCAGATATTTAGCCACATGGGGCTAGCATGTATTTCCCTCAACACCTTCTTTGTCCACCAACGGGTAAGGAAATCATTGTATGTTTAATCAGGTACCTGATCACAGCATAGTCGTCACCAGGACACTTTCATGATTGTGAAATTACCCCACAGGTAGCCCAAATCAAGCATTCTCGCCTACTTTGCGAAGCTATAAAAAGGTTACGAATTCAAAACTTGATTTTTCCCCCACAAAATATTGTTGTATGGAACTTAAATACTTTCGAGGGTACCTGAGTGCAGTCATATAATTAAATAACATTTTCAATTTCATCAATATCAATTACCAACTGGCATATAACTAATAATATTATCAAGAGGATATTTGTTTACAGGCCAGGTATTAACAATGTGCAGTTCCAGAAAATATCCTCTCTCCCCCCCCCCCCTTCCCCCAGAAGGGATTTGGAAATTCCAGGGAGGTCAGAGGCCCAGAAAGTTAGAAAGAATGACAGGGAAGAAATGGAAATTCCATGGGGGGGGGGGGGGGGGACATCAGCAATATACAGTTTATTATTATTTTTATTTGTTTCTAAGTGAATTAAACCCTTTTTCATTGACAGAAAATTCTCTTCCCCTCGATTTTCATCTATTGGAAAGATTACCAGAAAAAGATGCTAGAGAAACTGAAGGCCATTGGTTCTGGATTAGTCATAGCAGGAGATGGCCGCCATGACAGCATGGGGCATAGTGCAAAATATTGTTCATACACAACATTTAGCTGTACTATGTCTCTGATCATTCACTTTGCCCTTGTTCAGGTAAAACCACATTACACATAATATTTAAAAGCATATTAAAAAAATTATAGAAATGTGTGTCCGTGTTGTATCGGCCTATACAATGTCGCGCCTCTGGCTTGAGATTGACATATAGGTCGATACAACACGGCCGGTCATGTTGTAAACATTACTTGAAACAAAAGTGATGAAATAAAGAAATTATTATAATTATTAATTACACATTTCCTTTGTTCATATTGTTCACAGAAAAATGAAGCTGGAAGCAGCCCTGCCATGGAGTACATGGCCTTCAAACAGTGTATGGCATACTTGCTTGGAATTGGCTTGGTGATTTCCACTTTCATTTCTGACAGACACACCTCTATTGTGAAACACATGAGAGCAGCTGAGCAATATCACCCACTACTTTGACCTATGGCATTTGAAGAAAAGTAAGCTAGTTTACAGTTCCTGTCGTTACGCAAAGTCATACTATCCAATTCTTTACACTGCAAGTGAAGGGAACTAACTTGGAGTAGCACTTGCCAGTGAAAAATATGGCAAGTTCTAAATGGTTAATTCCCTCCTTGCCAACATGGCCTTAGTCAATCTCCTTCAGCAGCTAAACTTTCTTCACTGTATGCATACTATTATATATTGTAATTACAACTTTCATAGCGTAGGCACAATGATCCTATATAAATTATAATCTTATGATAATAGACCAATTCCGTGATCTATGCACAATTTGGTCACATGGTCTGAAATGGGTAAACACGGCATGAAATACAGTGCCGTATGAGAATCCGATGTAAAATCAAATTTCTGAAATAGTCACAGCCTGCAAACTAAGGCACCAGACAACATATTAACTGGTCAAAATTTGACGGATGTATCTGCTGGGAATTTTAGCAAGCATTCATGTTTTCAGTTCTCCATATATTTGTCTGTATTTCCTGGTATTTAGAACTAGGCCAAGTCTGTGGGAAAGTTTTCAGAACAATGCATGGAAAACTGAAAACACGACTGCAGGCTGCACAGCTACATGTAGATCCCTCACATTTTGATCAGTTAATCTTTTGCCTAGTATCTTACGCTTGCAGGCTGAGGATATTTTAGAAATTCGATTTTACTGAAAATATTTTGCATCGGATAATGCTAAATGCAGTATTTGTATGGGAATCTGATGCCATGTTTACACATTTTAGACCATGTGACCTCGAAGCGGAAAAGGTCTGTTACACCCCTCTTCTTTTAAAGTTATATTTCTAAACTAAAATAGATTTATTATTTGGTCAGATTTTTGTTGTGCCCCTAAAAATAAGGGAACGTACATTGTATAATAAATGGTATTCCAATAACTTTCTTTCCAGGTAATAAAAACTATTATAATTATTAATAAATACATGTACATTGTACACATATGTACTTTATTTCCAGAGATTACAAAGGTCCTCACCATTATCTCAAGGGAAAGAGCATGCAAAGCTATTGCTGACTGGATAAAGCCTTGTGGGAATCATTTCTATTGGAGTGCTTGTTCAACTCATGATGGCAATGGTCAAGTGATCTTAGCAAAGTTCAAATCTTTCCTAAGTCATATTGTGAACAAGCATGACAATTTGGAAGATCCACTGTACAACAAATGTAACCATGGTCCCAACCTTCCACATCGCCAATGGTTGAAAGATGGTAAATATATAAGATGGACACCTTTATTATGGAACAGGGTTTGTAGCCCATACTAAAATTAATTTCATACATTTTCTCTCAATTATCAGTAACCTGCTTAATGCAGACACTTTCCATTGTCCCTAGTGTCTCATTAACAGTGTTTGACTGTAAGTTATAGTTAGTGAAGTTATCCTGGCCTTTCAATTTATTCATGTACCTTTTTCTCACAACCTTTTCTCAATGCAAGGCTAAATCAACATGGTCTCTGTGTGACAAAGGCTTAATCTTAATTAGCCTCTTAGTTTGTTTTTTAAGACTCTACAGTGTATGAGAAGGTTTGTAAAGCCCTAAAGAACACCAGACTGGAGAGTGCGATACAGAAGGCATCCCCTATCTCCCAAACTAGCTGCTTGGAGGGGTTTCATTCTGTTTTAAACCAGTTTTCGCCCAAGATGATAGGCTACTCTTATCCTGGAATGTACTGCAGGTTTGTGTTGATTATAAATGTGACCACACACGTGAAAACGTACCTTCGCACTGAAAACAAATGGTCTAAAGAGTAGTTTGATGACCGTTGGGAATTTTTAATAGGTCGTTAGGAATTTTTAATAGGTCGTTCGCTGCCTGTTTATTTGGCCGTTCGAACAGAATTTCGCGAAGGTACATTTTCCCATTTGTGTTCACAACAAAGGAAAACTGCCAATTCAATATCCAGAAGCCTAATATAACCATGACATATTATACTGTCAGAAGAACACTCTTAAAAGCAATTCTTTTTAAAGCATTCATCTTCTGCAATAAATCATTTCATGTTCTCAAATGTCTGTCTTGCTTTCTGGCAGTGCAATATGACATGGCTATTGCTTGTAATATTCTGAATATACTGTATGTTAATTATTCTCTGTATAATATTATTAATACTCTTAAATAATTTCTATTCAATCTATGTTGATGGGATTAATTGGTCTTAATTGCCGTTATTCCCCCCATATTTTTAGGCATATTGTGGCAGCAGTGCACTTCAACTGTGACCTTCAAAGAGATGTGAAGTTAAGGAAGGATGGGTCAGAGCAGATGAGGGTAATCTATCCAAAGTTCAAGAATGGCGAGGCAACAGTTAGAGATGTCAGAGTTCAGCAAGATTTTGGTAAGGATTCTCTTTTGTTTTTCTTTATTTAGTTAGATTCAATATCAGTACTATTGGAGGTGGTACATACATGTAAGATGCTGAGGGAAAGGTTCATGAGGGCAGTACTATTTTAAACTTCTAGATTTAATTCTACACAACAGCTATTTATTGACCTATTCTATTTTACTATCTAGTTTATGTAGAGGAAATCTTCCAGACTACAATGAAAGCCCTAAAGGAAAAGAGTCTTGATGCTGCATTCCAAGAAATTAAAAATATGACACCTGCACCAATGAACACAATGTTACAGAAGCAGCCAAGAGGAGAGGCCGTGAAGAAAAGAGATGAGACGGAAAATGTCTGTCAAAGATGTACCACCAACCACACCAGGTAGAATACACAGGGGTTATTGCCTAAGCTAGAGATCCAGATGGGGATGTTGGTCAAGTTTTTTTTTTCATGTGCATATTTCAGGCGAGGTCCATGTGCGCACACAAAAAAGAACAAGATCAATATCCCTGGCCCATCCAAACTGAGCAAGCTCAGCCAATAAAGTGTTTATTACATGTATATGGCACATTTCAAAACCTTTTACTTGAAACCATTACAGTGCAAAGACCTGATGTCATTTGCTCTTGTTGGGTCAAATTGTTATGCATGACAATGTACAACTGAAAGAAATTGAATTTGCGAGAGGTCCAGATGAAAAAAACTTATGAACAACCAATTAGATTGCAGGATTGGACCTCATCTGGACCTCTCTATGCTATATAATAAAATGTATGTAATACCATGATTATCCTTGTTTTACTTTATTCTGAGAAGTACATTTAATCTCTAATCAGCATGCATTCTAAATTACCCTTGTGGCTTATTAAGCCTCATAAAAGTCCCTCTGTTGCACTTCCACAAACCCTCCCCTCCTCTCATGTCATGCTATTGGGGTAAAAGACAAGTTACAGTAGTAAAAGTTTATTTTTTTATTTTCCTGTCATATCTTACATTGCAGTCTCAGAAATAGCCTCAAGACAAGCTTCCACGGCAGCTAAGTCACGAAGGAAGAAGAAACAGACCAGCAGGGCCAAGTAATATGTAATTTCTAGCAACAATTTTGTTGGCATAATAATTTCAACAAATATTTACAAGCTACTACTCAACAAAAGAAAACAAAAATGATATGACAACATTGTTTAGGATAGGTTGTACTCCGTCAGTAGTTTTGTTAAATAATTTACAAGTTGAGGAATAAATAAATTTCTAGTCTTCTTCACTGACAAAGCCTGTAAATTCTTCCTTATCATCCTTAAATTTCCCTCTGATTGCATTGTATGCACAGGCTGGTAGTGCTATTCTCTTGTTGCCTAGGTAGCCATGTACCAAGTATGTAAATTCTCGGTATGCAACACTACGAAGAAATCTGAGAAAAAAACATGATCCCAAATTACTTAGTTTGAAGTTTATAACAACATTACATACCAGTAACAGAAGGAAAATAAATAACACATTTGATACAATATAGCACCAAGTGTTGCGAAGTTACCGAGGTTCCAAATAAGAGTTTTGTATGAGATTCAGGACGTCAGGACTGACTAGCCTCGTTTTCGTGTTTCTTGAGAGTTTCAAACGCTGATTGCTTTGTAAGGATGTATTCTTCCATTATCAAAGTGCTACATGTTGCTAACACGAAATCGCTCTTTCACATAGGCTAGTTTATTCTTCAGAAAATATTGAATATCAAAATTATGCAAATTAGCGGCAGCCATTTTTCGAATGGGTCTACACTAATAGAAGATTGTTTTAGAACATGAGAAAAGCTCAAGAAATCATAAGCTGGAGGTGCATCAGGCATGTTTTCTCAGAGTACAGAACATAGACAATTTTGAAGGAAAAGTCTTGAGTGCACTCAAAACAAGATATTTTTGTGGCCAGTATGCAAGCATATCTCTAAAAATATTCAAACTGAAAACTTTACATAAATATAATCTACATCATATTTCCAATGTCTACAAAGCTTCTAGTTTTTGTGTAGTATACATAAATATAAGTTTAAAAAAAACAATAGACCTTATGATAATAGACCAATTCCACGTCACAATTTGGTCACATGGTCTGAAATGGGTAAATACGGCATGAAATACAGTGTTTGTATGGGAATCCAATGCCAAATAATTTCCATAAAATTGAATTTCTGAAATTCACAGCCTGCAAACTCAAGGTACCAGGCAAAAGATTAACTGGTCAAAATTTGAGGGATGTAGCCTCGCACCGAGGGGTTTCAGAACAAGTTTACCGGGCCAAAACAATGTTTATATCACACTTGACACGGTTTTCTTTGTTCTTCATAGGGGTGAAACTCCGGTATAAACCCGTTGAACAATAGACTAGCTAATTAAATAACAAATCTGAGGTTTATAACTCAGTTTTAAACCTCCTTCTATTTGAGAAAACCTCGCCAAATGTGATATAAATCACTTTCATACCGAGAACCTACGGCCCTCGGGATGTTTAGGGCTTAGAACCTCAGTTCTCGGTATGAAACTTACTATTTATTCTGCTGGGAGGAATACCCAAAAAACCTAATAAACATTGTTAATTTTGGGCTCCCTGTGGACGTACAACAAAAAGACCGGTTTTTTAAGTTGAGAAACCTAAATTTATGTTGCTTATACCCTGATTCTGATCCTCTTTGTTTATAACGTTTCCGATCTCGGCATCGATATTTCTCGGCAGAGATCCTTAGAGACCATTTCTCTAAGCATACAGGTCTGAAGCCGGGATGCAAAGTGATGCAAGATGGCGGATGTTCGACGTCTTCTAGCACCAACTCGTCGTTTAACGAAGCGACGCACTTCTCATTTTCACTGCAGCAGAAACATTCGCCTGCGTTTTGCAAATGTTGGGTATCACAATTCCCACACGTACACCTTTAAAACCAAAAGTATACATCGTTAGTACCCGGAAAACTGCGCTAAACAGCTAAGTTTTATCGTGCAGGTCTGATCTGCGAGAAAATAAGCTTTATACACAACTTACCACAATCTCACGGGCTCAGTTCCGTTGTCGTTGAGTCTTCGCTCTAGTTCTTCGTGCTTGTCCTGTCTTTCCTTCATCTCCCTGTTGTATTCTAGCATCCATTCTTCGTCTGCCAAGGGTTCGCCATCGTATTCATACTCTTTCTCTTCGTCCTCGAAACTCTGCGACTCTACCGACTGAACCGGCTCTTGTTGTTGTCGTTCGTCTTCGAACACATATTCCGGGATGAAATTCCATTCGGAGTCATTTTCGCTCGTTACTGACTCAGAACTTGAAGAAGAACTATAGTCTGACATTGTGTTACCGAAATAAAGATTAAATTGAGGGTAAAACAGCGCAAAACTTTCTCGTATCCGACGTATACCAAACTAGCCCTCTCTTATCTTCACCAAAAGGCAAAATGCCCAAGCAGAGCGAGTCCCCTTGGCTACGTCACAACGTCACTCGAACCCAGTCTCCCTGCCTTTACGGATTTTCAGTGTTGACCGGCGGGTTTGAAGGCCTATAAAATCGTGAAAAAAAAATCGAATCGAATTTTTTCTTTTGAAAATATTAATTTCAACCGCCTTCCTTTAAGAAAAAATTATAACCGGCTAGGCATTATATGCACTTTAAGGCAGTAAGGCCTGTAGGATTAGTATCCAAACTGCCCTCAAATTCGAAATCTCTCCCATTAACGTACTGAACATACTTGTTACCTTCAATGATTTCTCTTACTACTTTATTGTGGGCGATGAATTTAGTGCTGCCCACTTGTACCGCTGGTCTTGTTTGTATAATCCCTGTAGTTACTGTACGTGTAGGACGGTCCTGGTGAGAAGTAAGCACTGGAGTTTGGGCAGTTGTTCCTCCAATGACCTGTCTTGCCACAGGCGAAACAGACGTCGTTCTGGCTTTTACCAAAAACTTTTCTCGTTGTTGACGGACGAAAATTATTGAAATTTCCCGGTGAAATAGAAGAGACAGCAGTAAAACCAGTAGGGGGCGTTTGTCTTCTTATAATCTATGGAAATTAAGGAACAAATTAACTGTCGTTTGATCCGTTACACTGACTGTCCTAAGAGTATAAAACTTGATTGCGACATGACTTATATCTGTTTGAATAACAAAAGCGTATAAACAAGTGTGGAATGTACTCTTACGTAATCTAGTTGCACTGCAATAACAGTCCCGAGCATAAATACATTTATTGTCTATACTCCGTGCCAACAATAACTCATTTATGCTCTAAACCTTTATCTCCGTATAAAACACAGAACACCTGTATGTTAACCATAATACTTTATTATTATTGGTAGGATAGGATATGTGCAGTGCTAGGATGCGAAACTGAAAAAGCATAGTTAAGAATATAAAGAACGGGCCTTAGAAAATAGCGCGAAAACACTAAAAATGTCAATCAAAGACGAACGGACACACTAATACTTAACTTCTGTCCCGCTTGCTGTTTACGGGAGTTTCTTTTCTTTTTTATTGCCCTTTGTTCCGCCGCACGGATTTTCTTCTCGTCTTCAGAGCCAGTCAGGCGACTTCGTCGGACAGATACTCGTCGACTACAGCCCAACCCGCTTCCGACTTATCGGCGATTCTGATGAGCTTGTTCCGTCGATCTACCGACTTTGTAGTAAATTTAAGAGATTCGTCGAGCTTGATAATCAGCGCTGTAACCTCCTGGTTGTCTGGGTCCTCAAGGTCGACGAGGTGTTTCAAGGAGTTTACAAGATCCGAACTATGAGAAATTTGGTCCAAAGTTTGCGTGTTAAAATCAAATTGTTTCTTGTTACCGTTGAACTTGAAGTTCACACTACTTTCGGATTTAAGCTTCTTTGCTAGTGAGGAAGAGGACTTTATCTGGTCCTGTGATAGTTCACGCTTCAATGACAAAAACTTTGAATCGAAGTATGATTTCAGTTGCAAAACTGTCTTGTCAGTTTGATCTCGGGAAGCATGTGGAATAGAATCTTCTTCTTCGCCTCTATCTGACATGATATTTAAGGAACAAATTAACTGTCGTTTGATCCGTTACACTGACTGTCCTAAGAGTATAAAACTTGATTGCGACATGACTTATATCTGTTTGAATAACAAAAGCGTATAAACAAGTGTGGAATGTACTCTTACGTAATCTAGTTGCACTGCAATAACAGTCCCGAGCATAAATACATTAATAATCGTAACGCTGCTTCAATAAATTGTTAACGGTAGCCTGTTGAAATCACTTCGAGTCAATAAAACGACCTTGCGATTGGACGCAGTCCGTAGCATTTCTTGCGTTACTAAAGTGACTTGGCTAAATAAAGTAAGTCAGTTTCAGTCTGTTTACCCAAATGGTCTTGTCTCCAGTGTTTAATGAACTGTGGTATGAGATCGATGTGAAATGACTGTCGCCATTTCTCATGCTGACTATAAAGCCATATTTTATCAATCTTACTTTAATTAGAACTAATCTTTAGAGCAAATAAAAGTGTTGTTGTTCTTATTCTTTATACTCATATTTGATAGAAGAATAAAACACTGCACACTCATAAGGTTAATTAGTTGAAATTGTAAATTTAGAGAATTATCAGAAGGTTCCTGGCTCAGAAACACTACTACGGTTACGCAATGCAAAACATTGTTCATGTGTCTGACTCATTTTTTAAAATTTAAGCTACGATAACTTGGCAAACTACAGCTTGGTCCATATTTTAATATATTTTATATTTGCACATCGGCCCTAGTTTTACCATATACAAATGGCCTTATTGTTCACGCCAAACGTAAACAAAAACACCTCGAGGGCCACATGCACTTATTGAGCCATCACTGTTGCCACCAGGACTGCGACCCCTGACCCTCAGCACCGGATACCCACAAAATGTTTAAAGTTTTTCAAGTTGCGAATTAATCAAGTTTTTCAAGTTGCGAATTAATCAAGTTTTTCAAGTTGCAATTAATCAAGTTTTTCAAGTTGCGTATTAATCAAAGTTGCGAATTAATCAAGTTGTAATTAATCAAGATTTGTTACAAAACAATCAAGTTCAGTTTCTGATTTATCAAGTTTCGTTGCTAAATAATCAAGTTTCATGTTGCGAATCAATCAAGTTTTCAAGTGGGGGATATCAAGTTTTCAAGTTGCCATGATGTTGACCCTGATAGGACACCGTATATCTGGCATGGAGAAGAGAGGACCGTTAGCATTACCTCTGAGGCGACAAAATGTGAGCAAGTGTTCCACCGGGCAAAAGGGTTGTAAAATGTCACGTCTAATCAAGATGTAGGACGCTTATGGGCACTATGTTTGTACTCAATGATAGAGATCTTTGCAACCACCGGCTTTCCATTCTCTAACATAAATTTAAGTTGATTGAATTGTACAACCGATGAAGAGAGATTCTTGCTCTTGGACGCTAGTTCGCCAACGCGGAAAAAACCGTAAAAGTCAGTTAAAAACATAGCAGCATATAAAGCGCGCTGGTATGCTGACGAATAAAATATGGTTCTCCTTGTTCTATAAAAACAATATTGCACGCTTGAGGTCTTGAAAAACTGCGGATGCACGAGCAGAACGCGAGTGCATTTAGCAGCATTTCAAGACCTCGAAAGTACATTATTTTGTTATAGAACAAGGAGAACCATATTTTATTTGTTTTATAATACAAACTTCAATCTAGACGAAGGAAAGTAAGCTATCTAATTTTAAGAACCCACAAAAATCTAACTAAGCAAACTGACTTACAGCGAAAACTCCATTTTACTGTAGAGTGCAGCTGGAGAGTGCAGCTGACCAGGAAGATGAAATACAAGTTACCATGTCTACTCAAGGGTTTGACATGGCCCAAGGTGTAACAGATAACAGAGATGGCTAGGCAAGTAAAATATCCTTGTGGCATATGCCTCAAATCTGTAAACAAAAACCATAAAGCTGTACAATGTGATGTTTGTCAGTACTGGATCCATATAAAGTGTAATTACATATCTCAAACTGACTATCAAAAACTTCAAGTGTCTGATGAAACCTGGTTTTGTAAAAAATGTATTGTAGATATCTTCCCATTTTCATGCCTTGAGGACTTTGAACTTTGTAATCTTGTCAATTCTAGAAAACCATCAGATTTAGACCTATTACCTTCCTTTGATATTTTATCTAAACTTTCTGGCTTATCCCAACTGGATGACTCTGATATTGATAATAATTTACCAAATTCAATTAACTCTAAGTACTACTATCCTACTGATTTTGAAAATCTTATGCTGACCTTTGATCAACCGAATTTCTCTCTTTTTCATGTCAACCTATGTAGCCTTGATGCTAATTTCAATAACCTCCAAGCCACTCTTTCCATGCTCGCCTTTTCTTTTCACATAATTGGTATATCTGAGACCAGGGAAACTGCCCTTACAGGCTTTAAAATGAACAATAACCTTGATGGGTATCATCTGTATTCACAACCAACAATTCGAGCAGCAGGAGGTGTGGCTATTTACGCCAACAAATCTCTAAACGTTACTATAAGATCTGATCTTAGCTCAACCGATACTGATTTTGAAACCATATGGATTGAAATCAACAACCATAAAGCTAAAAATACGCTTTGTTGCTGTGCCTATAGACACCCATCTTCCAATCCCAAGAAGTTTAGAGAGCATTTTGAGTTCATATTCCACAATATTTCTAGAGAAAATAAAAATGTTTTTATTATGGGGGATTTTAATTTAAACTTATTAAACTATGGAAATCATGATGATACAAAATGAATTTCTAAATACAATGAATTCAAATTTTCTGCTTCCTTACATCCTTCAACCTACAAGAATTATTGAAAAGTCTGCCACTCTTATTGATAATATTTATGCAAATACACTAAATTATAATGCCTTCAGTGGCAATCTAGTGGTTAGATTAGCTGATCATCTCCCTCAATTTTTAATTGTTGAAAACTTTAAATTGAGTTTTTAAAATGTTGATTATTTTGAAAATGACTATTCACATTTCAACGAGACCACATTTATAAATGATTTTAGTTCACTTGACTGGTCATGTTTGACCAATCCTAATCTGGACACTAATTTAAAGTTTGACACATTTTATCATCAAACTTCCTTTTGTGTCAATACTCATGCTCCTCGTAGAAAACTGTCTAAACATAAAGTTAAACTAAAATCTAAACCATGGCTAACAAAGAGTATACTGAAGAAAATCAAATACCGAGACAAATTATATGAAGGTATCTGCACTGGCAAAATTTGACCAACTTAGAAACATTTTATATTTAACAGAATATTAGAATAAGTGTCCTAATTTTGAGAAATAGCTTTTTTCCCCGAGTTTTCCTTTTTCAAAGCAGCGTAATGGTGGGTTAAAAATCGCTGGTTTAACCGGAACCGGATATAACTGGCTACATTTCGTTTCCAAGGAAGTCTGAAATTTGAGAACCACGTTATCTTCACATCTGTATGGTATGGCGTATAACATGACATGTATCTAAAAATTACAAATATACGGCCATCTACAAAGTCAATACGTTATGAACCAAGCCCGGTTACAATTTAAAATTATAGTGTCTTTTGGTTTAGATTGAGAGTTACTTGTGACATAAGCACAATTCCTAACAAGTAACATGCTGTGAAACAGGAAACAGCGTGTAACAAACAGTGAATACTGGCCGTTTAGAATTATCATAATAATTATGAATGAAACATCTAACTTCAGAATCAACCATTACAACCCGGCATAGAGCACTTAGAAGTGGCATTTATTTGCTGAACGAAGTCGACCAGTTTGTTAAGACTCGCACACAAACATATTATGCTCAATTTCCAGGTCTCCTTGCATTTGTTTATCGACTTCATCGACTGTAGCGACTTCAGCGACTTTACTTCACAATCAGACTCATAAGTTAGACTAAAATTAGGGTCTTCATCCGTGTTGTCTTCTGCTGAACTAGCTGATTGATCAGGAAAGCAGTCTGTGAGGTTATTTGACACAACCTTTCTTTGTACGGTAAACTCAAACTGTCTTCCCTAGGCTTACAAATCTCTCTTTGGTCTAGGCTCTTCTGTCTGGCGTGCAGGAAGGACGAATCTCTTTCTTCCACAAACCCCTATGCCTCTAGACTTCGAACTTTTTTCCCCTTTTGCTTTAGCTAGGTTTTTTTCTCTCTTCAGCATCCAGTTTCTCTCAGCCATCGGCGGCATATTTACATGTACGAACCTATAAATAAACGGCAGCAAAGTCGGCGCATGCGCATGGCTATTGTCACAAGGCACACCTAGCAACTGGTAAACAGAATGAACCTGGCCGGGGTAGGGAGCGTACAAATATGTATTTTCTTGTCTACTGTCGTTTCTTACAGCGGCAAACAAAACAAAATGGCGGATATCGATGTAAACTTCACCTCCGGAGTCAATTTTGGACATTTTGACTCGTTTTGAGTGAATCTTGAGATGTTTTTACTGCAAATGTCACTTTACTCTATCGACAAGGTGTAATAAATCTACTTTTCTTAGAAAAGTAGGCATTGCTTCTCTATGAAACTTGGCACAAGGTACGATTAGATGATAACGAAGAAATCTGTGTTTAAGTAACAAGAACTAATCAGTAACTAATCTGTGACGTTTAAGCAATGTAAACGAATATTTCAACTGCTGTAACTTGGAAAGTATTTAAAATCCAGTGTTACTTAAGCACAAATTTATTAATCAAGTCAATGTAAGAGATAGTAAAATAAATTATTTTAAATAATACTTTAATTCCAATATGACCAATATGAAAAAGATTTGGTCAGGCATTCGATCTATAATTAATATAAGTAAGTGTAAAAATACCTTTATCCCCAGGTTGTCAATTAATAATAAATATATTGATAACCTACAAGATATTGCTAATACCTTTAATATTTGTTTTGTCAATGTAGGTAAAACAACTGAGAAAGATATTTCAAAAAGTAAACATAGCCCATCTCATTATCTTCATGGGAATTATCCACAATCTATCTTCCTAAATCCAGTTACTCCTCTAGAAATTTCAACTATTATCTCTCAATAAACAATAGTAAGTCTGTTGGCCCAAACAGTATACCTATAAATTTACTGAAAATTCTTAATAATCATATATTAATTTCTGAATTACTAGCCTTGTTAATGAATGACTCATTTAACTCTGGAGTTTTCCCAAAAAAAACTTAAAATTGCCAGAGTTACTCCCATATTTAAAAAAGGTTCCAGATTGGAAAAAGATAATTATAGGCCAATATCTGTTTTGTCATTTTTTTGTAAGATTTTTCAAAAGTTAATGTATCAACGATTGTATAACTATCTTGGAATATATAATATCCTATACCATCTGCAATTTGGTTTTAGGGCGAAAATGTCAGCCTCACATGCCCTTATGAGCATTTCTGAATTAATACGTAAGTCAATTGATAGTCAAGAATTTGGTTGTGGGATTTTCATAGACTTTAAAAAAGCCTTTGATACGGTAAATCATTCAATTCTACTTTCTAAACTACACCATTATGGCATCAGGGGTATTGCAAATGATTGGTTTAAGTCCTACCTCTCTGAGAGAGAGCAATTTGTCAGTCTACATGGCCAAAATTCTGCCACATTACCAGTTACATGTGGAGTCCGTCACTGCTCGGTACTTGGACCCTTATTGTTTATTTTGTATATTAATGATCTACCTAATACATCTAGCTTATTGAAATTCCATTTGTTTGCCGACGACACAAGTATTTATCATTCCTAAAAAAACCTCATAAACCTTGAAAGCTTGATTAATAGAGAACTCAAAACAGTTGCAGATTGGATAAGAGCAAATAGGTTAGCTCTAAGTATACAAAAAACTAATTTTATTTTATTTCATTCTAATCAGAATAAACCTATTCAATCTTTTAATATTAAGATTGAGGATACTAATATTAGTCAAGTAAATTCAGTTAAATATATTGGTGTTTCATTTGACTCGAACCTTAACTGGAAACCTCACATAAGTCAACTGTGTTTAAAATTGTCTAAAACTGTTGGAGTTCTATCCAAGATTAGACATTTTGTTAATACAGATGTGTTAGTTATGTTATATAATGCACTAATTTATCCATTTTTTAATTACGGCATCCAAGCCTGGGGTCTGACCTACCCTAGTTATTTAAATCCGATTTCTATAATTCAAAAAAAAGGTGTCAGGATTAAAACTTTTTCAGAACCACGCTCACACTCTGAACCTATTTTATAATCACTAAATCTGCTTAAATTTACTGATATTGTTACTCTCCAAATTTCTTGCTTTGTATTTCAATGTACTCGTCAATTAACTCCTATTTGTTTTGAAAATACTTTTAAATATGTCTCCTGTGTACACTCCTATAGTACCCGTCAATCTAAGAAGAAGAATCTATATTTGGAATCTGTTACAACGACTCAATATGGATTACGATCGCTTAAAATTATTGGACCTAAAACATGGAATTCACT
Organism: Actinernus sp. WN-2022; assembly: GCA_030867875.1. Lineage (NCBI taxonomy): Eukaryota > Metazoa > Cnidaria > Anthozoa > Actiniaria > Actinernidae > Actinernus > Actinernus sp. WN-2022. The sequence goes on from JAOWCC010001589.1 coordinate 60,553,729, forward strand.
TCCTTTGAACATTAGAGATGTAAACTCTCTCTCCTCTTTCCGTAACCTTCTCTTCAGTCATTTAATAGATAACTATACTTACACTAACTGATTATATGTACGTGTTATTTTCCTACTAGAGAAATACTATTTTATTTAAAAAAAAACTGTGTATAAACTTGATCGCATTCTCTTCTTTTTATTATTATTTAGCTTAAAAGGGTCATCCTCTCGATTAGCTCTGCTATTTAGGGCGGCCCTTACTCAATTGTGTACTTATATTTGTAAACTAACTTGTTCAAAACTGTAAGTTAATGTTATTATCATTAATATTTGTATTAGTATAATCTTGCTATTTTGTACACATGAGTTAAATAATAAAATGATGATGAAATGATGATGTACTCGACTTGTTTGCAACAATTTTCGTCGCTGATTGGTTCAATTCTGACAGCTTGACATTGACGATCTGAAAGCTCGTTTCTTATTGGATGAAATAACCTGCTATAAAAAGATAAAGTGGAAGAGAGAAATTGCAAGACTGCCGGCCGCAAACGGGCTGTAAAATTGTCAACTGATCAAAACTGTTGCGGGAAACACAAAGTGCTTTCATTTTACAATGTATGGTCAGCACAGGAGAAGTTAATCTGCACATTGTGTTTGTGTTGAAAATGCCTGATGGAAAAACATTCAGAGAGAAAGCATTTGTAGCGAAATTTTAATAGCGGCATCTGAGACTGAGTTTCGTGAGTTGAGGTTCCCGACTATTTTCTACAACAACTGCATCGTTGACACTGGCTATTTATTCTGTGATCTGAAGAAGGATATTTTATCATCCCAAGGAACAGTGTTTAACTGCTGCTCTGATGGCAATGAGTTGCGTAGCTTTTGAGCCTCAGTTCGACTATACGGCTTTCGAAATTCTCTGAATTTCTAACGAGACCTGAAACAACCATGGGGGCTGATCAAAGCCAGGTCCCGGCTAATCCACAGATCGAAGTAGAATTTAGCCTGATGGTTTTTGCGGAGGGAGGAAAACCGGAGAACCCGGAGAAAAACCCTCGGACCAAGGGCGAGATACCAACAAACTCAACTCACATATGCCATGTGGCGCCGCGTCTGGGTTCTTTGCATGTTTTATCGTCCGTTTTTCATTCACGAACATTCAGGATCCTCTTAAACTAATTTCTACAGGAAACCAGAGAAACCCTATATTGTATTCTTTGCCATTCATTGTTCTTGCTTCAGCATAAAAGTACAGGAGTATTAAAGTTATCGTCGAGTTCTTGGTGAGTCATTTCTTGTACTTTTTGTAGTTGTGTTGTATCACACTGTGAATGGGTATAGAAATGTGGACATTTGCTATTGCTTTTTTCAACTTCAATGTCCCTTATGTTTTGGCGTAGGATAAAGTTAAATACGGGAAGAAAACCAAGGCCACCAGCCACACAATATCTTCCACCTCCTCGCTTATTTTTAGCTTTCTCTGAAACTTTCTCTGCTTTCTCGCTGAGTCTGCCATGTTTGTATTATATAAACAACGTAAGAGTCCTCACAGTGACGATGGGACAGTTTTTAGCATAAAGTAGTCGATTTGAATGGCGAAAAAGAGACCTTTCCGAAGGCGGAACTGAAAAATAAATATACTCTTGATAATCAGAAAAGAATGAACTTTATTATTCTGCAATAAAATAAAGATGCAAAATTAGGTTTCATAAACACTTTAAGTTTACTTTGTGCGGTCAACAGCTGTTTCGAGATCAAAATCGCTTTCGTTGGGTCATGCAGGCCACCTTCTTTGTGGACATAGCTAATTGCTGAAATGTAAGTTGATATGGTAGCTGGTGCAAGCTTCTTTGCGGACAGATAAGAGATAAACAAAGCGAATGAAGAAATGGGTAAAGGAAGTGTTGGTTGATGACAAAACCACAGGCAGCCCAATCTATGGGTTTGTGCATGAAAATAGAAGATATGTATGGGGTTTTATAAATCCTTGAAAAACTCCCCAAAACAGCCTAAAATGGCTCCAAGACAAGAAAAACAACAAAGGAAACAACATGGAAGCAAAAAGGTATGTTTATTTATACATTGTACGGCACACGCCGGGCACGAATAACCGTAAAAACGGCGGGGTTGAGTGTAACATAAAACGTAAAAGTAACGCCATTTCCTTACTTCTCTCTAAATTTGACGAAATGTTGGCAGGTTGGTAACAAAGTAAGACTACATTTTTCGTGACAATTGTTTCTGTATTGTGACGTTGTTGTGACGTCATAAGGGGTGCCTCCTTTTTTGGTGAAAATTAACCTTTAAAACACGTCTCAAAAATATTACGTCATCAGAAAGCTTTTATGAAATATATTCATTTGCCGAAAATTTGAACTTTCTACGATAAACATATTCAAAGTTATGGACTATTTACTGTTTTTATGACGTCATTATTAGTGACGTCATACTTCAAGCTGAAATCAGATTGCCGACTATAAAAATATTATTAAAGAGAATACTATGACTTGTTAGTGTGAGCCAAATGGATTTCATTGATAAAATTCCAAAAACATTGAACTGGCTATTTTCTGAGGGTACATAAATATATTTTTGACCTCATAATGACGTATACAAAAAATGGGGCTTCAATTCTAAGCTGTTATACTGAAAAAAATCAAAATTGTAAAAAGAACACGTTGTTACTACTAAAGAGCTCTATTATTGTGCAAAATATGATGCACCAGTATTTCGAACTGTAAAGTTAAAACAAGCGACATTTTCATAAATAGTTTTATGCTATTTATTTCCCGCCAATTATTGGCGGGAAAATTACCAAAATTCAAACTTTAATAACTTTCGTTTACTTCAACCGATCGATACCGGGTTTTCGATTATTTCATTCTCATGAACAAGAGATTTTAAAAAGATATAATAAAACGTTTTTAGAGTTAATAAAAATTTATAAGAAACCTATTAGAAAAGGATATATGACGTCATTGTGACGTCATAATGATGGCTATATTAGCTTAACTTATCAGACTATGTTTTATTTACACTCCTTTATACACCTACCAAAATTCATTCTTCTATGTCGAAAACTTTTAAATATATATAAAACCCGCCGTTTTTACGATCATTTGTTCCCGGCGTGGCAATTTGAAAGGATTTATAAAACCCCATACATATCTTCTATTTTCATGCACAAACCCATAGATTGGGCTGCCTGTGCCAAAACTAGTAGCAAATTCAATATAATTATGCCATGCCCGTTGGTATGTTTGCCGTGTCCCAGCCGACAGGGTTGAGCTCAACAAGTGCTGCATAGTTCCAACCAACTCTGCGGAACTCACCGGAACGGGGGTGGCCTGTGTGTCCGCGTTTGGGGATAGAGCGAGGAACTCGTCCACCTGAAAGCGTGATAAATAATCGGCCCGCGAATTTAAACAGCCTCTTATGTGCTGGGCGCGAAAAAGAATATTACATGTAAGGCAGCTAAGCACTAGGTGCCTAACGAGAATCCTAACTTTAGGTTCCTTGGAAGTTTGCTTATTGATAATGTCAACGAGCGCAGCATTATCAGTAAAGAATGTGATACACCTATTTGACATCTCCGACCCCCACAAATGTAGGGCGAGGACAATGGGAAAAAACTCGATTGCCACGAGTCAGGCCATTCGCCGTTAAACCAATGAACACCAAAAATACCCCCGTATCCTTTTGACCCCGCCGCATCGGTATACAGCTCTAGAGTATCAGATGTCTCCCAAATATCAGGGAGGAAAGATGACCTCCCGTTGTATTGGTTGAGGAATGTTGACCATAAAAGAAGGTCCTCTTTCACCAGCTTGGTTAACTTGATATGGTGAAAAGGATGGGTAATACCTTTGGTGAGATCAATCAAACGTCGAAGTAAAGCGCGACTGGGCACGATGAAAGAGCATGTAAAGTTGAGATATCCGATAAGAGACTGAAATTCACGCAACGTCGCGGAACGGCGTCCAAGGAAATTAGTTAAAAGTGACCGGTATTTGTCGATTTTGTCGCAGGGCAGTCGAGCCTCCATTTGGATGGAATCAAGAGTAATTCCAGTGAACTGAAGGGAAGTGAAAGGACCCATGGTCTTTTCATTGGCAATAGGAACGCCTACGTCATCACAAAGCCGAAGAAAGCGATGCAAGTCTGCCTGACATTTCTGTTTTGATTTCGCTATAAATAGAAAATCATCAAGAACATGAATCACGGCTGAAACCTGAGGATAATGATAGGCAATCCATTCTAAGGCAGTGCTGAACGTCTAAAAAATAAGACAGGAGGTCGACAAACCCATTGGCAAACATCGATCAAAGTAATATAGACCGTCCCATTTCATTCCAATGAGATTATAGTCCTTCGGATGAATGGGTATGATTCGAAAGGCAGACTTAATATCTGTCTTGGCCATAAAGCAACCTGACCCGAGTCGTTTAATATGTGTGATAGCATCCTCGATCGTAGTATAGTGGACCGCTGAAAGCTCTTTTGGAATGAAATCGTTCACCGAGGACCCTGGTGGGTAAGAGAGATGATGTATTAAACGAAATTCCGCTGGTGCTTTTTTGGGCACGATTCCCAGGGGGAACGTTCGGAAGCTAGGTAAAGGTGGCGATTTAAAAGGTCCCACTATCCCCCCAGCCTCAAGCTCCTTAGTCAATTTAGCTCAAACTATCAATGGGTTCTCTAAGGCACTTTTTAAGTTAAGAGATTGACATGCGGTTTGACGTCCGAAAAATTGGACGCTAAAACCCGTACTGAAACCAGAGAGAAGAAAGGCTGCCGGCGTCGTGTACTAGTGAGTTAAATAGTATCTAAGGCGCTCCAGCTTTACTGGGGTAGCCAGTAGGTTTTGAGAGTGCTGAAGCTGTTTTAGGAGAGCAGGGGACCACTGTGGGCCTTGAAAAGTATGCAGGGATTAGAACCATAGTTCCCAGTGAACTTGTCCCCATGGAAAAACGTTCGGATCAGATTGCCTTAGGTAGCGAAATTGTTCATCATGAAAACGCCAATTACCCCCTTTGGCCGCAATATCGCGAACCACTTCTGAATATTTCATAAGCGGAGCCGTAGCGGCCGGAAACTTAACAATGTAAACGGCAACAAACGTGTTGAAAGCCGAAATCCACTGACCTATATTGGTTATGCGTTTCGATGGCGTGATCGATTCAAGGCAAAGCTGAGGATGAGGAGAAGCCTCCTTAGATACCGAAACACAGTACTTTGTGTCATTTGGAGAAGGGGATGCAAGAGCCGAAAAGACAACGTATTCCTCTGCCCATATTTTTGCTTTGTGTTTATCGGAAACACGGGATGCTAAATTTACGGCTACGCTGGTAAAAATTGGCGTAGCTGGCGTCGGCTTTGCCCCGACTACCTCGCGCAAGTTATTGCCCTGGTTTGGCGTACCGACCGGTAGCAGAGAAATATCAGCGACCTCCTGGGAGAGAACTTCGTTTACACGGGCGTCAATGGGGTCGTTGTTACTTGCTGGTGTGGGATTCGCGGTGGAAGATTGCGTAAATGAGGGAATATTTGACCCGTCCGAGAGATTCGCTTCTCGGAATCCCCGTGCGACAGCGGCTGGAATTGTCGCTGCCAAGGCATCAACATTGAGCGTGATCATGCCAGCTCCGGTTGCACTAGAAGCCAGTTGGCTCGCTGGGCGTTCCTCAAGAATCTGCGGCGATGCCATCCTGCGCCGGCCGCGTAGCGATTCTCGTAGAGCGTTTGGGGGGTTGACCAGAAGACGAGGTCCTGGATTTTCGCCCGGGCACGACTTCAAATATGTAATTATTAAAGTGAAAATTAAGGGACCAGCGTTGAATAAAGTGTTGAATTAAATTAGAATAGCTAAAGGTGCTATGGTGGTATAGTAGTAGAGCGGCTCGTAAGCAAAAATGACAAAAATGTGGGTGGGCCCGTTCTACAAACAAACGGTTGTTTGACTAGATACTTATCACCCCGTACTGTACACATCGTACGAAATCAAAACTGTTGCCTGACATAAACGGATTAGATCACTAGCCCAATGCGGGTCCCTAATCATTGGAAAACAATAATGAGATCACTAGCCCAATGCGAGTCCCTAATGCACTGGAAAACAATAGTGACTGATAAAGTAATTAACAAACATGATACCGTGTCCTAGCCCAATGCCAGTCATTCGACTTGTAAAGCACTGGAAAACAGTAGTGACAACGGTAAAATATGAACTGTCTCACTAGCCCAGGACGAGTGCATTGGGCCTAGCTTGAGAACTCAAGCGGCCAAGGGGTTGTACACTGTAACCGCCCTGGAAAACAATAGTGATGGATGACAGTATACGCCGCGACGATTTCATAATGCAATGTGACACTGTTTGGTAAGATATACCGCAAAGGGTGTAGGAAACTGATAAACATCACGGGTAACACACCTGATTACGAACTATCTGACCCAAGTTCGCGCAATAATTTTAAGCACTTCAGAGCCGCTCCCCTTAAGCTACTATAGAGCTTGTATTGACTTAAATAATTTAGGTGGACCCCATCCTTTACATAAAGGTTTTTGGAAGAGTTCCAAAAACCTCTATGGCGCCAAAAACATAGCATATGACAAAGGCTCTAACATGACTTGAAAATAACCGTTCAATTGGCACACGTGGCAGTTAAAATCTGGTAGAGAGTCGCGATAGATGACCTGGCACACACAAACAACAGGAACAGCGTACTGGGGTGCAATAATTGAACCAACTCTTTAAGCTGGGAACCGACTTCAGCAGGACCCATGTTAGACAAATCATTTGTGCCCAGCTCGATTATAACTATTTGGGGCTGAAATGATTGCACTGAGGTGAGGGCGTCACCCCGCCGTATTTTGGAAACAGTTAGCCCTCCGATCCCCAGCAGCTGGACCTGCACATGGTGCAGAGCAAGACTACAAGTAAGGCCTTCTGTGCGACGACCACGAATGAAATGTTTTAAGCGGCAAATAAAAGAGTGGCCGAAAATAAGTACTCGTGGTGAGGCCATAAATCGCGACTCCTCGCACAAACTAAATACAGGTTGAAGAAAAACGGACATAAATAATGTACCTTAATCAAGATAACAATAAGCCACTTGCCTGCTATAAACTATATGGCGATGGAGAGGTCTAAATTTTAAAGCGCTCCGTGTGAAGGCTGGTATCAAAAGAGGATGACATAGTGTTTGCCCTCACTGAAGTATGATCGTAAACCGAGACATCCGCGCCAGCCTGAGTACGTACTTGCCATATTTGGTAAGGTGAGCTCTAGATCGGAATCTCAACATAAAATACATTATGGCTTTGCCATAATCTTGGTGTTATTTAGGCGAGTTACGCCCCTGTATGCACCTGTTGTCTTGCGTCATTCGGAAGTATTGTTTCCTGGCCAATTTTTTTGCATTGTTGCCAACGTTATTTTCTCTTTCACATTTTAGGAAACTTGCCCGATAGTGTAGTGGGCAGAAGTGAGGTCTAGAAGTCGGGAGTGTTCATAAGGTTCAAGTGCATAAGAGGTAAACTTTTTTTCTTCGTAATTGTACTTTTCAATATGTAAATAAAATGTATCTAAACTTTAAAATTCTCCCCCAAACAATTTTTGTTTTTGGTGGGTAAAACGGCTTACTTTTCATCAAAACATGGTCCGGAGACTGGGGTTGAGTTTATTGTGAAATTCCGTCTAGTGACGTCACGTTGGTTGCAAAGGTTTGTTTCGGCTTGCTGATTTCTACTCACAGGCGATTTTGCGAAAGAGACAATATATCAAGAGGTCAGAGCGATTCAGAAATGAATCTTCGAATCGATTTCATTCTTTTCGCCATCTTGTTTTGGTTGAGATGCAACCCATGTAACGTCATTTTGGCAGCGCGATTTGAAGACCATTTTTGGGAGCAAAGTAGAGTGAATTTCACGGCTTGTAAAATCATCAATTTCTTCTCCCAACTTTTCAAACTTTGGGAACATGTCTTTAAATTGCTAAATATTAGAAATACGCCAAAACATATTTCGCTTCCAATGCACTCAGTTAATAGTCGAGACACGCTCGTGACGCTGGTTTTTATTTCCATCGTTTAATTTGTTTCTCTTAATGTAAAGCCAATATATGCTGATGACGTCACATACTACAACTACCAGAACTCTTTGCGCGGATTATTTTGTTCCTCTAATTTAGACCATTGTCTTGGTTTTCTCACAGAAGTTTAAAAATTTTCAATAAGAAAAAGAATCTGAAAATTAAAGGACTCTGGTAGTTGTAGTTCAATGACACCATAATGCAAACATACTATTCTGACAGCAGCTGGTCAGCAAGTTCTGACAGCAATAATAAAAAAAGTGCAGTGTGCTGGCTACAATCTCTGATATAGTGCAAAGATAGAAAAATGGGGTTAGATGAGGAATGGTAACTATTTAGGACGAACGCAATAGTTCGGTCATCTTGGATGAAACAATGGCGGTTTTGGCCCGGGTAGCCTCGCACTGGTGGGTTTCAGAACGTGTTTACCGGACGAAAACAAAGGTTTTTATTCTCCTGGGACTCAACATGGCCGCCTCGTGATAAAAGCCCATTCGAGCTCTTTGAAAAATATGAATTGAATGGATCCCCAATTGCACGAGAATAGCGTATGATTAGTTGTTAATCACATAGATGGTTTGCACTCAATCCCCAGAGATTCAAATGACAAAGGACATGGCGGCCATGTTGGTGTACAGAACAAAAGAAGCTAACGAAGAATCTATTGTTAACTGTACACCAACATGACCGCTATGACGTAAGTGCAAAGGGTCTATACTGAACAAAATTTCTCGATTCGAATAATCTTCGGAAATACCAGAAAAATCAAAACACGATTTATAAGAGTGATGCTGCAGCACCTGAAAGTTAATGTTTAGTATTGTAAAATGAATTTACACTGTTTTAAGCAATTGGAAATTTCCGGAAACACTTCGAAAGTGTTCGGTAATTCTTCGGAAAAAATCCTGTACCAAAACATGAATGTGGACTTTAATTCTGAAGCTTTCGTTTTCGATTGATAGATTAGATTGCTATTACAACCAAACAGTACAATTACGCTTGAACTAAACTGCTCTCAGCCAATCGGAATCGAGACATTTTGTTGAGTACATGTTTAAATGATAAGCACAAAACCAAGAGCTGCTTTTATTAGCTAAAAAGCGGCAAAGGCGGTTCGAAGAACCCAATCAACAGTAGCGTTTATTAAGGATAGATATTCCATAATAAGAAATGGGAAATAAAATAATGGAGTTGCTATGTATCTATTGATTGCAACGTATTTCTTAAACATCGTTAACACTGGAGTACAAACTACCGCAATTTAATTTAATTTCCCAGAGCCTTGAATGGACCCTTGTAAGGGAACATTACATACTAAATAATAGGCGTGGTCAAACAGCATGAGCATGATGTACCCCACATTGCTACGTTCTCTACGATGGTCTCATTCATACACTTGCGTAAGGCATTTTAGCGCGAAGTGGGGTTTTTTGTTCCATTTCATTCGGTTCTGCTAATGCACTGTCCATGACCACCATTTCAAATTCATCGAGCTCCGTCGGTTTCCATGTGGCCTTTGTACTGGTTTTCCTGTATCTGAAAAACAGAGCATTAATGTCAATTGTTGTTTCGAAAGCAACTCAACTGCGACGTCTTTAGTGACCTTCAGCTTAGGCAGAACTTCTCAGAGATTCCTCAGTAATAATAGCATTACAAAGTGATAGCATGACATTTCGAGAAATTAGTGATTAAATTTTCCCTCGAGTCTTGGGAGGATCTGTAAAATTCCCACCGCCTGCGGCGTCAGGCTCTTAAGGAAATTTAACTAATTCCCTCATGTCATGCTATTACTTATAATTATATTGAAGCATTGTTTGATATTTTACGCAGGAGAAGTCTTCCACCAAGCCTCGTGCCCAGGCCTCTATTCACCTGTCCATCCTGCAAACCGTTTTTTTTCAATGGCAGCGGTCGTTTTGCCTCTCACGTAAGAAAACGTTTCACACGTATATTTCATAGACCTCTCACAAACTGCCAAATACCTCTCAATTTCGCTTTCAAGAGGCTTTGGCCGGGTCTAAACGAAGCAGTGACGTCACAATATCCAGCCTGAGGTCGAGGCTACTTCCACCCAGTACAGGTGTGTTGTCGTTCTATAGTACTGTCAGTAGCTATAAGGGTTGCTCTTAAAGAACATTATAAATATATAACAAATCAAAAATAAATCAATTAATTGGATGAGACAATGTGGGATATTAAAAATTGTACAGACCAAAGTGTGTTTTATAACGTCTCTGTTTATATATTTAGCTATTTTATTATTATAAATTTCTATTAATGACTGTATTCCTACTTGGTCCATGTTTGTATTATTTGTTCTGTTATCTGTATGTTTCATGTGTTTTTGTTTTTGTACCGACCTTACAATTCTTTTATTACTCTATAATTGGGTTACCTGGCATGGTTAGCCCATATGGTTATTTCAGGCAACCCGTACCTGAATTAGTTAATTAATTTTGTAAGTAAATTCTGTATATATCTGGTACAAATAAAAGCTGTTGTTGTTGTTATCAGCCAAAGCCGAAGCCAAATGCTAAAGTATATAATACAGACCGAGTTCTGAACAATTTGTGGTATCTTGCTCGGCCTTATCCAATAATTGTTCAATGAAAGTGCACGTTATGCCAGGTATGAAAATGAATTTTTAGCTTTCTTTAAATTTGTGAACAAATATATTTCAAATATATCCCTAAAATTATGACGTAAATAAATATATCTGTTATTTTTATGATATAAATAATTTAATTATTAAACATCTAACGTCTTCATCTACAAAAGATGTTTCCTCTCAAGACATAAGTGAGGCTTGGTGTTGATCACGAAAGCGTGACATGATCGCGCATAAGGCATATTCCTCTGCAGCCTACCTCACAAGGAGTACTATGATGAGAATGAGTAGCAGCGCCACTCCTATGCTGTATCCAATTAGTATTGTATTGTATTGTAATTCCTCTGCAACCTACCTCACAAGGAGTACTATGATGAGAATGAGTAGCAGCGCCACTCCTATGCTGCATCCAATTAGTATTGTATTGTATTGTAATTCCTCTGCAACCTACCTCACAAGGAGTACTATGATGAGAATGAGTAGCAGCGCCACTCCTATGCTGCATCCAATTAGTATTGTATTGTATTGTAATTCCTCTGCAACCTACCTCACAAGGAGTACTATGATGAGAATGAGTAGCAGCGCCACTCCTATGCTGCATCCAATAATAATGTACATCACAGTAGAGTCAGGTGTCTTTGTAGTGGGACCCTCGGTAGGCTCGTCAATCTTGTATTCCGACAGGCTCAGTATTGTTGCGTTCAGGGCATCTTGAATGGTGACCGAGGAATCTTTGAGGATCTGCAAAAGCAGCTCTTTGCTAAGGATTTTGTTCTGTGAGTCGCCGGAGAAAGATCCTGGTGGAAATCGAACGTACAATGCAATACGAGTTGCTGGCCTGGACATGAAGATGACTCGTAGTGGAAAGCCCGGTAACAGGTGCACGTGATCCTCGGTGAATGTTATGTATCCTTTTGATCGTCTGAAACATGCGTGAATGGAGAAAATTAAAGTTTCATGATGAGTGACAAGGTTTAGGTTTAAGATACGGAGTTCAAATACAAGAAATACGGTCTAAGATATTTAAAGTTGCCTCATAGTATGGATATCAGTTGTAAAAACTTGAAAAATATCCATGCGAAAATATACAAAAAATCACTCATTTTCTTTAATGAATTTAAACCTAAACTATACAGTTGAATACTGTAATATAATATCCGTGGTTTTACTTCTAACTTGAGCACACATGAAACACGTATACATCACTTTACAAAAAGCAATTTGTATGTTATCTAGGTGACGAAGCCTGAAAAGTGCTATGCTATAATTTATTTAGTTAAACTGGAATGTCAGTACTAGTTCTCAAACCAAAATTCAACTAGAATCTCCTCCAATAGGCCTTATTCGTGATGACGTCACGCTTTTGTGATCACACCAAGCCTCACTTTTGTGTTGAAAGGAAATAGTGTGCCAAAGTGAGGCTTGGTGGTGATCACGTGACATCATTGATATGGCCTATCAGGAGTATATTACAGAGGAGTGTTCCTCTTCCCACATTATATTGTCACACAACACTGTAGACGGTAGAGTTATTTTTAGCATAGAGTTTCCCGCGAGAAGAAACAAAGGCCGTCACTTTTAACCAATCAGGATGCACTGAAAAATTGTAATTAACACGGTTCAAACTGCTAAAAAATACTAAAGCGCAAGAGAACAAAAGACAACGTAATCGCATACCAGAACTTCGCGACTATAAATATACACACCATCTACTGTGTTAGGGGCCAACACAAGGGCACAGGAACACTCCTGTGTAATATACTCCTGGGCCTATTAAAAGATCTTGCTGATTTAAACAAATTCTAGCTGGAAGAACAATTCACCAAGGTAGTTTAATACCTGGTGAATTAAAATAAAGTTGGACTGCAGGTGGGATGCAGACCCACTACATTTCGGGTCGAAAAATTGTTTTCCTTCAAACGTTTCTCAAGAAACTATCCTAGTTATATGTAACTGACCCGTGAATTGCCTTTTTTTGTGTTCGTGAAATGAGAATTGAGTAATTAATTTATCGTTACCACCCTCGAGAAACAGTGAGTTTTGTTTCCTAATAATATCGATGTTTCCCAAGACTGGCAACATCGAGAGTCGAGGGAAACAAAACTCACTGATTTCCCAAGGAACCAGTCATTACGTGTTTTGTTATATAAACGTAGGTTTTACTGGAGGTATAGATTATAGTTGTGCGTAAATACAGGATCTATACAAGCAAGGTGCTTTTCGACACGAAACTCTGCCTGCGTTCTCTCTCTCACGCTTGACAAAGATGTAAATTGTTTCTTTCGAGCTGGTTCCATTTTAAATGCTGTCTTTCTACGGAAAAGGTCAACTTCTGATGACGATCTAGACGTTTTGATGAACAAATATTTCCCGCATTTAGCTAGCCAGTGGCGCATGCGACACCAGCGGGCAACAATTGATGCATTGTTACCCTCTGACATCATACTTGTCAAAACTGTTGACCGCAAGGGTAACATTTGGTTTTATTACTTGTCAGGTGACCATATATCAACCAATGAGAGCGCACGGTATATCTGGAAAACCTAGTATGGCTAGTATATAACAAAGTAAATATATTCTTATGGGCCATAATCCCTGGAGCCATGATTGGCCTCTTAAAGGGGCATGCACTGTCAATTGAATTAAACATTCAAATCTATTTTCGTTAAAATAAAAATGTACAAACAACACCCTAAGATAGAAGAGAAATACCATGTGAATGTCCTGATATGCTTTTCAAACTTTTTCGATAGAGGATGACAAAGATTAAAGTGGTTTACAAAAGCTTACTCTAGAAACTTGATTTGATTTGGGTGGCACAGTGTATTAGCGCTCGCCTCTCACCGCTGCGGCCTGAGTTCGAGTCGGACTTGGTACCATATATGAGTTGAGTTAGTTTGTTGTGTTGTTCTCTCCCTTGCCACGATCGAGGATTCCGGTTTTCTCCCTCCGTAAAAATGTGAATTTGAGAGTAGTATGTATAAAAATATATGAATGTAGTGACCAGCTATGCTGAAATACATAGCCTGTTATTAGAAACATATTATTTATTTATTTTAATTATTTATTTCGGTTACAGTGCATGAATCGATTTCATGTTGCCCTAAATGTCACCTATTAAGAGTATTTTTCATCCACTCGAATCTTTGCCATCCTCCATCAACATTCTCCAGTTTACCTGGAAATTAAGCATACTCCGATAATCTAAGAAGTTATTTTTGTCTTTCGTCATGAGAACGTTTGTTGTTTGGCGTTGACAGTGCCCCAATCTACAATCATCCTACAAACCTCGTACGCCGTCCTATTGATGGAATACAACTTGTGTTGAGTGCACAGTACTTGGTTACTACATCTCCTACTGCTCTCCTGAACTTGAGATCTTTTGGAGCATACCACTACAAAATAAAAATATCAAAATGAACGTTTGTAGTTCAACCATATCTATATTGAATGCAGATTCTGTATCACGATTACCTCGGCATACTGCTGCCTTTAAAGTCATCGCACGACAGGCTCCAGAACTGATTTTACAGCGTACACGTAGACAACGAGAACTAAATACATTGCAAAACGAAAATAAAGCATTGCAAAGTACAAATCCTAGCGTATCCATGCGATTTACTTTGACTTCTGAATTAGTCGACCAAATTCGCCTTTAACCGAATCGAAGCTCTAGAAAGTCGAAATACTATTGTCTTGTAATCGACACTGATTGGCTCAAGTAACCGTAAATTGGAATGCTTTGTTTTCGTTCCGCAATGTGATTGGTTTTCATTGTCTAAAGCCGCGGTCAAATGGTTTCAACATCTCCAACAACATCGGTTCAACATTTGTTGAAAGATGTTGATGTTGAAAGCATGTGTGTCAAACGGTTTCAACATCTGTTCAACATTCTAATTAACTTCTATTGTTCTCGGAAATGTTTTCTGACCATGTCAAATGGTTTCAACATAGGTTTCAACCAATGTTGTACCGATGCTGTACCAATGTTGTACCGATGTTGTACCAATGTTGTACAATATTGTACCAATGTTGTACCGATGTTGCACCAATGTTGTACTGATGTTGTACCAATGTTGTACCAATGTTGCATCGATGTTGTACCAATGTTGCACCGATGTTTTTTTCCAATATTGTACCAATGTTGCACCGATGTTGTACCAATGTTGTACCAATGTTGAAGAGGTGTTGAAACCGTTTGACCGAGGCTAAAATAAGTGGCCCCAGTTTGAGTAGTCGCACTGTAAATGTTGGGGCGGACTTCACTGTGTGCAACCTGAAATATTATTGGTTACAAACTCTAACCCTAAAGCAATAGAAATAATTACCAGTGAAGTCCAACTGGCCGTGTTCACCTATTATTCTAAATGGGCTGAAGCCGTTATTCTTCATTGAATCCAATAATCTAAGCAATCTCAGAACACTAAGTCTAACTGGACATGCTAGTGATTACATAATATGATATGAATGTGTGAAAAATAAAAATAAACGAAATAGGCCATTTTGACGATGTTGCGCGCGCAGCTAGAACAATGGCTATCTGTCAGATTTAAATAACAAAAGGCTGGTGAACCGGATCGAGTCTTAGCAGCTCGCGGCGGTCTACTATTCTACTCTCGTCAAAATGCCTATTCAGCAGCGAATTGACCGATTTAGCTTGTAATTTGTTGTCCCAATTCAGATCATGTGACAGCTGTCCAGAGGATTCAGTGCTTTGTTTTCCAGTAGAGAATTGAATGCATTTCCTCTAAATCTTGGGATACATAAAAACAAGAAAACATTACTCAAGAGAAACGTTAGATGACCTGAATTGAAACAACAACTGTACAGGCTAAATCGGTCAATTTTCTCGATGTCTGATATGTAGGGTTATAATGTTAGTAGTGGGTAAGCGTTTTCGTTTCTATTGGCTGTGAAAAATGTTTTGTAATTATCAGCCAATCAAGTCATATACTAAAATCAAAAAACAAATCAGGAATTACATCAGTTAATTCATACGATTGGCTCATTGTGTTTTACTTGCTCCTGTGATCGGCTCTGTGATTACCAGTTTGGTTTTGGTTTTACGACACTCAATCTAAAACAGCTATTAATACTTTAGTATAGATGAACTTCGGAGGTATTCGCCGCATATTGATGTACCTCAGTCACTTTGAGATTGTCGACGGTGATGTTCACCGCGTTTTGTTTGTCGGACAGGGAAGGAGTTCTTGGTTCTGGAGCAGGAAGAGGACCCGGAGGCTCCACGGGATCTACAACAAGTAATGAAGAAATATTAATACAGGTTAATAGCTTGCATGGTTATCGCAAACGAGCGAGATGGCATAACATTTACTGAGTTGGCGAGGAACCGAGTGGCCCTTTCGATTTAAGCGCTTTCGACCCCGATTAAAGTACCTATCATGTCCCAGAATATCCATAATTCTTTTTTGACTATCTTCCTATGCTATAGCGAAAAGAGTATAGCGAGAACAACTCGTAGTCTTTACATTCTTGAATTGCTTTCGCATACTAAATACAAACTCTCTCAAACGAGTACCCGTGAAAGTTGGGTTAATTAATTCCCATTAATTAATTCCCAACTTAAAGGGATACCCGAGTGAAAAACACATTGGGGCTCAAAAGAATCTTCAACATGTTCTTTGTTCAGAAAATGTATTAAAATTTGATCAAAGGTTTTTAGTATTAAGAACGAGCACCTCAAAGTTGGCCCCACGAAGACATGGGCGCCGTCATCTTTGTTTGCATTTACGGAAGTGACGTCACTTCGTCCCACCAGCGTTCTCACTCTCTCACTTATTAGGTGTTTTTAGGATGATAAACGCCTTAACTGTACCTCACATACATTGTAGTTCTTATACTTATTCAGAAGTCACTCGAGTCTTTTAAGCCATGTAGTTTTGCTGTTATTAAATGGCAGTTACGAGACCTTGTTGTTCGTCTGATAATTTCTCGCCTTCCCAATGCTTTTCTTCCTCCTCCCAGTCTTCTGAACTTTTCTCATAATGTCGTCTTCATCATAATTCCGGTTTCTGTAAGAATTCCTCTGCAATCTCGATGAAAATATATCCACTTTAATTCCGAGCGTGTGAAAATCATACAAAGACAAGTAGCCGCGATACGCTGGTGGGACGAAGTGACGTCACTTCCGTAAATGCAAACAAAGATGGCGGCGCCCATGTCTTCGCGGGGCTAACTTTGAGGTGCTCGTTCTTAATACTAAAAACGTTTGATCAAATTTTAATACATTTTCTGAACAAAGAACATGTTGAAGATTCTTTTGAGCCCCAATGTGTTTTTCACTCGGGTATCCCTTTAACTTATTTTATTTTATGACAGCGCGCAAAAGTGAAACGATATCAACCATCTTATTAATCTTTATACCAAAACAGTACACTTATTTCGATTACAGCTAACATAGAGCGGTTTTCGATTGAGTGTCGAAAGTAATATGTGACTGCTTTGGTTTAATTTGCGTTTATTGGCTTTTCTATTGCCTGTAAGCCGGAAATGATTTGTAATTATCAGCCAATCAAGTTCTAAACTAAAAGCAAACGCAATCACACAATGAAGTTTTGTTTCAGCGAGAGTTATCCACGATTGCGTTTACTTTTCCTAGTGATCGGTTCAATTCAAGTATTAATAAAAAACAATCATGAATTACTTCAGTTCGTGATTGGCTCATTGTGCTTTGACTCGCTGCCGTGATTGTCTCTGTAATTACTTTGGTTTTGGTTTTACGACACTCAAATGATCGCTCTATGAATTCTACAACAATCAGATAAAAAAGAGCAGCTAGCAACTGTGTTTACCAACTGATACGATATTTCTCATAAATCTTCATTCAAAGGCATATACAGCAAATACTGAAATAGAGATTTCCTATCAAAGATATGAAAAATATTACTAATTTTATATACATAGCTTGTTGATGAAACCTTCTGATTCTCTGGTTGCTTTTACAGATCATCATATAATGATATTCGTCTCCTACTTGATTTGACTCACAAATCGGCACAGGTAGGGTTAGGGTACGGTAGGCGTGTGGGTACGGACTCCATCAACACCCTAAAACCGCTCCGCAGCCTGTATCTGTACAGTCAAATGTGCTCTACCTAACTCCCAATATACTGCAAAGTTTGTTGCTTTACAAACCTGAGGGCCTAAATTCGCGCTTGAAAATGTCAAATGAAACTTCTCTACACAATTTACTGTTGTAATTGTTTTGCTTAAAATGATCAAAGCTCTATATATTTTCCCCAACAGTATATCCAAAGTACACAATCAATAATAACACAGGCGTCACTTCACCTTTTCAGACGTACTTTCACAGGTACGTTTCTACAGTCGAAAAACACTCAAAAAGTTGTTGTACAATTACTTTTGAGCAATTTTAAAACTATCTGTAAAATGAAATGTACTGCCTTAAAGTAGATATATATATATATTCTTCCACACATTATAAGGTGTCATTTCCGAAATCCCACTGAGATGGTTTACGTCAAGAAAGGATGAGATAAGACTGAGAACGAATCCCCGTATTCCATGACAATTAGTTGAAATCTATTCATAGTTTCGTGACACATGACGCAAGTTATTTTTATTTCATTCCTGGTAGGCTATCCTCGTTTACGTTCCCATGGTTTATATCGCCTGGGTCCTGATCATAGAATCTTTATAAACCACTTATCAGCACAACACAGCCACTTGACGTCAAACAGGTATCATTTCGTAACAAAACAGGCTGTGGTTTGTTAATCTAAAAATAACCAAACATCTAAGAATAGATTTCAAGAAATTATCATTGGAGCAGACCCATGTAAGGGTGATTCGTTCTCTTACCCCATTTTCTCTTGTTTACTACGGTACATGACGCTCTTACCTATACATGTGTTATTAATCCAGTGAAGTCCATTCCTACATACACACTTGTACGAGCCAATGGTGTTTTCACAAATTTGGGAGGGGTCGGTACACTTGAATGTCCACAGAATACACTCGTCAATGTCTAAAAACGATAGGATAATTGGCCAATGTATATGTGAATTAATGTTTCTCAGTTACAACCAACCAAATGACACTCATCGCAAGAACTGTGTTTCGTTTTCTGGAAATACTAGCTTCTCTTTCGAGTATTTCTCTTCATAGTTATGTTAGGTAAACTGATTAGAGCAGATTATTGAATGACAGTCAATCGTCAATATAACGCTTTACCATAACTGTAATTTAACATACTTACCAACACAAGTCACATTATTAGGAGCGAGTTTAAACCCATTCACGCATGAGCAGTGATATCCTCCAATGGTGTTGTGACACCGCTGATTATCGATTAATTTAAAAAAAACTAATTATATGTTGATAACCTCCCCTAAGAAGAATCCTAATATAAGAATAACTGCTTGCAATATTGAGCAAAAAACATATATTAAATAAAACATATATTAAATATCTTGGGGTTTTTATTGACGAACACTTACGATGGGACACTCAAATTACACATGTTAATAATAAAATTGCCAAAAATATTGGAATTATTTGTAAGCTAAGATACCATATTTCTATTACTATTCTAAAGCAACTTTATTATACTCTTATCTATTCGTATTTGAGTTATGGCCTAATGACCTGGGGTACTGCTGTTAAGACTAGACTAAGTAAAATTAAAACAAAGCAAAATAAATGTGTTCGCTGCATTTTCTTTGCTAGCAAATTTGAAAATGCCACCCCATATTATAGAATTTTGCAAATTCTAAAACTTGACAATGCCTTTAATCTGAAAATCTCCACTCTTGTTCACAAAATTAAATATGTTAAAATAGGTGTACCACCTGTTTTTTTCGACTTAGTCCCCTCTGCAACTGATATTCATAATTATAATACTAGATATGCTACCAACCAAAACTTATACAGACCAGCTTCCAGAACTAATTATGGTCTATCGAGATTTAAATCTCTTGCATCACGATTATGGGAAAAAATACCGTTAGAAATAAAATCCCTCCCACACAATAGTTTTAAAAAACAATACAAATTATTTTTACTTGAAAACCAGGCCTAAGTTATTGTATAAAATTGTAAATATAGAACAATAACTAAGATCGAATTAATATATTCATACCATCTTTATTCTTTGCATATATATAAATGTATTGTCAACGTCTCCATATAATTATGTATCAATATTGTAAATAAATTATTCTTCCTATTAGTATTAATTCTAGCCGCTTACCACTCAAGAAAATTTGTACAATAGATATTTATGTATTTTCTGTGCTCCAAATATCCTCATTTATTTTTCTTGTGATAGAGGTCAACTAGAAAGCCTATGGCTCCTTTGACCTCTATGCACATTCTTGAAATTCAAAACTATTTTATTATTACCGTACCGCTCTTTTTCTTTCTACAATTATTTTCTTGTGTAATTATCTTTAAAAGAAATAGTGCAAAATAAAACGAACTTGAACTTGAACTTGATTGCAGCGGTTATTGCCGGCGCACTCGTCAATATCTGTAAACATTGAGACAATCTTGGAGTTAATTCGATTCTCATTTAATTGCGGTTTCTGTCTGTTTCACTTTATTTCTCTATTAAATATAAACAGGTAATCATACGCTAGCCTGTACACAGACCTCCGTAATCCCTTCAAAGGAAGGAAAAGGAGGTCTGTACTACGGATGACTTAATCGTGTTCTAGGTCACGTGGATAGTTACAGGAATGGTGTAACCAGTCGCTGATTGGCTGGTGCCTCATAGCGGGTGCTGATTGGCTTAGCGGTTATGTTGACCTTAGTTCTGGCTCTGTGGGAAAATTCGAGCGCGACTTCTCCTCGAGTTCACGTGGTTCTCAAACTCTCGAATTCATCCAATCTTCCACTTCCTCGAGGAAAGAAAGAACTCCAAATGCCTTCCTTTGAAGGGATTACGGAGGTCTGTGTATAGGCTATCGAAGAAGGGAATTTATTTTATTTCCCTCGCTTCCCAGCGCGTCCTCCCTCTTTTTCTCTTGCATTGCCGTTAACAATAGGAAATGAACAATCTGAAATCTACAATGTGTACCGTCTAGTGTTTCTCGGCCAATGGAAAAGGAGATGTAATTTATGCAAAATTATGCCGGAACACGATTAACGACAGTGTAGCACAGACGTCCCTTCCCGAGTTTTGAGGGGATACGGACGGCTGTACACAGGCTATCATACGCGGGACTCGTGCAATTTACACCACTCGCACGTGATATCGGAACATTGCGCTAAACTGTACTCGACTAGCGGCTCGTGCATTTTGACAATTTTTGGGCATCACTCGTGGTGTAAATCGCACTCGTATGGTTATCCATAATACTCAAACAATAAAAACACAATCTGCTAATCTCGATCATATTTGGCTTTTTTCGATCTTACCTGCACACTTTTTGGCATCATCTTGCAGTTGATAGCCCTGACGACACGCACACTTGTATAGTCCCTCAGACACGTAACACACGTGCTCACAGCCGTGCTCACCACCCGCGCATGGATGCTGGGCTACGAATAGCAAAATGGTGAAAGTTATTATTAAGAACAAACAAGGTCAAGGAATATTATTTATTTCAGCCAATCAGTTGAGATTGGAACATATCTTTCTTTTATTCTCTCTAATGTTTAGTTTTTTATAACAACTGCCCAGTTTCTCGTTTTCTGATTGGTCGATTTCCATTGGAAATAAGAGGACATACCACGGTAGATTACGTGTCGCTCGTGCAACATTGATTGCGTGATAGCACACTAGAATCACTTTCCCCCAGTAATTTTCCTTGTCTTCTTGGCCCTGCTTGCTTCACTATTTTTGTCGTGTTATTTACGATAGTTTACCGTGGTATATCCTCTTATTTATCACGTTTTGCGTCATCGCATGGCCAAACCTCGACTAGTGCCTCGTGAAATCCACAACAATTTTGACCACGCGATGACACAAAACTATTTTTCTTTTCTATGGAACAAGACACGAGCTTCTAGACCACTTTCTTGTTACACCTTCAAAGTTTGTATTAGATAAAAATGGACTGATACAGTAGTCAGCTTCGGTGTTGACACGAAACAGCTCCAATATTGTATGGGGGAAGCTCTATACTAGGCCTTTTGCAGGAAACAGTCACGTGCTGATTATATATATATATATATACTACTTCGTTAATGAATGAATTGACCTCGTGATCCCCATGAGAAGGCGTTGCTGGAGAGCAAACTATCCATTAAAAACGCCAACGTTGAATTAAGATTTTGTTGCCACCCAGTACAACCACGTGATTGCATTCCTGCAAAAGGCCATTAAATTTGTAAATAACAGTGCCGTACGTAGCTTTCTTTCCGCTGGGGGAGGGGGAGGAGCAAAGTATACTATTTATTTGGATAAACTGGCAAGAAATAGTACCCCTGAAGAAAAATCAGAGACGAAACAAAGGCACAACGAAGCTACTTACGGACACATTTCTTGGGGTTATTAGGATCCGCTTTGAAATACTTGTTGCAGGTGCAGTGGTAACTTCCTTCAGTATTTTGACACTGATGCATACAATCGCTGGCGGGAACGCATTCATTGACATCTTGAAAAGATAATTCAATTAATGTAATGTTTTAGAATTTAAAATAGTCCAAGGCCTTTGGAAGAGTTATTGAAAACGTTATTTCCTATGTCATTAAATTTTGTATGTCATACTAAGCTCTGCCATAAAGTGCAACTAACATTTATTTATTTATCCCAAATATCGATTCTACATCAAGTGAATAGTTGCATTATAAAATATTTCTTGATCTGAGTTTTTTATTTATTTAACATTATTTATACACGGTAATTAACAATCAGAAGAACTAGTTTTCAGGCAAGCCGTGTGCGGACTAACTAATTACAAATATTTTCTAAGCATTTCTAATAATATTCTAATAATAATTCAAGTACTAATTACAATATTATCAATAAACATATTGCGTCTAATATGAGTTATAGACCCTTTGCACGTGACGTCATAGCCGCCATGTTGGTGTACAGTTAACAATAGATTCTTCGTTGGCTTCTTTTGTTCTGTACACCAACATGAACGCCATGCCCTTTGTCATTTGAATCTCTGGGGATTGAGTGCAAACCATATATAGGTTTATCATTCTCTAGAATGCTGGTAGAGATACATGACCTTTAGTAAACATCTGTTATATCATTGTACTTTATATTAGTAAATTTCACAAACATTTAATAAAAATCAATTCACAAGGGAAAGAAATTACAGCAAATTCCTGGGTTGACGTTGACGTCACAGTGTAGCTGTCGAGGGACTATCCTTTGATAGTTGCGCGCAGAAATTTGAAATCCTTAAAAAAAATATTAGCCCGAAATAGCAAATATGTGCCAGTTTTAACAACAACAACATCCAAAGGGCAACTATCAGACGTCATAAGCCATAAAATGCTTTTGTCTTTAATGTTCAACACAAAAGTGTGTTGATAGTGTTCACTATTAACATTCAAATAAGAGTGTCCTTCGAGGAACTACTATAACAGTAGAGTGTGTCTATCGAGGGACAATTGGCTGATAGTTGTCCGTGATAATTTGATGATCTTAAAACAAATATAGATCCAAAAAAGAAGTCCAAGGGCTTATATGCTAGTTTTAAGAACATCAAATTTCCAAGGGAAACTATCTGCCGATAGTCCCGAGACAGGCACTCTCTATTGTCTTTATTGTTCAACAGAAAATTTTGGTAGAGGGGCCACATGCCACTATTATACAAATAGAGTGTGTCCGTCGAGGAACTATTTGAAGGATGATAACAACAATAACACACGCCGAAATATGCCCTGATAGTTGTCCTTGGACGTCATCTAATCCTCGAAGCTCAGTCACAGTTTCCCTCGAGATTCGCTCTCGGGAACTGTTCTCTTCTCGGAACAGATAATGTCCGCGGACGAAATATCAGAGTACGGACTAAAAGCAAACGCAATCACACAATGAAGTTTTGTTTCAGCGAGAGTTATCCACGATTGCGTTTACTTTTCCTAGTGATCGGTTCAATTCAAGTATTAATAAAAAACAATCATGAATTACTTCAGTTCGTGATTGGCTCATTGTGCTTTGACTCGCTGCCGTGATTGTCTCTGTAATTACTTTGGTTTTGGTTTTACGACACTCAAATGATCGCTCTATGAATTCTACAACAATCAGATAAAAAAGAGCAGCTAGCAACTGTGTTTACCAACTGATACGATATTTCTCATAAATCTTCATTCAAAGGCATATACAGCAAATACTGAAATAGAGATTTCCTATCAAAGATATGAAAAATATTACTAATTTTATATACATAGCTTGTTGATAAAACCTTCTGATTCTCTGGTTGCTTTTACAGATCATCATATAATGATATTCGTCTCCTACTTGATTTGACTCACAAATCGGCACAGGTAGGGTTAGGGTACGGTAGGCGTGTGGGTACGGACTCCATCAACACCCTAAAACCGCTCCGCAGCCTGTATCTGTACAGTCAAATGTGCTCTACCTAACTCCCAATATACTGCAAAGTTTGTTGCTTTACAAACCTGAGGGCCTAAATTCGCGCTTGAAAATGTCAAATGAAACTTCTCTACACAATTTACTGTTGTAATTGTTTTGCTTAAAATGATCAAAGCTCTATATATTTTCCCCAACAGTATATCCAAAGTACACAATCAATAATAACACAGGCGTCACTTCACCTTTTCAGACGTACTTTCACAGGTACGTTTCTACAGTCGAAAAACACTCAAAAAGTTGTTGTACAATTACTTTTGAGCAATTTTAAAACTATCTGTAAAATGAAATGTACTGCCTTAAAGTAGATATATATATATATTCTTCCACACATTATAAGGTGTCATTTCCGAAATCCCACTGAGATGGTTTACGTCAAGAAAGGATGAGATAAGACTGAGAACGAATCCCCGTATTCCATGACAATTAGTTGAAATCTATTCATAGTTTCGTGACACATGACGCAAGTTATTTTTATTTCATTCCTGGTAGGCTATCCTCGTTTACGTTCCCATGGTTTATATCGCCTGGGTCCTGATCATAGAATCTTTATAAACCACTTATCAGCACAACACAGCCACTTGACGTCAAACAGGTATCATTTCGTAACAAAACAGGCTGTGGTTTGTTAATCTAAAAATAACCAAACATCTAAGAATAGATTTCAAGAAATTATCATTGGAGCAGACCCATGTAAGGGTGATTCGTTCTCTTACCCCATTTTCTCTTGTTTACTACGGTACATGACGCTCTTACCTATACATGTGTTATTAATCCAGTGAAGTCCATTCCTACATACACACTTGTACGAGCCAATGGTGTTTTCACAAATTTGGGAGGGGTCGGTACACTTGAATGTCCACAGAATACACTCGTCAATGTCTAAAAACGATAGGATAATTGGCCAATGTATATGTGAATTAATGTTTCTCAGTTACAACCAACCAAATGACACTCATCGCAAGAACTGTGTTTCGTTTTCTGGAAATACTAGCTTCTCTTTCGAGTATTTCTCTTCATAGTTATGTTAGGTAAACTGATTAGAGCAGATTATTGAATGACAGTCAATCGTCAATATAACGCTTTACCATAACTGTAATTTAACATACTTACCAACACAAGTCACATTATTAGGAGCGAGTTTAAACCCATTCACGCATGAGCAGTGATATCCTCCAATGGTGTTGTGACACCGCTGATTGCAGCGGTTATTGCCGGCGCACTCGTCAATATCTGTAAACATTGAGACAATCTTGGAGTTAATTCGATTCTCATTTAATTGCGGTTTCTGTCTGTTTCACTTTATTTCTCTATTAAATATAAACAGGTAATCATACGCTAGCCTGTACACAGACCTCCGTAATCCCTTCAAAGGAAGGAAAAGGAGGTCTGTACTACGGATGACTTAATCGTGTTCTAGGTCACGTGGATAGTTACAGGAATGGTGTAACCAGTCGCTGATTGGCTGGTGCCTCATAGCGGGTGCTGATTGGCTTAGCGGTTATGTTGACCTTAGTTCTGGCTCTGTGGGAAAATTCGAGCGCGACTTCTCCTCGAGTTCACGTGGTTCTCAAACTCTCGAATTCATCCAATCTTCCACTTCCTCGAGGAAAGAAAGAACTCCAAATGCCTTCCTTTGAAGGGATTACGGAGGTCTGTGTATAGGCTATCGAAGAAGGGAATTTATTTTATTTCCCTCGCTTCCCAGCGCGTCCTCCCTCTTTTTCTCTTGCATTGCCGTTAACAATAGGAAATGAACAATCTGAAATCTACAATGTGTACCGTCTAGTGTTTCTCGGCCAATGGAAAAGGAGATGTAATTTATGCAAAATTATGCCGGAACACGATTAACGACAGTGTAGCACAGACGTCCCTTCCCGAGTTTTGAGGGGATACGGACGGCTGTACACAGGCTATCATACGCGGGACTCGTGCAATTTACACCACTCGCACGTGATATCGGAACATTGCGCTAAACTGTACTCGACTAGCGGCTCGTGCATTTTGACAATTTTTGGGCATCACTCGTGGTGTAAATCGCACTCGTATGGTTATCCATAATACTCAAACAATAAAAACACAATCTGCTAATCTCGATCATATTTGGCTTTTTTCGATCTTACCTGCACACTTTTTGGCATCATCTTGCAGTTGATAGCCCTGACGACACGCACACTTGTATAGTCCCTCAGACACGTAACACACGTGCTCACAGCCGTGCTCACCACCCGCGCATGGATGCTGGGCTACGAATAGCAAAATGGTGAAAGTTATTATTAAGAACAAACAAGGTCAAGGAATATTATTTATTTCAGCCAATCAGTTGAGATTGGAACATATCTTTCTTTTATTCTCTCTAATGTTTAGTTTTTTATAACAACTGCCCAGTTTCTCGTTTTCTGATTGGTCGATTTCCATTGGAAATAAGAGGACATACCACGGTAGATTACGTGTCGCTCGTGCAACATTGATTGCGTGATAGCACACTAGAATCACTTTCCCCCAGTAATTTTCCTTGTCTTCTTGGCCCTGCTTGCTTCACTATTTTTGTCGTGTTATTTACGATAGTTTACCGTGGTATATCCTCTTATTTATCACGTTTTGCGTCATCGCATGGCCAAACCTCGACTAGTGCCTCGTGAAATCCACAACAATTTTGACCACGCGATGACACAAAACTATTTTTCTTTTCTATGGAACAAGACACGAGCTTCTAGACCACTTTCTTGTTACACCTTCAAAGTTTGTATTAGATAAAAATGGACTGATACAGTAGTCAGCTTCGGTGTTGACACGAAACAGCTCCAATATTGTATGGGGGAAGCTCTATACTAGGCCTTTTGCAGGAAACAGTCACGTGCTGATTATATATATATATATATACTACTTCGTTAATGAATGAATTGACCTCGTGATCCCCATGAGAAGGCGTTGCTGGAGAGCAAACTATCCATTAAAAACGCCAACGTTGAATTAAGATTTTGTTGCCACCCAGTACAACCAAGTGATTGCATTCCTGCAAAAGGCCATTAAATTTGTAAATAACAGTGCCGTACGTAGCTTTCTTTCCGCTGGGGGAGGGGGAGGAGCAAAGTATACTATTTATTTGGATAAACTGGCAAGAAATAGTACCCCTGAAGAAAAATCAGAGACGAAACAAAGGCACAACGAAGCTACTTACGGACACATTTCTTGGGGTTATTAGGATCCGCTTTGAAATACTTGTTGCAGGTGCAGTGGTAACTTCCTTCAGTATTTTGACACTGATGCATACAATCGCTGGCGGGAACGCATTCATTGACATCTTGAAAAGATAATTCAATTAATGTAATGTTTTAGAATTTAAAATAGTCCAAGGCCTTTGGAAGAGTTATTGAAAACGTTATTTCCTATGTCATTAAATTTTGTATGTCATACTAAGCTCTGCCATAAAGTGCAACTAACATTTATTTATTTATCCCAAATATCGATTCTACATCAAGTGAATAGTTGCATTATAAAATATTTCTTGATCTGAGTTTTTTATTTATTTAACATTATTTATACACGGTAATTAACAATCAGAAGAACTAGTTTTCAGGCAAGCCGTGTGCGGACTAACTAATTACAAATATTTTCTAAGCATTTCTAATAATATTCTAATAATAATTCAAGTACTAATTACAATATTATCAATAAACATATTGCGTCTAATATGAGTTATAGACCCTTTGCACGTGACGTCATAGCCGCCATGTTGGTGTACAGTTAACAATAGATTCTTCGTTGGCTTCTTTTGTTCTGTACACCAACATGAACGCCATGCCCTTTGTCATTTGAATCTCTGGGGATTGAGTGCAAACCATATATAGGTTTATCATTCTCTAGAATGCTGGTAGAGATACATGACCTTTAGTAAACATCTGTTATATCATTGTACTTTATATTAGTAAATTTCACAAACATTTAATAAAAATCAATTCACAAGGGAAAGAAATTACAGCAAATTCCTGGGTTGACGTTGACGTCACAGTGTAGCTGTCGAGGGACTATCCTTTGATAGTTGCGCGCAGAAATTTGAAATCCTTAAAAAAAATATTAGCCCGAAATAGCAAATATGTGCCAGTTTTAACAACAACAACATCCAAAGGGCAACTATCAGACGTCATAAGCCATAAAATGCTTTTGTCTTTAATGTTCAACACAAAAGTGTGTTGATAGTGTTCACTATTAACATTCAAATAAGAGTGTCCTTCGAGGAACTACTATAACAGTAGAGTGTGTCTATCGAGGGACAATTGGCTGATAGTTGTCCGTGATAATTTGATGATCTTAAAACAAATATAGATCCAAAAAAGAAGTCCAAGGGCTTATATGCTAGTTTTAAGAACATCAAATTTCCAAGGGAAACTATCTGCCGATAGTCCCGAGACAGGCACTCTCTATTGTCTTTATTGTTCAACAGAAAATTTTGGTAGAGGGGCCACATGCCACTATTATACAAATAGAGTGTGTCCGTCGAGGAACTATTTGAAGGATGATAACAACAATAACACACGCCGAAATATGCCCTGATAGTTGTCCTTGGACGTCATCTAATCCTCGAAGCTCAGTCACAGTTTCCCTCGAGATTCGCTCTCGGGAACTGTTCTCTTCTCGGAACAGATAATGTCCGCGGACGAAATATCAGAGCATATTTCGACGCCACACATAGTTTATCATATTTATAGTTCCGAGACAGACAATACTTGTCGTTATTACAAAATTGTCTTCCGCTCTCGCGCGCCGTGCACTATTATACAAATAGACTGTGTCCGTCGAGGAACTATCGGCTGATAGTTGCCCGCGGAAATTTTGTGGTGAACTATAACGCCTGATAGTTTGCCTCCGCGGATGACAACTATCACGTTACGTGATCGCTTTTGACCAATGAGCGCGCGCCAAAATTTTGTGGTGAACTATAACGCGTGATAGCTAGCATCCGCAGACGACAACTATCACATCACGTGATCAATTTATTAATCCAGTCCGAATCGGAAATAATTTAGTGGTGAGCTATAACGGCTGATAGCGAGCAAGGGACGAAGATCCGGGTCGATAGAAACCAAGAGCGAGAAGTCTAATTGTTTTAGCAGAAACGAAGTTACGGTTCTTTCCAACTTAGCTATCAATTAATATAAAAAACATGCATGCGAAAAACGTTGCAAAATAAACAATTTTCTAGATGATTTTCTTCTGCAAAATTGTCGACTATCGATCTATAGACAGTACCTGCGTAGCCAATCAGATTGTAACTTTGCCGAAAGTCGGTTATTTGGCTATAATTAGCATAAACAAGCCATCTAAGTCTATAGCATCTATAAAACTCACCATCACAAGTTTTCTTGTCGAAGTTCAACTTGTATCCAGATCTACAATCACAAACGAAGGATCCTGGCGTGTTTGCACATGTCTGAGAACAGCCGCCATTGGAGCTATCACATTCATCAAAGTCTGCAAGAGAAAATAACTTTGAATGCGCAATCCGATTTAAAAAACTGTTGAAATTTAACAAATAAAGAGATCTTAGTCATCATATGCATGTATCATATTGATATATAACACGCCGCGCATTTGAAAACATGAGAGAAATGTTGAAAGCACAAGACGGAAATGGCTTGTGATTTTCAAGAATTTGGCTTCTGTTCTCACTCCACCTCGTGTGTTCATAAATGAGAACAAAAGCATAGAAATTAAATAATGAAGGAGTTTTATTTCTAGTAAAATATCTACTTAATTGTACTTGGCTCAATTGTTCAAAACTCGATCATATAAACTAAACCAAGATTAACGATAATTATTCGTTTGATTTCCTACATGTTGACGACTAGTTTTAGAGCGAAACAAGGCAATTATTATTAGGCATGCAGATACGTGCATTTCTGCTTGTGATCCTGGATTGTGGAAAATAGAATTACAAATCCTCGGTTGAGATTTTATCAAGAATTAAAGTCTACTACGATCAAATTTTGAGATAGTGATATTTTTGCGTATTTCTTAAGTAAAGTTGCTATATTTTTTCCTGCCACACCGTTTTTCGATATCACGAAGGGAACTCAAGCATGTTAAGGCATGGTTTGAACATGAAAACGCGGCTACAGCTATTTCGTTGAATAGAGTCACTTGAATTTGCTCAAATCCTAGAACAATGGTGGTTATAACTAATCTCAGCATTTTTAGTCAAATGCATTTTTGGTTAAATGTCTATCATGTGACCAACCACGTGATCACATAAAGTTGAAAATTAAACTAAAAACGGGGTGGTACATTGTATATTTTAAGTAACGATTTTGTGTTTATCTGATTACACCTGTGGTTGACTTTAAAGATCAGTTCGGAATGGTTGACCCCGATAGACTGTTAAGGCGAAAATATAGAAAACAGGTCACGTAACCTATTCTTGGAACCATTTTTCGCCATTTATATCCTCTTCAGTGATAAAAAGTCAACCATTCCGTACACAGTCTCATTTCCCATAACAAGCTTAACATTTCGAACCGAAAATCTGAAACAAAACAATAATTTCCGCCACCCAATTTTGATTTCTTTGTTTTAACAGCCTTAAAGTCACGTGACCTTCAAAACACCAAAATACCGATCTTTAAATGTTAAGACACATGATTACCATATTATTCCAAAGTTATAGGGTATTTCATACATAAATGACAAAGATAGCGAATGTTGAATGTTTTATCAGAACTGCTCAAAAACCATGCCTTAACATGCTTGAGAAGTCTTATTAAATTGGGATCCGAATCTTGAGATTTTATGTCCGCCATTACTCGAACCCGTTCCTGTGACAGAGCTAATTCCAGCGGATGTGACATAATTTTCTCAACACAACAACATGCGGGACTACGTTTCACACAACCTTTCACATGAACTTATAACTGAAGTACATGTTTTTACGTTTTTTTCCAAAATGGAAAGGAAAGAACAAGGGAGCACGGCAGACTTACCTGTTTTGTTTCATTCGCGATCTCTTCCAGGTTTAGCCGCCATCTTGAAATCCTTTATTACAATGCGACTTTCCGCTGACCCTAAATAATGTTCGCGTTCACGAGGGTTCGGCGAACTCCCTCGTGAGCGTGGGCGCCAACATTATTTAGGGTCAGCGGAAAGTCGCATTGTAATAAAGGATTTCAAGATGGCGGCTAAACCTGGAAGAGATCGCGAGTGAAACAAAACAGGTAAGTCTGCCGTGCTCCCTTGGAAAGAACGAAGTTTTAAATAGAAATATGCAGTTACAAGAACGATGCGTTAAGAAAATGACGTCACGACAGCAAACCGCTAGTCGAAAATAACGAAGTATTTGGAACACACTTCAGTAATGGCGGACGTGATTTCGACGCTAAACTCTCTGCAAAATGCGTAGTTTAATTTGGTCCTTTGGTAATATTTTTCACTGATTTAGATATTTTGTCATATTTGAAGACAAAAAAAAATAAAAGAAAATGGCTGAATTTCGTCGTAGTAACTTTAAAGTGCATATGAAGCGAAAATTAAGTTGATCTAATGTTAAAATGCTTTCGAAATGAGGAATAATAACATTTTCCGTTTGTCAACATCTCATCTCGTTTCAGAGATATTCATGTTTTTGTAATATGCAAATGAGATGACCTGTGACGTCATAGTGTTTGCACAGCCTGGAGACAAATCACAAAATGAAGAATATCTCTGCAGATATTGAATAAAAATTACTGAAACTTTGCACATGTATGACACTATGAACAGTACACATCATTGTGCAAATTATGGTGTTGCCATGGAAACTCTCATGGCCCCACGCACCTTTCATCTTGAACATATAATTTCAATGTCTTTCCTTGTTACCAAAAATAAGTTGCTTAAACTACTTAAATACAATGTCTACATTGTTTCAAATCTTATTTTGGACCCACACCAAAAAAATTGTGTTTGACAAAGGAGAAATTAGGGAAGTTTGTGTTATTTGTAGTGGAAGCCTGGGGCCATAGTGTTTCCATGGCAACATCATAATTTGCACAATGATGTGTATTTTCCAAAGTACCACATATGTGCAAAGTTTCAATAGTTTTTATCCAATATTTGTAGAGATATTCTTCATTTGTGATGTGTCTCCAAGGCTGTGCAAACAATATGACGTCGTAGGTCATCTCATTTGCATATTACAAAAACCTGAATATCTCTGAAACGAGATGAGATATTGACAAACAGAAAATTTCATTATTCTTCATTTCAACTTAATTTTCGCTTCATATGCACTTTAAGACTACATCAGTAAGGGCTCTTTGGATTTGATATTTTGATACCAATATTTTTGCACAAATGAATTCACTGGAAAACCAATCAATGTGCATGTCATGGAAACACCATGGAAACATGCATCAATTGGAATTTCCAACATTATTGAATTGCTATGGTATATGTCTATACTCCAATTTTGTATGGCAGTATGGAAATTCGGATTTCTGTGGTATGGAAAATACAATAATGTTGGAAAATTGAAAGTGAAAGCATTTTCCATGTTTTTTTCCCATACTATACAAATTGGTTGGTTTTCCAGTGCGAACGAGCAATTAAACAAACAACCGAAGTTCTCAGTCTCTTGCGGCGTACTTCCAGTCCTTGCCTCACCTTTTGGAATACCAATCCATCAGGAAAGATGCTTAAGGTTGCTTTGTATGCTGTAAATTGATTATCTGTACAAGTTATAACTCTATCAAAAAATAGAGACCGGGGATGTTTACACATCAAAACATCTGGTTGGAAATTTAAGAATGAAATAAAAATGGGAAATAAAATAAACAAAAACGTTATGCGAATACAATCATTTTGCAGACAAAATGACTAACTTCATAACATTTTATCGGTTTGCACTGAATACTACATGTGACTTTTACATATTTTTGCCTCTCTTTCTATACCTGAACATTTTGCCCCGTCTCCAGTGTACCCAGTAGGACATGGTCCACACTTATATCCCGACAAATTAGCAGGTGCTGGTAGGTCAATACAGCCCACTCCAGGGTAACATGGGTTCAGATTTGCCTTACACGCGTCAACATCGCTCTCACAGTACTTTCCCGTGTACCCGTCTTTACAAGCACACGACATGATGACAAATTTATCTCCCGTTACATCTGCGCCTGGGTTAACAGAACTTTGCTTGAGGCAGTCTCCACCATTGTGACATGCGCAGAGGTAGACAACTGGTCTCATGACGGATACTGCTCCTTTGCTATCCCGTACCATGAACTGAAGGTCAAGCTAAAGCAAAATGTATTCAGTATAAGTAAGGTGAATTATGAATGATTTAAATTTTGTCAGTTAAGTCTGCAAAAAAACGCATTAGTGAAAAGCATTATTTACAAGCGAGATATGGTTTATTACTTTGCCCAATCTCTAATTACTTAGCGATTTAAGAGACATAACCATACGACTGACCATTTTTACGATTGCTATGTATTTTGGAGAGATTTTGGGCGAACCAACTAAATGCCAATGAGGAATGAAAATACACCGCCATATTAGTTAGCCACCAACTAAGTCGTTTATTGTATAAATCTGCAAAGAAATTGCACTATGGTTAGCGAGAAGTCATTTTCACGAGTACCTCGATCTATATGCGGTGCTGTTCATGCAGTATGCGTTCTTGCTTGCGTTCTTTACACTTTCTTTACACTTTGTGTACACTTTATTATGACAGACGTACCTCTCCCCTTTAATCATCTATTTGTCCCTTAAAGGGTAGATAGATAGAACATTTATTTATTCATGTTTTCCCATCATATTTACATGCTCTTCCTGAGTAACGTGCTCAACGACTAATGTTTACATGCACTTAGTGACACCATTCAAAGTATGGGTTCCTAAGCGTTTTTGATTATCATTTTCCATAGCCTACACGTAGAAGCGCTGGCTGGAACCCAATAACATTATACACTCTGTCTTAATTAAGTTCGCCTGTAGGCCTCAAGCCAGTCTTTCACTCTAGCGAAGTCTTCATTTAACATATCAGTCTTGAATAGCTTTAATATCTGAGGCTCGGTTACTGTAATTTGTGTGGCATCAGCGTATAGGTCAGGCGTGGAATTTTCAGTCAAGAATATCAGGTAGGCCGTTTATGTACATTAGAAATAACAGTAGCCTGCGTTGCGGCTCTGGAGTATCGTAGCGCAGCGAGCGGAGATTAGGGGGATTGGGGTGAGAGAAAAAAGAGAGGGGGAGGGGGTGGGGAGGAGAGGAGAGGAAGAGAGAGCCTGCCGGCAAGCCATGGTTATTTTGATAACTCTCGGCCTCAGAAGGCCGCGTTTGCTATTGGCTAAAATGCGTGATTGACAGAAATCATTAAATTTTATTCATGCATGGCATGCGATAAGAGCAGAAACCAATTAGTATGACGACAAACATACCGAGAATTCCCTCAGCGATGAATTTAAAGAAAGAACAGGAGCAAGGCTATTAGAGATCTTTTGTCTGGAAGAGATGTTCTAGCCGTAATCCCAACTGGGTTTGGAAAATGTAGGATATTCCAAGCATTCACTAGTGTTAAAGACGTCGAAAATGATGCCCAGGTTGTCGTTTTGGTTATTGTTCCTTTGGATAGTATTGTGAAAGATCCATTGAACCAGTTAAGTTCTTTAGGTTATCCTGCTGCCGAACTTTCAGACCTAAAACCTGAGGAACTACATAAGTGCAACTTCAAATTGCTGTTTAGTTCTGCAGAAGAAGTAATGAGATCGAATTTCGGGATGAGCTGAAGAACCTTGTATCGGAACTCCACAAGCGTCTTGCTCGACGAAACGCACACGGTTGAAACATGGACCGGTGTGTTCGAGGAACAGGCTTGTGCTTCCGAAAATACGAGCTGCTTTGATGATTTCGTAACGCTGCGTGGTGTTTTTTAGCGCTTCTTTTGGCAGAACTTCGTTCCGGTGTTATTGTGGTCGGCAGTGTTCTGTACTGATTTGGTGGCGACTTTATATTCAGCGGCAACGAGTTCTCTTTATCTTAGTTATGTTTATCCTGCAAAGGTGTAGTTCTCTACTGCATTTCGAATCTTCCTTCCTCAGGAACGACAGACTCGCTCTGATAGAGCAGCAGATTTCGGAATATGAAGACAAATACTTTTGCAGGCACCAGCTATAATTATTTAAAGCCTCGGCTCTCTTTTCTTTCTGAAGGCTTGAACAGATTCTCGCTGTGGAAATATTTGAATTCCCAAACCCTACCTTAAAACATACATTACATATCCTGCAAAAGTCGTTGAAATTTAGAGGTTTGTGTTTAGGCCGGCCCTGTCTTCACATGTTTTTTTGGAGTTTCAGCTGACATTCTCCAAGTTCGTATATTTTTTGTTTTGAATTTTACGCTCGAGTTGAGATTCCTTGAGATTCCACGCGTGAGTTTGACATATATTAAACATGGTTTTCACTTCCGCCGCATGATGATAGGATGAATCGGTCGAATGAGTTACTAATTTTATGCATTTTAATTAGTGGGTGGATATCACAATAACCATGGCTTGCCGGCAGGCTCTCTCTTCCTCTCCTCCACACCCCCTCGCCCCCTCTTTTTTCTCGCCCCAATCCCCCTAATCTCCGCTCGCTGCGCTCCGATACTCCAGAGCCGCAACGCAGGCTAAAATAACAGAGACTGGCCCAAGTATATTTGACCACTTTGGACTTGATCTCTATCGCATCCGACAGTATGTCATTTGCATAACATCTTTGAGACCTGCCCCTTAAGCAGCCTTCGAACCAACTAAATAAGGAAAGTTTCTTTAAAAGAATCGTGATTAATG
The DNA here is from genome assembly GCA_030867875.1 of Actinernus sp. WN-2022. Lineage (NCBI taxonomy): Eukaryota > Metazoa > Cnidaria > Anthozoa > Actiniaria > Actinernidae > Actinernus > Actinernus sp. WN-2022. Next base: position 60,589,751 of record JAOWCC010001589.1, read on the forward strand.
GAATCTAAGGCCTTTAGTTTCTAAAATCCAGAAAAAGCACATCGCTGATAAGGCCGTTGTCAATATTTGTAAGCCAGTCATTTGTAGTACGTAACAGAGCCGTCACATTTGAATGCAGGGACTATCTAAACTCTGATCGATGTTAAATATTTATACAACTGGTCGTAGACCATTATTTCAGCGACTTCGGTGTATTAATCCGGGTTATTTTTCTTGTTTCCTTTTTTATTGTTATACAACGGTGAGAACCTGTTCCGAAAGTATGGTTCATCTATGTTGGATAGAGATTATACAATTATTTGCGCTGCTAGTTTTAAACATTTGCTCGAGATACCATCAAGCCAATTAGTATTTGTAACCTTTAGCGTGTTAAAGATGAGAGAGAACACTTTATTGGTCTCCGTAACATAGCATTCGCCGGTTCTTTATAGACGCAGTTTGACTGCCGGCCTTTCGAAGGTCTTACCGATGTCTGAATAATACTAGCCTGCGTCACATCCGAACTGAACCCTAGTTAAGGTAGTTAGCAAGGGTTGCGTTCGGATGTGACGCAGGTTAAATAATACTGACGAGTTGATAAAGTTTGCGATTGCCGCTGGGTCGTTGATCTTAATAATTGTAAAGTAAAGCAACTTTATGTAACGTCGGTAACTCGTGACAGTCTGGTGAGACTGATAAACTTGAGGCAGACGGGAGACCTACGATGTTATACGTCCTTATCCGAGAAGACGTGAAGGTCTAACCATTTGCAGTTCGTGAACGAGATTGTTTCATTGTTAATATCGTCATTGTTAACTTTGATTTCTTTTATACATTGTACGTGTAGTAGTATTTGTGATGTTTGCCATGTCTTTCATAGTGTCACTCGACTTGAAAATTTATTCGAGAAGTATTCGAATTCCCTTTCCATTTTTGCATCTTCTGAAGCTCTATTAACATAATTATTTTTAGCCACATGTCCGCATTCCATTGATTCTGAGATAAAGTTTTTGTTGCATTCTTTTTAAAAGGAATCCCTTGTATGCATAAGCATTTTTATGGAACTATTTAACCAAGGGGAACAAGTGGCTCTTACCTTTTTTCGATTTAAGGGGGCATGACGGTCTAGCACCTCTATAACTGACTTTGTTTTCCAGACTTTCCACATGTCATTTATGTCATTTGGGTTCTCAAAGAAGTTAATGGTATCCCATGGGACATTCTATAGGTCTGCTAGGTATTAAGTTCGTTATCAACTGATGTTCGCAACATCGAGAGTGTGTGAATAGTCTTCCCTTTTGCCTTAGCAGCTGGGAATTTTCTTATACAGTAAATTAAATTATGATCACAAAATACGATATGGGACACACTACTGTAGCCACTATCATAAGGGGATTGTTGGTAAAGATATATACAGTAAGATCAATTAGTGTTTACTCCTTGGAGTAACTCTTGTTGATTATGTGATGATTTGGGTATACTGATCGGCTTCAAAGGTGAACATTATTTCCTTAGTTATAGTATTTTTTTGTGGTGGGAAGAACCTAGCTAAGTCACAGTTTAAATCTCCTAAAATTATCGGAGTGAGGTTTTATTACTCCAACACCACATAATCATCTAGAAGAGGTAATTCATATACATTATCTTCATGAGCGCCAATTCAATCAAGAAACCACCATCCTTGTCCACGACCACATCGTCCCACCGATAGTGAACTCCATTATCATCATCCCACAACTGACTAATTCTCTTCCCAACAAATGATAATAATAATAATAATATATAAATGTATTTAGCGCTAAAACTATGAATATTCCAAAGCGCTAGCTATCTCGTGATATGCCTACTTAACAACAAGAAACACTCGAGTTAATATTAATAAAAAAGAAAAACTCCAGTCAATGTTAACTATCGTCAAAATTAATAAAAAGATAAACTCAAGACATTGTTAATAAAAATAGCGTTTAACTGCAGTACATCGCGGTAGTTACTTATAAACGAAAGGCTTTCTTAAAAAGAAAGGTTTTAAATCGAAAATGCACTACCTGATATCCCAAGTAACCTAAAATCCTTTCCAAAATCTTCAATGAGGGGAACTCGTACTCTTTCATCCATCCATCATAACAAGTTGCTTATTAAATATATTGACATATTAATAATAAAGTATTGATTGATTGAGTATTGATAAATCCCAAACATAAATGTACCATTTTTATCCAAAGCCTTCAACGAAGTCATCGTTCCCCTAAACGTCTTCTCAGAACCCTCAAAAGCCAACCGATATTCCACCATCTTTCCGACCTAGTCCTCCCCCCCCCCTCCCCATTCAACACAGGCACATTATATTAGCTTACTCAGTTCAGTTCCATCTTAATTTGCTTTTCCGAAATTACCGTTATTTCATGACGTTATATAATTTTGTTTATTTTCAACAGGAGATGTTTTCTCTTCCAGTTGTAATAAAGCTGGGAGAACTGGTCTCGCTTTATGAAAAAGGTCAACACCGAGACCGAGAAATATCTGAGTTTAGTAATAGGAAAGTCTCCTTTCTAACTACATGTCCGCACGGCTCAAAGGATTTCATGTTAGCCTTACAAACTTTATACATCGTGTTCTTACCTTTTCCATTGTTACAGTCCAGTTCATACGAATGGAATTCGACAAATACGATATTATTGCGTCATGCGGTAGACCGCTGACATTGAATGATATGGTATCGCCTGTGTCTGGGTCTGTTGCATGCACTAGAACGCTGGCTGTTTTGTTTGCAGTCACGACAATCACCGATGAGGTGTTGCTTATCCGTGGTGGATTATTTGCTGAAAATAATAATGACAACATCGGCACATCAAAATGGCAGCATACATGTAGATTATCCAGGAACAAGTAGTTGCATGAATTATCATATTTTTTAGGTATTAGTACCTCAGTTTACTCTTTCGCTTTAAACCACAAATATTGATTAGATCGATTGGTTTTTCTTATTGATAAAAGTTGCCTATGTAAGTAAATTGTATTCTCTCAGTCTTTGGAACAGCCGTTCAGTTGCAGATGAGCTGGTTTGTCTTGGTGTAAGGAATAATATTACTAACTGAATAAATACTAGTGAGGAATAAATGATTGTCCTTATAATACCTTTAATAGGGTTTCGCCTTTACATTATCGTTTCTTCATATTCTGAACCATGAATGAATCCATATCCTCTTGCACTACTTTAGTGTATTTTTATGCAGTGCATTCGCTCATTTACTTTTTAATGGACGAAGCGGAGGTAAAGGGCTAACTATGTTGAATATTTTTCTTTGAATGTCCGTTTCTAATTAAGATAAATCTTACATCTTATGGCGGAATGAACAATACTTACTCATTGCGATGGAGTCATTGACTAACTGGGTACCAATTTGCTTAGTACTTAAACCAACTGACACGTCATTGGTGGATGCTGAGTCAAACAAACAGTTGGTGTCTCCCTGACATGCGTCTATCGCCTGCTGTCTGAGCGAATCGTTGGCCCAATTGATATCTTCGATGAACATCGGCTTGAACGTGGTGTCGGAGAACGTGGCAACACTCTCGTTAGATTTGTAGGCGAATAAGGTGTTACTGCTATTGACTTGCCCTGTAATAATATGTTTTAAATAAATTATATTTCCCCTTAAAACGCACTGAACTTAACTAAGGGATTGAGCGGATTGGATGAAAGGATAGCCATACACTACAATAGTTTTATTAATTAATCCAGCAATGGCTTTTCATAACCAATTACAGCTTGTTCACTATAAAAACCTAATATCTAACCTACGAATTGCAATAATAATAACAATATGCGAATGTGCAAATACTGGCTATATTGTGCGGGTAGTATGTTTTACTCTTTGCCTAGATCGTTTCTTATATTTCTCTTGAATACTATGATGTTTCTTGAGTTCTTTGTTTGTGCGCTAAGTGTGTCATAGGTCTTTACAGCATGAAAGGAAAAGGAGTGCTGGGCTAGCTATCACTATGCCTAGTTCCATAGTTATGAGTTTCTGATCTAGTAGACAGTTTGTTGGTTAAACAAGTAGACACTAGATTGTTTAAACATTTAAATACCATCCCGATATCCCTTACACGAAGATGGAACGATGCTAATTGGCACGCCATCAAATTAAACAAAGTTCTCAGACACGATTTAATAGCAACAGTAAGGATTAGCAACAGCAAAGGAGATTAGGGTTCGGCGCTATATAGTTAGCATTGCTGATATGCGTAGTGTCCACGAACAGTCTAGCTCAGTCTTTATATATCAATACAGGAGTTGAAACCTGACATTTTGCCACAGGGAAGGGGAGGTTAAAGGTCAGTTGTGAGACCTCCATTATACAGTCACTAATATAGTGCTTGGTTGACAGAGAGTTTGGCACTTTTGTTGTATTTATCAGTTCTATATCAATCAAGTACTAGATATCTATATTTCTATTTTATTTTGTGAGTTTATTTTTTTCTATACCATGATTTACAAATTTATACAATATAATATGAAACAACAGACTATAAATTACACACACACACACACTACAGTAGGGAAAAAGTACACCACACACAACATTAATCATTGGTGTAAGGGCAACAAGTAGTTACCTAAATATGATACCCTTAAATCTGCTAGTGATAATTATTACCAGGGAAATGTCTGTATAAGTATGGATTGAATATTCCCATACTGTCTATACATAGCCAACACGTGGTACCATTCAGCGTACATGATTGATCTGCTCCCTAATTGAATATTTACGAGTTTGAGAAGAACTTACAAAGCATTCCAAAGTTATAATGGATCTCCTTGCTCGTCATTCCTGCTGGTAATACAGTTCCATTTGGTATCATGAAGTCGTCGTTCTTATTTCCATTCCACGTGCCAAGCAGACCTTTGGTATGGTTTTTGAACGAGTTGGGAGCAGCTGTGACAATGGACAACGCCCCTTTAGCAGCAGATGTTGTAACAGCCATGCCGGATGGGAATGTGACAAGGAAGGAATTCAGTTGCGGACGAGACACGATCACAGAACCATTCAGCGTCGTTGAAGCGTTCGTTAGATTGTTGTAGTCAATCAATTTACCATCAACCAGGACCTCAAGTGCGTCTTATCATGGAAAAAAAGTAATCGAGTGTATCTTACAAATTACTTCATCAAATAGATTATTTAGAGCTGAAGCAATTATTTGAGTTGTTGGGTATGGAAAAAGAACCATACGTAAATACGAAAGGTATTGTACGCAAAATGGTTTTCGAAAAAACAATGTTTGTTGTGGATACCTAAATCTAATAATGTGTTTGTTTCCTGTAAATTGTATGATAGATGTCAGTAATGGGCCGATTTTCGTGTCCATAAAATTCATTTGAATTTCTAGGCCGCGGCCATCTTGGATCTCATGACGTCACATAGTTACCCCTATTGTCAGAACACAATCGCCATTTTGTTGTGTAAGGATAGGAGCAACCGTGTGATGTCATAAGATCTAAGATGGCTTCGCCCGTGAAATTGAAGTGCATTTTTATATTTATGGACAGGACAATTGGTCCTGCCGTAACTGACAACTAGTGTACAATTTGCAGGAAACAAACACAGTATTAGATTTAGGCATCCATAAACCATCCATCCAACATTTGAGAGCAAACATTGTTTTTCAGTGGAGGTTCCCTTTAATAACACTCACCACTATTATCCAACAAGTTCACCTGCACTGTGCTGGTGTTTCTTTCTTTAGCGACAGATGCAGATAATACAGTAGCTGTGCCTTCCCCCTTTGCAAGCTTAGTGCGCGCCTGGAGTATGAAGTCCTTTGCATCGATCATAACATATTCTCCCAGTCCATTAAAGGTGAAGTTCTTGCCATCCAATGTATTGAAGTGAGGATCTCCCCAGATCCAACCTAGCATTTGCCAAGGAAAACAGACTCTTATGGGTAAATCATACAAAGGGAAGAAATGTGGCGCATTAACGTACATACATAAATATACATACTTTATTGGCCAGAGGTCTTTTCTGGAGCCAATTCCAATAATCGTTTTGTTTTGTTTTTCCCTGAAACCTTGATTGTCTACAACCTGTCGAAGTTTGCTAAAAATGGCGAAAAACGACCGAGCCACAGTACACCAATTAGAAGCATTGGCTTAGTACATCGTGTATTATGTGACGCAAGATCGGAAATCCACAACAATAGAACCTACAACAAGTGCTGGTGCAATGAACAATGGCTTTTTGCGGGATCTTAAGTAACTCAACCAAGACCCCAAACTGCACGGTCGTGTAAGAAAATGCGCGGGGACATTAATCACTATTTAAAATTGAGGAATTATACCGATTTCACTTTTTTCTTTTTGTTTCGTCCTCAATTTTTATCTAGACTTAAAGGAGAACTCAACCCTAAAATCAACCCAACGTCTTTACAAAGATGTATTCTAAAGAAATAAGTTCTGATATTTTATTTTTCTGTGTTGCGCGTATATCAGGAGAAAATTAGTCTCCAAGTTCGATTTTCCGCTGAAAAATCTATATTGTGTGGCGGCTCAATTCAGTGCAAATTTCCCCATAACGTACGTCACAAATACCAAGGAAGAACGATCACACCTCTAGCACAAAGAAAGCACAATGGTCCGCAATTAGAAGTTGGGTACGGCATGGCAAAACTAATTTATTCCCCATATACTACGTCACAAATTACAAGACTTGAGCCGTCTGTACATACCGGAGGCTGTGAGTAAGGTTTTCGGATTTTCTCTTCCTAGACGCGCAACACAGAAAAGTTAAATAGCAGAACCTATTTATTTGGAATATATGTCTGTATAGACATTGGGTTGATTTTAGGGTTCAGTTCTCCTTTAACATAAATAAGACTAAGGGGTTAGAGGCACTTTTATTATCCGGATCAACCTCATCCACTGATCTCCCCTACAGTTGAAGGTCTTTACTCTTTAGGTAACTAAGAATGCCTAAGTAAACGATAAATAATGTCCGTTTGTACTCACTCCATCTTGGTGGAACATATCGAGCGCAGTTGTCTGATGGCCGCTTGAGGTAGTATAGCTCACACAGGTTGGCAATAGTGCAGCACAACTTAAACGGGTATGTATCGAACTCCCTGTGCCTTGAATAATAACGGTATTTATGGAACCTAAAGAGGATGCAAATAACAAACTTATTCACTGAATGAAGTTGAGAAGACGATAGTTATCATTGCTGATAGAGCTATAAATGTTATTGAAATCCAAAAACATACTTGCCCTGGAAAATTTACCTTTGTACCCTATTCATATTTCACCTCTGCGCGGGAAGAAGTCTGATAACAATGGTATCAGAGCGAGGCCACATGTCCCTACTGCACTGTTGTGTTCTTTTGTATCATAAGGAAAGTAACGTTATATTTCCACCATTGACTGTATATGTTTCTCTTCCTGTGACAAGCTGGGTCAACTGGCCTCGCTTTGATGCCCTTATGACTAAGGCCCAGTCCACACTAAGACGCGTTTTCGGTGACCGAAAACGGATATTTTCGAAAACGCTCTCCAGAGTGGATATTTTCGAAAACTCTTATTAAGATGGGGATAGTTGAGACGCCACTTTGTTCATTTAGCGGTAACAAAGAAGAATCTGTAAATCACCCCCTGTATGAATGCTCAATCTCTATGATATTTTGGCAATGTTTTCTAGCATGACTGCAGAGTCGCGGTCTTGCTGTTACCTCTCTTTCTAAATTTGATATTCTTTTTGGTTTGTTGGATATTGAAGATAATTTTCATATTATTAACCATGTTCGAATACGCACCAGTACTTAGAGCGAGTTAAACTAATCCAACAACTAGAATTAATAATTGCTATAGAGAGAAGTTTAAACTATCGTTTCATTATATTAAGTGGAATAAATTTCTGTAAATAAGTAATTACTTTTCACATATATGTATATACTATTGCAATAGACATCGCTAATAGTAGTTTTAGTAGTTTTTGTAATGTATTTTTGTAGGTGTTTTTCTTATTGTAAAGTGTGAGTATGTTGATTAAAATTAAGACAATAAATATTATTTCTGATTCTGATTGCTCAATAATGCGTTCATGCGATTTTCTCTACATATTCTATGACTATATTCGGCAAATGTAAACAATCAATCCACTGATATAGTCGCACATGTCAGTTGTACCTGTGTGCTGTTCCTCCACCAGGGTGACCCACGACCAGGAACCAACCCCATGACCAGGACCATCTATAACAACACTCCTGTCCCCAGCCATCAATGGATGGGAACTGGGAATATGCGCATGTTCTTGGCCACTCCCACCAGTTCACCCAGAACCTGCTATCCCTCCAGGCCTGCCACAGAGTACATGGACAGGGATCGAGTCGATCGTCTCGAGTGTAGAATGCTGGATCAGGCTGATCTGATAATATTTAACAATTAATTGGATGAGACTGAACTGAAGGTTTGCCCCCGTGACAATATCAGTGATATTAAAAATAATCGGACGAAGATGAACGTAATATCATGCGAAAGCCGAATCCAGTAATTAATTTATTGCATATTCGAAATATTATGTACTGCCAGGAGCCATTATTATTTGGAGCCTCCATCTGTCATATATTCGTGATGCAGCGTTAACGTTTTTCCAGACCGGGTTATTTTTAAATTTCACATCTCGTTGTTCGCTTCCATCGCGGAATGTTGTCGACAAAAGATGCCTCGTTAGCTCCTCTTGTTTGGCCAACCAACATTGGCTGCAACATCATTAATCATTTGAATTAAAATTACGCAAACGTTAGTGATTGGCTAGCGGAACTGAAACCGCTGCACCATAGACGTAGTTTAGGAAATGGACGCTCTGGGTAGTTGGCTCCTGGTACAATCAACGCGTACTGGTTTCCATGATAAAAGTGATAACAATGTTAGCCAATCAGAAACGAGATTACATGTGACTTGAAAATAATATAATAACATATATTTTGGTTAGATATAAAATATTCTTACCGCGTGCCGTTATTATGAAGAAATAAAGCAAATAATAGGTCATTTGCAGGAATCAGTCACGTGCTGTTGTATCACTTCAATAACCATGAATTGCGCTCATGATCCCATGGGAAGGCTTTTACTGGAAACAAACTTCAAAAATGTAGTCTTTGAAATATCGACAATAGATTGGAGGTGAAAAATAACAGGATCTCGTACAAGTACATTTAAATAAATGAAGTCAGCATTTTTTGCAATCCAGTACCACCACGTGATTGCATTCCTGCAAAAGGTCCATTTAAAATTTAAAATTAAAGTTAAAGTGCATATGAGCCCAAATATTTTATCATTAAAATCGATTCTCCATCAAGTAAATAGTTGAACTTTTAATAAAAAAAAAATTAATGTCGAATATGGCGTCTATGAGTTATAGAGGTTTCTATTTCCAATATGCTAATTATGTGACAAACCTCTACAACTCATAGACGCAGAACTCAAATTAAGAAAAAAATTACAATTCAACTATTTACTTGATGGAGAATCGATTTTAATGATAAAAAAATAGGCTCATATGCACTTTAAATAATTCATATGATAGTGTTCGTAATAACAGATTGAAGGTTTCGCGGTTTTATTCTTTGACATGGCCGCTACATTTCATTCCTAAAATAAATTAAAATGTCAGTTTAGTGCAAGTGACAGGAACAATCTGATGTGAAATTTACGTGATTACAAATATGACCACACAAATTAAGAATCCTAACATTGGGGATTATCTTGATGTATGACATGCATTTATGGTATACCTGCTGGCGCTAAAGAGCAATAAATAAAATAAGGTGAACAACATGACCACTTTTTCGTCAAAAAATACCTTTTATGCAGTAATTATGCGCCACGTAGCTCGTACTATGATTTTAGCAGCAGAACAAGTTATACCGTAAAATAACCATCTTATGTTAGGCTAGCATTTGTATTTGCTACAATGGACCCGAGTTTACGATTCATGCGCAGTTGTACAAATCATTTGTTTATTTGGCGGGCATACAGGCAATGGTGGCCCGACATTTCAAACAAAAACCTTACCAACTGCGCATGAACCGTAAACTGGTCTTTTTCGATCAACCGCCCATGTAAACATATCGTCAATTTCGTCGTCAATTTCACTTGTTAATTTCTTGAAATCAACAGTAACAGATTGTGGTGCTCATGTTATGCAGATTCTAATGGTACTTCAGGTATCCAAAACATAGAACAACTCCAAAATATATTTTCATTTCATGTCGTTCGGGCCCTTTTTGCATGACACGGCCCAATTATTTTGCGAGTTACATACCCTGGTACCAGTTTATGCACTGCTCTCTGGCAGCGACATTTCCCGGAGAGTCCTCGAGACGAAAAAACCACCTGCCTCTTTGTGCATGTTGGTTCTCGAAGGCTACAAACTTGCGGAAGCCAACTTTCACTACACTTTTCCCCATAATGGTGTCGATTTCATCTGCATTTACTGTGCCTGAACTAAAAATGGAATGACACAGTGCACTTATCAGCATCATTGGCCGCAAGTTTATCAGTCTTTCGTGACTGTCACGAGTTACTGATGTCAAATATTACAAGAGTGCATTTTTAGTTACTCATATGCAAGGGCCTTATTGACTAGTATTTCTAATTATCCAGCTTTGTGTCATCTCATTTATCTTCCCGAACATGTTTGTTCGAGGCCCTGATTTGAATAACATATTATACGTAATTCAAACCTTATAGTTATAAAACAAACCAGAGCTGACCTAATTGCAATTGTACGATCTAGTTTCCCCTCTCCTTCACTTTTTCGGGCCTCTGAAAACCAGGGTAGAGTTGGATGCGTTTGAATTAACATTCAGAGCGTCACGTTTCTCTCACTACTCTTCCTGCCCTTTTTAACCCGTGAAAAACATAATAACGAGTAATTGGAATGGTGGAAGTCTGCCACTCGCTCGTTCAGTAATAATAATAATGATTTAATCACAGCATCTCTACTAAGTAGCTTTACATCTGTGAGATCAATATAAAAGAATAATCATATAACTACTACAACTGTTATAACTTTATATTACATAAGAAAAAGAAAACAAAGGCTATGGAAACTATGGTCAACGACTGTGTACAACTATTATATATAAAAGGCAAGAGAAAAATACTAATGAGTATTATTATTATTAGCTATAACTTTATATTACTATAAAAAAAGAAAGGAAACACTGGAAACTTTGGTAACCATATACGCAATGGTGAACTATATACGACTATAATGTACGACTATAATGTATAAAAGGCACTGTTAAAAAGGGAAAATACTAATGGTTAATCAATCCGATGTTTGGCTTTGTTCATTAAAATTTGTTTAACCTGACGATTGTATGGTTTTGGGTCAACACATGATCTTATGTTAGCAGGGAGTTCGTTTAATAACTTTGCCGTAGAGTCTTGAAACGTTCCTTTTATGAAGGGCACACTTAGTTGTGGGGCTACACTAGAGCGCAGCTGCCTCTTCGGTTCATGTTTCTTTAGGGAGAGGTAGTCAGGCCAAGACTGATTGTGGATCGCTTGATGGGCACTTCTGAGTAGGTGAAATTGGGTCCTTTCTATAGTGAGGAGCCAACCCAACTTCAGCACGTCTTTCTCAGTAGAGTAGCGGTTGTTCACAACGCTCGCGGCAGCATTTTGCACGCGCTGGATTTTCTTTTGTAGATATGCGGGCAGAGGGTAGCATACAGTGTCATTAAAAAAAAATTTTGGAAAGGACAAGGCTTTCCGCTATAGTTGCTTCTTTGTGTGCTGTGGGGTCATGTTCCGTATTTTAAGATATGATATGAACTCAACTTCGAAAAGAGCCTGGGAACGAGGTTAACCAAAGTAAATCAATATTCCAACGAACATCGCCTTCCCGTAACATGCAAGCAATCACGAGCAATTGATATTCGAACTAACTATCGTGCATGTTTATTTCCTTTTTAGCGAGTTGTTTGATTAGCTAAATTTTGAAAGATTCAGATCAATATGAAAAACTTGATGATGAAAATTTTGATGAAAACAGAATATTTCGGACCTTAAACCCTAGTCCACACGAGCAAGTTTTCCTTGACAAGTTTTACCTTGACAAGTTTTATTTGCTCCGCGTGTAAGACGACGAAAAATGACGAGTTTTTCCTTGACAAGTCTCCTTGTTGAAAAACTGGCGTGCCAGTTATTGAACAAGGCAACTTGTCAAGGAAAACTTGCTCGTGTGGACTACGCTTAAAAAGCAGACAAAAACAGATGACAATGGATGCCTGAAACGCAAGCGGGCGTTCTGTTTATAAACGAAAGAATATATCTTTTGACAAACGTATTCAACTTTACCTGACTACATGCCAAAAGCGCTCCACAAGAGATACAGCCAGCATTAACATACTTGTTCGCTAAATCGGAGTGGATTTCATGAGAATTGAGAAATTGTACTATCTCGGCTGGACTACGATTAAGAAGAAAGAATGACCGAGTTGAATACTGAGTCAGTAATGGTTATCTCATAGCTTTCTACGGAACACGGGAGAATATTTCAGGATAAATTTTGTATTATTTAGTATACAACGGGCCTTTAGTCGAGTTGTATACCAAAATAATACAAATTTCCAGTTACAGTATAGTACGTTACAGTACGGTTACGGCAAGGTTATGTACAAGCCGTATTTTTGTCCCACTCATACCAAATTCGTTCTATAAGTGTTAATACCGTGGCAAGTTATACAAATTATTCTGTTCATCTCCAGCGTTGAATCCTACCACAGGAAGCACATCAGCATTCCAGAAGTATCTGTAGTTCTCCCTAGAGACAATGTAGAGAGAGGATATAGGCAAAGTAAATTGGTTGGTATTACTATGGTTCGTACCTAGCCAAATACATACCTGTCTAGTGGTAAGAACGCTTTTGCTGGTAGGTACTTAATATAATGGTATATTATTATTATTATTATTATGTCCTATAGATCTATTTAACAATTAGACTACGAGCTCGAAGTTTCTATCGGCTGATAGCGTATCTCCGAGTCAACTATCAGCCATAGAAACTGAGAGCGAGTAGTCCAATTGTTTTAGTAGAAACATACTAGTATTCTATATGCACAAACAGATAACTTTTCTGTTTTAAAGAGGTTAAATCAAAGATTATTTTGATGTTTCGCATACGTGTTTTACCTTTTTGCTTGTAAAACTTCCCATCTTCAGCTCTACCACATGGTAAACAATCGCTCACAAAAAACGAGATTGAAAAAGTTTCGCTGTTAATTTTGCATTTTTGTGCTACATATAGGGAGGCATAATAGGCATAAGCGAATATATTTTCTGTCTTGAAAAAGTCAATCTAAACCGATGTCCTGTACTTGTATCTCACTCGACTCCACTCGCTGAAAAACTTTCTGTCCATGTTGAATTTTAGTAACCGTCTAGCCTCGCCCCCGTTCAGGATGAATCTATCATGGATCCTGATTGGTCGAAATCGGGGAACTGCAGATATAACAAAGATTGTCATTGGACAATTGCTACTCACTGCCTATCACATTCGCTACTCACTGTCTATCACAGGTAGAGAGCCAATCAGATCGCTGGATTTGCAATAGAATACTAGTATGTTTATACTAAATAGTATTTACATGTATGTAGTATTATACGTCCGAAATCAATATTAGAACGAGTCTGAATACACCTGACAGAAGATTGAGAATTTATCAGTTTTTAAATGATATTTTATAGGGAGGGAGTATTTCCGGGATATTCTGCAGTTTAGCCTAGACCAAAAATGAAGTTCGAACCCTTTTGCTCTTGTTATTTGCAAACGTTATACGCTTTGTAACTTTCACCATGCATTTGCGTGATGTCTGGGACTATATTCAATTCAATTAACTTTATTTCAACACGGTAAACGGCTCAGTGAACTGATTTTCAGACATGCCATGTATAATAACAATAATACAATTGCATAGCTAGTTAAGTAATAATATAATCACATAATTTAAAATTGCATGTTAGTAATAATCTTATACTGAATAATACGCTAAGTGTGTGTGTGTGTGTAACGCTCTTTCCCATGCTCCCTCGATCGATATCCTAATATGGAGAACGCGCGCGCCCGTCCGAAAATGGCGCCAAAAAGTGACGGCCACAGGTATCCCAACGAAAATGACAAATCATGCGAAAATTGCTCTCTCTCTGGGTTCTTGGTTGCATTTGAGGAAATAATGTTAAAAAGAAATGAATTTTCTCGAGGTCTACACTTAGTTGGGCGAGCACTGAGCCATCGAGTTTACGGGAATCTGTTTTAGGAAAAACCTGGACAAGCAAGCCATCGAGTCTACGGGAATCTGTTTTAGGCCAAAAACCTAGGCGAAGAAGCCATCGAGTTTACGGGAATGTTTTAGGGAAAAACTATACGGCTATCGCCAGGCGAAGCGGCCGAAGTCAAACGACATTGTCTATTGGCTCTCAAGCCCCAACCAGGGTCCAGGAGCCCATTGCCTCAACTATTAAAAACCCATGATACTGTGAAGTTACTTTTCTGGTTACTTTATAAACATGTTGTCGACGTTCAAGAGATCATAAGAGCTAGAAGGAAAGCTCGCTGCGTAGAAGAGAAAAGCTGGGATATCTGTTTCCTTTTATTCTTCGATTCGAGCCTGGTAATTAAGTTTATAAGAAATTAACGTACCAGTTAATTTTAACGGGCTTTCTGTTGATTCAAATCCGGGTTCGAATGATCGCATGTAAAGTACCGTACCTTAATTTATTAAAACTGTTGTGTTCAATATTTTCACAAGATTTTATGTAATTACGAGGTAACGAGGGAATTTGTTATGATATATTTCTCATCATCGCACTACTGAAAATCGAGGTCATGAGCGTGCACGGTTGGGGCTTGAGAGCCAATAGACAACAATATTTTTCATGTAGAAGGCGGCTCTAATTGTTTAAAATAGAGGAAAAGATTAAATAAAACTGAGAAAGAAGAAAAAGAAGTAAAAAAAAAATTTGGTTTAGCGCCTGGTGTAGACTCGAACCCCGATCGTTGGATCGAAAGCGCGCGGTCTAAACCACTGTACCACAAAGCCAACTTACATGCAGGCGTGTTCAAAATACGATATATATCTACGTTCTGAGCACGTGAACTTTTGGCAACTCGCCGTTGCTACGTGTGGCCAACTTCTCCCAGTCACGAATCCCAACGGGCGGATTTGTTTGAAATTAGGTTCGATTTAGGCTCGAGAAATGGGGATTATTTCAATTAAATGGCACGAGGCTCTTGGAATAGATACTGTTGTGCTATTATTTGAGGTCTAAGTTGCGGTTGGCATTGATTTTGGATGAAAATTCGAGCGCGATGTTCGAGTGATTAGCATCGAGAAATGACGGTTGCGTCCGTCCTTGCCTTCTTTCTTAGTTGGAGAGGCCGAGGGGTAAAATGTCAACAGAATTCGCTGAAATTGCATACAGAGCCCAATGAAGAACAGATAAAGACTTCAGGGGAGTTTTTATTGATTTTATTTCAGTATTTCTGGCCTAACGGATACAACCAAATACTCGTTAAAAATCTCATACAAACCCTCATAATTTAAAACACAAACAGAGCTTGGGTTTCCTGTAAATAGCTAAATTGTTAAAAGTAAAAGATCACCGCAAAATCAATCCCTAAGAAGAGCTGCGGGGGAGGCTACTACTTGGACGGACTTTGTAGGTTATAAGTTTTGCCGCGCGAAGTTTGCAAACCTATTTCGTTTGCGTTCGACGTATGTCAAAATTAAAATGGAGTATCATGTCTGCATTTAGAGCTTATTCGAAAAGCCTAAGTGAAATTGAACAAGCTTTATTTTAGTGCCATAGTTGTGAAACTAGTTAAATAAAAGTGAACCTCAGCATTGTTCGCACGAGCTATCCGAGCGAAAGATTTCAAACTCCATACAGGCTAGTAAAAGTTTTTTTAAACTCTTGAAACTAGCTGCATCAGCGCCGCGAGCAAAAGATTTTGAACTCTAGAGAGAAGCTACACGCCACCGCGCCCTGTTTGCTTGCTTTGCCTCCCTTGCAGTCGCTATCGAGTTGAAATGATTCGTAAGATCGGTGTTTACACGGCACGAGTATGGACCAGTATGTTGTGAACAGATTCGAAAGTTGATTTATTTTAGACAACTTTCAGTTGCATTTAAATTTTGCTAACAGTGCCCGCGCGGCCGCGCCACATGGAAAATTTAATAAGTAATTAGCGGCATTGTGCCCAGTAGAGAGGAGGCGGAGTTACAGTAGTTCAAACGAGCGGCCGCGAATCGGCCGTCCCTTCATGTAGGACGACACGAATTGCTACCAAATTGTATTCTATTGTATTGTATTGTGTTGCGTTCTATTGTTGCATTGAATTGTATTGTGTTGTATTCTATTGTAATTTTGATAAAAATTCGAGTCGTCCTACATAAAGGGATTGCTCGCGAATCGCTTGGAACCCAAATATGGTGAGCGAAGTTCAGTCAATAACATGGCTTCTAGAAAAGTTCACTGCGATATAAAACATTATCAACACAACTCTGCCAAAATATAGACATGGTTTACTGAGACATTAAAGAAACTTTTGCCGTTTGTAGCATAAAAATCGAGCCAGATTTCGACGACAAAATCGAGCTGAAGTCACAGGAATAGCTTTTTCTCATACAAATAAATCTTGAAAACACGGACTTTCGTTGTCGAATCGATATGATTTGCTTTTCCGGCAAAGTTAAATTATTGCGCGCAAATTGTTTATTATAATGTCGTCTTCAAAATGCGGTGTGTAGAATACGTATAAAGCCAGTGAATTTGACGAAATTTGAGGATCCACTGACACTACTTCAGCTTTTTGGGCCGTTTTCTTTGTTACGATTGACTAACTCGCTTTCGAATTTGCCGCTGGTAGCTAATTAAGGTGTTATGATAAGTCCCGGATGTGTCGCGTCATTCTGCCCGATGATTGTTGTCTTTTATTTAAATTTTAAATTTGGCCAGTCAAGTTTCTCAAGGAGGTCGTGAGACCTGACTGAGTAATCTGCCCTAGTAATTATACGAGCTGCTCTGTTCTGCAGCTTTTGTAATTATTCAGTACGTATTTTGGAGCAGTTCACGCAGATGCTATAATAGTCAAAGTATGGCTGTACTAGTGAATTATAAACAGATTTTAGTGTGTCTATATCATTTGTCAAATTCCTCGTTTTATATAACATACGCAGGCCATTTGATACTTTTGAAATTACATGCTTAATTTGCTCATCCCAATTCATTGATTCATCAATGTGTATTCCTAAAAGTTTGATTAAGACTCTTTTTGCTTAACATCTTTGTTGTTTATAGGCAGATCTATGGATTTTGCCTTTTCTAACTTTTGTCTTGAGCCTATTGTCATTTAATTGCTTTTTTAATTGGTATTACAACTAAACTTGTTCGTCTTTAACCAATTATCTACAGCAGAAATCTTCGTTTAGCATGGCCTGGATATCTCGGATGTCTTCGCCTGCCGTTGTGATATATTTATCATCAGCAAACATCCCAGGTATCGAGTGAGGCTAGATTGATTTAGGCATTTTGGAAAATCATTTACTAGCCTCCTCCGCAGGCATCTGCTAATTTTCGAAGAAATCAGATTATGGGCTCCCTGTGGCAGGTAAAGAAAAGAGAGGGAGATTGGCCTCAGCTCCTCGCGTTTCGCGCTCGTCGCTTCGTAACACAGGAAGCCCGGGCTTCTCCTGGTTTTCTTCGTTTCTTTACGGTTGACTACTAGTTGCCTGCGGAGGAGGCTAATCATTTACATAAATAATAAACAACAGGGGAGCTAATATGGACCTCTACGGAATACCACAAGACTCCATATGACACCTCTGGCTCCTGTTACTTAAATATGACTTTTAAAAATACTTGCAGAACTCTACCGTTGATACCATAACAACTTAGTTTGCGTAATAAAATGCCGTGGGCTACAGTATCAAATGTTTTCTTTAAGTCAATTAAGACATTTCCATTCAAAGAACCATTGTCCATATTTTTAAGGCAAATATCTGCAACAAGTAGAGCTGTGTAGGTTGAATATGAAGGGAAAACCAGATTGAGAATATGTTAACAGTTTGTTATGTTTAAAAAAAGCTGAGAGTTGTATGTGAACTATTCTTTCTGCAACTTTGGAAATTGCAGGCAGAATAGAAATAGGAGAGACTTTAGCCCTTTTCCAGTCGTCAGGAAACTATAAAATACCAGTCGCGAACGTTTGGTTAATAATTTCGCAGACGGAGACTAGCTAATTTTAAAAGTTTGCTAGAGATTTTATCTAGCCCGCAGCTTTTTGAAGTATTGAGGCCCGGCATAACTTTTGTGATGCCGAATTGATTAAGAGCGCTGTATTATAGACTGACACTTCTTCTAGACGAGTATCAAACTTTCCAAGTCGATATATTAAGTTAACTGAAGCCGACTATTTGCCCTTTTTAACGAAATTTAACGGAGCTCTCGAAAGTACGTCTACACAGCATCAATGACAGCCCCAAATCTCCGCTAATATCGCTGATATGGATAACTAACCTTGTTGTAGGAGCTGACCACTGGATACCGTCCCGAGGATAGTTGTACATTGCAAACGAGTGGATTCTGTTAGTAATGATAACCGCCTGAAATGTGTTGTTCTGCAATTAAATAATTAAAATTCGTTTGTTTTTGGTGGTAATGGTGGGGATGACTGACAGGCTGGAGGATTTTATGTGAATTATGCTGGTCATCAACTGAAAACATTATCAAGCGACGCCAGAACATTTTCCTGAATTTTAAATAGGAGAGTGGAAGAAGAGAATCATTTGGCAATCATTTTTTTCAGGAGCCTTTTACCCGGAGCATCCATTTTCCATACTACGTCTGTGATGCAGCGTTTTTACAGACCGGGTTATTTTTAGAATGAGTTTCAAACGAGTTCGGTTGTATTAGCCAATCACAAGCGTTCTGCGTAATTTTAATTCAAATTATTAATGATGTAGCACCCCATGCTGGTTGAACAAACAAGAGAAGCTAGTTAACGAGGCATATGTTGTTAACAGCACGCAGCGATGAAAGCGAATTGTGAGAAATGAAACCACCCGATCTGGAAAAACGAGAATGTATGACAGATGGGCGCTCCGGGTTATGGGCGCCTGTTCTTTGCACTGTCAGATCCCGTGCTTTGCTAGCAATATTTTACTGTCTAGATACATACAATACATAGCGTGTTTCGTGTGTCGCCATCTATTGTCATTAATGTCCCAACCAGAGATCCATTGGTTCTTGATGCAAAGCGTGCTTTACAAATCATGGTTGGACATTAGCATAACAATTGCAATGTTTATCAACAAAAAACAACGAAACATCGTTATATAAACTCTTACCTGTTTACTGTCCCGATTCCATTGATGAATGTTAACCCACGTGACCACGAGCACCCATGTTGCCTTCACGAATTCAGTTGGTAGAGGTATGGGTACGAGTTTGTTTACGTCATTAGTTGCTCTTGTCAGAACCGATTGAACATGAGGACGTCGATCGGAATCCCTGTAGACTTGGTAATACACATGGGACTCGCCACGTAAGAACGAATTTAATTCGTCAACCAAACTCCAATATGGTGCCAGTAAGGGAGCTCTATTAAGCCATGACGACTGACCAAAGTTTCGCGGCCACCAGATTGTCCACGAGGTCTTGAATGATAGCAAACCGTTCCTACATATCTAGAATTCAAAATTAAAAGCATGTTAGAAACAAAATATACCAAGGATCCTTTAGTAAACGATCCTCTTTTTCACCGCAAATGTAACATGCTCGTATAGTGAGATAATCTTTATGAAACTGTAAATAGTAGAGTAGCACGGAACCTCTCGAGACCTGTATTCTGATTGCACCCATGATACTATACTTCTATTGTTTTTGTACTGCACTTTCTAAAGGTTAGGGTGTTTTCTATTGTTGGGTAGGCCAAAACTGTCGATCGTTTCGAGAAGTTCCACCCGACCCAAATAGTAGCGCGCAGTTTCAAAAGACAATGCAATTCATTATCAATTTTGATTCGATTTTATTGACTAAGCTTTGGTCAAACCGTTTCAACATTGGTTCAACATTTCCGAGAACAATATACTGAGTTAATTAAAGGGGAATTGAACCCTAAAATTAACCCAACGTTATACATTTTAGAAACATGTATTCGAAATAAATAGGTTGCGCAGCTATGAAGAGAAAATCCGAAAACCTCCCGCACAAACTCCTCTATGTACAGACGGCTACGGCACAGGGGGTTCGGGCTATATATATTAATTTGGCCATGCTCAGTCCCCGACATTGAAAAGTGGGACTAATGATTCCAATTGCGGACCATTGTGTTTTCTTTGTACTAGAGCTGTGATTGTCCTTGGTATGTGTGCCGTACGATATGGGGAAATTTGCACTGAATTATTATTATTATTATTATTATTATATATCAGAACTTATTTCTTTCGAATACATCTTTGTAAAGACGTTGGGTTGATTTTAAGATTAAGTTATTTTAAATGTTGGACAGATGTTGAATCAAAGTTCGAACACATTCGAACTCTATTCAACATGCTTTCGACCTCATTCAACACCTTTCAGCAATGTTGACAGATCCGTACATCGTTGAATACAGCTTTTGAAACCATTGAATACCACAACATATTTTTAAAACCCTTCGTTAGCCCAATCAGCGCGCGAGTTTGCGTCGTGCTATGGGATTATACCAGAAATCAACAGCGGTTTTGTTGTGTAACAACCGTGTGACGTCTTATGATTCAAGATGGCGGAGCTCAGGAAATTCAAATGAGTTGTATGGAGAGGAATAGTCGGTCCATAACTGACATCTAGTCTATAATGTACAGAAACCAAGCACAGCGCATTAGATTTAGTTATCCATAACAAACATTAGTTCACTTTCACACGGTTTTCTTTGTTATTCATAGGGTTTATCTCCGATATAGACCGGTTGAACAATAGAGGAATTCAAAGCCCGGGGAGGGATTCTATATTCAGCAGGGAAAAGCGGGTTTGATGAATAGAACTTAACTACATATTATAAATGCGCGGGCTTTGTATGGATAAAGCCCATGCAGGGCAGTACCATATAACGCCCGCGCATTTATAATGAGCCTTAATTTCAATCAATTGCATTCATTAACCCTGAATGTCAAATCCCTCCCCACACAACATTCTTAATAACAATAACATAATAAAATAACTTAAGAATAAAAACACTACATACTAGTGTTATTTGTTAAGACATGTTTAGCGGATGAAATGACTGCGCTTTTAACTTCAAAGATACATTAAATTCAAGCAAGTACATACATAAACCCCAAAAAGCAATATACGTTAAGTCCGCCTTTACATTCAATTCAAATAGAACGCTACCGGTGATTCTAGGCAAATTTCGATCTAGCGAATATGATTTAGCGGTATAATTAAAGTAAGGTACTGGCCTTTATAGCTTTGTAATGTTTTCGGCGTGCTGTTTCGTATGCTTGTCCTTTTCCAAACGTCTTCAGTTTCCCAGCAAAAATGCATGATTGTATTCCTGCTTTGCCTTTTCCATTTCGTGTCCCTCAATGATTTCTCGTTGAAAACAAGTTAAGCTCCTGTCGCTCTTTTTACGAAACTACCAACCTTACTGACAATCATGTGGTTTCGATTCTACTCAGAATGAAATTCAGATTCGTTTCAAGAGAGTTACATCATTTACTTAAACTAATATCGTAATGCTTCGAAAAGAAAATGTCTTAATTAGTATCTTTAATAACGGCTCTTTGTTAAGCCGCCGGTCAAATAAATGATATCATAGGAATTATATCCTTTTGTGAAAACCTTGTGAAATGTGAACTGAATGTGAAAAGTCCGTTAAGACTTAAGGGCCATTGAAATATTCCGTTGCTACGCAACACCGTTGCTGTGCTCGCAGGAGTAGACTTCCGGTTTATGCTAGCCTGAGAAAACAGCCGAATCGGGCGATATGAGTCAGCTGTTTTCTCAGGCTAGTTTTATGCGTGTTCACCGGCCACGCGATAGTTTTAATGCTTACACATATTCGTAAGTATTATTCGTGGATTACCTAAAAGGTTTTCATGAATGAATGAAGTAAAGTGTTCAAATGTCGGAGCAAGCCGTAGCGGGTGCTAGCGCTTTTGTCGCTGGAAAATGAAAAGCTTGGTTTATCGTGTGAAAGAAAATAATACTTGACAAGAAACTCAATCCGATAATTTCGAAGGAATCGTTCAGAACTCGAAAGGCGCCTAACTGTACTTGAACCTAGAGAAAGGGAAATAATTCATAATTTGTTCCGAGCAAAAAAGTAACGGCAAGCGTACGGCGCCGCCAACACAGTGATGAGTGAAAGCCGATGAATGGGAAAGCAAACTTGTATTGGAAAGCAAACTTGTATTGGACTCTCAGATGTTGCCGAGCTCTTCCCGATGTTTATAGATTGAAAGAACATCAAGTAAATAGCATCTATAGTTGTCAAAGATATAGAAGCAGAAATGGCTGCTTCCAACGAGAACATGGCTTCTCAGTAAAAACACGAAGAAAAGTACGGTCACTCAAGAGTCAAGTGATTTTCGACCGGAAATCACTTCAACTCATCAACCACAAACATGCACACTTTTATCTCCAGATAATGCTTTCGGGTTCCTGATAAAGTTGTGATCGAACCTCAGTGCAACTAATTAAAATACAGGTCAGTTTTCATCCTTAAAAAAGTATATTTGATGTCGGAAAACAAACTGTTGTGAGCGTCACGAGATTCAACTTCAAGTGAAAGTTGTCGAATCTCGGTCTAATTTTAGCTTGATTTCTAAAGGCTCTTCGGTTTGCCGCGAAATGGGTTCCTGATGTGCTCCACACAGTCCGAAGCTCATTGCAAACAATCAAGCTTGCTCATTGCAGACTGTAGTATTCAGCCAAGTCCCAAAACTGGCCATTGTCGGAGGAAATAGAAGAAAATGCACATCATGTTCGACCAATTATTGTAGACTTTACTGCAACAACAGTTCTGCGACTATTTCACGACCACAAAACAGGCACTTTTGTGCATGCGTTAATTTCTTCACTTCCGGTTTCTAAAAATCCTAAACATTTTGCGCGCATTCACTAAACACCAGACTTTTTCCCGTTAAAATGTTGTTGACCACGTTTTCCACAAAATCGAGCATGGATTTTGGGAACCGAAAATAAATGCCAAAGTTAGCTTTTCATTCGCCAAAAAAGCTTAAAATTGGTCTGAAAAGTGTTGTAAAATATTCATTTTTTGTCGTAATGGCAAACGCATGCTCAGTTTCATGTGCCTTTATTCGTAGGTTCGGAAAATATTCATAATTTACTAGTAGTTCAAAAATCCTTGGAGAGTCATCATGACGTCACTCGACGACGTCATCAGACTACAAGACTTTATCCTAGGAGTCACCTTGACAATAGATGGTTTGCACTCAATCCCTAGAGATTCAAATGACAAAGGGCATGGCGGCCATGTTGGTGTACAGAACAAAAGAAGCTAACGAAGAATCTATTGTTTACTGTACACCAACATGGCGGCTATGACGTCACGTGAATACGGTCTGTTATTATTGCCCACGTTTAAATTTTCCGGGTTTTACGAGGCTTCAAACTTTCCCTAGCAACGGCCGATTTAAATATGGCAATGTGCTCTTAAATAACTCGAACCTCGACATTAATCCCAATACAACCCTCGGACCTACGGCCCTCGGGTTGTATTGGAATTAAAGCCTCGGTTCTCGGTATTTAACTCTAACTTTGGGAGGAAACAATGTTCTTTTTCAGTGGAGGTTCCCTTTAAGATACTTACGTGTATTTTGTAGTGCCTTTCGTCATAGAAAAGTAATCCCATGAGACCAATGTCAACCTCAGGGCATCGCCAATAATTGTTCCAGTTCGTATAAACCTCCGTGTCATGAGTACTCAGGCCGTAAGGGTACATAACGGAATCAGACGGATCTTTTTAGAAAACAAATGGTATCAAGTTAGTAAAGACTTTAAATCTAGTTTGTTCTCTTTTCTTCTGTCTTATATTTAGTCATATGATATATATGTTTATAAAATAACCCACAGAAAATACGAGCTCTGATTGGTTGAAAGCCGTGTTTCTGTAACTCTCTAGAAACACGGCAAATTATGCCGGCATCGTGGCCTTGAATTCAATTGGAAACTCGGCGAAATAATTCCTACACTTTTATAAAAATATTGAGGACTATATTCAATTCGACTAAGAACCAGCTACAGTATTGTGAGAAACGACAATGTGTTGTTAGTTTAGGAACAAGCCGATGTTTTATTGAACTGAAAACAATCTCAAAGTACGAATTACAACATTCATTTCTGTGGACAAAGTTGAGTTGCTCGCACTTTGTGCGATATTAAACAATAGTTTTCGCCAAAACAGTCTATTTTGGCTGACTATAAGCTCAATTAAAAACTATTGTTTGGTAGATTTAAGCCGGAGAACTTTAAACAAAATCCTATCTTAAATATTTCTAACATGATCTAGACGCACAAAATAGAAGCTGAAATAGAAATGGAAATCAAAAGTACAGCAAAATGTGGAGCACAAAGATGCTAAAACTCCATCCAACGCCGTCCCTTTCGACTACTCTTGGTTAACTGAGGAATGTACGGTTCAGTATGACTCTCTACAGGTGCCGTAGAGGATGAGAAGGGCAAGGAAATCTGATCAAGCTAGCTTGAAGTGTCTGACGAAAACAACCTGCCGTCATGATCACTATATACGCGACCGCATGAGGCATGACACACGGCGAATCGACGAAGAACTATTCTAGTCCTTGGAAGACAAAACAACTGATGACCCGAGTGATGACTTCCATACTTTGTAGCTCTAGATTTTAAAGAGAAATCCAAAATATGCTCCTTTCTTGCAACACGTCTTGATCTCCCCCAAACTTTGGTTGGTACGAAAACCGGCGCCCGCTTGATCTGCCGTTGCTGTGAAGTCCATGAGGCATGAGGCAACATGAACTGTTGAACATTACGTGCTTCTGTGTGTTGTCAATACAGTTTTAGCATTAGTCCATAGAGCTTCTTTTTCTTCATCATTCTGTCTAATTTTGGGCTCCAATTAAAACGTTTTTCGTAGCTAGGGAACTGTTTTCAAACTCACTGAATCGGATTGACAAAACAGACTGATTTAGTCATGTGATAAGTTCATGACGTACGACTGCACGAGTTAGGAGAATTTATGTTTTGATAATAATAAACGCGCGATTTTCCTTTGTTGTACTTATTTTCTGTGGGTTATTTTATAAAGGAAATAGAAAACACTTTCCCCTTGTTTCTATAGAGTTTTAGTGGAAACCAACTAGCGTTCTATCACCAATCCTAAAATATGATTGGCTAAGCTACTCACTATCTATGCTGTGATAGATAGTGCGATAAATGAGTCTAACCTGGTAATTCACGGTAACCTAGGCCACTGAAGCCGTTTAATCTCTAGAATCAGCCGTACAACTTGTTCGCTACAACAGACTCTCTGAACAACAAAACCCCGTGGAATATATAATGAGGTGACGTCATCATCAGTTGCGTTACAGTCACTATTATCGTCACACCATTCCCCTCTAAAAAGGAATTATAACACACGCAAGTATAATAACAAATAAACTATTCAAAAAGTGTTCAATGTTTGTTGCCTGTCTTCCGCTATTTCCAGAATCGTGTTAAGAGGTTTGTCACCCATTCTCCATATCGATCAGGTGCTTTCCGGCATCGAACTGGCCTTGGGGATCTGGTTGGGCTGCTAAGTGGGCCACCGTCCGACTCGACACTGTCCTCGGTATCATCTCCAGAATCCAAGTTACCTTCTTCTTCCTCCAGCCCAAGTTCTTCGGTCACCTCCACAGGTACTTCGTATGGAATAGTAGGCAGCTCACACATCTCATCGCTGCTTTCTTGGTCGCACCCATCCGTTGGTTCTTCAACCCTAGGTTCAGTATTAACCTTGTGTCCACTGCTAGCCTGGCGTCTACAGCTGTGGTCAGGTGTGCCTGGTGTGACTCTGTCTCGTAGCGCAACGTTAACGTCAATAACTTTGTTGTGGTCTTGGTCTGAACTGCGACGAACAAGCTTTAGATTGTTGAAGTGCACTACTGTGGATCGGCTGGATGGGTTACCCTCTTTCTGGATCTTGTAGTTCACTTCCGTCACCCGTTCCAACACTTTGTATGGTCCTGACCACTTACAATGAAATTTCGAAACCTCGTCTTCTCTGAGCTGTGGGTCAAATTTTAGGACAACATCACCAGTTGCATACGACATGCACTTCACCCCTTTGTCGTAGGCGTCCTTCTGTCTCTTCTGGGCTGTCTCTAGATTGTTACGGAAACTTTGGAAAGCGGATCTCAAGTTGTCCTTCAGATGGGAGACAAATTCAGAATACGGATGCTGCTCCTCTTTTTCGCTTTCAGGGGCCATCATAACGTCAAGAGGTATACGCATCTCACGCCCAAACATGAGGTTGAACGGCGTGTGTCCCGTAGAAGAATGGACACTGCTGCGGTAGGCCATGAGACACGAATCTATGTGCTCGTCCCAGCGGTCGTGAAGGTCACCAATTTTGGTCTTCAGTAAGCTCTTGAGGGTCCTGTGGAAGTTCTCAATCTGCCCGTTACCCTGTGGATGGTAGGCAGTCGTCCTGGTCTTATTCATTTGAAGCATCTCACACATCTCCTCAAAGACCTTTGACTGGAAATTCCTGCCGTGGTCCGAATGGATAGAGTCCGGGACTCCATGACGGTAAACCCGGTTTTTGTCGAAGGCACGAGCACAGGTAGTTGCTTTTTGATTAGTAAGTGGGTACGCCTCCACCCACTTCGTAAACGAGCACTGCACTGTGAGGATAAAACGATTGCCCTTCCTTGTTCTAGGGAGGGGCCCAACAATTTCCATGTGAATTCTCTGCATTGGGTAGCCCGAACCCATTGGTTGCAAAGGTGCTTGCATTCTTCGGCCTGGTTTACATTTAGCACATGTCATGCATGCGTTGCAGTAGTCATGCACTGCGGTAGACAGGCCGGGCCTCCAAAACCGAGCTTTTAATTTGCATAGGGTCTTCTTCTGGCCTAGATGGCTGCCGGAAACACCATCATGGAGTTCCTTGAGAGCAGGTCTTACCAGACTGGCCGGTAGGACAGTACGGTAGTCTTGTGCGGTCTTCAGATAAAGGATCCCATCTTTGACATCAAGCAGCTCCTGATGTGCCCATATTGACCGAGTTATTGTGCTCAGTACCTGCATACCTCGCTTATCAGGTTTGCCTTGGCCTGCTTCAAGACTTTCCAGTACTGGCCGTATATCAGGATCCGCATGTTGGGCTTTTGTGATATCGTGTAGAGTCCAGGCCATGGTACTTGATTCTGGTTGCTTGGCTGCAATTGCTGCAATTTCTGGTCTCACTGCCTGGATATCACTGGCAGAGCACGTTGGGCAGTCACCGTGGTGTCGGATGACTCGGTGAGGTCTCCTTGGGAGGCTGTCGGCATTACCATGTGATATCCCAGGCCTGTGGATGACTTCAAAGTCGGACTCCTGTAGCCTCTCTAGCCATCTCGCCACCTGCCCTTGCGGGTCCTTAAACGTCATCAGCCACTTCAGGGCATTATGGTCAGTCCTTATTGTGAATCGTCGGCCCAGGAGGTAATATCTGAAGTGTTCAATAAAGTGAACAAGGGCGAGCATTTCCAGCCTCGTTACACAGTAATTCCTCTCAGGTGCATTAAGAGTGCGGCTTGCATAAGCAATCACCCTTTCTGAGCCATCACTCTGCTTTTGAGACAGCACTGCACCAATGCCAAGCATGGTACTGGCATCTGTATCCAAAACAAAAGCGCCTCCTTCGGAGGAAAAGTCAGGATAGGCTAGGACTGGAGCTGTATCTAGACATTTCTTGAGCTTTTGGAACGCTGTGGCTTGCTCCTCATTCCAGTGGAACTTCATTCCCCTTTTGCAGAGGCGATACAGAGGGGAAGCAATAACTGAAAACCTATCGACATAGCGTTTGTAGTAAGTTGCGAGTCCAAGAAAGCTTCGTAACTCCTTGGTGCTAGTAGATGTGGGCCACTCCTCCACTGCGCTCGTCTTCTTGGGGTCTGTTGCTATGCCGCTAGCCGATACAACGTGGCCAAGAAATGTAATGCTCTTCTTGAAGAAATGACACTTGGAAGGTTTGAGTTTGACACCTGCTCTCCTCAGTCTCTCAAATACTGATGCTAACCGTTCAATGTGTTCACCAAATGTAGAGGACCATACTACAATGTCATCAAGGTAGACTAAGCAATACTGCCAGGTCAGGCCTTCTAGCACTAAATTCATTAACCGTTGAAACGTTCCTGGTGCATTAGTGAGCCCTAATGGCATTACTTTCCACTCGAACTGACCACGGTGGGTCACAAAGGCAGTTTTTGCCCTGTCCTTAGCTGATACTTTAACTTGCCAATAGCCAGAGGCAAGGTCCAACGACGAGAAGAACGTCGCGCCCTTAAGAGATTCCAGTATATCATCCACTCGGGGCAGAGGGTGTGCATCTTTTACAGTAAACTGATTAAGTTTTCTGTAATCAATACATAGCCTGTAATTAAGTACCATCATGTTACTTGGCCAGCACAACTGGGCTACTCCATGGACTCTGCGAAGGCGCGATCCTGTCATGTTTTAGCAAATCATCCAGATGCTGGTCAACTACCCTTACCAAACCAAACATATGGGATTCATATGGGTATGACATGGGATGTACATGGGTCTGGTATGGGAACTATATGGGTTTGAGTTTTTGTTACATGGGATAAATATGGGTTTACCTACCATTCAGAAACCATATATGGGAAAAGTAAGGGTTTAAAATGATATCATATGGAAAATACATGGGCAGCACATCCCATATGAAACCCATATATGGAAAGCATATGGGAAACAGATCCCATATGAAAGCCATATGTATGGGAACTGTATGGGCAGACAGGATAATAGCCATACGGTTCCCATGATATGGCACAGATATGGGTACAAAGTGGAATTTGTATGGGCGAAACATGGCACGCATAGGTAGAGGCCCATACTATTCCCATCATCTGGTAAATACATGGGAAGCATGTGGGGGATGCATGGGCTAAAATGGTTCTTTATTCGCGTAGATCCCATATGAAACCCATATACATGGGAATTATATGGGCAGAGACTGTAACAACCGATACGGTTCCCATGATATGGCACAGATATGGGTACAAGGTGGAATTTGTATGGGCGAAACATGGCACACATAGGTAGAGGCCCATACTATTCCCATCATCTGGTAAATACATGGGAAGCATATGGGGGATGCATGGGCTAAAATGGTTCTTTATTCGCGTAGATCCCATATGAAACCCATATACATGGGAATTATATGGGCAGAGACTGTAACAACCCATACGACTCCCATGATATGGCAAATATATGGGCAGTAGATGGGATTTGGATGGGCAGAATGAAGACACACAGAGACCACACAGACATGAACCCATACCTTTCCCAGCATCTGGGATACACGTGGGAAACATATGGGGGATGCATGGACAAATGTTTCATTGCTCGTATGACTGATCCCATATTAAACCCATATGTATGGGAATTATATGGGCAGAGACGATAATAGCTGACACGATCCCCATGATATGGCAAGGATATGGGCAGTATATGGAATTTGTATGGGCAAAAATAAGACAAATTAACAGGAATATGCGTATCACATTCATTGTTTAGATTAATAAGACTGCATGGACTATGCTTTAAGAGCTCACTAAGGCACATGGGAAATATATTTAATGCTGTCCGATCCAGCGTAAGCGCAAAATTTGTTCAACCCAAACTTCACGGATCACGGACTGATATGCTAATAACTGCGTAGAAAATTGAAAATCGCTTTGTTTGGTATATTATATGTTTGAAACATTTTAAGATTTTGAAACAAGTCAAAACAGCGAAGAAATATCCTCTAGACCACGGCGCATGATATACCGACTTGTACGTTTATATTTTTGTCTGATACCAAGCGGATGTCGAGGCACCGGTATAACCAGACTTAATTTTCCAACGGAACTCGCGGTGCCTTCATCCGCCTGCATGGGAGGCTAGCTACAGGGATCCAAAGCCACGAGGGAACACCGTCGTGCATTGCGGCTAATTGAAATGCCTTCACAACTCGGTAAAACGAGGATGACGAGGGTCACAAGAAGTTGATGTAACTCGCGATTGTCAAATTTGGCGAGAGTTGGCGGTCAAGCGAGAGCATAATTGAGCAACTCTCATGTTCTTGAGCAACTCTCGGGGAGGGGGGGGGGGGGGACACAGGGACACATATACCAATGTATCATTAAAATATCAATAAAATATTTAAAAAAACTCATGTTCACATGCGCTCACATACTCGTTTGATCGGCGCTTAAACAGTACATTCAATAAATACGTGCACAAAATACATCATGCAAATATTGCGTGACCGTTCAAAAGTACTGGAAAGCCACTGGGAAAATGTGCGTCCTAACTTCTTCGCATTTGGTGGGTTACGTTTGGTTTTATTAAAATTAGATAAATAAACTGTAGAGTACAATCAAATTTCATTAGCATCGCCATCCGAATCACAGGTAGCCCAAGCACTGTTTATGGCTATTTTATAAGTTTGTATGGGAATTTTTAAATCTAGCTTTTCGATAAACATACTGTAATAAAATGAATAAAACTTGGGTGCATTTTAAACCCTACTGTCAGACTAAAAACAGCTTGGGCTTCCTGTGCTCGAACAATTGATCGATATTTGAAGTCCCGGATAGTGACTTGATTCCTGATTGGCTGAAACTTGTATTTCAAAATGATTGTCGGTTTCACAGTTCGTGTGAATGTGAACAGATCGAGGCGAGAAGACCAACAAATCAGCCTTCATACCTTCAAATCAGCATTTATAACTAGATTCTATTGCTAGAAAGACTAGAGTAACTGCTGCTACTGAGAGACAAGCTAATTTGTGGATAAATCGGTGAAGAACCGCTGGGAAGGCCGAAGCCGAAGGTAAGCATTCATACTGCAACGTGTCTAGTTCATGTCGTGTACAATCTCACAAAGCTTTCATTGTAATTCAGTTCATCAGTTCGCTAATTCTTCTCATTCTGTCGAAGAAATAGCCGGTGTGTAATCTTAATTACGAACGATTCTTTAGATCAGAAAATGGGACTGTCAAAATGCTCCTCGAGTGACTGCATGGCTCCGACTGCACGAGTGCATGCGTGTTAAAATATCGAAGCTGCTTTATAAATATTAAGAAAGCTCCAGTTGTATTTCTTATTATATTTCTTCCCAGGCCTTTAGTTGCTCACCAAAAGCTTTTGTATTGTATAAATAAACAGAGCTTCTAGATAGAGCTGTCAGTCC
Source organism: Actinernus sp. WN-2022 (assembly GCA_030867875.1). Classification (NCBI taxonomy): domain Eukaryota; kingdom Metazoa; phylum Cnidaria; class Anthozoa; order Actiniaria; family Actinernidae; genus Actinernus; species Actinernus sp. WN-2022. Next base: position 60,621,228 of record JAOWCC010001589.1, read on the forward strand.
TGTGGTCAACTAAAAGTGCCTTGAGTTCATGATCAAGTCAAATATTACATCACTCATCAGGCCAAAGGCAAAGTCTGGTCACATGCAGCTCGTTCAAGTTTTCAATGGTAAGGAAAGTACAATAACCCCATGCACATTGTGTATATGGTCTCCTAGTTGACTGGAGAATACCCTGGCACCCCTTCTAAACTGTGCAAAATTTCTCCATTATAGCTAGCTCTGGTGTATTTAGACTCATTCTATTCATGAATGATTTTGTGGTGGTTAGGGTTTTTGATTTTTTGGGGGAAGTTTTTAGAAGGTTAATTTTGTATGAGGTTTGAGAACATGCATTATTAATGAACCTGCAGTGGCAGGGTATTCTGCATTTACCGGTAGCCCAAATAAAGGTTTAGAAGTCAGGCATCAATTTAGTAATAAAAATAATAGAGGTGTACATGTATGTGGTTCTGGTTACACTTGCATGACTTTATATTTTTAAATACATTGTAGCTACTGGTTTATTATAAGTACAGTAATACCATGACAAGAGGGAAATTAGTGATTAAATTTCCCTGCAAGCCAAGGGAGAGTTTGTTGAAGTCCAGAGGCCGCTTCAGCCGAGGGACTTTTACAAACTCTACTGAGGCTTGAGGGGAAATTTAATCACTAATTGTCGTGCTATAACTTTGTAATACTCTGATCACTGAGAAACAGAACAAATCTCTGAGAAGTTTAGTTTTCTCTGCCTAAACTAAAGACGTCATAGTTGAGTTGCTTTCGAAAATGTTTTAATGCTCGATTGAATGACCTTGACTAATTCCCCTGGGGACAAGTGTGTTGTTTTTGAGAAGAATAGCAGTCAAGCACAATGTAATTATGTGCTTGCATGACTAAATATTTAAAGGTCATGCGTATATGGTTTTAAGTATCCCACATGGAAGAAGTGGGTTTGAGAAATAAGAGAAGAATGTGCAGATTGAAATATGTGATCCCACATCGATTATGTTGAAGGTTATGATGAAGTCAGGTCAGTTTGGGTTCAATTTTTTCAACAGGGAGCACAGGGCTAGTCGTGCCAGAGGGGAGCAAGAGTTGATGCTTTTCACCCTCTCATGTCCAGCCTGCATTGTCTTCTAGTTTTCCCTCTTTACGATGCAAGTGAAAATTAGAAATATGCATTGTTCTTGCAAATTTCCCTTTTGAAGACAATGCATATTTCTAAATTTTCCTTGCATTTGTAATGAGCCGGAGAATTTAGAGATTAAATGTGTGTGAACAAACAAAGGAATCCGAAGCGATCATGGTATTATCATAATTATGACCTGTAAGCTAAGGGTCCCTGCATGATTTCCTTTCAAAACCATTTACAAAAGTCATGTGATGGGGGCTTTACATATTTGATGTGAGCCCAACCCCTGCTAGATGTTTTGCTTGTTGTTTTGTAATTTGAAAGTGGTCACGTGATAAAAAAACATTGACTCCTTGGGGCCATTGAATGAGTATAAAGGTCAGGCCAGAGAGCAACATATTTAGCAGCCCCCCTTAATTTCCAGGTCCAATCAGTAAATCATAGTTCCCTCACTAGGGCGCAGGCAGCTACATGTACCGTAATTTCCGGCCTATTACCCGCACGCCGTATTACCCGCACCCACTGATTTTAGAGTCTCAAAGAAAAATATATCGACAGATTACCCGCACCGACAGATTACCCGCACCTCTCAGTGTAAATTTAGGTAACAATACCAGTACCTCATAGTAGGTTTTAATTGTTGTGTCTTAGTAGACATAGGAACATCAACATGTTGATAAATAAAGTCGTAAAGCCATTTGTATACAGTGCGATTTCACAGCAATTTTTAGACGGTTAGACTCTAAGCATTTCTGGCATCAGGCGAAATTGTTCAGACATGAAATGCATATAAAAGAAAAACTTTCAAAACATTATACACTTGAATTTAGTTTCCTCCCTTGCTACTTTCTAACTACATGTATGTAGTTACCATGCGAGCTAGGTTACACTGCCAGTGGTCAGATTCGTTTGGCTGTAAGACTGAAACTTCTCTGTTAAAAAGGCAGCATATAAACGGTTGTACTAATTAGGTAGGGTTTTCATTATATTAGGAGCCAGTAAACTGGTAAACATTACTGCTGCATGGCTGTTAGGACCATGCAGTAATATTATTGTTTGCTGCACCATTCTTCATTTCCCTCATGTTGCCATAATTTTCAGTAGCATTAAACCCTCCTGAAGGTGGATAATTAAACATAACTTTTAGATTTTCATTTTCTTTCAGGTCGAAAGTTTACTGGAAGCACGAACCATTTTAGTTTATAAGAAGTCATAACCAAATAAAACTACACAAAGGTGATCTTCAATTTAATAGTCAAATTGACAAATTGAATTAGTGAGTTAAGACCTGATCAAAGCCTTGCATGTATATTTTTTATATTAATTAAGCTGTGAGGCACTATTTGTCGTTATTGTTTATCACAAAATTGTCTTCCGCTCTCAGTGGACACTATTATACGAATAGAGTGTGTCCGCCTGTGAAAATTTGATGTTCTTATAACAGATATACATCTAAGCCAGAGGAAAAAGTTCGAGGGCTTATATGCTAGTTTTAAGAACATCAAATTTCCAAAGGAAACTATCAGCCGATAGTTCCAAGACAAACCCAGTCTATTTGTCGTTATTGTTCATCACAAAATCGTCTTCTGCTCTCAGCAGGCACTGATAGTTTGCATCCACGGATGATAACTATGACGTCACATGATCACTTTTAGCTTATTGTGAGTACATGCCAAAATTTTCTGGTGAACTATAACGCCTTATAGTTTGCATCCATGGACGACTGCTATCACGTCTAGTGATCGGTTTTAGACAATGAGTGTGCACCAAAATGTTGTGGTGAACTATAACAGGTGGTAGCACCCGAGGGCGGAAGAGAATTTTGTAATGACAAATAGTGTGTCTGTCTCCGAACTATTGGCTGATAGTTTCTCTTGGAAATTTGATGTTCTTAAAACTAGCATAATTTTATAAGCCCTTGAACTGCGTCCTCAGACTTATAGTTGGTTTCAGAACATGAAATTTCCATGGGAAACTATTTAACAATTATTCACCAAAGTGAGCCACTTGTTTTAGTAATAAGTATATACATGTACCACACATTAGTGAATAGTCAGCACCAAATAGTTATATTATTTTCTGTCAATTGGACAAAAACTTGTGTAAGGTGATCACTGCTTCGCTCGGAGCTGAATATGTTTGATTAGCCAATCAGAGCGTGCAAAGAGCACTATTCACTGGTGTGGTATTCACTAATAGCCGATAGTTCCTCGACAGATGCATTACATGTACTTAATTGTTCATGTATAAAGTTTCCTTGATGGACACACTCTATTTGTATAATAGTGCCTGCCCATCATTTGATCAATATCCAATCATAATTGGAGAGAATTTCCTGGTGAACTATAATGGCTGCAGATACGTGTATATGAAGTTAGTGAGGGAATTAGCCCTGAGTCAACTACATTATCACACTTATCATAGAAAGCATGCAAGATCATCAAGTCTGTTAATTTAAGCATAATAAAGCTATATATATATGGTTCTTTCCAACATACAGTAGATTCGATTTATATACAATTATAGACATGTTAGATCTTCAAATCAATATTAATAAGTCATAATAACTTATTATCTAGTACAAGCGGCTTAATTCATAAATTAAACACATTTTAAAGTAACTGCCTGTATGCTTATAATCACGGAAAATGGCACATGCAACTGGTGTATTAAATACCAACGAAAATAATGCTTGGTACAAGATTGTAACAGTGTTTAGAACAACAGTACTTTGTATATTTGCTGTTGAAAATATAAAACGTACTGTACATGTATGTCACAAACTTTAAATATAGTAGTTTGATGCACTCATATAAATTTATAATAATTTTCTTCTGTGTAATACATGTTAGACATCTACATATATGCATGTATGTGTTTATACCATGGCATCAATGAAAATAAAGACATTGTTAATTGAATTATGGTTCAGAGTTCTAATATTTATATGAATTAAGACATGGCAACTGCATGTATTTGTATAGCAAAGGATTAGGTACATTGCACAGCTGCTAGAGTATACTGGGGGTGGGAATCAAAACAATTTATGGATATCATGGGTACATTTTTGTATGTCACTGCATCATGACATGGATTTTGTATGGTAGGTGTATGGTAATGACATGGGTATTGTATGGATAATGTATGGTAATGACATGGGTATTGTATGGAGAATGTATGGTAATTATGTGGGTATGGGTATTGTATGGTAATGACATGGGTATTGTATGGTAATGACATGGGTATTGTATGGTAATGCATGGGAAGTGTATGCTAATGCATGGGAAGTGTATGGCAATGACATGGGAAGTGTATGGCAATGACATGGGTACTGTATGGCAATGACATGGGTACTGTATGGCAATGACATGGGTACTGTATGGCAATGACATGGGTACTGTATGGCAATGACATGGGTACTGTATGGCAATGACATGGGTACTGTATGGCAATGACATGGGTACTGTATAGTAATGACATGGGTATTGTATGGATAATGTATAGTAATGACATGGGAACTGTATGGTAATGACATGGGAACTGTATGGTAATAATGACATGGGAACTGTATGGTAATAATGACATGGGAACTGTATGGTAATGACATGGGAACTGTATGGTAATGACATGGGAACTGTATGGTAATGACATGGGAACTGTATGGTAATGACATGGGCATTGTATGGTAATGACATGGGTATTGTATGGGGGATATATGGTAATGACATGGGTGGTGTATGGTAAAGGCATGGGTAAGATATGGTAATGATATGGGTAAATTTGCAAGGAATGGGAATAGAATGGAAATTGTATGGGTATACTATGTAAATAATACAGGTTTAATATGGTATTTATATGGGAAACCTATGGATTCTGTATGGGAAACGTATGGCAAGTGTGGTTTTTATATGGAAAAAGTCTGGGACAATGGCTTCTCCCATATATTCACCATATCACTCCCATGCTTATCCCATATTCTACCCATAGTATTCCCATTCACAACCCATGTATTACCCATCCCTAAATATTATAATTAATTAATCTTACCCATATACTCCCCATATATGAAAACCATATGGCCATATATGGGAACCATCTGGATTTTAGACAAATCCATACTTTTCCCATATACTTTTATATGGGCAATGTATGGACCAGATATGGACCATATATGGGTTTGAAAATATTGCCATTTAGACAGCATGTAACCCATATATGGGAATCATATGGCCCATACAAATCCCATGCACAACCCATCACATACCCATATATGGAACTTGAATGGGCCCATACAAAACCCATACAAGGGCCATATATGGCCCATATCAGGCATGTTGGTAAGGGTACTTCCCGCTGGAATGGGGGCATTCTCCGTGGTGCTTGTTTGATAGGGGCTTGGCCACCTGTATCTATTTCGTGTTCCATTAGGTCTGTCACTCCTAGGTCAGAACTATCCCTTGAAAATATATCCTGGTACTTTTCAGCAAGTACGGAAAATTGTTCCAATTGATCAGGGAGCAAATCTGGGCCCTCGACACCTAATGATTCTAGGAGGTGAACACACCCTGATTCCTTGTGGACCTCGTCCCGACTTAGTGAGAGTACTGGCCTGTGCCTTACAGGTGGTATATTATCCTGGCTGGCAGATTCATCCATCGGGCTGACTGACAACATCCTCTTGACTAAATGTCTCTGTCTTTGCACTTAGTTCACTGAGAGGGTGAAACTGCCCGACTATTTGTCCCTGTTTCAAGGTGATAGGATGGTCTGTGAAGTTAGCAATACAAAGTTGGGTATTGCCTTCTCTTGGTACTACAAGTATTCGAGCGAGACATACCTCTCTTCTCTCTCGTAATCCAGGGGCTTCCTCTATGATTCCAGGACTACCTTCATTTCTTTCGTACCCACACTCCAACTGCGCTTTGGCTATCTGCTCAGCTCCAGGCGGGACCATGATTTGACTACTGAGGATTATTCTACACACACCAGGAATTGTCTTATAATGCCTGATTGGTACTTCAAACCCCTGTCCAGTTAGAGTCCCAGTATCATAGAAAATACAGCACCCATACCGTGTGAAGAAATCTGACCCTAATAAACAGTCATGGGTGATGCCACGTGATATCAACATGGGGACTTTGAAAGTCCTTTCTGCAAGATGGAGAGTAATCACCACCTTTCAGTTCAGTTCCATTAGCTGCAGACAGAGTCCCATTCACAGAAAATGCTTATCGATCCTTGCTAGTTCTTTGACAAATCCTTGAGGATCTTAACAATGATCTTTGAGGATCTTCCAAAGAAAATCCCTGAGGATCCTTGTAAGTTCTTTGAGAAATCCTTGAGGATCTTTAAGGATCTTAACAAAGATGTTTGAAGATCTTGTAAAGTGAAGATCTTTGCATTTTCTTTGAAAGATACTTGTAAGATCTTTGAAAGACCCCCAATTTTGAGGATCTTTGACAGGTCTTTGAGGATCTTACAAGGCTTTTCACCAGGGGTGACTTTTACCTGGTCTTCATCTATTGTTCATTGGGCTTAATGTTAGGGTTAAAACGTAAACATAATTCACTGAAATTACATACAGAGCCCAATGAAGAACAGATGAAGACTTCAGCAAGTTCTTTGATTTTAATTTCAGTATTTCAGGCTTTAATAAACGGATACAACCAAATATATAAATACTAATTCAGAATCTCATACAAAACCTTAATAACTTAAAACACAAACAGAGCTTGGGTTTCCTGTGGGTTGTTCAAACAGCTTAGAACACAATCAGGATCTTTATTACTTGGAAGAAACTCGTACCTTTAATCCATTTTACTGAGCAAATCCATACAAACACAAACAAGTTTATATAGCAAGCTAGTTTATATAGAGTGAATCTTTTAGTGAAGTGATCTATCAAGATCATGGGTTTTTGCAATCCTAAACTGCATGCTCAGATCAGAACTATATACTTTTGGAAAAATAACTTAATTGCTATGTCCCTTGTAATCAACAAATTATAACATTTAAATATACGTTATATATATATATAGGAACTGAGCACCTTGCTCACTTTGATGACTCGCAATTGTTGTAACTGCTTGAACGAGAAGAAGTCTATCAATTGCATATCAGATTAAGTTCATGAGCTGGAAATTATGGGGGATTCAGTGTTAGTAACTCAAGCTCCCACTCTGAGGCCAAGTGCAATGTGATGGACATTACTAACAGTATTAAAGTTAATTTGTAATTTTCGGTTGTGTTTTGTGGGATTTTTAATTGAATTTTATGTTACCTCTTCATTAAATATACCGAGTCCTTTATATTGTCTTCAATAAAGGCAGTATCAAAATTATTTTGAGTGTTTTTTAATGAGGCAGACAAATACATTTGTATGAGATTACCAGTAATTTGAAGTTTAAGCAAAAATAATGTAATCATATGAATATATACAATAAACACGTTTAAAATAATTATTGTTCCATATGAATAGAGTGGTAAAGTGTGACGTCACGAATTTGCAAATTTCTGAATTTTAACTTTTGGTCCATCGATATTGACCAAAAGAATGTTGCACACCAAAGATGAGGGGTTTCGAACTCAGCTGAAAATACAGTGATTTGTTAAAGTAAATTATTTATTCAGCTGCTCATATCTGTCTTATTTTAACCAATTTGCCTCATTTTTGGTGTGTAAAGTTATTTCACGGCGGTCTTTCAGACTCAATGTTCAAATATTGTTAAAGCGAAAATTTATGTTTTGTGACGTCATCACTTTACCACTCTATAGCAGTTCATTTAATAAGTAAAGTATTTTCCCCATTCCTTGAATACCAAAGGATTCCAAGAAACTCCTAGGAATTCTTCGGAATTCCTAGGAATTCCTAGGGATTCTTAAGAATCCAAGTCATCCTGCAGCCAACAATAATATTCCTGGGAATTCCTAGCAATTTTTCCAAGCTCCTCAGAAGATCGCACAATCCTTGGAATCCCTAGGAATTCCATGTTCCAATTTACGACGTTAAAATTAACACATCCATTCCTGAATTCTTTGCTTCATTTCGCAGGGAAATTATTCGCTGAATCAAAGGAAATGGCAAATCAAGAGAAAATTGAATTCAGTCTGAGATAAGGCTTGATATCAGTTAAATGATGTATAAAACACACGGTGAGCGGGCGAGAGAAGAGCATTCTAGTTCTGGATTCATCCAGAGAGCCGCTTTCTGGAACTTGTTGTTTTACGAGGAAAATAGCTCAAGTTAGATCACTCTTTTTGAGTCAAACGGTTTCCAGAAATTGTTGTGTTATTTATTCCTCTAAGTAGATGTTGTTTCCTTGTGGATGTTTGTGATTCATGATGATCGAATAAACTCAAGCTCAACCCGGAACTCGTAAGTAAACATCTTAGGATTTTTTTTTTTTAAAGCTTCAAGTTAAGCCATACTTATTTAGTTGCTTCTTTGATGAGTTTTGGAAAAGCGTTTTCTTTTATGTCATTTATTTCTTCGTGGGAAACATCGGTAAATATGCAAGCGGCCATTTTGGTAAATGCTTTGTATTGTTATAGTGGGTGAGCACTATAATACAACGACAGATACCAGAAATGTTTCAGCAATACTTTCTGTTCTGTCAGCGGTATACTTCATATTAAGTAGAGTATCAAGTATATTTTTTTTATCACAATCCGGCGTGGTTCGCAGTGGTAAGATCATGTTTCCATTGAGTGTGAAAAGTATTAAGTAATTGTTGATCCGGCTAAGAACGATTTACAGTTCGTTTTCCTTATAGTCGCGGAGTTGATAACTTTCTTATTTCTCAGTTCTTGGGTTGATATAATGTACCGTGTTACAAGATTACACTGATTTATGTTTCATTGATTTTTTTTCTTGTTGACAAATGCTGCTTAACTTAGATAAGCTAACAATTAGAAGGGGAAAACAAATAGTTTGTCATTCCCAGGCTACACTCTATTCGTAAAGAATAAAACACGCGTTATCGTTGTCTTGGGTTATTTTCCAAACTAGACTGAAGAGATATTTACCATATCTGAAAGAATACCAAGACAGCCACCTGTCTATCGTTTAAAAGACTATCATGGATAACTTTTAGAAGGAACATTTTACGAAGCCGAGTTACAGAGAGTCGAAAAGCATGATGATTTCTACCGGGTAGAACAAGTCTTAAAAAAGCGTAAAACGGAAAGGCAGGATTGAATACCTTGTCCAGTGGAAGGGGTATCCCGAGAGTTTTAATTCTTGAGTAGATGAAACGGATATAAAATACTTGTAATTAGATAGCTGATCGTTTTAATAAATTAATAAAGAAAACCTATTTATACTATCTGAAATGAGCCATGAATTAGCTGATTGGTTATAAACTCGAACCACTTTAGGTTTTTGTAATTTTGCTTCTTGTAAGTAATACTTGTGCTCCTCTGGTGATAAGGTATGTATACTTGCGATAAATGATTGGAAAGTTTCACTAAGTATACATAGTGTTGTTGACAACACGAAAACCCTTATTGATACCCGAGCAACACATTTAGATAGTTTTCTTTATCGATCTCATTACATCTCTTATTAACTCCCTTACAACTAAACTTATCCGAAGCTCCAAAGCAATAATAGGTTTTACTACCCAACGCCCGCCGCCCGTCGCCTCATCCTCCTCCTCCTCCCTCCTCCTCCTCCTCCTCCTCCTCCTCCCTCCTCCTCCTCCTCATCGCTACCCCAAAGCTTCCTTATGTTACACTTTCGGTTGGCCAGACATTTTCTATACCATGGGTATAACACTGATAATTTAAAAACACTGTTTCATTGTAACAAAAACTTTTGTATAGTAATTGATGCCTCCCCTGACGTCATGTAATTAGCATTTTTGATATTAAAACCTCCTTAACTCAGCGGCACAGCATTCAAAGCAAAATATAGTTTACCATTCTACTATTCACTTGATTTAGATTTGATATCTAAAATAAAAAATTATTGTTCATAGGCACTTTAATTTTTCAACTAACAACTTTCTTAATCAATCCATTATAATTCAATACAACGTCTAATAATTCGAGCTTACTAACCTCCTGGCGTTGTTGGTGATATAGTGGTGCTGGATACGACTGTTGGCACTACATTAAAAGAGAATAAAATTATCACTGGTCGAACAAACAACGAGCTCATAAGGAGAGGAATCGCTCACTTAATTAATTAATTAATTAATTAAAATTCTACCCTGAACCATAAAGAACCCCTAACTGGTCAGTAAACGAGATCTTACCAACCTAGAGCTAGGATTCTCAAGAAAAACGTCTTAAGAAAAAGGTGAGGTAAAAAAAATTGAGACATTTTCTGGAACTCGAACCCCACTCCTTCTACTCGTAAAGAAAACGTCTCAACTACTACACTAAACAACCATTGCGACAGTCGCTCAATTGCTGTCAAATGTTTAATTTTAAAACCACTGCCAATATATGATTTTTTACCCAATCAGAATGAGTGAGCGCTTCCTCTCCTTAGGAACCGGCTGGAACAAACATACAGCAACTGTTGTTCAGAAAGTATTGGGGGAAAAAAAGAGAAAAAGAACGAAAACGTTCCATTCGGCCTTTGATCAGTACGACTAAAAATATTTCACATCTTAACATTTACTTGATGTGGTAGACGAAGTGTTGAAGAAGGCGGTTACATTTTACTGTAAAACAATTTTAACCAGAATAAATAACTAGATGTTCAATTTGCTACCATTTAGCAACCGCGGAGTGATTAATGGTACTGTAACTTGATGGAGAACATAGAGTATTACCGTAACTTGATGATGGTACCGTAGTAGTACTGGAACTTGATAGAGTAACAGTGATAGTACTGTCACTTGAAGAAGGAACTGTGATAGTAGTCAAACTAGATAGAGCAACTGTGGCAGTACTGGAAATTGATGAAGGAACTGTGATAGTACTCTCACTTAAAGGAGCAAATGTGGCAGTACTGGAAATTAATGGAGGAACCGTTGTAGTACCGAAACTTGATAGAGAAACCGTCGTAGTAGTAGAACTTGACAGAGAAGCCATCGTAGAACTGGAACTGGAGGAAACGACCATGGTACTAGTGGTCACTTGAGGAAGGAATTCCGGAAGTACTGGAACTTGGTGAAGAGATCGTGGTTGTATTGGAACTTGAGTAAGGAACCGTGATACTACCGGAACTTGAAGAAGAAACCGTGGTTGCACTGGAACTTAGTGAAAAGACTGTGGTAGTAGTGGAACTAGATTGACTAACATCCGTAGTAGTACTAGAACTTCCTGCAGAAACAGTGGCAGTACTGGAACTTGACAAAAGTACTGTGGACGTACTGTAACTCGAAGGAGGAACAGATGTAATACTGGAACTTGATGAGGTAACCATCGTAGTAAGAAGAATTGATGAAACACCCGTGACGGCAGTAGTACTTGATGGAGGAACTGTTATTATATTGGAACTTGATGAGGAAACCGTGGTAGTACTCAAACTTGACAAAGAAACAGTGCCAGTGCTGTAACTTGATGTTGGAATCGTCGTCGCACTAAAACTTGATAATGTTAACGTAGTAGTACTGTACGTTGATGAGGAAACCGTGGTAATTCTGACACTTGAAAGAGTAACAGGGGTAGGAGTGGAAGTCTGTGTTGGTTCAGTGGAAGTACTGTAACTTGATGATGGTACCGTGATAGTATTAGAAGAACTTGATGGAGAAACAGTGGCACAATAACTTGATATTGGAACCGTCGTGGTACTATAAGTTGATGATATGGAAACCGTAGTAATAATGTCAATTGATGGAGTAGCAGTGTCAGTACTGTAACTTCTTGAATGTACCGTAGTAGTGGAACTTGATGGACTAACCGTTGTAGTACTGTCACTTGATGGAATAACAGTGGTACTAGTGGAACTTGATGGAACAATCGTACCGATAGTGGTACTTGAGGATGGAACTGTTCTTATATTGGAACTTGATAAAGTAACCGTGCTAGTACTGGAACTACTACTTGACAAAGAAACAGAGGCACTACTATCACTTGATGAAGTAACAGTGCTGGTCCTGTAACGTGATGTTGAAACAGTAGCAGTACTGTAACTTGACGATGGTAACGTAGTACTACTGGACGTTGTTGAGGAAACCGTGGTAGTACTGTCACTTGAAAGAGTAACAGGAATAGGCGTGGAACTCTGTGATGGTTCAGTAGATGTACTGTAACTTGATGATGGTACTGTGGTAGTACTAGGAAAACTTGATGGAGAAACAGTGGTACAGTAACTTAATGTTGGAATCGTCGTGGTACTATAACTTGATGATGGGAGCGTAGTAGTACTGTACTTTGACAAGGAAACCGTGGTGATACTGTAACTTACTTGATGGTGTAGCAATGTGAGTACTGTAAATTGATGAATATACCGTAGTACTGTCACTTGATGGCGTAGCAGTGGTACTAGTGGAACTTGATGGAACAATCGTGGTTGTAGTGGTACTTGAAGATGGAACTGTTGTTATACTGGAACTTGATAAATTAACCGTGGTAGTACTGGAGCTTACCAAGAAACAGTGGTAGTACTCTCACTTGATGATGTTAACGTAGTAGTGGCACTTGATGGAGTAACAGTGGTGGTACTGTAACTTGATGTTGGAACCATCGTCACATTATAACTTGATGATGGTAACGTATTAGTACTGTATGTTGATGAAGAAACTGTAGTGGTACTGTAAGTTGATGGAGTAGCAGTGTCAGTAATGTAACTTGATGAAGGTGGCGCAGTACTGGAACTTGCAGGAGTAACCGCCGTAGTACTGTCACTTGATGGAATAACAGTGGTACTAGTGGAACTTGACGGAACAATGGTGGTGGTAGTGGTACGTGAGGATGGAACTGTTGTTATACTGGAACTTGATAGAGAAACCATGGCAGTACTATCACTTGATGAAGCAACAGTGCTGGTGCTGTAACGTGATGTTGAAACAGTGGTAGTACTGTCAAGTGTTGATGTTAACGTAGTAGTGGAACTTGATGGAGTAACAGTGGCAGAACTGTAACTTGATGATGGTACCGCAGTACTGTCACTTGATGGAGTAACAGTAGCACCACTGTAACCTGATGTTGGAACCATCGTCGCACTATAACTTGATGATGGTAACGTAGTAGTACTGTACGTTGATGAGGAAACCGTGGTGTTACTGTAACTTGATGGAGTAGCAGTGTCAATAATGTAACTTGATGAAGGTGTCGCAGTACTGGAACTTGCAGGAGTAACCCTGGTAGTACTGTCACTTGATGGCGTAGCAGTTGTACTAATGGAACTTGATGGAACAATCGTGGTTGTAGTGGTACTTGAGAATGGAACTGTTGTTATAGTGGAACTTGATAAAGTAACCGTGGTAGTACTGGAACTATTACTTGACAAAGAAACAGAGGCAGTACTATCACTTGATGAAGTAAAAGTGCTGGTGCTGTAACGTGATGTTGAAACAGTAGCAGTACTGTAACTTGAAGATGGTAACGTAGTACTATTGTACGTTGTTGAGGAAACCGTGGTAGTACTGTCACTTGAAAGAGTAACAGGGATAGGCGTGGAATTATGTGATGGTTCAGTAGAAGTACTGTAACTTGATGATGGTACTGTGGTAGTACTAGAAAAACTTGATGGAGAAACAGTGGTACTGTATCTTAATGTTGGAATCGTCGTGGTACTATAACTTGATGATGGGAGCGTAGTAGTACTGTACTTTGATGAGGAAACCGTAGTGGTACTGTAACTTGATGGAGTAGTAGTGTCAGTAATGTAACTTGGTCAAGGTGTCGCAGTACTGGAACTTGCAGGAGTAACCGTGGTAGTACTGTCACTTGATGGAATAACAGTGCTGGTGCTGTAACGTGATGTTGAAACAGTGGTAGTACTGTAACGTGTTGATGTTAACGTAGTAGTGGAATTTGATGGAGTAACAGTGGCAGTACTGTAACTTGATGATGGTACCGCAGTACTGTCACTTGATGGAGTAACAGTAGCACTACTGTAACCTGATGTTGGAACCATCGTCGCACTATAACTTGATGATGGTATCGTAGTAGTACTGTACGTTGATGAGGAAACCGTGGTATTACTGTAACTTGATGGAGTAGCAGTATGAGTACTGTAACTTGATGAATATACCGTAGTACTGTCACTTGATAGCGTAGCAGTGGTACTAATGGAACTTGATGGAACAATCGTGGTTGTAGTGGTACTTGAGAATGGAACTGTCGTTACCGTGGTAGTACTGGAACTACTACTTGACAAAGAAACAGAGGCAGTACTATCACTTGATGAAGTAAAAGTGCTGGTGCTGTAACGTGATGTTGAAACAGTAGCAGTACTGTAACTTGATGATGGTATCGTAGTAGTACTGTACGTTGATGAGGAAACCGTGGTGGTACTGTACGTTGATGAGGAAACCGTGGTAGTACTGTCACTTGATGGCATAACAGTGGTAATAGTGGAACTTGACGGAACAATCGTCGTGGTAGTCGTACGTGAGGATGGATTTGTTGTTATACTGGAACTTGATAGAGAAACCGTGGCAGTACTATCACTTGGTGAAGCAACAGTGCTGGTGCTGTAACGTGATGTTGGAACAGTGGTAGTACTGTAACGTGTTGATGTTAACGTAGTAGTGGAACTTGATGGAGTAACAGTGGCACTACTGTAACCTGATGTTGGAACCATCGTCGCACTATAACTTGATGATGGTATCGTAGTAGTACTGTACGTTGATGAGGAAACCGTGGTATTACTGTAACTTGATGGAGTAGCAGTATGAGTACTGTAACTTGATGAATATACCGTAGTACTGTCACTTGATGGCGTAGCAGTGGTACTAATGGAACTTGATGGAACAATCGTGGTTGTAGTGGTACTTGAGAATGGAACTGTCGTTACCGTGGTAGTACTGGAACTACTACTTGACAAAGAAACAGAGGCAGTACTATCACTTGATGAAGTAAAAGTGCTGGTGCTGTAACGTGATGTTGAAACAGTAGCAGTACTGTAACTTGATGATGGTATCGTAGTAGTACTGTACGTTGATGAGGAAACCGTGGTGGTACTGTACGTTGATGAGGAAACCGTGGTAGTACTGTCACTTGATGGCATAACAGTGGTAATAGTGGAACTTGACGGAACAATCGTCGTGGTAGTCGTACGTGAGGATGGATTTGTTGTTATACTGGAACTTGATAGAGAAACCGTGGCAGTACTATCACTTGGTGAAGCAACAGTGCTGGTGATGTAACGTGATGTTGGAACAGTGGTAGTACTGTAACGTGTTGATGTTAACGTAGTAGTGGAACTTGATGGAGTAACAGTGGCACTACTGTAACCTGATGTTGGAACCATCGTCGCACTATAACTTGATGATGGTATCGTAGTAGTACTGTACGTTGATGAGGAAACCGTGGTAGTACTGTAACTTGATGGAGTAGCAGTGTGAGTTCTGTAACTTGATGAATATACCGTAGTACTGTTACTTGATGGCGTTGCAGTGGTACTAATGGAACTTGATGGAACAATCGTTGTTGTAATGGTACTTCAGAATGGAACTGTCGTTACCGTGGTAGTACTGGAACTACTACTTGACAAAGAAACAGAGGCAGTACTATCACTTGATGAAGTAAAAGTGCTGGTGCTGTAACGTGATGTTGAAACAATAGCAGTACTGTAACTTGATGATGGTATCGTAGTAGTACTGTACGTTGATGATGGTATCGTAGTAGTACTGTACGTTGATGAGGAAACCGTGGTAGTACTTTCACTTAATGGAGTAGCAGTATGAGTACTGTAACTTGATGAATATACCGTAGTACTGTCACTTGATGGATTAGCAGTGGTACTAGTGGAACTTGATGGAACAATTGTGGTTGTAATGGTTGCAGATACCTCCTCTGACGTCATGTAATTAGCATTTTGGATATTAAAACCTCCTTAACTCAGCGGCACAGCATTCAAAGCAAAATATATTTTACCATTCTACTATTCACTTGATTTAGAATTGATATCTAAAATAAAAATTAATTGTTCATAGGCACTTTAATTTTTCAACTAACAACTTTCTTAATCAATCCTTTATAATTCAATACAACGTCTAATAATTCGAGCTTACTAACCTCCTGGCGTTGTTGGTGATATAGTGGTGCTGGATACGACTGTTGGCACTACAATAAAAGAGAATAAAATTATCACTGGTCGAACAAACAACGAGCTCCTAAGGAGAGGAATCGCTCACTTAATCAACTAAAATTCTACCCTGAACCATAAAGAAACCCTAACCGGTCAGTAAACGAGATCTTACCAACCTAGAGCTAGGATTCTCAAGAAAAACGTCTTAAGAAAAAGGTGAGGTAAAAACAATTGAGAGATTTTCTGGAACTCGAACCCCACTCCTTCTACTCGTAAAGGAAACGTCGCAACCACTACACTAAACAACCACTGTCGCTCAATTGCTGTCAAATGTTTAATTTTAAAACCACTGCCAATATATGATTTTTTAGCCAATCAGAATGAGTGAGCGCTTCCTCTCCTTAGGAACCGGCTGGAACAAACATACAGCAACTGTTTTTCAGAAAGTATTGAAAAAAAAGAACGAAAACGTTCCATTCGGCCTTTGTTCAGTACGACTAAAAATATTTCACATCTTAACATATACTTGATGTGGTAGACGAAGTGTTGAAGAAGGCGGTTACATTTTACTGTAAAACAAGTTTAACCAGAATAAATAACTAGATGTTCAATTTGCTACCATTTAGCAACCGCGGAGTGATTAATGGTACTGTAACTTGATGGAGAACATAGAGTATTACCGTAACTTGATGATGGTACCGTAGTAGTACTGGAACTTGATAGAGTAACAGTGATAGTACTGTCACTTGAAGAAGGAACTGTGATAGTAGTCAAACTAGATAGAGCAACTGTGGCAGTACTGGAAATTGATGAAGGAACTGTGATAGTACTCTCACTTAAACGAGCAAATGTGGCAGTACTGGAAATTAATGGAGGAACCGTTGTAATACCGAAACTTGATAGAGAAACCGTCGTAGTAGTAGAACTTGAAAGAGAAGCCATCGTAGAACTGGAACTGGAGGAAACGACCATGGTACTAGTGGTACTTGAGGGAGGAATTCCGGAAGTACTGGAACTTGGTGAAGAGATCGTGGTTGGATTGGAACTTGAGTAAGGAACCGTGATACTACCGGAACTTGAAGAAGAAACCGTGGTTGCACTGGAACTTAGTGAAAAGACTGTGGTAGTAGTGGAACTAGATTGACTAACATCCGTAGTAGTACTAGAACTACCTGCAGAAACAGTGGCAGTACTGGAACTTGACAAAAGTACTATGGACGTACTGTAACTCGAAGGAGGAACAGATGTAATACTGGAACTTGATGAGGTAACCGTCGTAGTAAGAAGAATTGATGAAACACCCGTGACGGCAGTAGTACTTGATGGAGGAACTGTTATTATATTGGAACTTGATGAGGAAACCGTGGTAGTACTCGAACTTAACAAAGAAACAGTGCCAGTGCTGTAACTTGATGTTGAAACAGTAGCAGTACTGTAACTTGACGATGGTAACGTAGTAATACTGTACGTTGTTGAAGAAACCGTGGTAGTACTGTTACTTGAAAGAGTAACAGGAATAGGCGTGGAACTCTGTGATGGTTCAGTAGAAGTACTGTAACTTGATGATAGTACTGTGGTAGTACTAGGAAAACTTGATGCAGACACAGTGGTACTGTAACTTAATGTTGGAATAGTCGTGGTACTATAACTTGATGATGGGAGCGTAGTAGTACTGTACTTTGATGAGGAAACCGTGGTGGTACTGTAACTTGATGGAGTAGCAGTGTCAATAATGCAACTTGATGAAGGTGTCGCAGTACTGGAACTTGCAGGAATACCCGTAGTAGTACTGTCACTTGTTGGAATAACAGTGGTACTAGTAGTGGAACGTGATGGAACAATCGTGATGGTAGTGGTACGTGAGGATGGAACTGTTGCTATACTGGAACTTGATAGAGAAACCATGGCAGTACTATCACTTGATGAAGCAACAGTGCTGGTGCTGTAACGTGATGTTGAAACAGTGGTAGTACTGTAACGTGTTGATGTTAACGTAGTAGAGGAACTTGATGGAGTAACAGTCACAGTACTGTAACTTGATGATGGTACCGCAGTACTGTCACTTGATGGAGTAACAGTGGCACTACTGTAACCTGATGTTGGAACCGTCGTCGCACTATAACTTGATGATGGTATCGTAGTAGTACTGTACGTTGATGAGGAAACCGTGGTAGTCCTGTACGTTGATGAGGAAACCGTGGTAGTACTGTCACTTGATGGAGTAGCAGTATGAGTACTGTAACTTGATGAATATACCGTAGTACTGTCACTTGATGGCGTAGCAGTGGTACTAGTGGAACTTGATGGAACAATCGTGATTGTAGTGGTACTTGAGGATGGACCTGTTGTTATACTGGAACTTGTTAAGTTAACCGTGGTACTACTGGAACTTAACAAAGAAACAGTGGTAGTACTCTCACTTGATGATGTTAACGTAGTGGAACTTGATGGAGTGACAGTGGTGGTACTGTAACTTGATGTTGGAACCGTCGTGGTACTATAAGTTGATGGAGTAGCAGTGTCAGTAATGTAACTTGATGAAGGTGTCGCAGTACTGGAACTTGCAGGAGTAACCGTGGTTGTACTGTCACTTGATGGAATAACAGTGGTAATAGTGGAACTTGACGGAACAATCGTCGTGGTAGTCGTACGTGAGGATGGAATTGTTGTTATACTGGATCTTGATAGAGAAACCGTGGCAGTACTATCACTTGATGAAGCAAGAGAGCTGGTGCTGTAACGTGATGTTGAAACAGTGGTAGTACTGTAACTTGTTGATGTTAACGTAGTAGTGGAACTTGATGGAGTAACAGTGGCACTACTGTAACCTGATGTTGGAACCGTCGTCGCACTATAACTTGATGATGGTATCGTAGTAGTACTGTACGTTGATGAGGAAACCGTGGTAGTACTGTCACTTGATGGAATAAAAGTGGCACTACTGTAACCTGATGTTGGAACCGTCGTCGCACTATAACTTGATGATGGTATCGTAGTAGTACTGTACGTTGATGAGGAAACCGTGGTAGTCCTGTACGTATACGAGGAAACCGTGGTAGTACTGTCACTTGATGGAGTAGCAGTATGAGTACTGTAAGTTGATGAATATACCGTAGTACTGTCACTTGATGGCGTAGCAGTGGTACTAGTGGAACTTGATGGAACAATCGTGGTTGTAGTGGTACTTGAGGATGGACCTTTTGTTATACTGGAACTTGTTAAGTTAACCGTGGTACTACTGTAACTTAACAAAGAAACAGTGGTAGTACTCTCACTTGATGATGTTAACGTAGTAGTGGAACTTGATGGAGTGACAGTGGTGGTACTGTAACTTGATGTTGGAACCGTCGTGGTACTATAAGTTGATGGAGTAGCAGTGTCAGTAATGTAACTTGATGAAGATTTCGCAGTACTGGAACTTGCAGGAGTACCCGTGGTAGTACTGTCACTTGGTGGAATAACAGTGGTAATAGTGGAACTTGACGGAACAATCGTCGTGGTAGTCGTAAGTGAGGATGGAATTGTTGTTATACTGGAACTTGTTAGAGAAACCGTGGCAGTACTATCAGTTGATGAAGCAACAGTGCTGGTGCTGTAACGTGATGTTGAAACAGTGGTAGTACTCTCACTTGATGATGTTAACGTAGTAGTGGAACTTGATGGAGAGACAGTGGTGCTACTGTAACTTGATGTTGGAACCGTCGTGGTACTATAAGTTGATGGAGTAGCAGTATCAGTAATGTAACTTGATGACGGTGTCGCAGTACTGGAACTTGCAGGAGTAACCGTGGTAGTACTGTCACTTGATGGCATAACAGTGGTAATAGTGGAACTTGACGGAACAATCGTCGTGGTAGTCGTACGTGAGGATGGATTTGTTGTTATACTGGAACTTGATAGAGAAACCATGGCAGGTCTATCACTTGATGAAGCAACAGTGCTGGTGCTGTAACGTGATGTTGGAACAGTGGTAGTACTGTAACGTGTTGATGTTAACGTAGTAGTGGAACTTGATGGAGTAACAGTGGCACTACTGTAACCTGATGTTGAAACCGTCGTCGCACTGTAACTTGACGATGGTATCGTAGTAGTACTGTACGTTGATGAGGAAACCGTGGTAGTACTGTCACTTGATGGAGTAGCAGTGTGAGTACTGTAACTTGATGAATATACCGTAGTACTGTCACTTGATGGCGTAGCAGTGGTACTAATGGAACTTGATGGAACAATCGTGGTTGTAGTGGTACTTGAGAATGGAACTGTTGTTATACTGGAACCTGATAGAGAAACCATGGCAGTACTATCACTTGATGAAGCAACAGTGCTGGTGCTGTAACGTGATGTTGAAACAGTGGTAGTACTGTAACGTGTTGATGTTAACGTAGTAGTGGAACTTGATGGAGTAACAGTCGCAGTACTGTAACTTGATGATGGTACCGCAGTACTGTCACTTGATGGAATAACAGTGGCACTACTGTAACCTGATGTTGGAACCGTCGTCGCACTATAACTTGATGATGGTATCGTAGTAGTACTGTACGTTGATGAGGAAACCGTGGTAGTCCTGTACGTATATGAGGAAACCGTGGTAGTACTGTCACTTGATGGAGTAGCAGTATGAGTACTGTAAGTTGATGAATATACCGTAGTACTGTCACTTGATGGCGTAGCAGTGGTACTAGTGGAACTTGATGGAACAATCGTGGTTGTAGTGGTACTTGAGGATGGACCTGTTGTTATACTGGAACTTGTTAAGTTAACCGTGGTACTACTGTAACTTAACAAAGAAACAGTGGTAGTACTCTCACTTGATGATGTTAACGTAGTAGTGGAACTTGATGGAGAGACAGTGGTGGTACTGTAACTTGATGTTGGAACCGTCGTGGTACTATAAGTTGATGGAGTAGCAGTATCAGTAATGTAACTTGATGACGGTGTCGCAGTACTGGAACTTGCAGGAGTAACCGTGGTAGTACTGTCACTTGATGGCATAACAGTGGTAATAGTGGAACTTGACGGAACAATCGTCGTGGTAGTCGTACGTGAGGATGGATTTGTTGTTATACTGGAACTTGATAGAGAAACCGTGGCAGTACTATCACTTGATGAAGCAACAGTGCTGGTGCTGTAACGTGATGTTGGAACAGTGGTAGTACTGTAACGTGTTGATGTTAACGTAGTAGTGGAACTTGATGGAGTAACAGTGGCACTACTGTAACCTGATGTTGAAACCGTCGTCGCACTATAACTTGATGATGGTATCGTAGTAGTACTGTACGTTGATGAGGAAACCGTGGTAGTACTGTCACTTGATGGAGTAGCAGTGTGAGTACTGTAACTTGATGAATATACCGTAGTACTGTCACTTGATGGCGTAGCAGTGGTACTAATGGAACTTGATGGAACAATCGTGGTTGTAGTGGTACTTGAGAATGGAACTGTTGTTATACTGGAACTTGATAGAGAAACCATGGCAGTACTATCACTTGATGAAGCAACAGTGCTGGTGCTGTAACGTGATGTTGAAACAGTGGTAGTACTGTAACGTGTTGATGTTAACGTAGTAGTGGAACTTGATGGAGTAACAGTGGCAGTACTGTAACTTGATGATGGTACCGCAGTACTGTCACTTGATGGAGTAACAGTGGCACTACTGTAACCTGATGTTGGAACCGTCGTCGCACTATAACTTGATGATGGTATCGTAGTAGTACTGTACGTTGATGAGGAAACCGTGGTAGTACTATCACTTGATGGAGTAGCAGTGTGAGTACTGTAACTTGATGAATATACCGTTGTACTGTCACTTGATGGCGTAGCAGTGTTACTAATGGAACTTGATGGAACAATCATGGTTGTAGTGGTACTTGAGAATGGAACTGTTGTTATAGTGGAACTTGATAAAGTAACGGTGGTAGTACTGGAACTACTACTTGAGAAAGAAACAGAGGCAGTACTATCACTTGATGAAGTAAAAGTGCTGGTGATGTAACGTGATGTTGAAACAGTAGCAGTACTGTAACTTGACGATGGTAACGTAGTAGTACTATACGTTGTTGAGGAAACTGTGGTAGTACTGTTACTTGAAAGAGTAACAGGAATAGGCGTGGAACTCTGTGATTGTTCAGTAGAAGTACTGTAACTTGATGATAGTACTGTGGTAGTACTAGGAAAACTTGATGGAGAAACAGTGGTACTGTAACTTAATGTTGGAATCGTCGTGGTACCATAACTTGATGATGGGAGCGTAGTAGTACTGTACTTTGATGAGGAAACCGTGGTGGTACTGTAACTTGATGGAGTAGCAGTGTCAATAATGTAACTTGATGAAGGTGTCGCAGTACTGGAACTTGCAGGAGTAACCGTGGTAGGACTGTCACTTGATGGAATAACAGTGGTACTAGTGGCACTTGATGTTGGAACCGTCGTGGTGGTAGTGGTACGTGAGGATGGAACTGTTGTTATACTGGAACTTGATAGAGAAACCATGGCAGTACTATCACTTGATGAAGCAACAGTGCTGGTGCTGTAACGTGATGTTGGAACAGTGGTAGTACTGTAACGTGTTGATGTTAACGTAGTAGTGGAACTTGATGGAGTAACAGTGGCACTACTGTAACCTGATGTTGAAACCGTCGTCGCACTATAACTTGATGATGGTATCGTAGTAGTACTGTACGTTGATGAGGAAACCGTGGTAGTACTGTCACTTGATGGAGTAGCAGTGTGAGTACTGTAACTTGATGAATATACCGTAGTACTGTCACTTGATGGAGTAACAGTGGCACTACTGTAACCTGATGTTGGAACCGTCGTCGCACTATAACTTGATGATGGTATCGTAGTAGTACTGTACGTTGATGAGGAAACCGTGGTAGTACTAACACTTGATGGAGTAGCAGTGTGAGTACTGTAACTTGATGAATATACCGTAGTACTGTCACTTGATGGCGTAGCAGTGTTACTAATGGAACTTGATGGAACAATCCTGGTTGTAGTGGTACTTGAGAATGGAACTGTTGTTATAGTGGAACTTGATAAAGTAACGGTGGTAGTACTGGAACTACTACTTGAGAAAGAAACAGAGGCAGTACTATCACTTGATGAAGTAAAAGTGCTGGTGATGTAACGTGATGTTGAAACAGTAGCAGTACTGTAACTTGACGATGGTAACGTAGTACTACTGTACGTTGTTGAGGAAACTGTGGTAGTACTGTTACTTGAAAGAGTAACAGGAATAGGCGTGGAACTCTGTGATTGTTCAGTAGAAGTACTGTAACTTGATGATAGTACTGTGGTAGTATTAGGAAAACTTGATGCAGACACAGTGGTACTGTAACTTAATGTTGGAATCGTCTTGGTACTATAACCTGATGATGGGAGCGTAGTAGTACTGTACTTTGATGAGGAAACCGTGGTGGTACTGTAACTTGATGGAGTAGCAGTGTCAATAATGTAACTTGATGAAGGTGTCGCAGTACTGGAACTTGCAGGAGTAACCGTGGTAGGACTGTCACTTGATGGAATAACAGTTGTACTAGTGGAACTTGATGTTGGAACCGTCGTGGTGGTAGTGGTACGTGAGGATGGAACTGTTGTTATACTGGAACTTGATAGAGAAACCATGGCAGTACTATCACTTGATGAAGCAACAGTGCTGGTGCTATAACGTGATGTTGAAACAGTGGTAGTACTGTAATGTGTTGATGTTAACGTAGTAGTGGAACTTGATGGAGTAACAGTGGCAGTACTGTAACTTGATGATGGTACCGCAGTACTGTCACTTGATGGAGTAACAGTGGCACTACTGTAACCTGATGTTGGAACCGTCGTCGCACTATAACTTGATGATGGTATCGTAGTAGTACTGTACGTTGATGAGGAAACCGTGGTAGTACTGTTACTTGAAAGAGTAACAGGAATAGGCGTGGAACTCTGTGATGGTTCAGTAGAACTACTGTAACTTGATGATGGTACTGTGGTAGTACTAGGAAAACTTGATGGAGAAACAGTGGTACTGTAACTTAATGTTGGAATCGTCGTGGTACTATAACTTGATGATGGGAGCGTAGTAGTACTGTACTTTGATGAGGAAACCGTGGTGGTACTGTAACTTGATGGAGTAGCAGTGTTAATAATGTAACTTGATGAAGGTGTCGCAGTACTGGAACTTGCACGAGTACCCGTGGTAGTACTGTCACTTGATGGAATAACAGTGGCACTACTGTAACCTGATGTTGAAACCGTCGTCGCACTATAACTTGATGATGGTATCGTAGTAGTACTGTACGTTGATGAGGAAACCGTGGTAGTACTGTCACTTGATGGAATAACAGTGGCACTACTGTAACCTGATGTTGGAACCGTCGTCGCACTATAACTTGATGATGGTATCGTAGTAGTACTGTACGTTGATGAGGAAACCGTGGTAGTCCTGTACGTATATGAGGAAACCGTGGTAGTACTGTCACTTGATGGAGTAGCAGTATGAGTACTGTAAGTTGATGGATATACCGTAGTACTGTCACTTGATGGCGTAGCAGTGGTACTAGTGGAACTTGATGGAACAATCGTGGTTGTAGTGGTACTTGAGGATGGACCTGTTGTTATACTGGAACTTGTTAAGTTAACCGTGGTACTACTGGAACTTAACAAAGAAACAGTGGTAGTACTCTCACTTGATGATGTTAACGTAGTAGTGGAACTTGATGGAGTGACAGTGGTGGTACTGTAACTTGATGTTGGAACCGTCGTGGTACTATAAGTTGATGGAGTAGCAGTGTCAGTAATGTAACTTGATGAAGATTTCGCAGTACTGGAACTTGCAGGAGTAACCGTGGTAGTACTGTCACTTGGTGGAATAACAGTGGTAATAGTGGAACTTGACGGAACAATCGTCGTGGTAGTCGTAAGTGAGGATGGAATTGTTGTTATACTGGAACTTGTTAGAGAAACCGTGGCAGTACTATCAGTTGATGAAGCAACAGTGCTGCTGCTGTAACGTGATGTTGAAACAGTGGTAGTACTCTCACTTGATGATGTTAACGTAGTAGTGGAACTTGATGGAGTGACAGTGGTGGTACTGTAACTTGATGTTGGAACCGTCGTGGTACTATAAGTTGATGGAGTAGCAGTATCAGTAATGTAACTTGATGACGGTGTCGCAGTACTGGAACTTGCAGGAGTAACCGTGGTAGGACTGTCACTTGATGGCATAACAGTGGTAATAGTGGAACTTGACGGAACAATCGTCGTGGTAGTCGTACGTGAGGATGGATTTGTTGTTATACTGGAACTTGATAGAGAAACCGTGGCAGTACTATCACTTGATGAAGCAACAGTGCTGGTGCTGTAACGTGATGTTGGAACAGTGGTAGTACTGTAACGTGTTGATGTTAACGTAGTAGTGGAACTTGATGGAGTAACAGTGGCACTACTGTAACCTGATGTTGAAACCGTCGTCGCACTATAACTTGATGATGGTATCGTAGTAGTACTGTACGTTGATGAGGAAACCGTGGTAGTACTGTCACTTGATGGAGTAGCAGTGTGAGTACTGTAACTTGATGAATATACCGTAGTACTGTCACTTGATGGCGTAGCAGTGGTACTAATGGAACTTGATGGAACAATCGTGGTTGTAGTGGTACTTGAGAATGGGACTGTTGTTATACTGGAACTTGATAGAGAAACCATGGCAGTACTATCACTTGATGAAGCAACAGTGCTGGTGCTGTAACGTGATGTTGAAACAGTGGTAGTACTGTAACGTGTTGATGTTAACGTAGTAGTGGAACTTGATGGAGTAACAGTGGCAGTACTGTAACTTGATGATGGTACCGCAGTACTTTCACTTGATGGAGTAACAGTGGCAGTACTGTAACCTGATGTTGGAACCGTCGTCGCACTATAACTTGATGATGGTATCGTAGTAGTACTGTACGTTGATGAGGAAACCGTGGTAGTACTATCACTTGATGGAGTAGCAGTGTGAGTACTGTAACTTGATGAATATACCGTAGTACTGTCACTTGATGGCGTAGCAGTGGTAGTAATGGAACTTGATGGAACAATCGTGGTTGTAGTGGTACTTGAGAATGGAACTGTTGTTATAGTGGAACTTGATAAAGTAACCGTGGTAGTACTGGAACTACTACTTGAGAAAGAAACAGAGGCAGTACTATCACTTGATGAAGTAAAAGTGCTGGTGATGTAACGTGATGTTGAAGCAGTAGCAGTACTGTAACTTGACGATGGTAACGTAGTACTACTGTACGTTGTTGAGGAAACCGTGGTAGTACTGTTACTTGAAAGAGTAACAGGAATAGGCGTGGAACTCTGTGATGGTTCAGTAGAACTACTGTAACTTGATGATGGTACTGTGGTTGTACTAGGAAAACTTGATGCAGAAACAGTGGTACTGTAACTTAATGTTGGAATCGTCGTGGTACTATAACTTGATGATGGGAGCGTAGTAGTACTGTACGTTGATGAGGAAACCGTGGTAGTCCTATACGTTGATGAGGAAACCGTGGTAGTACTGTCACTTGATGGAGTAGCAGTGTCAGTAATGTAACTTGATGAATATACCGTAGTACTGTCACTTGATGGGGTAGCAGTGGTACTAGTGGAACTTGATGGAACAATCGTGGTTGTAGTGGTACTTGAGCATGGAGGTGTTGTTATACTGCAACTTGATAAATTAACCGTGGTAGTACTGGAACTTAACAAAGAAACAGTGGTAGTACTCTCACTTGATGATGTTAACGTAGTAGTGGCACTTGATGGAGTAACAGTGGTACTAGTGGACCTTGGCGGAACAATCGTCGTGGTAGTGGTACGTGAGGATGGAACTGTTGTTATACTGGAACGTGACAGAGAAACCGTGGCAGTACTATCACTTGATGAAGCAACAGTGCTGGTGCTGTAACGTGATGTTGAAACAGTGGTAGTACTGTAACGTGTTGATGTTAACGTAGTAGTGGAACTTGATGGAGTAACAGTGGCAGTACTGTAACTTGATGATGGTACCGCAGTACTGTCACTTGATGGAGTAACAGTGGCACTACTGTAACCTGATGTTGGAACCGTCGTCGCACTATAACTTGATGATGGTATCGTAGTAGTACTGTACGTTGATGAGGAAACCGTGGTAGTACTGTCACTTGATGGACTAGCAGTGTGAGTACTGTAACTTGATAAATATACCGTAGTACTGTCACTTGATGGCGTAGCAGTAGTACTAATGGAACTTGATGGAACAATCGTGGTTGTAGTGGTACTTGAGAATGGAACTGTTGTTATAGTGGAACTTGATAAAGTAACCGTGGTAGTACTGGAACTACTACTTGAGAAAGAAACAGAGGCAGTACTATCACTTGATGAAGTAAAAGTGCTGGTGATGTAACGTGATGTTGAAGCAGTAGCAGTACTGTAACTTGACGATGGTAACGTAGTACTACTGTACGTTGTTGAGGAAACCGTGGTAGTACTGTTACTTGAAAGAGTAACAGGAATAGGCGTGGAACTCTGTGATGGTTCAGTAGAACTACTGTAACTTGATGATTGTACAGTGGTTGTACTAGGAAAACTTGTTGGAGAAACAGTGGTACTGTAACTTAATGTTGGAATCGTCGTGGTACTATAACTTGATGATGGGAGCGTAGTAGTACTGTACTTTGATGAGGAAACCGTGGTGGTACTGTAACTTGATGGAGTAGCAGTGTCAATAATGTAACTTGATGAAGGTGTCGCAGTACTGGAACTTGCACGAGTACCCGTGGTAGTACTGTCACTTGATGGAATAACAGTGGCACTACTGTAACCTGATGTTGGAACCGTCGTCGCACTATAACTTGATGATGGTATCGTAGTAATACTGTACGTTGATGAGGAAACCGTGGTAGTGCTGTACGTATATGAGGAAACCGTGGTAGTACTGTCACTTGATGGAGTAGCAGTATGAGTACTGTAAGTTGATGAATATACCGTAGTAATGTCACTTGATGGCGTAGCAGTGGTACTAGTGGAACTCGATGGAACAATCGTGGTTGTAGTGGTACTTGAGGATGGACCTGTTGTTATACTGGAACTTGTTAAGTTAACCGTGGTACTACTGGAACTTAACAAATAAACAGTGGTAGTACTCTCACTTGATGATGTTAACGTAGTAGTGGAACTTGATGGAGTGACAGTGGTGGTACTGTAACTTGATGTTGGAACCGTCGTGGTACTATAAGTTGATGGAGTAGCAGTGTCAGTAATGTAACTTGATGAAGGTGTCGCAGTACTGGAACTTGCAGGAGTAACCGTGGTAGTACTGTCACTTGATGGAATAACAG
Source organism: Actinernus sp. WN-2022 (assembly GCA_030867875.1). Lineage (NCBI taxonomy): Eukaryota > Metazoa > Cnidaria > Anthozoa > Actiniaria > Actinernidae > Actinernus > Actinernus sp. WN-2022. The sequence continues at coordinate 60,649,834 of JAOWCC010001589.1, forward strand.
TGGTAATAGTGGAACTTGACGGAACAATCGTCGTGGTAGTCGTACGTGAGGATGGAATTGTTGTTATACTGGATCTTGATAGAGAAACCGTGGCAGTACTATCACTTGATGAAGCAAGAGAGCTGGTGCTGTAACGTGATGTTGAAACAGTGGTAGTACTGTAACGTGTTGATGTTAACGTAGTAGTGGAACTTGATGGAGTAACAGTGGCACTACTGTAACCTGATGTTGAAACCGTCGTCGCACTATAACTTGATGATCGTATCGTAGTAGTACTGTACGTTGCTAAGGAAACTGTGGTAGTAATGTACGTTGATGAGGAAACCGTGGTAGTACTGTCACTTGATGGAGTAGCAGTGTGACTACTGTAACTTGATGAATATACCGTAGTACTGTCACTTGATGGCGTAGCAGTGGTACTAGTGGAACTTGATGGAACAATCGTGGTTGTAGTGGAACTTGAGGATGGAACTGTTGTTATGCTGGAACTTGGTAAATTAACCGTGGTAGTACTGTTACTTGATGTTGGAACCATCGTCGCACTATAACTTGATGATGGTATCGTAGTACTATTGTACGTTGATGAGGAAACCTTGGTAGTTCTGTCACTTGAAAGAGTAACAGGGGTAGGAGTGGAAGTCTGTGTTGGTTCAGTGGAAGTACTGTAACTTGATGATGGTACCGTGATAGTACTAGAAGAACTTGATGGAGAAACAGTGGTACTATAACTTGATGTTGGAACCGTCGTGGTTGATGATAAGGAAACCGAAGTAATAATGTCAATTGATGGAGTAGCAGTGTCAGTACTGTAACTTAATGATGGTACCGTTATAGTGCTAGAAGAACTTGATGGAGAAACAGTGGTACTATAACTTGATGTTGGAACCGTCGTGGTACTATAAGTTGATGGAGTAGCAGTGTCAGTACTGTAACTAGTTGAAGGTACCGTAGTAGTGGAACTTGATGGACTAACCGTGGTAGTACTGTCACTTGATGGAATAACAGTGGTACTAGTGGAACTTGACGGAACAATCGTCGTGGTAGTGGTACGTGAGGATGGAACTGTTGTTATACTGGAACGTGACAGAGAAACCGTGGCAGTACTATCACTTGATGAAGCAACAGTGCTGGTGCTGTAACGTGATGTTGAAACAGTGGTAGTACTGTAACGTGTTGATGTTAACGTAGTAGTGGAACTTGATGGAGTAACAGTGGCAGTACTGTAACTTGATGATGGTACCGCAGTACTGTCACTTGATGGAGTAACAGTGGCACTACTGTAACCTGATGTTGGAACCGTTGTCGCACTATAACTTGATGATGGTATCGTAGTACTATTGTACGTTGATGAGGAAACCGTGGTAGTACTGTCACTTGATGGAGTAGCAGTGTGAGTACTGTAATATGATGAATATACCTTAGTACTGTCACTTGATGGCGTAGCAGTGGTACTAGTGGAACTTGATGGAACAATCGTGGTTGTAGTGGTACTTGAGGATGGAGTTGTTGTTATACTGGAACTTGATAAATTAACCGTGGTAGTACTGGAACTTAACAAAGAAACAGTGGTAGTACTCTCACTTGATGATGTTAACGTAGTAGTGGCACTTGATGGAGTAACATTGGTGGTACTGTAACTTGTTGTTGGAAACATCGTCGCACTATAACTTGATGATGGTAACGTAGTAGTACTGTACGTTGATGAGGAAACCGTTGTAATTTTGTCACTTGAAAGAGTAACAGGGGTAGGAGTGGAAGTCTGTGTTGGTTCAGCGGAAGTACTGTAACTTGATGATGGTACCGTGATAGTACTAGAAGAACTTGATGGAGAAACGGTGGTACTATAACTTGATGTTGGAACCGTCGTGGTTGATGATAAGGAAACCGTAGTAATAATGTCAATTGATGGAGTAGCAGTGTCAGTACTGTAACTTAATGATGGTACCGTTATAGTACTAGAAGAACTTGATGGAGAAACAGTGGTACTATAACTTGATGTTGGAACCGTCGTGGTACTATAAGTTGATGGAGTAGCAGTGTCAGTACTGTAACTAGTTGAAGGTACCGTAGTAGTGGAACTTGATGGACTAACCGTGGTAGTACTGTCACTTGATGGAATAACAGTGGTACTAGTGGAACTTGACGGAACAATCGTCGTGGTAGTGGTACGTGAGGATGGAACTGTTGTTATACTGGAACGTGACAGAGAAACCGTGGCAGTACTGGAACTTAACAAAGAAACAGTGGTAGTACTCTCACTTGATGATGTTAACGTAGTAGTGGCACTTGATGGAGTAACATTGGTGGTACTGTAACTTGATGTTGGAAACATCGTCGCACTATAACTTGATGATGGTAACGTAGTAGTACTGTACGTTGATGAGGAAACCGTTGTAATTCTGTCACTTGAAAGAGTAACAGGGGTAGGAGTGGAAGTCTGTGTTGGTTCAGCGGAAGTACTGTAACTTGATGATGGTACCGTGATAGTACTAGAAGAACTTGATGGAGAAACGGTGGTACTATAACTTGATGTTGGAACCGTCGTGGTTGATGATAAGGAAACCGTAGTAATAATGTCAATTGATGGAGTAGCAGTGTCAGTACTGTAACTTGTTGAAGGTACCGTAGTAGTGGAACTTGATGGACTAACCGTTATAGTACTATACGTTGATGAGGAAACCGTGGTAGTCCTGTACGTTGATGAGGAAACCGTGGTAGTACTGTCACTTGATGAATATACCGTAGTACTGTCACTTGATGGCGTAGCAGTGGTACTAATGGAACTTGATGGAACAATCGTGGTTGTAGTGGTACTTGAGGATGGAACTGTTGTTATACTGGAACTTGATAAAATAACCGCGGTAGTACTGGAACTACTACTTGACAAAGAAACAGTGGCAGTACTATCACTTGATGAAGTAACAGTGCTGGTGCTGTAACGTGATGTTGAAACAGTAGCAGCACTGAAACTTGATGATGTTAACGTAGTAGTGGAACTTGATGGAGTAACAATGGTGGTACTGTAACTTGATGATGGTACCGCAGTACTGTCACTTGATGGAGTAACAGTGGCAGTACTGTAATGTGATGATGGAACTGTTGTTCTACTGGAATTTCGTAAGGAAACAGTGGTAGTACTATCACTTGATGGAGTTACAGTGGTAGTACTATCACTTGATGGAGTTACAGTGGTAGTACTATCACTTGTTGGAGTTACAGTGATAGTACTGTAACTTGATGGAGTAAGTGTAGAAGTGGTAGTATTGTAACTTGGTGTAGTAACAGTCATAGTAGTGAAACTGTATGAAATAACTGTCGTGGTAGTGGAACCTAATGGAGTAATTGTGGTATCACTGGAACTTGATAATTGTACCGTGCTAGTACTGGAACCTGATAGAGGAAAGGATGTTGTACTGGAACTTGATGGAGGTACTGTGGTACTACTAGAACTTGATGGAGAAAGTTTAGTAATACTGTAACTTGAAAGAACAATCGAAGTAGTATTGGAGCTTGATTGAGGAACTGCGGTAATATTGGTGCTTATTGTGCTTCCTGTAAGTGATGAAGAAAATAACAACATTTTACCTATTAGGTAACGAATGATTCCGCTTTAATTAAGTATACAAAAGTTTATTTATAAATCACACAGGGAAGAAACGACAGAAACGAGAACTTGACACAAATTCAAGACCACCTAACAGACTGAATTTTGGTGCAAGACCTGGTTCTTGAATTAATATCTAATGTCATTTAATTCCATTCTTTCGTACTGATTTTGAACCGCGTGTTGAATACTTCATAAAGAGAAGAAAATGATAGTACTTTCCTTGATAGAAAGTACCTAGATAAAAAGTAAACTAAGCCTTCGACGATAACACTCTTGAAAACAGATAATCAACAAAACCTCTTTGAAGAAAAACGATTCAAATGTTTTATGTCGGTCAAGAACATTTGGCATAGCAGTCTCGGAATGACCTTGGCTTTGAGCACATTCGGCAGAAGATTGTGGATACCTACGCAAGGAATTGTGGTTACCAACAGGTGTTCCCAGCACATTCTATGGCCTACTCTACGGTTTACCCCATAGAAAGACATAATCTCAGCTAAAAATATAAACATCTTCATTACTTAGCAGGTGTTTTAAAAAGATCGATGGAGCCCATATCGCTATGAGCAAAAGCCTTCACTCTCTCGTTTGTCCGCTTAAAGTTCCCGCGTACATGAGTCCCCATAGATATAGCAAGAGAGCAAAAAACCACCGATCCATCTTTTCTCTCTATTCCCTTACCCTGGAGCCCCTATATAGTACATGTTTATGTCAGGTGACTACTAATGTGCCTTCGTTGTCACTACTAATGTGCCTAATGTGCCGAAGTTGCACGCAATTCCGATTCCAATACCCTGCAGAAACGTTTTTTAAATGTTTTTCTTCTTATTTTTCTATTTTGAAGTATTTTAGGCGCTTTTGATATTATGTGTGAGTCAGCTGGAAGCAGAGTTCCATAACAGCCCATCCACAGCAGTCGTCCCAGTCTCTCAATAAGATCTGCTTCATAACAGACGTCGCGTCGTTGGCATCTTTTCCGCCCTGATCACACTGCGTGCATTTGCCAGAAAACGTCTGGTACTCGGCTGTAGATACCGAGACAAGGCTTTCGCTGGCACAAGCAGGTAAGCATAGGTAATCATATTGTTTCGAGTGGAATTTGGGATTAATTCCGGAGGGTTTACGTTTCACAAAGAGTTGATTAATTGCGTTTGCCTGTAGGATTAAAAAAAAAAATTTGAATTACCGTAATTATTGGATGTAGTGCCCTACCTATTTTCAATACTTCCGCCCTCCCCCGTCATATTCCAATAAGCGTGTACTTTCTCGTGTGGTTACCCGGAGCGTCCATATGAATAGATATGTTCCCTACAATTGCATCGTCCTCCTAAGAACAATTGTTCGAAAGAAAGAGAATGGCAGAGACAGCAGCCGGTACTGTTCGTTCATGAGTTCAGTATTCCCAGTCTAGCAAAAGAAATATTAACAATAAAGTACATTATCTATACAACAATGAAACCTGATTCTATAAATAGCAAAGCTGTAAAAACGCCAACTCACAGATAGTGTGGGCGGATCCAGGATTTTAAAAGGAGGTGGCTGCTATTATCGTTTTCCCTCTATCATGTTTTACGACTAGCTTTCCAGTAAAATACTAACCGCAATAATAAGTTAACACGAGATCATCCCCGTTGTGCGATTTAAAATGAGAACTAACGATAGATGGAACTTCACGATATCGTCGATCCTGGGGCTGGGACCAACAGTGTTTGTCTAAGTATTCGGCACCCTTGCTTTTCATAGTATTAAGGTGTATCTGACCAAAGTTCGCTGTTTTTTTGGCAAATGTTCTACAGTTCACGATGATTAAGAATGTTAAAACAGTGACGAGGCCATCCTCCTCGTCGGGTCAGTGTCAAATATAGAATAAACAAATAATGCAAAACTCTATCAATCCAAGAAAACGTGCTCATTAGCTGTATATCCGCCCCTGCCCGTGTTTCATTTACCACACCAAACAGGAACTGGTCGGACTCGTTACAGTTACTTTCTGGAAAGCAATATCAGTAGACGTTAAGGCTTTTCTGCAGTGTTATCGGCCTTGTATGTAGCCTCGCTTCTTATTAGAAAAAGGAATATGAAGCGTCCTGTCTCCATAAGCGCGCGTCTCTAGTAGGTGCCCCAACATCAAATTTGCGCTAATTCCAATTTGACGGTAATCCCAAATTCCACGACTTGAAACCGTATGATTTAATAATCATATACTCAATAAATTTACTTGAATCTTCGGACAATCTTCGGAAATACTGGGAACATCAAAGCACCATTTATGTAAGTAAGGCTTCGGCATCTGGAATGTTGGAATTAATTAGAAAGTCCTCACGTGCGTAGTTTGCTTGTGCTGCTCCAAAGTTATCCAACGCGCTCCCAGTAGAGATCAGGAGCGCAAGTTCGATCGGTTGCTTTAAATCTAAACTGAAGACCCACCTTTATAAGAAGGCGTTTTATTAGTCTAGCCTCACACTCAATAAAATTGTGAGGCCCTACAGTTATGTAGTTGTATTGCTATTTTATAATAATATAGTGTAATATTTTAGGATAGCTTTTTACTAGTTTTTAGAATGTGTTCATCTTATGACTATTGTAATGAGGATTTGAGCATATACATATGGAATTTGCGCAATATAATCTCATTTTATTTATTATTATATTATCCTGACTACTGAAGTTAATTAAAGCTTTCGGGTATGTTAAACTTCGGCATTTTTCTATATTCATTCGGTGTGGTCCTTTTATGTTGCCACCATATCGCGAACACAACCAACTAATAAGACCTAACAATTCAAGATGGATGATTTAAGATTATCCTTGTGTTAGCTAAACACGTGACTGACGTGATCACGTGACAGGAGAGAAGAATGGGGCAAGGACAAATTGGAAGGAGAATAAGGCGAGGGTACGCCTGCCAGCAATCCCTATGATTTTGACAAACGACCCCAAATAGTTATGTCTGAATCAACTGATTGTCTAGATGCCGCGGTTATACGTTTTACAATTTTCCTCGCGTATTAGGCCTCCTAAAATGTACGTTTTCTCCATATTTAACCAGGATCTTAACTTCAAAATCATAAACGTAACACATATAATGTCAAGCGATTTGAATACGTGTTCTTGTTGTAAGTCTTCTATAATAAAAGGGATGCTAGCAAGATTTTAATTTGGTAAACGATATGCCGTATAATTTCAACCGATATAACCCGGCATTATATTTACGGCATTTCAAATGAGATGGAAAAATTGAAAACATCACTTTGCTTTCGGAATAAATTCATAAGTGGAATAAAGCACATATGATTCTAGTTTTTACATATGCAATACGAAGTATGTAGTTGTAGTAGAAGTACTCACTATTTTTTGTGTAAATATCTTTATTTTCCTGACCAACTGGGCACGGGGTGCCTCAATCCCAAGATAGTCTTGACAACAACTCAAATGTTTAGTACCTAGGCCTCGCGCGTAAATTTCGCACGCCATCATAATGTCGCGACAGTTACAAACGTGTACTAGATAGCTTAATCAGTACCGTAACATAACTTCAAAAATGTCAAGCGATTTGAATGATTATTCCGGCTTTTAGTAAATCTAGCTTTCAATCCGATTGAAGCTGCCTCTATCACTAAAACGACGATAACGGCAGTGTTTCTTCGTTATACCGGAGTTATAGTTTCCTTCACACGAACAAGAAGTTGGAAAATCAGACTTTTCGCTGAAGTCTGTCATAAGACGTTATCTGACTTGATATGGACGAACGAATGATTGATGGCAATCAATATTGTCAGAACTGAGTAACGGGCGTTCTCTTCCCTTCCCCTCCCTAGTCCTCTTTTTTTTTAACCCCTTCACCCTCTTCCTTTTTTATCCTCCTTCCATTCTTCCCTCTTTCGAATATAGCACGCTCACTCGGTCTTTACGGGAAAATATCAGACCTCGGTCTTTTATGTACAGACTTCGTTATCGCTTGGTCCGTACTGTCAAGACCTAGGTCTGATATGGAAGAGTTAAATACCGAGAACCGAGGCTTTTAGCCAGATACATCCCGAGGGATGTATCTGGATAAAAGCTGAGGTTCGAGGTATTTAACAGACTTATTTCATACTTGACGAGGTTTTCGCAAAATTTTCATTGATGTAGCTCTTTTTAGGTAGATTTTGGGCAAGTACCAAGACGGAGAAAAGGTTCTAAATCATTATAGGGAGATTTAGTAAGTTTGGCTGAAGCCAAGGTGAATGAATTCCTTGGAGAAAATAATAAGCTAGAAACAACAAAATATCGTTGAATTGTATTGAATTGCTCATTATAAATGCAAGGATGTATGAGAAAAGTTCCCGGGGTGTATCTGGATACAACCCGGGAACTTTTCTCATACATCCCTTGCATTTATAATGAATGGGGTATGTATGGAAAATAAAGCGTCATGAAGAACAAAGAAAACCGTGTCAAGTATGAAATAATTTCCCGTAAAGACCTCGCTCTCGGTTAGTATTAAGAAGTAATTATTTAGAAGGTTGTGCTTATTCAAATAATCAAGAAATCGTTTGTACATGACCTTTTCAAGAATTTTGGAGAAGCAAGGTAAATGAAAATAGGTCTAAAATTTGAAAAAATTATGATGATCATCAGCTTTGAAAACCGGTATTACCTTGGCAATTTTTAGAGGTGATTGAAGAATTACAAATAATGCTTACGGGTAGAGCAAGTGAATGAATATTAGATTTTATAACAGAAATATTGAATCCATCTACCCTTTGCTATTGGAATGTTTAAGAGAGTTGACAATAACTATGATTTCAGATTCATTGGTAGGAACTAAGAATATGCTGTCATTGACTGCGCCTATACCCATTTAATCGAATGGCCTTTTTCCTCTAATTTTCCATATTTCCTCATTGCCGGTATCCAGATTGATCGCGATAGAAACACAAGTAACAATGCGTTTATGGTGCTCTACATTTAATATTCTTGCTATCATTTCCACTGTCGCATTTTAACCTACTTTTCCCTTTTTTTACGAACTGTCTGAAACTACTTATAGCGAATGTAAATACAACATTATGCATGAACAATATGCAAGTTATTGACAAAGTCGTTATTCGTATAAGTGTTTCGTCATACTAAAGAATTCTATGGACTGTAAATGCTACGCTACTTGGTACATGCATACATGCTGTCATATTAAACTTGAAATATACAGGGGATTTCGTGTCTTCATCGCTGTCGTCATCACTGTCAAGAAGCTGCTGAGCAGAGTTAGTACAGCCAGAACCCTTGCACTGACCGCACGCTATCGGACACTCAAGGTTGTGTTTACGGCACGTGCATCTCATGCTGCTGCAGTCTTTAGTGCAATTACATCTAACGATACGTAACAGGGACTCAGGCGCTGCAGGTAAATCAGTCATTGCAGGTGTGACTTGGCCCTCGTTAATCTTCCATCCCCATTCTTGTACTGGCATGTCTCCGTCCTCATCTTTCCACCTTAGGCTGTGGTTCTTTGCAGCTTCCGAAGTCGGAGGAAGGTTTTGCGGCTGAATCTGTGAGGTCCGGCCTGAATGCCAGCTTTTCACAGTATCGTCTGTATCATAAATGTTCGAGCTGTTCACCAGGCGTTCCTTTGTACTGAAAGGCATACCGACGCATTGTGGTCTGCTGTCGCTATCTCCTCTCGGGTTGCAAACGCAGAATCGAATACTTGTGCTTGCTCACGAAAGTATGGGGAATTTATATACATCTTGTGAGAGGCACCCTTCCCGAAACCATGAACGCGAGAGGTGGTATCACACCCAAGTATTGCATGAATGAATAAATTATTCCAGCAGATGTCCTCGCCTATTTGGGTCTGCACCTTTTTGATGTTCCAGACATGCCGCAGTACGTCTAGATTGTCAGTGGGGTCTGACCCCGGGGTCTGACACATTCCTAACCACGATGTCTTGGTACTTGATCCCTAGCTCTTGTCTTGGCTCAGCTGGTGACTGGATTGTAACACGTCCCGCTTTGGCTATGTCCTCTGGACTGACCCTCTATCTTGGAACACATCGGATTCGTGAAACGTATCTTTCCCGTCAAGTGTTTTTATGTTGTGATCGACGTTGTCGGCCACGTACTGGACAAACTCCCTGTTAAAGGAGGGTATTTCCGTGCCCTGGTCTAATACGGCATTCTGGCTGAATGTTTGGACTTCGTGATAGGAAGAACAAAATCCATGGCGATGGAGAGAGTCGATCAAAAAACGCGACGCAAAGTTATGATGTAGTAGAACCGCTAAGCCTATTTGTAAAGGTGCAATAAGGATGCGAGGACGTGCAGCCTGCACAATAGCCTGACCAATGGCTGCTAGCTCATCGGAGTCTTTTCCGACCAGAACACCATCAAGGAACCAGTTTTAGTGTCACGGGAGAAAATTAACGCATGCTTCGGCATCCGTGTCGACGAGTGGGTAATAATATGTTGATGTTTTAACCGCCTTTATGTCATTCTTTATAAACCTGGCAGCAGTTTTAATAATATTTAGCTTCTCTGTTTCTGGGTCAGCATCTTGCTTATGTGCGTGGAATTCCTGTAATATATTGTTAGCAGTGCTCTTAAATGTAACTTCCGTTTATTTCGGTTATCAGTATTTGTTCCCCAATTGCAAAGTGCTTCTGTAGCTTCGCCTTCATATGGGTGCGGCCTTATAAATAAGCTGTGTTTTCACAGGTTTCCAAATACTCTTCACACAGAGATCACTGACACATATTTGTTCGTCATCATTTTCTTTCAGAAACATCGCCACTTTTTTTAAAGCCTCGTGTTTTTCGTTGTCATGCGGTCGGCCAATTTTTCTCCTTTTTTGTTCATGATGTCCTTGCGCATAGGTCTTCGGTATTTGGTTTTTAGTGCGGAAGTTCGAGCTACATGCCTGATGGTAAACGGCATCCGCAGCAGGCAAATCATGGACATTGAGAATTCTTCTTCTGACTACCTCAGCTCAGGCATCCGCCCTTTCTGAACATACTTGGAGTACGGTGTATTAGGTCTCAATGGTAGTACGGTGTATTAGGTCTCAATGGTGGTGACTCTGTACGCTTCGACGTCTGATCTTTTTTCTGTCCATCAAAGTCAACCTTAGTCCCACACTAAAAACAGTCTGTTTTAAAGCTGAAACTTTTTTCAGCTATTCGCAATAAAGAGGTACGTATACTTGGAAGACAATACGTGCGACGACACTCCTGGTGAACATGTTGCCCGGCAACCGTTCGAATAGTATCATTACGTTGTGCGCTAGCATTGTTAATTCCCTTCTCAAAGAGTTTTACAACATCTGGTGCTCTAACATCTGGGGATCTTTACAGATGATACATAGTATTGTATCTTCCATCTATAAGGACAGTTTTGAATCTAAAACCAGAAATATGCAAATCAGATCGCACCGCGAATTTTTCGTGTTTAGTTTATCTCAGCCTGTTGTTACAATCCTGTAATTGGATAATTCGCATGCTATAAAATCAGACTCAGTGAAAGGAAAAAGCAAAGGGAGCGGAATATCTTTATGCATGATATTATACATATTTAAAAGAATGTGTGTTGTTGTAATTTAGAAGTGCAAAGTCTTAACTACAAGTTTTGCATTAGTTCGGCACTCAGTCTGAGTTTTGGATGCACGACGCCGCGCCATCGTTACCACATAATTACATTGTATGCTAGTATGAAAACTGTTTGTGAATTCTTTGATTAAAAGATAGCATATAGAGTAATGAAAATGCATCTTACCCCCTAACAGAACTCTAAAAGCCAAGGACATAAAGCTAACACACCAGTACTGTACACTGCCAGACGAGCCAATGCGAGTTGTGGTGCAGACAGACCATCTCGCCAGAAATTGACTTCGGCTCATTAAGTACAATATTATTTGCCTCTTTTATTTTCGTTTTAATATTGCCAAAGTGCCTTCTGCTCGGTTCTCTGCCCGACACAAGTAAAATCGTTTTAAAGTCCGAAAATCATAGAAATAAGTTCTACAAATATACCGGCAAAATAAAACCTGAGGACACTAAATCATGTTTTAATAAAATTCAACAAATAAAATGCCTTAAATAAGAAACCCCATAAACGTTTTTACTAATGCATTTCCATTCCTTTCGCGATACAGTTTCGAAGTTTCCAAGCTTAGATATACCTGTATTGTGCTCGTAATGTCAAAAACCTTGATCAGCCTCGTTTCCATGCAATGCCTCAAGTCGCTCTCGAGTCGTCATTAAAGTCCGCTTTTTTGGGCATGTTCCCATATTGCGATTTTGGGAGACTTTTGATATGTTATTTAGAATAAGTTTCTGAGTTAAAAACCGTTGAAATACCTTCTGTTGCAATTAGTGGCAGGTTGTCCCCAATTTTTCCACAAAATGACTGGACTATAGGGTTATTTTTACAAAATGAAGCATTTTTCCGAGTATTGTTCTATTAACTGAAAACGAACCGCTTCTAGAAGGCGATAAACCCCGAGATGTTCATATGCTGATTCCATCCATTAGTTATCAGTTGCTCCGACCACATTTTTAAACCACTAGTTTATCATCCTAAGTCGTTTCTCAGAGATCTTTGGCGGTAATTTTCGTATCAGGAATTGTAGCGAGCTAGAGTTTATCGTACCCTTCGGCACCAACTGATCAAGGCAGCTCAAGTTACGCCAACAACTGTGACCGGTCGATAGAAGGAAAATATGCTTGAAAAAAAGCCTTCAGGAATATTTATAATTAATCCAGGAAAACTCTGGAAGAAGTGAAAGCACGACCAGTAAAGAGTTCGGTTCAACTGGGGAATTTATCAATCACAGTTCGAGGTTAAATTTTTCACTGGTTATATGCTAAACGGCAAGTCGCTGGGGACAGCGATCGGATATATTATTGGCTGGAAATCATTGAATGTTTATGCCTCCCGCCTCAAGAAACCTAAACAGACTGAAACATATAAGTATTTGAAACTGCTTTCACTACCTTCAGTAGTATCTTTCAATTAATGATATAGCTTTGGAAACGTGAAATATACCGATTCTATCCAAAGATCCAAAGTTAGTTCTAAGTAAATTTTGCGCAGCAACCGGCTCGAACGAGTGACTACACGGCCCGGCTGAAGTTTAAAGCATCCGTTGCTTCAGTTCCAGAACGCCTGATAGACCACTCAATAAAGCGATACCTGGTCATAAGATTATCTTGAAATGAGGTAGTATATTTCGGTCCGTTTATAGTTCCAGAAAAAACCTATTAGTCGAAAGTCACCCGGCCCGCTGAAATCGAACGAAGAAGTCGGCATGACTCACTGCACACACAAACAAACACGCTCACCGAAAGGCGAAAGTTTGTTTTACCGCATGACCGGGGATTGACAAATAAATAACCAAAAAGTTACTAAGAGCCGGTGTGATTGGGGCAATAAACGGGGACAAAAGCATTTAGAGTTGTTTAATCTTGAATGAGTAAGGTGAGTCATCACCCAGAATGACTCGGAACATATCGATATACACATATCATTAAGCGCCGAAATCACTCACGCAAGGAATTCTGTTGGTGCTGACCAAAATAATCGTGGGCGTTTCCACATGTGAACGAAAAAGGAGTGTTCGGACAGAGCTGAATGAAAATTTAGCTTTTACAATACTCTGTCCGGTCAAAAATGCTTTTCAAGTTTTTGTACCTATTTTCTAGATCTTGGAAAGTCAGCAAGGACTCTCTTTGGAGGAAAATTGACCGAAGCGTCGGGAATATCAGGATTTTCCCTCGTGTCAGCCGCGTGGGATCTTGAAAAGAAAACGCCTTTGTTTACAACTAAAAATCAGCCAGAAATCAAAGAATTAAGCACGAGAAATTTCCTGATCATGCACCTCTGTTGATATTTTCCCTTCCTTAAAAATTGATTTGGGAGTGATTCTTGCGAATTTTAATAGTAAACTGCACTCAATTGGACGTCCTATCACGAGTAATTGAATTTGGCGCGAACTGGAAGTTGTCTGCCTGACAGAATTGTTGTTTCTGAGCTGTGTGGTCAACGTCAAGATAAACGGTAAGTAAAAGTTTGGAGTTTATATGCAGGAGATATAAAATGTAGCTAGTGATTTTTTTCAACATTCGTTTATCTCTGAATTTCTAACGAGACCTGAAGCAACCATGGGGGCTGATCAAAGCCAGGTCCCGGCTAATCCACAGATCGAATTGGAATTTGCACTTCTAAATTACAACAACACACATTCTTTTAAATATGTATAATATCATGCATAAAGATATTCCGCTCCCTTTGCTTTTTCCTTTCACTGAGTCTGATTTTATAGCATGCGAATTATCCAATTACAGGATTGTAACAACAGGCTGAGATAAACTAAACACGAAAAATTCGCGGTGCGATCTGATTTGCATATTTCTGGTTTTAGATTCAAAACTGTCCTTATAGATGGAAGATACAATACTATGTATCATCTGTAAAGATCCCCAGATGTTAGAGCACCAGATGTTGTAAAACTCTTTGAGAAGGGAATTAACAAAAATCGAGCGCGAGAATCGAAGCGAGAGGCGAGCTCCAAGTCGAACTCGCTGAGTCACTTGGTAAGCGTTTACTGGGTCAAAACTCGAGCGCGAGAATGCTCCAAGTCGAACTCGCTGAGTCACTTGGTAAGCGATTACTGGGTCAAAAATCGAGCGCGAGAATCGAAGCGAGAGGCGAGCTCCAAGTCGAACTCGCTGAGTCACTTGGTAAGCGATTACTGGGTCAAAAATCGAGCGCGGGAATCGAAGCGAGAGGCGAGCTCCAAGTCGAACTCGCTGAGTCACTTGGTAAGCGATTACTGGGTCAAAACTCGAGCGCGAGAATGCTCCAAGTCGAACTCGCTGAGTCACTTGGTAAGCGATTACTGGGTCAAAAATCGAGCGCGAGAATCGAAGCGAGAGGCGAGCTCCAAGTCGAACTCGCTGAGTCACTTGGTAAGCGATTACTGGGTCAAAAATCGAGCGCGAGAATGCTCCAAGTCGAACTCGCTGAGTCAGACTTTAGGCTGGTTGGCGCTGCAGAACAGCTGTTCGTCTGCCAGCTGAAAAACAATTCCCTTAAATATGTTTAAATACATCTGATTTGTTATAAAAACATCAGAATGTTTGTTTTTATGAAGTTTTACCGTTGGGTGTTCCTGATAGCTGGACTTCGAAGCGTTTTTTCGTCTTACTTACTAAATTCATCTCGAAATAAGTCTTATACAGAACAAAAGTAAAGGTTTTTCATTACTTTTGATCCGGTATTTTGTCAAATATGCTGCGCAAAATAGAGTTTGGATGCTCAAACGAACTCACCTCGAATCTCAGGCATGGCAAACATGGCGGCCGCTAAACACAACTTAGTGAACACTTTCGATTGCTTGTTTTAATGCTAGTAAATAATCGGTCAAACACAATAAGCTTTTGCTCAGGACTCAAAAGAATATTGGGATAAATACTGTTTACTCTAGGCGCTCGTTCATGTACTTAAAAAAAATCCTGTGTTTAACTTTAATTTAATAATTAAGCTACGAAAATATTCATAAATGTTGTATATTTATAATTAAATGTTCGTTTCCTTTGCCTTAACTTAGAAAACGACAGGCTATGGCTAGCTACATGTACTTGAGGAGATGCAGAAATTATCTTAGAATATTATTTTAGTTTGATACTGAATCTGTGGGTGTTACATGTCCAGTTTTGAAGCAAAGGACTTTGATAAGTTTTATATATCCCTACTTAGTCATTGGAGAGATTGTTATATATTTTGTTTCTTATTTTGCTATTAGCCAGTAACAGGCATACATTATTAACCACTCGCTATAAAATTTTAATATTATTAAAGGAACTGCTGTCAATTAACCCAAAAATTATAAACATTCTCATGACTAAAGACAAAAATATTACCCTGCAAGCACAGGTTTCTCATCTCTCTGCCAGGCAGAGAGATGAGAAACCTCGACTGCTCGCAGGGTACAAAAATATCTACTCAGATTACCAGAGTATGCAGTGTACTAGCCGAGAAAATTTGAGACAATTTTGATAAAGGATGGCAAAGATTTGAGTGGATGAAAAATACTGCTTTTAAGAGAAATTTAGAGCAACTTGAAATATGTTCACTGTAACCGAAATCAAGTTTATAAGAGGCCCGCTTATGAGGGGGAGGTGGGGTGCTGTTATCCCTTATCCCTGTATTTTTCAGGATAGTTAATCACTTATCCCTGAGATGCAGATGGCTGTTATCGATTATCCCGATGGACTTTGGTTATCCCTTATCCCTACTGTTTTCTGATTTGTTATCCCTTATCCCAGTCATTATTTTGCTAGTTATCCCTTATCCCCAATACCCCTAACCAGGCCTCTTTATAGAATTAGCTTTTGTAATCCACTTTGTCATCCTTTATTGAAAATTTTTGAAAACCATATCTGGGCATTCACATAGTATTACTCTTCGATTTCTGTAGTTTTGTTTTAAAGAAACTTGAAGATTCAATTCCAATGACAGTGCCCTTTGACATCCACTAGACCATGCAAACATATATATTAGATTAATAAACACTATCAGACCCTAATTCCTTAATTTTTTGGTTTTATATTCCTTGCTTCTTCCTGGGGGTACTCCCATATATGGACTATACGGGGATGATCCACTGGACAGGGTATGGTTTTTCGAGTTTCTGGTCTTAGACGGGGTATCCATTTTCACATTGACAGATCTTGAACAGGGTATGGTATTTATCACTTTTGACATGACATTTATCTGATGTAAACATCATACTCATTACCAGATATCGATTTGTAATCAGTTTATCCCTGACCTCTAAATAAAACAGTCGATTTTATAGACACTTCTTGTGGATTCTTGTTGTATTTTCGTCTTATAGAAGGATATAAAATTTTAACACTTTGTCTTGAACAAGGTATGGAAATTTGAGGTTTTTTGTCTTAAACAGGGTAAGGGTTTCAGAGCCCCAGCGGCACACCATTACCCAACTTTGGGTAGAGTACCCCCCCCCCCCCCCCCCCCCTCCCCGGGTCCTGACTGTATTAAGTATAATGATTGATATCCAGATTAACGATGCCTAATTTGCACTTAAAGAAAAACACCAAGTCTAAGTATTCCAACCAGTTAAGCTTAATTAATTTAATAATTAGATTAAATAAAATAAATTAAATTCTTAAGTTCTTTATCATTTTCTAGCATGTCACTTTTTGAAACATTAGAGTTGATGTGTTTGCTGCAGGAAGCTTACAAGATGTTTAATAAGTTCTCAATATTTCATGTCACCACACTAAACATAGGAAAAATATAGTTGAGAAAAACTGACTCCCTCTTTATTCGACTTTAATATTAAAGAAAAAGAGCTAGCCAGAAAACATACCGATTTACAGGTGCCAGAGCACTAGCTGATTGCTATATGGTTAATTATAGACACATGATAACACGAGACCAGTTCTTCAAAGTTAATTTTTTTTTTTTCATTTTTTCTTCTACAACTTTCACAGTGCAAATACAGAGCTAATTGGCCTTCCTGTATGTGGTCATATCGACCATTGCATTTTAATACTGACACTGTCACCGTTCGTCAATGTTTCGTGTACTCTCCAAAGTTATAAACCTGAGAAATTAACGCCGTAATTACTGGTTTATATAACATAGTATAAAAGAAAGAAGGAATCTGCTCAACTATTACAATACTATTCGTTTAATTATGACTACTTTACCTTGTTGAGCGGCCGCCATGTTTGCCATGCCTGAGATTCGAGGTGAGTTCGTTTGAGCGTCCAAACTCTATTTTGCGCCGCATATTTGACAACATACCGGATCAAAAGTAAAGAAAAATCTTTACTTTTGTTCTGTATAAGACTTATTTCGAGATGAATTTAGTAAGTAAGACGAAAAAACGCTTCGAAGTCCAGCTATGATACCACAGCTCAGTCAATCTCTGTTGGTTGTCAAGGGAGAACTGGTTAGCTTGCAACCAGTATGGCGTTGCTATGGGCCAACAAGTCACGTGATGTTAACCCTTCCTAAATTAATATATCGGGACAGATTTTTGGAAGGTTGCTTCAATTTTGCATACGAGAGAAGTTTTGAGACCTGCTAATTTCACCTTGGAATTTGGCTGTTTTGAGGCTGCCGACAGCCAAAATCGATTTTCTCGATTTTCTCAAAATTCGGGCGGTATTTTGAAAAACAAACTCCAGCACATTTATTTACTTGGTAATACCGTAGACCTAATATGAGCGAATTTGTTTTTTTCGAGTTTAGCCACCAGTTGCTCGATATTTACACGCATTCGCTCTTAAGAGCTTTAAAACCTTCTCGTTACTGACAGTTTTAAAATTCGAAAACTTGGACTCAGAAGGCTTAACAAAATTTCAAAGTTGACGTTGGAATCGGTCATGGTCTGCGCAAGCAAGGACCAATATTGGAAAAATATTTTTTCAAACCCTCAGCTATCTCCTCCCGCGAATTAATGTTAACGCCATTTAATTTTAGCTCATTAAACGACGGTTTGGCTTGAAGAGCGACCAAGTAAGTTGTTGATTGTTTTCCAAGCTTGTTTTGGATTATGCTGTTGCGAAGCTCTTGTATTACGATAGTAATTAGCCTTTGCTATTTTTAGCGCTATGTTAACCTTATTCCTGGCTGATTTGTATACATTTCAATCAATACTTTGTTTGGATATAATTGCTTTGCGCTTGTATTTGTCTCTTGGAATATTGAACGACCTTGGTATTTTGAGAGGAGACATGCCGCTGGACAGGAACTCGTGTTCTGCGCTTGCGCGCATCCACGAGTTAAAAAGTAGCCAACCTCGCAAATATAAATATAACTTTCTTCTTGTGCACGTGAAGACGTTTTAGTAGAAATATGCCTCCAAAGCGTTGTGTTGTGAAGGAGAGCGTTGAATGTATGGCATCAATTCCGCTGAATAACCATTTCTATAAAGCCCAATAAAGGAACGGCCTCCAGTTAATGGCGGACGTTTAGATTCAATATTCGGAATTCAAAATATAAGACCTCCTGTCATCGTATCGAAAAACGATTTGAACTGGTAATAATATATCAACTCTACTTTGTGAATATGCAAAACATTGATATGTCAAGATTTGATCATAGCTATAGTGGCACTTGAACAGATTGAGTTGATATCGATTGCAAACATTTTAAAAACAAATCTTATAATTTTGCTCAATATTGGCCTGCAGTTTTGAGGTTACAAAAACGTTGCGCTAGGGTAATTCGAGATGCCAAGCCTCGCCACAGCTCTATTGAATTATTTAAGAAATTAGGGTTTCTTCCTTTTTATGTGGAGGCAGATATAAAAAAATGTCTACTTATATTTAGAAAATGTGGTCTAGACGTCACGGGCACTTTTTCCCGTTCTGGTTACTAAAAACACACTTATTCAACATTATCATCCCGCACTGCCAAGCTAATTTGCATGTCATTGTCCTAAGAACAGAATTTGCACGAGCGTTCCGGCGGTAGCGAAGCGTAGCATGCGTGCATGGTAAACTTGTTAGTTCAAAAGCACACAAGTATGTAGAATCTAGACAAAAGAGAAATTTCGGAAAGACACAAGCTATAAACAAAATGATACAGCATTGAAGCTTGCGTGGATGAATGTAAAAGTTCCCTATGTTTTTGTTTTTATTTCGCGCCCTTAAAATGATTCAATGCTCTTGAAATTTACAGGGCAAGGGTAGTACATGTTGAATTTCAGGTGAATGGATTAAAAAAAATATTTATCGACTTGTTTTCGAATTACAGCTTCCTTAGCAAATACGTTACTATTTTGAGTAAAATGAGCATATTTATTACATTACTTATTATTCCATAAACCGAAATCGAATAAAGCAAATGGAATGAAATTTTCATGGGAAGTAGTCCTATGCCACAGGTATGAAATATGCTAAAAACAGCGTTTGAATCGGTCCGGCAAACACAGTTCTCGACGACTAAACAGGAAGTAAGGCGAACTGTTTATTTTTTGAATGAAAATATTCAACCCATTTTTTTTCGAAAACGCTCTCATACAATTTTTTTAAACTTTGCAGTCTTGAAGGCCTATATTTAGACTACAAGGAACACTAGGTCGTTTTAAAAATTTAGGTCTAGATTTCGAGAAAAGTGCTGATATGTAAAACACATGACGTCAACGCTGTGTTGCTATGGTAACACCGATGTCAAACAAACCTACATTTTTGGAAAGTTTATTCTATTTCTAGTAAATGGGTGAAGTGGCTAGCCCGACCGTGCTCTTACAGTGGAGTAGCAGCCGTTCAAAGTGGATATGGTGCGTCCCTGGAAAATCCAGGCGAGCCACCTTAACTTGGTAATGTTGATCCTTCTTAATGTATACATTTATATATCTTGTAAATATGTAATTTTAGCTTAACTTAGGATAGTCTTATTATATGTCCTTATCGTAATATGTCTTACATGTGTTGTGCTGCGAGGGCCAGTTACCCTCTTGAAATAAAGTTGATTGATTGATTGATTGTTAAGACATGTATTCCTTAATCCGTTGATTAGTATCGCCTAGCATAAAGGAGGATTACAAGCCCTTCCCAGCGTCCCTTGCGCGCAAACCATATTATTAACCGTAATGCCCCCCGCGAAGTCTCACTTCAAAATGGTTGCCGTGAAGGAAGTCCACCAGCATCACGAATATTTTCAGGAACACACTTATATATCTCTATTGCATCGATGTCGCTGCTCAATTTAAAATAATTCCCATTTGACGTCTCGTAAATTTTTAACTGCAAAGATCAAAGAATAAATTTAAACTAAACATTGTTAACCTTACCATTTCGAAGGATTTGGAACCAAAAATCCTTATGAATTATCGCAGGTTTGACTGTCACGTTTTTTCTCTTAGCAGCGATGATTTGCATACATTTTTCGCAAGGGACGCTGGACGCTTTGCCTAGCATCATTCTAAAGCTCTGTATGACTTCTTTAAAGTTTCCGAGGCTATTATCTCAGGTCATGACTGATTACTCTCGGATCAGTGACTTTCTGCTATGACGTTCCCAAGCTTCATATTTACTTTATCTTGTAATTGTTCATTACAACGAACATATGTCATGTAGATATGTATGTATCTGGTAAATCAAATGTCTCTGGCTATGTATTAACTAGCCTCTTATGCATGCGACACAAAGAACGTTTCCATGCATAGAAAGCTAGCTATTCAGTTATTTGACAAAATCCAAATCAGTCCCGTAACAAAACAAGACAATTTATACAACTGGAAATGAGTTTATAATACGCTATGAGATAGCTTGGTTTTGGTTTGCATTAGTTGCCTATTGCATGTTGGACACGAATAGTTCTTGAAAGTCTTGGAATTTATTTAAAATCTGGGCCGGGTTGTTCAAAGCCCGATTAGTGCTAATCCAGGGTTAATTTTCATGACAACCAATAGGTTTTGTGCAGAGTTAAACCAGGATGAACACTAATCGGGCTTTGAACAACCCGGCCCTGAACATTGGTCATTAAGTAAATAGATGGATCTCGAATTTTAAGTAGAGAACAACTCCTTACGTATGTATCTGGTCAATCAAATGTCTCTGGCTATGTATTAACTAGCCTCCTATGCATGCGACACAAAGAACGTTTCCATGCATAGGAAGCTAGCTATTTATTTGACAAAATCCAAATCAGTCACGTAACAAAACAAGACAATTTATACAACTGGAAATGAGTTTATAATACGCTATGAGAGAGCTTGGTTTTGGTTTGCATTAGTTGCCTATTGCATGTTGGACACGAATAGTTCTTGAAAGTCTTGGAATTTATTTAAACATCTGAACATTGGTCATTAAGTAAATAGATGGATCTCGAACTTTAAGTAGAGAACAACTCCTTACCTTGGCCTGGCCGACCAAATAACAGCGAAACTGCTACGAAAAGCGCCCAAACTAACACTTGCATTGCACTTCTTCTTCGATCATGTATTCCTTGACCCCTTGATTAGTATCACCTAGCATCTAAAGCTCTGTATGACTTCTTTGAAGTCTCCGAGTCTATTATCTCAGGTCATGACTACACTCGGATCAGTGACTTTCTGCTTGTTAAGCTTGTTAAGCTTGTTAAGACTGACGTGTATGTATTCAAAGCAGAAATTGGAAACAATCTTCATATTTACTTGTGGGGGGGGGGGGGGGGGGGGGGGTGGTGGTGGTGGTAGATACCGCTAACGATAATCCAACATGCGTGTTAGACGCTAGCTACGGCATAGCGCATTTTGGGTAGTGCCATGCAACTTGCATGGTAGTAATCATAGGTGTATGGTTATTTTCCACCCACTAAGGCTAAACTGGAATTTTGGACCACTTCTCGTGGAAATAAGTAGCCTACACTTCGCGAAAAAAGTTTCTCCTTGAAATAATTGTTATTTTCCATCCAAGTACATTGAATGTCATCACAAGCTCGCGAACCGACAGCCTTCCGCAGTTTCTGCCGCATTGCAGTCGTCGCGTCGAGTACAGAAACCATGGTTTTAATTCTGTCACATCACTTAATCCATTGTGATTTTAAGCTGCAACTTCATTCTAGCCACTTCTAAATGGGGGAGGGTTCCATTATTAACCCTTTAAGCCCCAAAGGGCTTTTAACTGATTTTTGGCCCATTCTAGACTGCAACAAACCCTCCCCCCTAAGAAAACTGTAGTCACTGTTACCATGGAATTTTCAACTCACCTATACTACTGGGGGTCAACGTTTTTTGTCAGCCATTTTGGATATGTTGACGTCAGATCTCTACGGAGCTGGAGGGAAGTTTGTTTGGGGGAATACAGAATTTCAGGCTTTTAAAGCCTTTTTCTCCATTTATAGAGTGCTGGAGGACATCATTAAGTCTGATGAGAGCTTCAATCAGCACTTTCTCAAAGAACCGAGTCTGTGCCAGTGTAATTGTGATAGAGGACGAGCTTCATTTCCCACTCGTGAATGGGCTAGGACTTCTGCTGTCACTTTAGCGTGGGCTTTATAAATGGGGGTCTGGAGCCACCTATCATAGCTTTTTTGGAATATTGGACAATATTTACTTGCCATCGATTCCAATATGAAGCTATTAGGTCGAAATGGCTTTAGACTTAGTATATATTTTGAAGAATGAAGATGGGGGAGTGCTATGCCGCCGGTGGATTGGATTAACCGGCATGCTTTACGGTCAGAGTGGTTGAATTTAGCTTGCTCCGAAGTGCTTATGGAATGGTGGCTTGGTGCTGGGCAAGTTTCAGTGTTCAGGGACAGAAAGTGAGGTTAGTGGAAACTTGAAAGCCTATATTTGATGTGAAACATGCATTTTTGTAAGAAAATTTAGAATCTGAGGAGAACTATTTTTTTCTGTAAGTGTGATTTTAGTCTTTTTTCTGAAATGAAATAATGTAAACTGTAGTTAACTTCTGCAAAGAAAGGAGGATTTAGATGAAATCATTCAAGTTTAATATGCCTAAATGCAGTTCAGTAGGATCATTTGTCTATACATTATGTTGTGTGTCAATCTCAGGGCCTTGCTCTTTCAACTTAGCCAAACTGAAATCCTTAAAGCAAGTAACCAGAAAAACACAACAAATGTTGTGTTTGGGGCTGAAAGGGTTAACAGGGAATGCATAGGATTTTCCACCCCTCCCCCCTCAGTTTTGCAAGGTTCGCATTTCTTACCTCACATTTGCAACCAATATGTTGTGTTCGTCGTGTATACTAGCAACACTATGATTTTTAAGCTGCAACTTCATTCAAGCCAATTCTAATGGGGAGGGCACCGTTATTAACAGGAAATGCATAGGATTTTCCACCCCTCCCCCCTCAGATTTGCAAGGTTCCCATTTCTTACCCCACATTTGCAACCAATATGTTGTGTTCGTCGTGTTTACTACCAGAACTATGATTTTAACGCTGCAACTTTATTTAATCCAGTTCTGGACTCGGAAATAGCAAATGAAACTGTCCCAGCATGCTTTGCGGCCAAAACGGAAAAGGCGATGGATTTTTACGGGTAGAAAGGAACATCGTAGAGACATGGGGTTTTCGTCAAAATGCTACCCATGGAAAACTGCAGGGGGTCTTCTTAATTTGGTTGACATTGAAGTTCAGGGGGAGAAATGACAGCGAAGATTTCAAAACGGCTTAACCCCGAACTTCATTTGCGCGAATATAGGAATCATCATCATCGTCGTTAGGAATCATCATCGTCGTCCGTTAGGAATCATCATCGTCGTCGTTGTGAATCATCAACGTTCCCCAAAAGTGGTGAGTGCATAACTTCCCATCAAAAACATAATACCGCTTCATATTGTGTGTACACGTTAGTAACGAAGTTCTTAAGACTGTGGTTTCATTGAAAGATGCTCAAAACAAGTTTAACGCGTCGCAGAGCACTTTTATTCAAATTCAAATGTTCCGCGAGTTTTTTACATGCGTTCCTTTAGCAATTTAGGAACTGATTGACTTGGTGTATTCAGGAACAACAAAGTGCAAATTGGAACAAAAGTAGAAGTCTATTCGGAACAAAGAGTTCCTTTTGTAGAAAAGGAGAACAAATCGGTCCTAATCACTGATAGTTAAGGGAACAAGTTGTTCCGATCTAGATGTTTTAGGAACAAATGGTCCTAACTGTAATGTTCCTATGTAGGCTGTGTGTTCTCTTTTCTATTCAAAGAGAACAACTGTTCCTATCTGGAATTCCTATTTTGCACAACAAGGAACATTTTGTTCCTATTCAATGCTGCATAGCGTTCCTCTCGACCTTTATTAGGAACAACAGTTCCTATTAAATGTTCCCATTAACGCAACAAGGAACAGTTTGTTCCTATTCAATGCTGCATAGCGTTCCTCGCTCCCCTTAATAGGAACAATTGTTTCTGTTAAATGTTCCCATTAACACAACAAGGAACAGTTTGTTCCTTTTCAACGCTGCATAGCGTTCCTCGCTCCCCTTAATAGGAACAGTTGTTCCTGTTAAATGTTCTCTTTAATACGACAAGGAACAGTTCGTTCCTAATGATCGCTACTCGGCGTTCCCCTCTACGTCTAGTAGGAACAGTATGCTTTAAAGGAACAGTTTTGTTCCTAATTTGTGTTCCCCTTTTAATAAAATTAGGAATACTTCGTTCCTTTAATGCGCTGCAAATCGTTCCCGTTTTCCTTGAACAGGCACAAATGTATGGATAAAAGGAACAAATGTTCACATTTTAGCACTACAAACAGTTCCTTTCTATGGTTGAAAGGAACAATTGTTCCCATTTAAGCACTACAAACAGTTCCTTTCTATGCATGGTTAAAAGGAACAGATGTTCCCATTTAGTATTTCACACTTAGGAACCGATCCATTCTAGAGGATGAGTGATTATTGCTCCTGGAATCATATCTCGGAATGTAAACAGATTTAATTTTAATGAAAGAAAGACTTTTGCACAAGAACTGAGTTAATTCATAGACCTATACAGGAATTATTTATAGGAGTTAGCTAAAAACAGGTCCAAACAGTTTAGGGCAGACTGAGGCATGCAAGGGCATATCTGATACGAAAACAAAGGGTCGACGACAAGACCATACAAGCTTGGGCGAGCTTACGAGGGTTCTCTTTCTCTACTGGCTGCTGTTAATATCAACTCTCTTGAGAATAGCTGAACAACAGCAGGCAGGTATGGGCGAAAAAGGTCTAACCAGGCATGTTTAATCTTTCATTGTTAGCAGTGGAACAGAGAACAAATGATTTGTAGGCAAGTTTGTACATGTTAAGTCAGGGGACTGACATAGCGTTTCTGATTGGCCCAAATGCACTCTCTGGTGATGTAGGGTAGTGCCTTTAAAAAAGGAATTTCTTCCAAGGCTTGTACTCATTCTAGATCCTACTGTGTGCAACAAATGAGTAAGCGAGGTCATGAAATCGACTGGTCAAAGTTAGCTAATGCTTCACCAAAGCCAAAGTGACTTCACTTAGAAGAAGATGATTCCGATGGCTTTTTTTACTGTCCAGTACAAGTATGCGATCACGATGGATTTAGCACTCAACGAGGATGCCGAAAACACGTAAAGAACAAGCACCGTTGGTTCTATTACTTTGACGAAAAGCCAGAAAACCACAATATTGTAGCAGTTCCGACCAATGATAAAACGAAATTAGAGAGAACTCCTCGGACAAGCAAAGCGTTACCTTCTTTTGACATTTCGAGTAAAATTGCTAAAGACTTTACAAACTGGCTAACTGGGAGCGGTGGAGGGTGCAAAAGCGAACGCCAAGCTCAACAAACTGTCGGCAAGATCCTGAAGTTTCTCAAATTTTGTTGCGAAGACGAGGAGGAACTGACTAACGACATCATCGACTTTAGCTTATGCTCACCTAGTCGTCTTTTTAAATTTGTTGATGCATTGCAGGATGAATGGAAGCTTGGTCATGCGGGACGCTTAGGATATTTGGACGCCATTGCAGAATTAGGCGATTTCAGGAAAGTCAATGGGGCATCCGACGCAGTTCTAAGGAGCCTTTCTTCGACCGACGTGTATTTGAAAAGGGCTCGCAAGACTGTTTCAAAAATGATGAGATTACAATGGAACAGCGATCTGGACATTGATACCTTAGAGGCCAAGGGACACTGGGCTACTTTGGAAGAGCTTTTACTAGTCGTATCGTTAATATTCGATGTGAAAACTCCCTAGATCATTCTTTATTAGACCACCCGATTGGTTGCTAGTGCGCACAGAGTGCCGGGAATGCGTTCAGTTCTAACTATAAAGCAATCACTGCAAACTAAACTACCTCTTTCTTGAAGACCACCCAGCTAGACAGCCATGAACAACGTTCTAGAGAAACACCCAGAGCTCAAGAGAGCAGACATGGAATGGGCCGAAGAGTTTTTCAAAAAATGTCTGCGCCTGCAAGTATCCGTTCAGCACGGCCACATTGGCAGAAAGGTTGCTTTGGCATCATCTTAACAAGACTGCTAAAAGGGAGAAGGCAACGTTTATACGGCTTGTGCTCGCGTGCCTGTCTATTGCAATGAAAATCGAAAAGAATGATCCCGATAAACATGGCGAGTTTTTAAATATCGTAACTTGGCAAGATGTCCCAAGAAGTGCCATCGCCGAGGAAGAACTAATCGTATTAAAATCCTTAGACTGGAGGCCAATGAGGCATTACAGAGAACTTGAAGAGGACTAGGCCATTGCCCACCGAATTGGACTGAAGACCGTGGCAGCAAGCCATATACTACGAAAAATGTTTAGTTGATGCATTAAATAAAGGCTATATAGGAAACACATCAAAGCAAAATGCCGTTGCTTCATGCCGATACCTTGATACGCCAAAGCTTTCTATGTCATAGATAAAGAATGAGTGTCCGATCTTTATCCGATTTACAAACTCGAGCTGAAAGCGAGAGTTTGTAAATCGGATAAAGATCGGACACTCATTCTTTATCTTACTTATCAAACGTCTAGATGTAGAGAGTCATGTTTTCAGTTATTTTCGCGAGACGACTTAGAAAATCGAAGCCAAAGTTTATGTCAATCAGGACGAAATCTGTATCAGATTTAAAGATCACTTATCGGTCGGTGATTTCCTTTGTTTTTGCTTCATGAATTATTCATGAGTTTGATAAGCAAGTCATAAACCATTGTCCATGATTGGACTGACCGATCATACAATCTCATGATGAACGTCTTTAGAACTACTGTTCATTGTTCGTTCTTTCGAATAATAAATTACGGCATCTACATGTATAGTTCTGACATTCTATAACTGTCTCGAGGACTCTTAATCACTTAAATCACGTGCGTTAATGAACAATTAGTCACCCGGATAATGGGGTGAATACTTGTTTTAGTATATACCACACTACCAAATCAGAGCGCGCGAAAAGCATGCACCGTTCAATGGTGTGGTATATACTAATCCAAAATATTCAAACCATACAAAAGAGCAAAGTGTTTAGTTACTTGCCTTTTGAAAGTAGTCCATTAAATTAGTTTTCTTGTTGGTGCGGCGTGGACTTTGCGAAGCTGTTCTTTTCCGACTGTAGATGAGAAACTCCTCTTGGAAACCACTATCTTCTGGCGTGAGCTCCGACATGGTATGCTTGTTGCTTGCGCTAGGTGTCGTGAACACGTCATTGCCATCAGAACTGTTATTTCCAGTAATGGCAAAGCTTCAAAGACAGAACTGACCAAATGCTGACATTTTTCGTCTAGGAGGCCCCATGCAACGCACGCGTGCCTTCTTTCCTCTAGAGCTTCTTTCAGTTTAAGTGTACCTATATTGGAGTGGTGATTCTTTAGCTTGTCGCATAGGATTTCACTAAGCCTTTTCAGTACCAATCTTCGTTCACCATAAGCGGTGGAGTGGAGTGTTTTGCTGCAATCATGCAACCCCTCTTCAGTCTTCTTGACCCACTTTTCTCGAATGCTCTGTGGGCTTTTTCTTGTTTGGACTTCATCTCGGCTTCAAGTAAAGTATGATGGAATCTTTTGTAAATCCCTTGTAATTGGTGTCGGCATTGGCACTCTGTCATCTCTGGGCAGCAAGGCTGCATTTTCTTTCGATGCACCTTTAGACATCAAGTTTGCTTGCCTTTGCCTGTACCGATGCTCTTCACGCTCCTTTTCCTTTTCCAGGTTCTGCATTTCTGTTTGGAGAATGTGGCTAATCTGTATGTGCCGTAAGGAGTTTGGACTGCATTGTTGCAGAGCTCTTTTCATGGCACTGATGCGGTGGTCGGCGTCCGATTCTTCTTCCGATTCTTCTTGGTCTTGGCTGTCTTCCTTGTCTGCTTCGCATTCCTCGTTCCTCTCATCGTCATTGTTGATCAAGAGGTCCACAAGAGACAATGATCGTATAGACTCCTTCTCCGACTTTCGAAGAACACCGTCTTCGGTTTGAGAGTCTTCTACCTCTTCGGCGCTGCTGTCACTATCGTCTTCCTTGTCGTCTGCTGCAGGGCAAGCCTTCGTTGCTGCCCAGACAATGCATTCCATCGGGTTCTTTCTCAGCCATTCTGCAGAATATTTCAGAAATTCGATTTTACGAATTCTATTTGGCATCCCGGATTCCCATACGAACACTGTATTTCGTGCCATGCATGTTTGCACCCTTTCAAAATGTCGGAATTAACAGCGAACTGGTCTATTAATGCATTCCCTTCGGAATTATTCCGGCATAATTTCGGGAATAATAAGTACATATTAAACAAAATCGGGAATTATTTCGGAATAATAAAAAAAAATACGTTAACGTACGACTTTAAATGCAGCCAGTATGCTAGGTGTTATTATGTACACTGAACATGTTTTGAACTTGTGTTAATGGGAATGCAATGTTACTTGTTGATAAATTGTTTATCTGTGTTACTGTTTTAATTAGCGGACGAAATTAATAATTGAATGAGTAGGTTAATAACTAATTATAATTTCGTTAATTTTTTAGAATTAAAACGGAAAATACTATAGGGAAAATTTGAGAATAATGATTATTTATGAGGGGAATAATTGGTAACTTTTCGGGAATAAAAGAGTAGAATACGAGGCAATTTTTCGAAATAATTTGAATAGACCAGGTGATCACATTTGTCGGTAGATCAGTGTAATCATAAATAAGTTGGAGATACTGCGCTGCCAAAACTGATAAATAAGTTGGAGATACTGCGCTGCCAAAACTGATATTGTGTCGCGTTCTGTGCGGAAAAAGCTTAATTTTGGAACAATTCTGTTTACTTAAAGTGCACCTAACCCCTTTTGCAATTTTTACACATATGAATCTTGGAAAGGTTTTGAGTACTTCTGCGAAGAAATGTTTGGCTTACAGAGAATATTCTATGTTATAGGCTTGTTTGAAATGGTGAAAATGTTACCTTTCCTGACCCATGACCGCGTAAGAAAAAGCCTGGGTCGATTCTGGATCTTACGTCACCTCATTAATGCATTATTCTCCATGGCGCCTTTCTATCACAACAATATCGATATATAGAGAATATACACAGTCTATGAGTTGTTAGTAAAGAAAACAGTTATTTTTGACAAAATGCTAAACATTTATTCAACTTATTGCAAAGTCGAATGAATTAGATGACGTAAAATCCAGAATCGACCCAGGCTTTTTCTTACGCGGTCATGGGTCAGGAAAGGTCAAATTTTCACAATTTCAAACAAGCCTAGAACATAAAGTATTCTTTGTAAGCCAAAAAATTCTTCTCAGAAGTACTCAAAACCTTTCAAAGATTCATATGTATAAAAATCGCAAAAGGTGTTAGGTGCACCTTAACGACTAACAGACGTTTAGATAAATTCGCTTAATGCTTGATTTCCAAAAAAACTATTCCGCGGCGCGTCCAACATCACCAACTAATGCCAACCAAAAATATATTAGCCACTCATCCCGTAGTTATAAAATTATACCTCAGTGCTCTTCGCATGTGTTCATATAGGAGCAAGAACACCCTGCCACTTCAAAGATCTCTTGAAAACCTTGAAAACTTGAAAACCAGTATAGCTCAGGTGTATTTAGAATAATTTGGGGTTGGAAATGGTTAGACGGTTTCTTTCTCTTTTTGGGGCAGGGTATTCTGCAGTTACTCCAAGGTTCATTTATAGGTTTTCTAAAGTGTATTAAACTGTAAACATGATAATCCATTTGTTAATCGTTTAAACTGTAAACAGTTAATCGTTACGTTGTGAATGGAATACAGTATTCTGTTGCATAACAATTAGCAATTTCATTTAACTGAAAATAACGTTATCAAATTCATGGCTCGGGCATAATTTGTATTAGTATAATCCAACTAGTTGGACTATTACAAATCCTGCATTCTGATTGGCTACCCTACTATAGGTCTATTTGTGATAGCCCATGGTAGAGCCGAAAAACCGCACGCATTTTCCCGAAATAATAACAGCTTTTCAACTTCAATTTGTTTCTTTCTATTATTTTCTACTGTCCGACTAGTTACTATTTGACACTAAGGGAAGAGGTCAAAACAATGGATTGCGAATGGGACCCAATTTTGTCAGGACGTGTCAGGGGAGGTGGTGGATGGCGGGTAATACCCCCTACCCCTTTGTTCGAGGGTGATTTTATCGCGTTGTAAAATAGGGATACCTAATTTTAATGCAGACACACGTTCTTCTCTGCCTGTAGAAACTAGAAATAAAGTTACTTATTCAATAAGTATTTTATTCAAGAAGATATTTGTGGTTAAAAATCTAGATTTTGCCAAAATAGGTGGTGGGTTCTGGATACAACCCCCCTTCCATCAAAATTGGGTCCCGCCAGAGTACCATTGTTTTGACCTCTTCCCTAAAACAATTAGACCTCTCGCCCTCATTCGGGCTGCGGGTCTAATTGTTAAATAGTAATAGCATAGTTTGTAGTGGTATTTGGCATAAATACCACGAGAGATTTCAAAATTCCTTGTAATTTCACGAAGCCCGGAGCGGTAAGTGATTACAAGGAATTTTGTAATCTCACGAGTGGTATTTATGCCAAATATCACGTACAAACCATACTATTAAAACATCTAATACGAGCTAAGAAATTGTCTGGCGCAATCCCCTCAGTCCTAACTGCTTGATCGTGCTCCATCAAAAACCAACGAACTCATGCTCAGACAGAAAAGGCATACATACACTTATGTGGTGAATTTCCTTGTATTTCTTTTACGTTCTTCGTCAAGATAAGGAGTGTTTCAGTATTCTTGTGTGATTCCTTACTGGGGACCCGCCGGATGGGAATTTTCTTGTCAAACTTCCTCTTCGAAGATCCGAAAACTAAATTGTGCTTCAGTCTTTAACAAAGATTGTGCAACAGGTATATATCTCAACAACATCATTCTACACTTTTGTAAATTGTCAGCTCTGCATAATTATTTGCTTGCTTTAAGTAAGTTTGCTTTTCCAATATTTTCTCTTCGCACTTTCGGGTAAACATGTCCGTCATTTTTCTTTTCAAGAAACACTGGTTGCGTATTTTCCAAATATGGCAAAAGCTACCATATATGGAATAGGTTTGTAATACCTACATGATATGAAGGCATTACAAATTACGCTAAAACCTGACCACTGCTCCCAACCAATCAAATGATTTCCTCAAATTTCTTAGCTTGTATTATAAATTGTGTGTTATATTTCCACTAAAACACAAAACTATTTGGCTCTAATTATTCGTAATGCTTTAATTTCGCATAATATATTGCTGTTGAATTACCAACGTGTCTGCAACTCCGGGAGGGTTGTTGATGTCTTACAGGGAAGACTATGGTTTGAGGCTATTGATATTCCGGAATAAGAATGATAGAATGATAACAATAAGTTGCTGATATCGGGATTTATTAGCCACTGGAATACTAAATGCATCCTGAATATAATATGTAGCTTACAGTGTAAAATGTGCCTGAACCAGTAATTTCCAGTTCTAAAACATCAAACTATATCCAGGAATCCAGTGACTTCATTTTGTTTTACTACGCTTTTCATCTGTTACAAAGACAATCTGGTCCCAAACCAAGAGAGAATGAGGTAAGAGAACGAATCCCCATGGGTCTGTTCCAATGATAATTATTTGAAATCTATTTTTAGATTAACAGGACAAAGCCTTGTTATTTTAAGAAAGACACCTGATTGACGTAAAGTGGTGCTGTTGTGCTAAGGAGTGGTTCATAACGATGCTACGAGTACCCAGGCGACATAAACAATGGATAACTAACGAGGGTAGCCTACCAGAACGAGATAAAAAATAAATTACAACACGTGTTATGAAACTAAAAATATATTTCAAATAATTATCATGGGGCATGGGGATTCGTTCTCTTATCTCATCCTCTCTTGCCTAAACTTATTGACTAGTGACTATACGTTCCCTTTAGGAAAGGCTTTCTTTTTCATAACACTTCAGTTCTCAATCATGATCGAGTTCATACGTAAGTTGAATCTCTCGAACGCCAACGCTTACGTCGTTTATGCTGGTATTATTATTAGTATACCGTAAATGTTCCAATAGAAACCCAGTGCTCTAACTGTGACCCATGTTCTAATCGTAACCCACCCTGAAAGTCGATCTGTAATAGTGACCCAGTGCTCTATTTGTAACCAACGTTAACGTGTCTGCAACTCCGGGAGGGTTGTTGATGTCTTACAGGGAAGACTATGGTTTGAGGCTATTGATATTCCGGAATAAGAATGATTAGACCATTAGACTATTAGACCATTTTATTTCAATTTTAGAATGTTGACAAATCACTTTTATTTACAAGGCATGAAAGAAACACAAAATGTATCAATGACGATGACATGTTTGATTAAAAACCAAGTTTCGATTTCAGAATCGTCTAATGTTTCGTTATTTGTGTTATTTTACGATCGCGGAGGTTGGGGTGGCCGGGTTGCTATTTATGGATCCTAATTTCAGCATTTATAATAGTGACCCAGTGCTCTAATTGTAACCCACCCTGAAAATCAATCTAAGGAATAGTAACCCAGGGATTCTATTAGAACATTTACGGTACCTAATGGATAGTATACAGTAATGTAAATCCCAAAGAACAGATACGAACACTATTCCGTACATCATGTTTCCACACAGGCAACCCAAGCTAATGATTTTTACAAGGAATGTATGGGAATCTTTAGAAAAAATCTAAAACTGTACTAAAATGATCAATAAAGTCATAAAACCTTACCTGTGTGTTGTGAAGTTGTTCCTCTTCATCACTGATGTGTTTATTTCTGGTTTGAGACATTGATATGTGTATATGTGCTTGTATAAGACAAGCATTGCCAATTCATCCTTATTTTAATTGTATTTATATGTCCAATTAGTGTATATTATATGTATTAAATGTAAAAAATATTTATCAGATTAGTGTGTATTAAGTGTACATTATAGTGTATATTTTAGTGACAGTGATTGTAATTTGGTTTGGTTATTTTTTGTGTTTTATTATATATGTATATTAAGATGTAATGTAATCATGGCGATACGACATGACTTAATATGATGAATATAGCGATATGATATAATATAGTGATATGATGATAGATCCCTAGAGTGATATAATGATAGATGATAGATGCAAATTTATGATATAATGATAGATGTAATTTTTTGTGATAGATGTTAGATGTAATGATATATGATTTGTTATGATGTTATATAATAATGGCCAATAATGGTCAGTGAAGTAGTGTATTGATTATTTTAATATGGTGATTGATTAATTTGTTAGGTGTGATAAATTATATGGTCAAAGAGGCACAACAAAGTCCAAGGATGGGAAGTACAACAAAGCTGGGATGGGAAGTACAACAAAGTTGGGAAGTACAACAAAGCCTAAGGATGGAAAGTACAACAAAGCTAAAGGATGGGAAATAAAACAAAAATTAAAATAGATGAGAAGTACAACAAAGCTGAAGATGAGAAGAGAAAGGACTGGTTTATATGACTGTTTATATATGACATGGATGTGACAAGACCACAATGACATCGCTAGAAGACTACATGACATGAAGGCACCGAGGCATCGCACCGACACGGTCAGAAGATTAGATTTCCAGATGAGATGTTATGATTAGATAATATGATTAGATGATATGACTGGATGAAGAGACTTGATGAAGATGAGGATGGCAACTAGACGAGGATATCAGTGATGATACCCACAGTACGGTATAGTTGAGCGTGCTTGAATAATAAAATAAGATAAAAAAGGTGTGTTTGAATAAATACGGTGCGCTCGAACAGTTGACCCCCAGGGCAAGGAAATAGAATAGTACCGATTATATTGATTATATATATGTTTTTTATATTACTGAGTTAGTATTAAGTTTTTAGTCCCGAGTTGATTTCAAAAACAAAATTAGTATTGGTTACAAAATAAAATAATTATAGGAATAAAAAATCATGGAGCTTTAGGCATAGGCATACCCATAGATGTAATAGATGCAACCGCTCGATGATAGACCGAATGATGGTAGACTGAATGACGGACCAATAGAGGAGATGAACTTTTCTTATGTAAAAATAACTGTGGTAATAACCATTTGTGTGTCTTAATAATTTTATTCAGCTGTATTTTTGGCCTATATTAGATATTGTAATATTTTATAAAAGACTATTACTACATATATATTGTATATATTTATTGCCATTTGAAGAAAATCTTATATAGTCACAATACATAATTTAAGATAGTTTTATAACATTAGAAAAGTTTTTAGGAAAGATGTTTTGAAAAATATGTTGAAAAACATTAGAAAATATTACAGTAATTTGTTTGGAATAGAAATTTCAAATAAAAATTACAAAGGGCAATTTACACTGTGATTTTTGATGCTTGTGCTTAAGTATGATTTTTGTTCTTTGATTTGCTCCAGTCTTAGGTTAATATCCTTTCTCCTTTTTATTAGTTCACCCTCTTCCTTTACCAGATTAGTATTTTGTGCACACAGCGCCATCATTTTGTTTATCCATGGTCTGCCTAGGGCTATGTCGACCCTGTCGTCAACCCTTGCATCTGGGGTTTTTGTGCTTGGGGTATGAAGATCTGGGCTAGGCTGAGAGCTAGTGACTGAGGTGGCATTGAGGCTGTTATCATTGTGGTTGTCATCATTGTCCTGACTTTGGATGCCTCCGGTTTCCATTGTTTCCATTGTTTCTAAGGTTTCTAAGGCCCCAAGACGATTGAATTTTTATTTTATTTATAACAAAAATGTCTAAGAGAAATGATTAAACCTTTTAAGGTTTCAAAACGATTGAACCTCACGATTTTGAGAGAATTTATTGAAAGACTGAGAGAATTGATTAGACCCCCATACAAAAATGACTTATACATAAATGATCTATAAGAAAAGTGATCGGTGATAGGATTGCCACTACTACGACAAAATATGGCTACTATAATTATTATAGTTATTAAGATAAAATATAGTTATTATTAATTATAACAACTATTAATCTAATTAATTGCATTAATTGCATTAATTGTATATAAATTATTTATAAATTACTGTATATATATATGTAAATTATTTTAATTAAGATTATGTTATGATAAAATTGTTATGATAAAATTGTTTAATAAAAATGTTGTTTAATAAAAATGATTAATAGAATCGTCAGTGTGTATTCCATATATAACAGATTCCTTCATCAGGGGTTAGGAAATCTGTTAGGACATAACTCAGAGTAGCTCCGAGATAGTCGCGTCTTTCTGCCTTGGGCCCAGGCCTAACCCAACACGTAAATACACACGGCCAATTCTATATGTCAGCCATTTTGTTTATAAACTAGACTATTGTAAGTTAGGTCGTCAAATTTTATTGAATGAACCGGTAGGATTATTTGGCTTGTTTATGTTAAGTGGACAAGGGAGATTAAGTTGACAAGGGACATAAAATTAGGTATGCTAAAATATGTTTTACTTACTTTTTCGTGTTATTCGTTAGTAGACTGGTTATGTTTAACTCTTGGCTCTTGTAGTTTTCACCCCTTTGATCAGTCTTTGATCAGTCTTGTGCTTTACCCTTGGATGTAAAATAGGTCTAAACGTTTTATATATAGTTAGTTATGTGACTTAATAAGAGATAACATTGAGAGCAATAATTTAAGAGTCAGAAAATTCTAGGAATTTTGGCTTACCGTAAACATGAGCTGTTGATGATCAAAAGAAAACGGCTGATTACGATGACAATTTACAAACGTGAGGATAATACGTTATTTTTTACGAAAGAGCTGATGTCATAGGAAATGATCGTTTTGAATAGAGCGAGCAAAAATGATTTGAATTCAAGTAGAGCGAGCAGATGATTTTAAAAGTTGTACAGGTCGATAGGCTTAAATTAAATGTTGTATAGGTTGATAGGTTTTAATTAAATAAAATGTTTACAAGGAGACATTAGCCTCAGTATTGTGTATATTTACTTGTATAAGACAAGCATCACCAATTCATACTTATTCCTTTCTTTTGTGTATTATTATCTTATGTGTATTGTATTTATATGTGTCAGACTAGTGACAGTGTGTTACATGTAGATTATAGTGATAATTAATTAATTTGAAGAGTGGGTTATTATGAAATATATTTAAATAGTGGTATGAAATTGATTAATGTGATTATGGTATGAAACTGATTAATGTGATTATGCCATGGATATGATATTGGATTGGAACTTTGAATGTTGAGTATAAAAATATATATATCTTAAGCTAGTATATAACTATAACCATTATTGGTTAAATGATGTTCCCCCTACCCCCCTTATTTTCATTTTATTTACAACAATTTATTTATTTCTAATTTATTTATCTAAAATATTTAGAGTAAAAATTGATATGTGTATATGTGCTTGTATAAGACAAGCATTGCCAATTCATCCTTATTTTAATTGTATTTATATGTCCAATTAGTGTATATTATATGTATTAAATGTAAAAAATATTTATCAGATTAGTGTGTATTAAGTGTACATTATAGTGTATATTTTAGTGACAGTGATTGTAATTTGGTTTGGTTATTTTTTGTGTTTTATTATATATGTATATTAAGATGTAATGTAATCATGGCGATACAACATGACTTAATATGATGAATATAGCGATATGATATAATATAGTGATATGATGATAGATCCCTAGAGTGATATAATGATAGATGATAGATGCAAATTTATGATATAATGATAGATGTAATTTTTTGTGATAGATGTTAGATGTAATGATATATGATTTGTTATGATGTTATATAATAATGGCCAATAATGGTCAGTGAAGTAGTGTATTGATTATTTTAATATGGTGATTGATTAATTTGTTAGGTGTGATAAATTATATGGTCAAAGAGGCACAACAAAGTCCAAGGATGGGAAGTACAACAAAGCTGGGATGGGAAGTACAACAAAGTTGGGAAGTACAACAAAGCCTAAGGATGGAAAGTACAACAAAGCTAAAGGATGGGAAATAAAACAAAAATTAAAATAGATGAGAAGTACAACAAAGCTGAAGATGAGAAGAGAAAGGACTGGTTTATATGACTGTTTATATATGACATGGATGTGACAAGACCACAATGACATCGCTAGAAGACTACATGACATGAAGGCACCGAGGCATCGCACCGACACGGTCAGAAGATTAGATTTCCAGATGAGATGTTATGATTAGATAATATGATTAGATGATATGACTGGATGAAGAGACTTGATGAAGATGAGGATGGCAACTAGACGAGGATATCAGTGATGATACCCACAGTAGTATAGTTGAGCGTGCTTGAATAATAAAATAAGATAAAAAAGGTGTGTTTAAATAAATACGGTGCGCTCGAACAGTTGACCCCCAGGGCAAGGAAATAGAATAGTACCGATTATATTGATTATATATATTTTTCATATTACTGAGTTAGTATTAAGTTTTTAGTCCCGAGTTGATTTCAAAAACAAAATTAGTATTGGTTACAAAATAAAATAATTATAGGAATAAAAAATCATGGAGCTTTAGGCATAGGCATACCCATAGATGTAATAGATGCAACCGCTCGATGATAGACAGAATGATGGTAGACTGAATGACGGACCAATAGAGGAGATGAACTTTTCTTATGTAAAAATAACTGTGGTAATAACCATTTGTGTGTCTTAATAATTTTATTCAGCTGTATTTTTGGCCTATATTAGATATTGTAATATTTTATAAAAGACTATTACTACATATATATTGTATATATTTATTGCCATTTGAAGAAAATCTTATATAGTCACAATTCATAATTTAAGATAGTTTTATAACATTAGAAAAGTTTTTAGGAAAGATGTTTTGAAAAATATGTTGAAAAACATTAGAAAATATTACAGTAATTTGTTTGGAATAGAAATTTCAAATAAAAATTACAAAGGGCAATTTACACTGTGATTTTTGATGCTTGTGCTTAAGTATGATTTTTGTTCTTTGATTTGCTCCAGTCTTAGGTTAATATCCTTTCTCCTTTTTATTAGTTCACCCTCTTCCTTTACCAGATTAGTATTTTGTGCACACAGCGCCATCATTTTGTTTATCCATGGTCTGCCTAGGGCTATGTCGACCCTGTCGTCAACCCTTGCATCTGGGGTTTTTGTGCTTGGGGTATGAAGATCTGGGCTAGGCTGAGAGCTAGTGACTGAGGTGGCATTGAGGCTGTTATCATTGTGGTTGTCATCATTGTCCTGACTTTGGATGCCTCCGGTTTCCATTGTTTCCATTGTTTCTAAGGTTTCTAAGGCCCCAAGACGATTGAATTTTTATTTTATTTATAACAAAAATGTCTAAGAGAAATGATTAAACCTTTTAAGGTTTCAAAACGATTGAACCTCACGATTTTGAGAGAATTTATTGAAAGACTGAGAGAATTGATTAGACCCCCATACAAAAATGACTTATACATAAATGATCTATAAGAAAAGTGATCGGTGATAGGATTGCCACTACTACGACAAAATATGGCTACTATAATTATTATAGTTATTAAGATAAAATATAGTTATTATTAATTATAACAACTATTAATCTAATTAATTGCATTAATTGCATTAATTGTATATAAATTATTTATAAATTACTGTATATATATATGTAAATTATTTTAATTAAGATTATGTTATGATAAAATTGTTATGATAAAATTGTTTAATAAAAATGTTGTTTAATAAAAATGATTAATAGAATCGTCAGTGTGTATTTCATATATAACAGATTCCTTCATCAGGGGTTAGGAAATCTGTTAGGACATAACTCAGAGTAGCTCTGCCGAGATAGTCGCGTGTTTCTGCCTTGGGCC
Organism: Actinernus sp. WN-2022; assembly: GCA_030867875.1. Taxonomy (NCBI): domain Eukaryota; kingdom Metazoa; phylum Cnidaria; class Anthozoa; order Actiniaria; family Actinernidae; genus Actinernus; species Actinernus sp. WN-2022. The sequence continues at coordinate 60,689,242 of JAOWCC010001589.1, forward strand.
CAGGCCTAACCCAACACGCAAATACACAACGTCGATTCCATTAGTTCGCCATTTTTATTTTGTCCAAGATGTGGGAGAGCTTCGACGTTGAGATTGAAAAATCGACCGTAATGTGGCAAGGATAAGCATTAGAATTGTGCCTTTTTGGAACTTTGCGTCTCTTTGGATCTTTGGAGCGGTTCATAAGTTAGGTAAGCCATCAATAAAATGTTTATTTACAAATTAAATGTTTATTTACAAATTAAAATAATTAGTCTACTCTAGCTGTGCTATAACATTTTAGTTTTAGTTTGTATTGTATTACCTATATATAACGGCTTCAACTCCAGCATGTGGATTATTATTTATAAAATTACCTGAATTGGTGGTGTCCATTACGGAACAATTCATCCACGTGAAAGTGTTAAGTAGAGAAGTCCGCCAATATTGTGGAAAGGAGACGAGATACTTGAGCGGTTTAATTTAACGTCGTTTGTACAGAAAAAATGTGTTTGATAACGACTGATTATTCGTTATTTTCATTACGAAGGTAGAAACGGTTGTATTTTAAATAAGGTGCGCGAGCATATGTAATAATCTGCGAGTATGCAATGTTTTGAAAATAATTGATGACGATCGATCGATGACGATCGATGTTTTGAAGCTTACATTGAAAATAACAGTTATAGTTGTTGCAGCGAGAAAGATTGTTAAAAATCATTTTACGAGAGAACTGGTGAGGATAACGTAATGCTAAACTTGAGAGCATTATGTATGTGGCGACAAAGATTGAATGAGTGGCATGGCGGACGTAAACTGAAGTCGGAGTTAAGAGATGTAGACAAAAGACTAATAGAGATAAATAGCAAGAAGATTATGTTATATGGATTGTATATGGAAACAAGTGAGCAGTTTACCTACAATGACGGACAGATAAACATTGACAACATACTAAAAGGGGAGCAGATAAACAGTAATAGTATATCAGATGAGGAGAAAGGATTTACAACGAAGGATGGGAGTGGAGGAAAAGATGGGAGTGGAGGAAAAGATGGGAGTGGAGGAAAGGAACACATAGTTAGTTTGGAGAATGAAATAATGGGTTTGGAGAAACATGTCAAGGATATTATACAGAGACGTAGTAATTATTTTAAGAAAGATGTGGAGGAAGTGCAAGACCATAGAAGAAGCAGGAAATTAAAGGGAAGACCAAGTGTTGATTTACTTGAATTAAAAGATGTGATAAGAGTTTACAATGTTATGTTACAAGAGAGGCAGGCATTGTTAAAGGAGGACTTCTTGTGTAAGATAGGAGAGATTAGAAGACAACAATTACAGCAAGAGTTACAGCAAGAGATTGGAAGAGAAAGGAACTCCAGAGGCGAATGTTATCATAATTTTACTGATCAGAGGTTTAATAATTATGAGACAAAAATATTAAATCAGAATCCTGGTTATGTGCCGGAAGAGGTTACTAATAGTGGAAGTAGCAATGAACATTTGAAAATAATAAGTGATGATATGTTATTGAATTATCTTAAGGTGGCTTTATATAAGAGTTGTACTGGGAGGGGACGAAGATTGGAGATTTATGCTAAAATTAGACGACGAAGGAGAAAAAATAAATTATCTATGCGTGGGAGGGGGATGAAGGGTGATAAACGAAAGGAGATACTCCGACTGTTACGTCATCCTGATATATCTACTGTCGATAAGAATTTTGTTTATAAGGTTTTTGAAGCCATAGATCAGGAATGTAATGTAAACGAGTGTAAGAGAGATAAGGGAGGTATGCAGGCTAATATTGGTGGCATACATGTAGTAAGTAAGGAGTTGTTGACAATTCAAAATTTGAGTGAGTTAAAGGGGGTAGTGGTAAGGGAAGCAGATAAAGGTTTGGGTTGGTCTGTTAATACATTAGACTGGTATAAACGAGAATATCAACGACATCTAAAGAGTGAGTTTTATGAGTATGTTGGACCATGTAGTTTAGTTAAAGATATTATTATTGACTATAAATACAAATTATCTGTTATATTAGAGAGATATCAGGTTGATAGTGATTTACATAATGTTTTATTAACAACCCCTAAAGAGGGATATGTGTTGCCAAGTATGAATTTAATGCCAAAGGTTCACAAATTAAAGGAAAGTGCTAAACCAGAGTTGGAAAAGGATTTGACTGGTAGGCCTATAATTACTGGTTATGGGTGGTGTACTGTAGAATTATCAAAATTTTTACAGTTGGAGTTGTCAATAATTAGTATTAAGTTAAAAAATCATATGAGAGAATTAGGAATGGATGTTGGAGTAATAAATAGTACTACAGAATTTCTAGAGAGGATAAGTAGTTATGAGATGATGGATGATGTAAATTATTCATTAATTACTTATGATTTTAAGGATTTATTTACTAATGTTATGGCTGTTGATGTGAAGCGTGTGTTAGAGGGGATGTGCTATTTACTAGGTTATGAAATAAATTATATTTCTTATTTATTAGATCTTTATAATCTATGTAATAGCAGTAACTATTTTTATGTTGGCGATTATATTTATAGACAGTGTAAGGGTGTACCTATGGGTTGTTATTATTCGAAGGAAGTATCTGATTTGGTTTTATTATATTCTGAATATTTATTTCTATTAACTCATGAAGATGAAGATAATATTATATGTGTTATGAGTAGATATGCTGATGACGGTTTTCTTTTAGTAAAAACCAGAGATACGAACAGGATTAAGAGGGAGTTAGATAGATTAATGTTATATTATCCTTTAAATTTAATAGTAAAATTCGAAATCAATTATTATAGTTGTGTTTATTTAGATGTTAGATTGTTATTAGATGATGTATCTATTCGTTTAAGAAAAGTACATAGGATGACTTATTTTAAATTACATCATAGGTTTAATTATTTAACTATGAAGTCTAATCATCCTAGTAATATTTTTAGTGGTTTAGTACGTAATGAGAGTATTAGGTATGCAAGGATTTCTAGTACAAAGGATGATTATGATCATACAATGGCATTATATTTTTTACGGATGAGAAGATTGGGTTATAAGTCTTCTTTTTTGGCGAAACATAAGGTGTCTTTTAATAAATATAATTCTAATTATAATTGTCACATAGCTGCAGGTTTAAAGAGGAGTTTGACTGTAAGTAATGATTCCAGAATTTGTAGATTTGCTTATGGTAATAAACTATTAAATAAGAAATTAACAAGGATAATAAACGTGGCATCACGTTATGGTGGAGAATTGAAAAGGATTATATTAGTGAGGTACGTAATGCCCAAGTTACGGGAACGTATAAGTACTAAGGCTAAATTACATTCTCGATTGGTTAGGTGGCATGTATGATTTATATTAGTTAAGTAGTATGAATTTAACTAAGCAGCTAAATGATATGAATTTTTACCACTTATATGTATGTATGAATTGCAAGATATAATTGTATGAAGGAATTGAGGATAATAAAATTATGTTTATGTTTATTTTTTATTTATTTAATTTTGTTTTGTTAGTTAGCAATGGCGTATTAAGCCTATAGGGCATATCTAGCCTATATGGCGTGTCTAGCCTATAGGCCCGTAGGCCCGGGCCTACACATTTTTAGCCTGAGGATGCGAGCTGTCAAAATACACAAAACATGACCTGGAAGTGCAGTAGAAGCCCTTTGTGAAAGTCTAAATCTGAAAATAATTCTGGGAAGCATGCTTCTGGACCTCTCAACAAGAAGCGACCCTTACGGATCGGTTGTTTGTTTGGGTCTACTAATTTAAAAACCTGGCTAGTATGCCACTGGTTAGTATTATATAGTAGTATAAAGATGTAGTTGGTACAATGTTGTTGTTTTAATTATTATGAATGGTTGGTATTGATGTTATGTTTGGATGTTAAATGTTTGGATGTTTTGTTTTGTTTTGTTTGGTTATGTTTTGTTTGGTTATGTATGGGTGTTTGGTTGTATTTGCTGTATTGGCTGTTTGATATGGGTGTTATGTCTGATTAATATAGGTGTTACGTCTGGTTGATGTGGGTGCTATATTATGTGGGTGCTACATGTCTAGATGGTATAGTAGGTTGGGTGTTTGGTTGGTTGGTTAGTTAGTTGGTTGGTTAGTTGATAATTGGGTTAACATGATTGGGTTAACATGATAATTGGGTTAATATGATGTTGAGATGATGTTGAGAGTAATATGATGCTTGTAGTAATAAGATTTTGAGGTGGAACAAGTATGGTTGGACTCATGTTTTTAAGAAATAATTGTATGGTTGCTAGGTATGGTTGGACTCGTGTTTTTTAAGATATGATTGTATGGTTGGTTGCTTGGTATGGATGTATGGTTGTTTGGTATGGTTGCTTGGTATGGTTGCTTGGTATGGATGTTATGTTGGGTTAGTATGGTTGCTTTATATGGATGTTATGTTATGTTGTGTTGTGTTGTTATGTTTGACATTGGTATTAATGATAATGTGATTAATATTATTATGTGAGGCAAAATAAGTATTGAATATGGCTAGTTATGACTGGACTCTAGAGTTACCAGGTTCCTTCCTATATGGATCAGTTGTAGGTTATGCAATGTCCCCCTCGCAGAGGGACAACCGAGACATCTGAAACTTTCCAGGCTAGGTGGTACCGAACCCTATTACTAATCAACATTGATATGTGTATATGTGCTTGTATAAGACAAGCATTGCCAATTCATCCTTATTTTAATTGTATTTATATGTCCAATTAGTGTATATTATATGTATTAAATGTAAAAAATATTTATCAGATTAGTGTGTATTAAGTGTACATTATAGTGTATATTTTAGTGACAGTGATTGTAATTTGGTTTGGTTATTTTTTGTGTTTTATTATATATGTATATTAAGATGTAATGTAATCATGGCGATACGACATGACTTAATATGATGAATATAGCGATATGATATAATATAGTGATATGATGATAGATCCCTAGAGTGATATAATGATAGATGATAGATGCAAATTTATGATATAATGATAGATGTAATTTTTTGTGATAGATGTTAGATGTAATGATATATGATTTGTTATGATGTTATATAATAATGGCCAATAATGGTCAGTGAAGTAGTGTATTGATTATTTTAATATGGTGATTGATTAATTTGTTAGGTGTGATAAATTATATGGTCAAAGAGGCACAACAAAGTCCAAGGATGGGAAGTACAACAAAGCTGGGATGGGAAGTACAACAAAGTTGGGAAGTACAACAAAGCCTAAGGATGGAAAGTACAACAAAGCTAAAGGATGGGAAATAAAACAAAAATTAAAATAGATGAGAAGTACAACAAAGCTGAAGATGAGAAGAGAAAGGACTGGTTTATATGACTGTTTATATATGACATGGATGTGACAAGACCACAATGACATCGCTAGAAGACTACATGACATGAAGGCACCGAGGCATCGCACCGACACGGTCAGAAGATTAGATTTCCAGATGAGATGTTATGATTAGATAATATGATTAGATGATATGACTGGATGAAGAGACTTGATGAAGATGAGGATGGCAACTAGACGAGGATATCAGTGATGATACCCACAGTAGTATATATAGTTGAGCGTGCTTGAATAATAAAATAAGATAAAAAAGGTGTGTTTGAATAAATACGGTGCGCTCGAACAGTTGACCCCCAGGGCAAGGAAATAGAATAGTACCGATTATATTGATTATATATATTTTTCATATTACTGAGTTAGTATTAAGTTTTTAGTCCCGAGTTGATTTCAAAAACAAAATTAGTATTGGTTACAAAATAAAATAATTATAGGAATAAAAAATCATGGAGCTTTAGGCATAGGCATACCCATAGATGTAATAGATGCAACCGCTCGATGATAGACCGAATGATGGTAGACTGAATGACGGACCAATAGAGGAGATGAACTTTTCTTATGTAAAAATAACTGTGGTAATAACCATTTGTGTGTCTTAATAATTTTATTCAGCTGTATTTTTGGCCTATATTAGATATTGTAATATTTTATAAAAGACTATTACTACATATATATTGTATATATTTATTGCCATTTGAAGAAAATCTTATATAGTCACAATACATAATTTAAGATAGTTTTATAACATTAGAAAAGTTTTTAGGAAAGATGTTTTGAAAAATATGTTGAAAAACATTAGAAAATATTACAGTAATTTGTTTGGAATAGAAATTTCAAATAAAAATTACAAAGGGCAATTTACACTGTGATTTTTGATGCTTGTGCTTAAGTATGATTTTTGTTCTTTGATTTGCTCCAGTCTTAGGTTAATATCCTTTCTCCTTTTTATTAGTTCACCCTCTTCCTTTACCAGATTAGTATTTTGTGCACACAGCGCCATCATTTTGTTTATCCATGGTCTGCCTAGGGCTATGTCGACCCTGTCGTCAACCCTTGCATCTGGGGTTTTTGTGCTTGGGGTATGAAGATCTGGGCTAGGCTGAGAGCTAGTGACTGAGGTGGCATTGAGGCTGTTATCATTGTGGTTGTCATCATTGTCCTGACTTTGGATGCCTCCGGTTTCCATTGTTTCCATTGTTTCTAAGGTTTCTAAGGCCCCAAGACGATTGAATTTTTATTTTATTTATAACAAAAATGTCTAAGAGAAATGATTAAACCTTTTAAGGTTTCAAAACGATTGAACCTCACGATTTTGAGAGAATTTATTGAAAGACTGAGAGAATTGATTAGACCCCCATACAAAAATGACTTATACATAAATGATCTATAAGAAAAGTGATCGGTGATAGGATTGCCACTACTACGACAAAATATGGCTACTATAATTATTATAGTTATTAAGATAAAATATAGTTATTATTAATTATAACAACTATTAATCTAATTAATTGCATTAATTGCATTAATTGTATATAAATTATTTATAAATTACTGTATATATATATGTAAATTATTTTAATTAAGATTATGTTATGATAAAATTGTTATGATAAAATTGTTTAATAAAAATGTTGTTTAATAAAAATGATTAATAGAATCGTCAGTGTGTATTTCATATATAACAGATTCCTTCATCAGGGGTTAGGAAATCTGTTAGGACATAACTCAGAGTAGCTCCGAGATAGTCGCGTGTTTCTGCCTTGGGCCCAGGCCTAACCCAACACGCAAATACACAACGTCGATTCCATTAGTTCGCCATTTTTATTTTGTCCAAGATGTGGGAGAGCTTCGACGTTGAGATTGAAAAATCGACCGTAATGTGGCAAGGATAAGCATTAGAATTGTGCCTTTTTGGAACTTTGCGTCTCTTTGGATCTTTGGAGCGGTTCATAAGTTAGGTAAGCCATCAATAAAATGTTTATTTACAAATTAAATGTTTATTTACAAATTAAAATAATTAGTCTACTCTAGCTGTGCTATAACATTTTAGTTTTAGTTTGTATTGTATTACCTATATATAACGGCTTCAACTCCAGCATGTGGATTATTATTTATAAAATTACCTGAATTGGTGGTGTCCATTACGGAACAATTCATCCACGTGAAAGTGTTAAGTAGAGAAGTCCGCCAATATTGTGGAAAGGAGACGAGATACTTGAGCGGTTTAATTTAACGTCGTTTGTACAGAAAAAATGTGTTTGATAACGACTGATTATTCGTTATTTTCATTACGAAGGTAGAAACGGTTGTATTTTAAATAAGGTGCGCGAGCATATGTAATAATCTGCGAGTATGCAATGTTTTGAAAATAATTGATGACGATCGATCGATGACGATCGATGTTTTGAAGCTTACATTGAAAATAACAGTTATAGTTGTTGCAGCGAGAAAGATTGTTAAAAATCATTTTACGAGAGAACTGGTGAGGATAACGTAATGCTAAACTTGAGAGCATTATGTATGTGGCGACAAAGATTGAATGAGTGGCATGGCGGACGTAAACTGAAGTCGGAGTTAAGAGATGTAGACAAAAGACTAATAGAGATAAATAGCAAGAAGATTATGTTATATGGATTGTATATGGAAACAAGTGAGCAGTTTACCTACAATGACGGACAGATAAACATTGACAACATACTAAAAGGGGAGCAGATAAACAGTAATAGTATATCAGATGAGGAGAAAGGATTTACAACGAAGGATGGGAGTGGAGGAAAAGATGGGAGTGGAGGAAAAGATGGGAGTGGAGGAAAGGAACACATAGTTAGTTTGGAGAATGAAATAATGGGTTTGGAGAAACATGTCAAGGATATTATACAGAGACGTAGTAATTATTTTAAGAAAGATGTGGAGGAAGTGCAAGACCATAGAAGAAGCAGGAAATTAAAGGGAAGACCAAGTGTTGATTTACTTGAATTAAAAGATGTGATAAGAGTTTACAATGTTATGTTACAAGAGAGGCAGGCATTGTTAAAGGAGGACTTCTTGTGTAAGATAGGAGAGATTAGAAGACAACAATTACAGCAAGAGTTACAGCAAGAGATTGGAAGAGAAAGGAACTCCAGAGGCGAATGTTATCATAATTTTACTGATCAGAGGTTTAATAATTATGAGACAAAAATATTAAATCAGAATCCTGGTTATGTGCCGGAAGAGGTTACTAATAGTGGAAGTAGCAATGAACATTTGAAAATAATAAGTGATGATATGTTATTGAATTATCTTAAGGTGGCTTTATATAAGAGTTGTACTGGGAGGGGACGAAGATTGGAGATTTATGCTAAAATTAGACAACGAAGGAGAAAAAATAAATTATCTATGCGTGGGAGGGGGATGAAGGGTGATAAACGAAAGGAGATACTCCGACTGTTACGTCATCCTGATATATCTACTGTCGATAAGAATTTTGTTTATAAGGTTTTTGAAGCCATAGATCAGGAATGTAATGTAAACGAGTGTAAGAGAGATAAGGGAGGTATGCAGGCTAATATTGGTGGCATACATGTAGTAAGTAAGGAGTTGTTGACAATTCAAAATTTGAGTGAGTTAAAGGGGGTAGTGGTAAGGGAAGCAGATAAAGGTTTGGGTTGGTCTGTTAATACATTAGACTGGTATAAACGAGAATATCAACGACATCTAAAGAGTGAGTTTTATGAGTATGTTGGACCATGTAGTTTAGTTAAAGATATTATTATTGACTATAAATACAAATTATCTGTTATATTAGAGAGATATCAGGTTGATAGTGATTTACATAATGTTTTATTAACAACCCCTAAAGAGGGATATGTGTTGCCAAGTATGAATTTAATGCCAAAGGTTCACAAATTAAAGGAAAGTGCTAAACCAGAGTTGGAAAAGGATTTGACTGGTAGGCCTATAATTACTGGTTATGGGTGGTGTACTGTAGAATTATCAAAATTTTTACAGTTGGAGTTGTCAATAATTAGTATTAAGTTAAAAAATCATATGAGAGAATTAGGAATGGATGTTGGAGTAATAAATAGTACTACAGAATTTCTAGAGAGGATAAGTAGTTATGAGATGATGGATGATGTAAATTATTCATTAATTACTTATGATTTTAAGGATTTATTTACTAATGTTATGGCTGTTGATGTGAAGCGTGTGTTAGAGGGGATGTGCTATTTACTAGGTTATGAAATAAATTATATTTCTTATTTATTAGATCTTTATAATCTATGTAATAGCAGTAACTATTTTTATGTTGGCGATTATATTTATAGACAGTGTAAGGGTGTACCTATGGGTTGTTATTATTCGAAGGAAGTATCTGATTTGGTTTTATTATATTCTGAATATTTATTTCTATTAACTCATGAAGATGAAGATAATATTATATGTGTTATGAGTAGATATGCTGATGACGGTTTTCTTTTAGTAAAAACCAGAGATACGAACAGGATTAAGAGGGAGTTAGATAGATTAATGTTATATTATCCTTTAAATTTAATAGTAAAATTCGAAATCAATTATTATAGTTGTGTTTATTTAGATGTTAGATTGTTATTAGATGATGTATCTATTCGTTTAAGAAAAGTACATAGGATGACTTATTTTAAATTACATCATAGGTTTAATTATTTAACTATGAAGTCTAATCATCCTAGTAATATTTTTAGTGGTTTAGTACGTAATGAGAGTATTAGGTATGCAAGGATTTCTAGTACAAAGGATGATTATGATCATACAATGGCATTATATTTTTTACGGATGAGAAGATTGGGTTATAAGTCTTCTTTTTTGGCGAAACATAAGGTGTCTTTTAATAAATATAATTCTAATTATAATTGTCACATAGCTGCAGGTTTAAAGAGGAGTTTGACTGTAAGTAATGATTCCAGAATTTGTAGATTTGCTTATGGTAATAAACTATTAAATAAGAAATTAACAAGGATAATAAACGTGGCATCACGTTATGGTGGAGAATTGAAAAGGATTATATTAGTGAGGTACGTAATGCCCAAGTTACGGGAACGTATAAGTACTAAGGCTAAATTACATTCTCGATTGGTTAGGTGGCATGTATGATTTATATTAGTTAAGTAGTATGAATTTAACTAAGCAGCTAAATGATATGAATTTTTACCACTTATATGTATGTATGAATTGCAAGATATAATTGTATGAAGGAATTGAGGATAATAAAATTATGTTTATGTTTATTTTTTATTTATTTAATTTTGTTTTGTTAGTTAGCAATGGCGTATTAAGCCTATAGGGCATATCTAGCCTATATGGCGTGTCTAGCCTATAGGCCCGTAGGCCCGGGCCTACACATTTTTAGCCTGAGGATGCGAGCTGTCAAAATACACAAAACATGACCTGGAAGTGCAGTAGAAGCCCTTTGTGAAAGTCTAAATCTGAAAATAATTCTGGGAAGCATGCTTCTGGACCTCTCAACAAGAAGCGACCCTTACGGATCGGTTGTTTGTTTGGGTCTACTAATTTAAAAACCTGGCTAGTATGCCACTGGTTAGTATTATATAGTAGTATAAAGATGTAGTTGGTACAATGTTGTTGTTTTAATTATTATGAATGGTTGGTATTGATGTTATGTTTGGATGTTAAATGTTTGGATGTTTTGTTTTGTTTTGTTTGGTTATGTTTTGTTTGGTTATGTATGGGTGTTTGGTTGTATTTGCTGTATTGGCTGTTTGATATGGGTGTTATGTCTGATTAATATAGGTGTTACGTCTGGTTGATGTGGGTGCTATATTATGTGGGTGCTACATGTCTAGATGGTATAGTAGGTTGGGTGTTTGGTTGGTTGGTTAGTTAGTTGGTTGGTTAGTTGATAATTGGGTTAACATGATTGGGTTAACATGATAATTGGGTTAATATGATGTTGAGATGATGTTGAGAGTAATATGATGCTTGTAGTAATAAGATTTTGAGGTGGAACAAGTATGGTTGGACTCATGTTTTTAAGAAATAATTGTATGGTTGCTAGGTATGGTTGGACTCGTGTTTTTTAAGATATGATTGTATGGTTGGTTGCTTGGTATGGATGTATGGTTGTTTGGTATGGTTGCTTGGTATGGTTGCTTGGTATGGATGTTATGTTGGGTTAGTATGGTTGCTTTATATGGATGTTATGTTATGTTGTGTTGTGTTGTTATGTTTGACATTGGTATTAATGATAATGTGATTAATATTATTATGTGAGGCAAAATAAGTATTGAATATGGCTAGTTATGACTGGACTCTAGAGTTACCAGGTTCCTTCCTATATGGATCAGTTGTAGGTTATGCAATGTCCCCCTCGCAGAGGGACAACCGAGACATCTGAAACTTTCCAGGCTAGGTGGTACCGAACCCTATTACTAATCAACATTGATATGTGTATATGTGCTTGTATAAGACAAGCATTGCCAATTCATCCTTATTTTAATTGTATTTATATGTCCAATTAGTGTATATTATATGTATTAAATGTAAAAAATATTTATCAGATTAGTGTGTATTAAGTGTACATTATAGTGTATATTTTAGTGACAGTGATTGTAATTTGGTTTGGTTATTTTTTGTGTTTTATTATATATGTATATTAAGATGTAATGTAATCATGGCGATACGACATGACTTAATATGATGAATATAGCGATATGATATAATATAGTGATATGATGATAGATCCCTAGAGTGATATAATGATAGATGATAGATGCAAATTTATGATATAATGATAGATGTAATTTTTTGTGATAGATGTTAGATGTAATGATATATGATTTGTTATGATGTTATATAATAATGGCCAATAATGGTCAGTGAAGTAGTGTATTGATTATTTTAATATGGTGATTGATTAATTTGTTAGGTGTGATAAATTATATGGTCAAAGAGGCACAACAAAGTCCAAGGATGGGAAGTACAACAAAGCTGGGATGGGAAGTACAACAAAGTTGGGAAGTACAACAAAGCCTAAGGATGGAAAGTACAACAAAGCTAAAGGATGGGAAATAAAACAAAAATTAAAATAGATGAGAAGTACAACAAAGCTGAAGATGAGAAGAGAAAGGACTGGTTTATATGACTGTTTATATATGACATGGATGTGACAAGACCACAATGACATCGCTAGAAGACTACATGACATGAAGGCACCGAGGCATCGCACCGACACGGTCAGAAGATTAGATTTCCAGATGAGATGTTATGATTAGATAATATGATTAGATGATATGACTGGATGAAGAGACTTGATGAAGATGAGGATGGCAACTAGACGAGGATATCAGTGATGATACCCACAGTAGTATATATAGTTGAGCGTGCTTGAATAATAAAATAAGATAAAAAAGGTGTGTTTGAATAAATACGGTGCGCTCGAACAGTTGACCCCCAGGGCAAGGAAATAGAATAGTACCGATTATATTGATTATATATATTTTTCATATTACTGAGTTAGTATTAAGTTTTTAGTCCCGAGTTGATTTCAAAAACAAAATTAGTATTGGTTACAAAATAAAATAATTATAGGAATAAAAAATCATGGAGCTTTAGGCATAGGCATACCCATAGATGTAATAGATGCAACCGCTCGATGATAGACCGAATGATGGTAGACTGAATGACGGACCAATAGAGGAGATGAACTTTTCTTATGTAAAAATAACTGTGGTAATAACCATTTGTGTGTCTTAATAATTTTATTCAGCTGTATTTTTGGCCTATATTAGATATTGTAATATTTTATAAAAGACTATTACTACATATATATTGTATATATTTATTGCCATTTGAAGAAAATCTTATATAGTCACAATACATAATTTAAGATAGTTTTATAACATTAGAAAAGTTTTTAGGAAAGATGTTTTGAAAAATATGTTGAAAAACATTAGAAAATATTACAGTAATTTGTTTGGAATAGAAATTTCAAATAAAAATTACAAAGGGCAATTTACACTGTGATTTTTGATGCTTGTGCTTAAGTATGATTTTTGTTCTTTGATTTGCTCCAGTCTTAGGTTAATATCCTTTCTCCTTTTTATTAGTTCACCCTCTTCCTTTACCAGATTAGTATTTTGTGCACACAGCGCCATCATTTTGTTTATCCATGGTCTGCCTAGGGCTATGTCGACCCTGTCGTCAACCCTTGCATCTGGGGTTTTTGTGCTTGGGGTATGAAGATCTGGGCTAGGCTGAGAGCTAGTGACTGAGGTGGCATTGAGGCTGTTATCATTGTGGTTGTCATCATTGTCCTGACTTTGGATGCCTCCGGTTTCCATTGTTTCCATTGTTTCTAAGGTTTCTAAGGCCCCAAGACGATTGAATTTTTATTTTATTTATAACAAAAATGTCTAAGAGAAATGATTAAACCTTTTAAGGTTTCAAAACGATTGAACCTCACGATTTTGAGAGAATTTATTGAAAGACTGAGAGAATTGATTAGACCCCCATACAAAAATGACTTATACATAAATGATCTATAAGAAAAGTGATCGGTGATAGGATTGCCACTACTACGACAAAATATGGCTACTATAATTATTATAGTTATTAAGATAAAATATAGTTATTATTAATTATAACAACTATTAATCTAATTAATTGCATTAATTGCATTAATTGTATATAAATTATTTATAAATTACTGTATATATATATGTAAATTATTTTAATTAAGATTATGTTATGATAAAATTGTTATGATAAAATTGTTTAATAAAAATGTTGTTTAATAAAAATGATTAATAGAATCGTCAGTGTGTATTTCATATATAACAGATTCCTTCATCAGGGGTTAGGAAATCTGTTAGGACATAACTCAGAGTAGCTCCGAGATAGTCGCGTGTTTCTGCCTTGGGCCCAGGCCTAACCCAACACGCAAATACACAACGTCGATTCCATTAGTTCGCCATTTTTATTTTGTCCAAGATGTGGGAGAGCTTCGACGTTGAGATTGAAAAATCGACCGTAATGTGGCAAGGATAAGCATTAGAATTGTGCCTTTTTGGAACTTTGCGTCTCTTTGGATCTTTGGAGCGGTTCATAAGTTAGGTAAGCCATCAATAAAATGTTTATTTACAAATTAAATGTTTATTTACAAATTAAAATAATTAGTCTACTCTAGCTGTGCTATAACATTTTAGTTTTAGTTTGTATTGTATTACCTATATATAACGGCTTCAACTCCAGCATGTGGATTATTATTTATAAAATTACCTGAATTGGTGGTGTCCATTACGGAACAATTCATCCACGTGAAAGTGTTAAGTAGAGAAGTCCGCCAATATTGTGGAAAGGAGACGAGATACTTGAGCGGTTTAATTTAACGTCGTTTGTACAGAAAAAATGTGTTTGATAACGACTGATTATTCGTTATTTTCATTACGAAGGTAGAAACGGTTGTATTTTAAATAAGGTGCGCGAGCATATGTAATAATCTGCGAGTATGCAATGTTTTGAAAATAATTGATGACGATCGATGTTTTGAAGCTTACATTGAAAATAACAGTTATAGTTGTTGCAGCGAGAAAGATTGTTAAAAATCATTTTACGAGAGAACTGGTGAGGATAACGTAATGCTAAACTTGAGAGCATTATGTATGTGGCGACAAAGATTGAATGAGTGGCATGGCGGACGTAAACTGAAGTCGGAGTTAAGAGATGTAGACAAAAGACTAATAGAGATAAATAGCAAGAAGATTATGTTATATGGATTGTATATGGAAACAAGTGAGCAGTTTACCTACAATGACGGACAGATAAACATTGACAACATACTAAAAGGGGAGCAGATAAACAGTAATAGTATATCAGATGAGGAGAAAGGATTTACAACGAAGGATGGGAGTGGAGGAAAAGATGGGAGTGGAGGAAAAGATGGGAGTGGAGGAAAGGAACACATAGTTAGTTTGGAGAATGAAATAATGGGTTTGGAGAAACATGTCAAGGATATTATACAGAGACGTAGTAATTATTTTAAGAAAGATGTGGAGGAAGTGCAAGACCATAGAAGAAGCAGGAAATTAAAGGGAAGACCAAGTGTTGATTTACTTGAATTAAAAGATGTGATAAGAGTTTACAATGTTATGTTACAAGAGAGGCAGGCATTGTTAAAGGAGGACTTCTTGTGTAAGATAGGAGAGATTAGAAGACAACAATTACAGCAAGAGTTACAGCAAGAGATTGGAAGAGAAAGGAACTCCAGAGGCGAATGTTATCATAATTTTACTGATCAGAGGTTTAATAATTATGAGACAAAAATATTAAATCAGAATCCTGGTTATGTGCCGGAAGAGGTTACTAATAGTGGAAGTAGCAATGAACATTTGAAAATAATAAGTGATGATATGTTATTGAATTATCTTAAGGTGGCTTTATATAAGAGTTGTACTGGGAGGGGACGAAGATTGGAGATTTATGCTAAAATTAGACAACGAAGGAGAAAAAATAAATTATCTATGCGTGGGAGGGGGATGAAGGGTGATAAACGAAAGGAGATACTCCGACTGTTACGTCATCCTGATATATCTACTGTCGATAAGAATTTTGTTTATAAGGTTTTTGAAGCCATAGATCAGGAATGTAATGTAAACGAGTGTAAGAGAGATAAGGGAGGTATGCAGGCTAATATTGGTGGCATACATGTAGTAAGTAAGGAGTTGTTGACAATTCAAAATTTGAGTGAGTTAAAGGGGGTAGTGGTAAGGGAAGCAGATAAAGGTTTGGGTTGGTCTGTTAATACATTAGACTGGTATAAACGAGAATATCAACGACATCTAAAGAGTGAGTTTTATGAGTATGTTGGACCATGTAGTTTAGTTAAAGATATTATTATTGACTATAAATACAAATTATCTGTTATATTAGAGAGATATCAGGTTGATAGTGATTTACATAATGTTTTATTAACAACCCCTAAAGAGGGATATGTGTTGCCAAGTATGAATTTAATGCCAAAGGTTCACAAATTAAAGGAAAGTGCTAAACCAGAGTTGGAAAAGGATTTGACTGGTAGGCCTATAATTACTGGTTATGGGTGGTGTACTGTAGAATTATCAAAATTTTTACAGTTGGAGTTGTCAATAATTAGTATTAAGTTAAAAAATCATATGAGAGAATTAGGAATGGATGTTGGAGTAATAAATAGTACTACAGAATTTCTAGAGAGGATAAGTAGTTATGAGATGATGGATGATGTAAATTATTCATTAATTACTTATGATTTTAAGGATTTATTTACTAATGTTATGGCTGTTGATGTGAAGCGTGTGTTAGAGGGGATGTGCTATTTACTAGGTTATGAAATAAATTATATTTCTTATTTATTAGATCTTTATAATCTATGTAATAGCAGTAACTATTTTTATGTTGGCGATTATATTTATAGACAGTGTAAGGGTGTACCTATGGGTTGTTATTATTCGAAGGAAGTATCTGATTTGGTTTTATTATATTCTGAATATTTATTTCTATTAACTCATGAAGATGAAGATAATATTATATGTGTTATGAGTAGATATGCTGATGACGGTTTTCTTTTAGTAAAAACCAGAGATACGAACAGGATTAAGAGGGAGTTAGATAGATTAATGTTATATTATCCTTTAAATTTAATAGTAAAATTCGAAATCAATTATTATAGTTGTGTTTATTTAGATGTTAGATTGTTATTAGATGATGTATCTATTCGTTTAAGAAAAGTACATAGGATGACTTATTTTAAATTACATCATAGGTTTAATTATTTAACTATGAAGTCTAATCATCCTAGTAATATTTTTAGTGGTTTAGTACGTAATGAGAGTATTAGGTATGCAAGGATTTCTAGTACAAAGGATGATTATGATCATACAATGGCATTATATTTTTTACGGATGAGAAGATTGGGTTATAAGTCTTCTTTTTTGGCGAAACATAAGGTGTCTTTTAATAAATATAATTCTAATTATAATTGTCACATAGCTGCAGGTTTAAAGAGGAGTTTGACTGTAAGTAATGATTCCAGAATTTGTAGATTTGCTTATGGTAATAAACTATTAAATAAGAAATTAACAAGGATAATAAACGTGGCATCACGTTATGGTGGAGAATTGAAAAGGATTATATTAGTGAGGTACGTAATGCCCAAGTTACGGGAACGTATAAGTACTAAGGCTAAATTACATTCTCGATTGGTTAGGTGGCATGTATGATTTATATTAGTTAAGTAGTATGAATTTAACTAAGCAGCTAAATGATATGAATTTTTACCACTTATATGTATGTATGAATTGCAAGATATAATTGTATGAAGGAATTGAGGATAATAAAATTATGTTTATGTTTATTTTTTATTTATTTAATTTTGTTTTGTTAGTTAGCAATGGCGTATTAAGCCTATAGGGCATATCTAGCCTATATGGCGTGTCTAGCCTATAGGCCCGTAGGCCCGGGCCTACACATTTTTAGCCTGAGGATGCGAGCTGTCAAAATACACAAAACATGACCTGGAAGTGCAGTAGAAGCCCTTTGTGAAAGTCTAAATCTGAAAATAATTCTGGGAAGCATGCTTCTGGACCTCTCAACAAGAAGCGACCCTTACGGATCGGTTGTTTGTTTGGGTCTACTAATTTAAAAACCTGGCTAGTATGCCACTGGTTAGTATTATATAGTAGTATAAAGATGTAGTTGGTACAATGTTGTTGTTTTAATTATTATGAATGGTTGGTATTGATGTTATGTTTGGATGTTAAATGTTTGGATGTTTTGTTTTGTTTTGTTTGGTTATGTTTTGTTTGGTTATGTATGGGTGTTTGGTTGTATTTGCTGTATTGGCTGTTTGATATGGGTGTTATGTCTGATTAATATAGGTGTTACGTCTGGTTGATGTGGGTGCTATATTATGTGGGTGCTACATGTCTAGATGGTATAGTAGGTTGGGTGTTTGGTTGGTTGGTTAGTTAGTTGGTTGGTTAGTTGATAATTGGGTTAACATGATTGGGTTAACATGATAATTGGGTTAATATGATGTTGAGATGATGTTGAGAGTAATATGATGCTTGTAGTAATAAGATTTTGAGGTGGAACAAGTATGGTTGGACTCATGTTTTTAAGAAATAATTGTATGGTTGCTAGGTATGGTTGGACTCGTGTTTTTTAAGATATGATTGTATGGTTGGTTGCTTGGTATGGATGTATGGTTGTTTGGTATGGTTGCTTGGTATGGTTGCTTGGTATGGATGTTATGTTGGGTTAGTATGGTTGCTTTATATGGATGTTATGTTATGTTGTGTTGTGTTGTTATGTTTGACATTGGTATTAATGATAATGTGATTAATATTATTATGTGAGGCAAAATAAGTATTGAATATGGCTAGTTATGACTGGACTCTAGAGTTACCAGGTTCCTTCCTATATGGATCAGTTGTAGGTTATGCAATGTCCCCCTCGCAGAGGGACAACCGAGACATCTGAAACTTTCCAGGCTAGGTGGTACCGAACCCTATTACTAATCAACATTGATATGTGTATATGTGCTTGTATAAGACAAGCATTGCCAATTCATCCTTATTTTAATTGTATTTATATGTCCAATTAGTGTATATTATATGTATTAAATGTAAAAAATATTTATCAGATTAGTGTGTATTAAGTGTACATTATAGTGTATATTTTAGTGACAGTGATTGTAATTTGGTTTGGTTATTTTTTGTGTTTTATTATATATGTATATTAAGATGTAATGTAATCATGGCGATACGACATGACTTAATATGATGAATATAGCGATATGATATAATATAGTGATATGATGATAGATCCCTAGAGTGATATAATGATAGATGATAGATGCAAATTTATGATATAATGATAGATGTAATTTTTTGTGATAGATGTTAGATGTAATGATATATGATTTGTTATGATGTTATATAATAATGGCCAATAATGGTCAGTGAAGTAGTGTATTGATTATTTTAATATGGTGATTGATTAATTTGTTAGGTGTGATAAATTATATGGTCAAAGAGGCACAACAAAGTCCAAGGATGGGAAGTACAACAAAGCTGGGATGGGAAGTACAACAAAGTTGGGAAGTACAACAAAGCCTAAGGATGGAAAGTACAACAAAGCTAAAGGATGGGAAATAAAACAAAAATTAAAATAGATGAGAAGTACAACAAAGCTGAAGATGAGAAGAGAAAGGACTGGTTTATATGACTGTTTATATATGACATGGATGTGACAAGACCACAATGACATCGCTAGAAGACTACATGACATGAAGGCACCGAGGCATCGCACCGACACGGTCAGAAGATTAGATTTCCAGATGAGATGTTATGATTAGATAATATGATTAGATGATATGACTGGATGAAGAGACTTGATGAAGATGAGGATGGCAACTAGACGAGGATATCAGTGATGATACCCACAGTAGTATATATAGTTGAGCGTGCTTGAATAATAAAATAAGATAAAAAAGGTGTGTTTGAATAAATACGGTGCGCTCGAACAGTTGACCCCCAGGGCAAGGAAATAGAATAGTACCGATTATATTGATTATATATATTTTTCATATTACTGAGTTAGTATTAAGTTTTTAGTCCCGAGTTGATTTCAAAAACAAAATTAGTATTGGTTACAAAATAAAATAATTATAGGAATAAAAAATCATGGAGCTTTAGGCATAGGCATACCCATAGATGTAATAGATGCAACCGCTCGATGATAGACCGAATGATGGTAGACTGAATGACGGACCAATAGAGGAGATGAACTTTTCTTATGTAAAAATAACTGTGGTAATAACCATTTGTGTGTCTTAATAATTTTATTCAGCTGTATTTTTGGCCTATATTAGATATTGTAATATTTTATAAAAGACTATTACTACATATATATTGTATATATTTATTGCCATTTGAAGAAAATCTTATATAGTCACAATACATAATTTAAGATAGTTTTATAACATTAGAAAAGTTTTTAGGAAAGATGTTTTGAAAAATATGTTGAAAAACATTAGAAAATATTACAGTAATTTGTTTGGAATAGAAATTTCAAATAAAAATTACAAAGGGCAATTTACACTGTGATTTTTGATGCTTGTGCTTAAGTATGATTTTTGTTCTTTGATTTGCTCCAGTCTTAGGTTAATATCCTTTCTCCTTTTTATTAGTTCACCCTCTTCCTTTACCAGATTAGTATTTTGTGCACACAGCGCCATCATTTTGTTTATCCATGGTCTGCCTAGGGCTATGTCGACCCTGTCGTCAACCCTTGCATCTGGGGTTTTTGTGCTTGGGGTATGAAGATCTGGGCTAGGCTGAGAGCTAGTGACTGAGGTGGCATTGAGGCTGTTATCATTGTGGTTGTCATCATTGTCCTGACTTTGGATGCCTCCGGTTTCCATTGTTTCCATTGTTTCTAAGGTTTCTAAGGCCCCAAGACGATTGAATTTTTATTTTATTTATAACAAAAATGTCTAAGAGAAATGATTAAACCTTTTAAGGTTTCAAAACGATTGAACCTCACGATTTTGAGAGAATTTATTGAAAGACTGAGAGAATTGATTAGACCCCCATACAAAAATGACTTATACATAAATGATCTATAAGAAAAGTGATCGGTGATAGGATTGCCACTACTACGACAAAATATGGCTACTATAATTATTATAGTTATTAAGATAAAATATAGTTATTATTAATTATAACAACTATTAATCTAATTAATTGCATTAATTGCATTAATTGTATATAAATTATTTATAAATTACTGTATATATATATGTAAATTATTTTAATTAAGATTATGTTATGATAAAATTGTTATGATAAAATTGTTTAATAAAAATGTTGTTTAATAAAAATGATTAATAGAATCGTCAGTGTGTATTTCATATATAACAGATTCCTTCATCAGGGGTTAGGAAATCTGTTAGGACATAACTCAGAGTAGCTCCGAGATAGTCGCGTGTTTCTGCCTTGGGCCCAGGCCTAACCCAACACGCAAATACACAACGTCGATTCCATTAGTTCGCCATTTTTATTTTGTCCAAGATGTGGGAGAGCTTCGACGTTGAGATTGAAAAATCGACCGTAATGTGGCAAGGATAAGCATTAGAATTGTGCCTTTTTGGAACTTTGCGTCTCTTTGGATCTTTGGAGCGGTTCATAAGTTAGGTAAGCCATCAATAAAATGTTTATTTACAAATTAAATGTTTATTTACAAATTAAAATAATTAGTCTACTCTAGCTGTGCTATAACATTTTAGTTTTAGTTTGTATTGTATTACCTATATATAACGGCTTCAACTCCAGCATGTGGATTATTATTTATAAAATTACCTGAATTGGTGGTGTCCATTACGGAACAATTCATCCACGTGAAAGTGTTAAGTAGAGAAGTCCGCCAATATTGTGGAAAGGAGACGAGATACTTGAGCGGTTTAATTTAACGTCGTTTGTACAGAAAAAATGTGTTTGATAACGACTGATTATTCGTTATTTTCATTACGAAGGTAGAAACGGTTGTATTTTAAATAAGGTGCGCGAGCATATGTAATAATCTGCGAGTATGCAATGTTTTGAAAATAATTGATGACGATCGATCGATGACGATCGATGTTTTGAAGCTTACATTGAAAATAACAGTTATAGTTGTTGCAGCGAGAAAGATTGTTAAAAATCATTTTACGAGAGAACTGGTGAGGATAACGTAATGCTAAACTTGAGAGCATTATGTATGTGGCGACAAAGATTGAATGAGTGGCATGGCGGACGTAAACTGAAGTCGGAGTTAAGAGATGTAGACAAAAGACTAATAGAGATAAATAGCAAGAAGATTATGTTATATGGATTGTATATGGAAACAAGTGAGCAGTTTACCTACAATGACGGACAGATAAACATTGACAACATACTAAAAGGGGAGCAGATAAACAGTAATAGTATATCAGATGAGGAGAAAGGATTTACAACGAAGGATGGGAGTGGAGGAAAAGATGGGAGTGGAGGAAAAGATGGGAGTGGAGGAAAGGAACACATAGTTAGTTTGGAGAATGAAATAATGGGTTTGGAGAAACATGTCAAGGATATTATACAGAGACGTAGTAATTATTTTAAGAAAGATGTGGAGGAAGTGCAAGACCATAGAAGAAGCAGGAAATTAAAGGGAAGACCAAGTGTTGATTTACTTGAATTAAAAGATGTGATAAGAGTTTACAATGTTATGTTACAAGAGAGGCAGGCATTGTTAAAGGAGGACTTCTTGTGTAAGATAGGAGAGATTAGAAGACAACAATTACAGCAAGAGTTACAGCAAGAGATTGGAAGAGAAAGGAACTCCAGAGGCGAATGTTATCATAATTTTACTGATCAGAGGTTTAATAATTATGAGACAAAAATATTAAATCAGAATCCTGGTTATGTGCCGGAAGAGGTTACTAATAGTGGAAGTAGCAATGAACATTTGAAAATAATAAGTGATGATATGTTATTGAATTATCTTAAGGTGGCTTTATATAAGAGTTGTACTGGGAGGGGACGAAGATTGGAGATTTATGCTAAAATTAGACAACGAAGGAGAAAAAATAAATTATCTATGCGTGGGAGGGGGATGAAGGGTGATAAACGAAAGGAGATACTCCGACTGTTACGTCATCCTGATATATCTACTGTCGATAAGAATTTTGTTTATAAGGTTTTTGAAGCCATAGATCAGGAATGTAATGTAAACGAGTGTAAGAGAGATAAGGGAGGTATGCAGGCTAATATTGGTGGCATACATGTAGTAAGTAAGGAGTTGTTGACAATTCAAAATTTGAGTGAGTTAAAGGGGGTAGTGGTAAGGGAAGCAGATAAAGGTTTGGGTTGGTCTGTTAATACATTAGACTGGTATAAACGAGAATATCAACGACATCTAAAGAGTGAGTTTTATGAGTATGTTGGACCATGTAGTTTAGTTAAAGATATTATTATTGACTATAAATACAAATTATCTGTTATATTAGAGAGATATCAGGTTGATAGTGATTTACATAATGTTTTATTAACAACCCCTAAAGAGGGATATGTGTTGCCAAGTATGAATTTAATGCCAAAGGTTCACAAATTAAAGGAAAGTGCTAAACCAGAGTTGGAAAAGGATTTGACTGGTAGGCCTATAATTACTGGTTATGGGTGGTGTACTGTAGAATTATCAAAATTTTTACAGTTGGAGTTGTCAATAATTAGTATTAAGTTAAAAAATCATATGAGAGAATTAGGAATGGATGTTGGAGTAATAAATAGTACTACAGAATTTCTAGAGAGGATAAGTAGTTATGAGATGATGGATGATGTAAATTATTCATTAATTACTTATGATTTTAAGGATTTATTTACTAATGTTATGGCTGTTGATGTGAAGCGTGTGTTAGAGGGGATGTGCTATTTACTAGGTTATGAAATAAATTATATTTCTTATTTATTAGATCTTTATAATCTATGTAATAGCAGTAACTATTTTTATGTTGGCGATTATATTTATAGACAGTGTAAGGGTGTACCTATGGGTTGTTATTATTCGAAGGAAGTATCTGATTTGGTTTTATTATATTCTGAATATTTATTTCTATTAACTCATGAAGATGAAGATAATATTATATGTGTTATGAGTAGATATGCTGATGACGGTTTTCTTTTAGTAAAAACCAGAGATACGAACAGGATTAAGAGGGAGTTAGATAGATTAATGTTATATTATCCTTTAAATTTAATAGTAAAATTCGAAATCAATTATTATAGTTGTGTTTATTTAGATGTTAGATTGTTATTAGATGATGTATCTATTCGTTTAAGAAAAGTACATAGGATGACTTATTTTAAATTACATCATAGGTTTAATTATTTAACTATGAAGTCTAATCATCCTAGTAATATTTTTAGTGGTTTAGTACGTAATGAGAGTATTAGGTATGCAAGGATTTCTAGTACAAAGGATGATTATGATCATACAATGGCATTATATTTTTTACGGATGAGAAGATTGGGTTATAAGTCTTCTTTTTTGGCGAAACATAAGGTGTCTTTTAATAAATATAATTCTAATTATAATTGTCACATAGCTGCAGGTTTAAAGAGGAGTTTGACTGTAAGTAATGATTCCAGAATTTGTAGATTTGCTTATGGTAATAAACTATTAAATAAGAAATTAACAAGGATAATAAACGTGGCATCACGTTATGGTGGAGAATTGAAAAGGATTATATTAGTGAGGTACGTAATGCCCAAGTTACGGGAACGTATAAGTACTAAGGCTAAATTACATTCTCGATTGGTTAGGTGGCATGTATGATTTATATTAGTTAAGTAGTATGAATTTAACTAAGCAGCTAAATGATATGAATTTTTACCACTTATATGTATGTATGAATTGCAAGATATAATTGTATGAAGGAATTGAGGATAATAAAATTATGTTTATGTTTATTTTTTATTTATTTAATTTTGTTTTGTTAGTTAGCAATGGCGTATTAAGCCTATAGGGCATATCTAGCCTATATGGCGTGTCTAGCCTATAGGCCCGTAGGCCCGGGCCTACACATTTTTAGCCTGAGGATGCGAGCTGTCAAAATACACAAAACATGACCTGGAAGTGCAGTAGAAGCCCTTTGTGAAAGTCTAAATCTGAAAATAATTCTGGGAAGCATGCTTCTGGACCTCTCAACAAGAAGCGACCCTTACGGATCGGTTGTTTGTTTGGGTCTACTAATTTAAAAACCTGGCTAGTATGCCACTGGTTAGTATTATATAGTAGTATAAAGATGTAGTTGGTACAATGTTGTTGTTTTAATTATTATGAATGGTTGGTATTGATGTTATGTTTGGATGTTAAATGTTTGGATGTTTTGTTTTGTTTTGTTTGGTTATGTTTTGTTTGGTTATGTATGGGTGTTTGGTTGTATTTGCTGTATTGGCTGTTTGATATGGGTGTTATGTCTGATTAATATAGGTGTTACGTCTGGTTGATGTGGGTGCTATATTATGTGGGTGCTACATGTCTAGATGGTATAGTAGGTTGGGTGTTTGGTTGGTTGGTTAGTTAGTTGGTTGGTTAGTTGATAATTGGGTTAACATGATTGGGTTAACATGATAATTGGGTTAATATGATGTTGAGATGATGTTGAGAGTAATATGATGCTTGTAGTAATAAGATTTTGAGGTGGAACAAGTATGGTTGGACTCATGTTTTTAAGAAATAATTGTATGGTTGCTAGGTATGGTTGGACTCGTGTTTTTTAAGATATGATTGTATGGTTGGTTGCTTGGTATGGATGTATGGTTGTTTGGTATGGTTGCTTGGTATGGTTGCTTGGTATGGATGTTATGTTGGGTTAGTATGGTTGCTTTATATGGATGTTATGTTATGTTGTGTTGTGTTGTTATGTTTGACATTGGTATTAATGATAATGTGATTAATATTATTATGTGAGGCAAAATAAGTATTGAATATGGCTAGTTATGACTGGACTCTAGAGTTACCAGGTTCCTTCCTATATGGATCAGTTGTAGGTTATGCAATGTCCCCCTCGCAGAGGGACAACCGAGACATCTGAAACTTTCCAGGCTAGGTGGTACCGAACCCTATTACTAATCAACATTGATATGTGTATATGTGCTTGTATAAGACAAGCATTGCCAATTCATCCTTATTTTAATTGTATTTATATGTCCAATTAGTGTATATTATATGTATTAAATGTAAAAAATATTTATCAGATTAGTGTGTATTAAGTGTACATTATAGTGTATATTTTAGTGACAGTGATTGTAATTTGGTTTGGTTATTTTTTGTGTTTTATTATATATGTATATTAAGATGTAATGTAATCATGGCGATACGACATGACTTAATATGATGAATATAGCGATATGATATAATATAGTGATATGATGATAGATCCCTAGAGTGATATAATGATAGATGATAGATGCAAATTTATGATATAATGATAGATGTAATTTTTTGTGATAGATGTTAGATGTAATGATATATGATTTGTTATGATGTTATATAATAATGGCCAATAATGGTCAGTGAAGTAGTGTATTGATTATTTTAATATGGTGATTGATTAATTTGTTAGGTGTGATAAATTATATGGTCAAAGAGGCACAACAAAGTCCAAGGATGGGAAGTACAACAAAGCTGGGATGGGAAGTACAACAAAGTTGGGAAGTACAACAAAGCCTAAGGATGGAAAGTACAACAAAGCTAAAGGATGGGAAATAAAACAAAAATTAAAATAGATGAGAAGTACAACAAAGCTGAAGATGAGAAGAGAAAGGACTGGTTTATATGACTGTTTATATATGACATGGATGTGACAAGACCACAATGACATCGCTAGAAGACTACATGACATGAAGGCACCGAGGCATCGCACCGACACGGTCAGAAGATTAGATTTCCAGATGAGATGTTATGATTAGATAATATGATTAGATGATATGACTGGATGAAGAGACTTGATGAAGATGAGGATGGCAACTAGACGAGGATATCAGTGATGATACCCACAGTAGTATATATAGTTGAGCGTGCTTGAATAATAAAATAAGATAAAAAAGGTGTGTTTGAATAAATACGGTGCGCTCGAACAGTTGACCCCCAGGGCAAGGAAATAGAATAGTACCGATTATATTGATTATATATATTTTTCATATTACTGAGTTAGTATTAAGTTTTTAGTCCCGAGTTGATTTCAAAAACAAAATTAGTATTGGTTACAAAATAAAATAATTATAGGAATAAAAAATCATGGAGCTTTAGGCATAGGCATACCCATAGATGTAATAGATGCAACCGCTCGATGATAGACCGAATGATGGTAGACTGAATGACGGACCAATAGAGGAGATGAACTTTTCTTATGTAAAAATAACTGTGGTAATAACCATTTGTGTGTCTTAATAATTTTATTCAGCTGTATTTTTGGCCTATATTAGATATTGTAATATTTTATAAAAGACTATTACTACATATATATTGTATATATTTATTGCCATTTGAAGAAAATCTTATATAGTCACAATACATAATTTAAGATAGTTTTATAACATTAGAAAAGTTTTTAGGAAAGATGTTTTGAAAAATATGTTGAAAAACATTAGAAAATATTACAGTAATTTGTTTGGAATAGAAATTTCAAATAAAAATTACAAAGGGCAATTTACACTGTGATTTTTGATGCTTGTGCTTAAGTATGATTTTTGTTCTTTGATTTGCTCCAGTCTTAGGTTAATATCCTTTCTCCTTTTTATTAGTTCACCCTCTTCCTTTACCAGATTAGTATTTTGTGCACACAGCGCCATCATTTTGTTTATCCATGGTCTGCCTAGGGCTATGTCGACCCTGTCGTCAACCCTTGCATCTGGGGTTTTTGTGCTTGGGGTATGAAGATCTGGGCTAGGCTGAGAGCTAGTGACTGAGGTGGCATTGAGGCTGTTATCATTGTGGTTGTCATCATTGTCCTGACTTTGGATGCCTCCGGTTTCCATTGTTTCCATTGTTTCTAAGGTTTCTAAGGCCCCAAGACGATTGAATTTTTATTTTATTTATAACAAAAATGTCTAAGAGAAATGATTAAACCTTTTAAGGTTTCAAAACGATTGAACCTCACGATTTTGAGAGAATTTATTGAAAGACTGAGAGAATTGATTAGACCCCCATACAAAAATGACTTATACATAAATGATCTATAAGAAAAGTGATCGGTGATAGGATTGCCACTACTACGACAAAATATGGCTACTATAATTATTATAGTTATTAAGATAAAATATAGTTATTATTAATTATAACAACTATTAATCTAATTAATTGCATTAATTGCATTAATTGTATATAAATTATTTATAAATTACTGTATATATATATGTAAATTATTTTAATTAAGATTATGTTATGATAAAATTGTTATGATAAAATTGTTTAATAAAAATGTTGTTTAATAAAAATGATTAATAGAATCGTCAGTGTGTATTTCATATATAACAGATTCCTTCATCAGGGGTTAGGAAATCTGTTAGGACATAACTCAGAGTAGCTCCGAGATAGTCGCGTGTTTCTGCCTTGGGCCCAGGCCTAACCCAACACGCAAATACACAACGTCGATTCCATTAGTTCGCCATTTTTATTTTGTCCAAGATGTGGGAGAGCTTCGACGTTGAGATTGAAAAATCGACCGTAATGTGGCAAGGATAAGCATTAGAATTGTGCCTTTTTGGAACTTTGCGTCTCTTTGGATCTTTGGAGCGGTTCATAAGTTAGGTAAGCCATCAATAAAATGTTTATTTACAAATTAAATGTTTATTTACAAATTAAAATAATTAGTCTACTCTAGCTGTGCTATAACATTTTAGTTTTAGTTTGTATTGTATTACCTATATATAACGGCTTCAACTCCAGCATGTGGATTATTATTTATAAAATTACCTGAATTGGTGGTGTCCATTACGGAACAATTCATCCACGTGAAAGTGTTAAGTAGAGAAGTCCGCCAATATTGTGGAAAGGAGACGAGATACTTGAGCGGTTTAATTTAACGTCGTTTGTACAGAAAAAATGTGTTTGATAACGACTGATTATTCGTTATTTTCATTACGAAGGTAGAAACGGTTGTATTTTAAATAAGGTGCGCGAGCATATGTAATAATCTGCGAGTATGCAATGTTTTGAAAATAATTGATGACGATCGATGTTTTGAAGCTTACATTGAAAATAACAGTTATAGTTGTTGCAGCGAGAAAGATTGTTAAAAATCATTTTACGAGAGAACTGGTGAGGATAACGTAATGCTAAACTTGAGAGCATTATGTATGTGGCGACAAAGATTGAATGAGTGGCATGGCGGACGTAAACTGAAGTCGGAGTTAAGAGATGTAGACAAAAGACTAATAGAGATAAATAGCAAGAAGATTATGTTATATGGATTGTATATGGAAACAAGTGAGCAGTTTACCTACAATGACGGACAGATAAACATTGACAACATACTAAAAGGGGAGCAGATAAACAGTAATAGTATATCAGATGAGGAGAAAGGATTTACAACGAAGGATGGGAGTGGAGGAAAAGATGGGAGTGGAGGAAAAGATGGGAGTGGAGGAAAGGAACACATAGTTAGTTTGGAGAATGAAATAATGGGTTTGGAGAAACATGTCAAGGATATTATACAGAGACGTAGTAATTATTTTAAGAAAGATGTGGAGGAAGTGCAAGACCATAGAAGAAGCAGGAAATTAAAGGGAAGACCAAGTGTTGATTTACTTGAATTAAAAGATGTGATAAGAGTTTACAATGTTATGTTACAAGAGAGGCAGGCATTGTTAAAGGAGGACTTCTTGTGTAAGATAGGAGAGATTAGAAGACAACAATTACAGCAAGAGTTACAGCAAGAGATTGGAAGAGAAAGGAACTCCAGAGGCGAATGTTATCATAATTTTACTGATCAGAGGTTTAATAATTATGAGACAAAAATATTAAATCAGAATCCTGGTTATGTGCCGGAAGAGGTTACTAATAGTGGAAGTAGCAATGAACATTTGAAAATAATAAGTGATGATATGTTATTGAATTATCTTAAGGTGGCTTTATATAAGAGTTGTACTGGGAGGGGACGAAGATTGGAGATTTATGCTAAAATTAGACAACGAAGGAGAAAAAATAAATTATCTATGCGTGGGAGGGGGATGAAGGGTGATAAACGAAAGGAGATACTCCGACTGTTACGTCATCCTGATATATCTACTGTCGATAAGAATTTTGTTTATAAGGTTTTTGAAGCCATAGATCAGGAATGTAATGTAAACGAGTGTAAGAGAGATAAGGGAGGTATGCAGGCTAATATTGGTGGCATACATGTAGTAAGTAAGGAGTTGTTGACAATTCAAAATTTGAGTGAGTTAAAGGGGGTAGTGGTAAGGGAAGCAGATAAAGGTTTGGGTTGGTCTGTTAATACATTAGACTGGTATAAACGAGAATATCAACGACATCTAAAGAGTGAGTTTTATGAGTATGTTGGACCATGTAGTTTAGTTAAAGATATTATTATTGACTATAAATACAAATTATCTGTTATATTAGAGAGATATCAGGTTGATAGTGATTTACATAATGTTTTATTAACAACCCCTAAAGAGGGATATGTGTTGCCAAGTATGAATTTAATGCCAAAGGTTCACAAATTAAAGGAAAGTGCTAAACCAGAGTTGGAAAAGGATTTGACTGGTAGGCCTATAATTACTGGTTATGGGTGGTGTACTGTAGAATTATCAAAATTTTTACAGTTGGAGTTGTCAATAATTAGTATTAAGTTAAAAAATCATATGAGAGAATTAGGAATGGATGTTGGAGTAATAAATAGTACTACAGAATTTCTAGAGAGGATAAGTAGTTATGAGATGATGGATGATGTAAATTATTCATTAATTACTTATGATTTTAAGGATTTATTTACTAATGTTATGGCTGTTGATGTGAAGCGTGTGTTAGAGGGGATGTGCTATTTACTAGGTTATGAAATAAATTATATTTCTTATTTATTAGATCTTTATAATCTATGTAATAGCAGTAACTATTTTTATGTTGGCGATTATATTTATAGACAGTGTAAGGGTGTACCTATGGGTTGTTATTATTCGAAGGAAGTATCTGATTTGGTTTTATTATATTCTGAATATTTATTTCTATTAACTCATGAAGATGAAGATAATATTATATGTGTTATGAGTAGATATGCTGATGACGGTTTTCTTTTAGTAAAAACCAGAGATACGAACAGGATTAAGAGGGAGTTAGATAGATTAATGTTATATTATCCTTTAAATTTAATAGTAAAATTCGAAATCAATTATTATAGTTGTGTTTATTTAGATGTTAGATTGTTATTAGATGATGTATCTATTCGTTTAAGAAAAGTACATAGGATGACTTATTTTAAATTACATCATAGGTTTAATTATTTAACTATGAAGTCTAATCATCCTAGTAATATTTTTAGTGGTTTAGTACGTAATGAGAGTATTAGGTATGCAAGGATTTCTAGTACAAAGGATGATTATGATCATACAATGGCATTATATTTTTTACGGATGAGAAGATTGGGTTATAAGTCTTCTTTTTTGGCGAAACATAAGGTGTCTTTTAATAAATATAATTCTAATTATAATTGTCACATAGCTGCAGGTTTAAAGAGGAGTTTGACTGTAAGTAATGATTCCAGAATTTGTAGATTTGCTTATGGTAATAAACTATTAAATAAGAAATTAACAAGGATAATAAACGTGGCATCACGTTATGGTGGAGAATTGAAAAGGATTATATTAGTGAGGTACGTAATGCCCAAGTTACGGGAACGTATAAGTACTAAGGCTAAATTACATTCTCGATTGGTTAGGTGGCATGTATGATTTATATTAGTTAAGTAGTATGAATTTAACTAAGCAGCTAAATGATATGAATTTTTACCACTTATATGTATGTATGAATTGCAAGATATAATTGTATGAAGGAATTGAGGATAATAAAATTATGTTTATGTTTATTTTTTATTTATTTAATTTTGTTTTGTTAGTTAGCAATGGCGTATTAAGCCTATAGGGCATATCTAGCCTATATGGCGTGTCTAGCCTATAGGCCCGTAGGCCCGGGCCTACACATTTTTAGCCTGAGGATGCGAGCTGTCAAAATACACAAAACATGACCTGGAAGTGCAGTAGAAGCCCTTTGTGAAAGTCTAAATCTGAAAATAATTCTGGGAAGCATGCTTCTGGACCTCTCAACAAGAAGCGACCCTTACGGATCGGTTGTTTGTTTGGGTCTACTAATTTAAAAACCTGGCTAGTATGCCACTGGTTAGTATTATATAGTAGTATAAAGATGTAGTTGGTACAATGTTGTTGTTTTAATTATTATGAATGGTTGGTATTGATGTTATGTTTGGATGTTAAATGTTTGGATGTTTTGTTTTGTTTTGTTTGGTTATGTTTTGTTTGGTTATGTATGGGTGTTTGGTTGTATTTGCTGTATTGGCTGTTTGATATGGGTGTTATGTCTGATTAATATAGGTGTTACGTCTGGTTGATGTGGGTGCTATATTATGTGGGTGCTACATGTCTAGATGGTATAGTAGGTTGGGTGTTTGGTTGGTTGGTTAGTTAGTTGGTTGGTTAGTTGATAATTGGGTTAACATGATTGGGTTAACATGATAATTGGGTTAATATGATGTTGAGATGATGTTGAGAGTAATATGATGCTTGTAGTAATAAGATTTTGAGGTGGAACAAGTATGGTTGGACTCATGTTTTTAAGAAATAATTGTATGGTTGCTAGGTATGGTTGGACTCGTGTTTTTTAAGATATGATTGTATGGTTGGTTGCTTGGTATGGATGTATGGTTGTTTGGTATGGTTGCTTGGTATGGTTGCTTGGTATGGATGTTATGTTGGGTTAGTATGGTTGCTTTATATGGATGTTATGTTATGTTGTGTTGTGTTGTTATGTTTGACATTGGTATTAATGATAATGTGATTAATATTATTATGTGAGGCAAAATAAGTATTGAATATGGCTAGTTATGACTGGACTCTAGAGTTACCAGGTTCCTTCCTATATGGATCAGTTGTAGGTTATGCAATGTCCCCCTCGCAGAGGGACAACCGAGACATCTGAAACTTTCCAGGCTAGGTGGTACCGAACCCTATTACTAATCAACATTGATATGTGTATATGTGCTTGTATAAGACAAGCATTGCCAATTCATCCTTATTTTAATTGTATTTATATGTCCAATTAGTGTATATTATATGTATTAAATGTAAAAAATATTTATCAGATTAGTGTGTATTAAGTGTACATTATAGTGTATATTTTAGTGACAGTGATTGTAATTTGGTTTGGTTTTTTTTTGTGTTTTATTATATATGTATATTAAGATGTAATGTAATCATGGCGATACGACATGACTTAATATGATGAATATAGCGATATGATATAATATAGTGATATGATGATAGATCCCTAGAGTGATATAATGATAGATGATAGATGCAAATTTATGATATAATGATAGATGTAATTTTTTGTGATAGATGTTAGATGTAATGATATATGATTTGTTATGATGTTATATAATAATGGCCAATAATGGTCAGTGAAGTAGTGTATTGATTATTTTAATATGGTGATTGATTAATTTGTTAGGTGTGATAAATTATATGGTCAAAGAGGCACAACAAAGTCCAAGGATGGGAAGTACAACAAAGCTGGGATGGGAAGTACAACAAAGTTGGGAAGTACAACAAAGCCTAAGGATGGAAAGTACAACAAAGCTAAAGGATGGGAAATAAAACAAAAATTAAAATAGATGAGAAGTACAACAAAGCTGAAGATGAGAAGAGAAAGGACTGGTTTATATGACTGTTTATATATGACATGGATGTGACAAGACCACAATGACATCGCTAGAAGACTACATGACATGAAGGCACCGAGGCATCGCACCGACACGGTCAGAAGATTAGATTTCCAGATGAGATGTTATGATTAGATAATATGATTAGATGATATGACTGGATGAAGAGACTTGATGAAGATGAGGATGGCAACTAGACGAGGATATCAGTGATGATACCCACAGTAGTATAGTTGAGCGTGCTTGAATAATAAAATAAGATAAAAAAGGTGTGTTTGAATAAATACGGTGCGCTCGAACAGTTGACCCCCAGGGCAAGGAAATAGAATAGTACCGATTATATTGATTATATATATTTTTCATATTACTGAGTTAGTATTAAGTTTTTAGTCCCGAGTTGATTTCAAAAACAAAATTAGTATTGGTTACAAAATAAAATAATTATAGGAATAAAAAATCATGGAGCTTTAGGCATAGGCATACCCATAGATGTAATAGATGCAACCGCTCGATGATAGACCGAATGATGGTAGACTGAATGACGGACCAATAGAGGAGATGAACTTTTCTTATGTAAAAATAACTGTGGTAATAACCATTTGTGTGTCTTAATAATTTTATTCAGCTGTATTTTTGGCCTATATTAGATATTGTAATATTTTATAAAAGACTATTACTACATATATTGGTATGTGTATATTTACTTGTATAAGACAAGCATCACCAATTCATACTTATTCCTTTCTTTTGTGTATTATTATCTTATGTGTATTGTATTTATATGTGTCAGACTAGTGACAGTGTGTTACATGTAGATTATAGTGATAATTAATTAATTTGAAGAGTGGGTTATTATGAAATATATTTAAATAGTGGTATGAAATTGATTAATGTGATTATGGTATGAAACTGATTAATGTGATTATGCCATGGATATGTGTATATTTACTTGTATAAGACAAGCATCACCAATTCATACTTATTCCTTTCTTTTGTGTATTATTATCTTATGTGTATTGTATTTATATGTGTCAGACTAGTGACAGTGTGTTACATGTAGATTATAGTGATAATTAATTAATTTGAAGAGTGGGTTATTATGAAATATATTTAAATAGTGGTATGAAATTGATTAATGTGATTATGGTATGAAACTGATTAATGTGATTATGCCATGGATATGATATTGGATTGGAACTTTGAATGTTGAGTATAAAAATATATATATCTTAAGCTAGTATATAACTATAACCATTATTGGTTAAATGATGTTCCCCCTACCCCCCTTATTTTCATTTTATTTACATCAATTTATTTATTTCTAATTTATTTATCTAAAATATTTAGAGTAAAAATTATGTGAAAATACTTTTACACTAAGGCTACACTAGAATTGGATTGCCAAACGTGTATTTCTGATTAACAGACCCCTTCTTCAGGGATTAGGAAGTCTGTTAGGAGGGTTAAACATAACCAGACTTCGAGCGGAAAACATGAAAAAGTAAGTAAAAACGTATTTTAGCATACTTAACTTTAACTCCATTGTCAACCTAATCTCCTTTGTCCACTTAATATAACCAAGCTCAATAATCCTACCAGTTCATTCAAAAAAATTCGGCGACCTAACATTTTATAAACAAAATGGCTGACGCATAGAATTAGCCGTGTGTATTTGCGTGTTGGGTTAGGCCTGGGCCCGAGGCAGAAACACGCGACCGTCTCAGAGCACCTCTGGGATTTAGGTCCTAACAGACTTCCTAACTCCTGAAGAAGGAGTCTGTTAATCAGAAATACACGCTTGGCAATTCAATTCTAATGCAGCCTTAATGTAAAAGTATTTTTTACATATTTTTACTCTAAATATTTTTTACTCTAAATATTTTACTCTAAGTATTTTAGGTAAATAAAATAAAATGCAAAAATAGGGGGGGGGGGGGGTAGAATGAACATCATTTAACCAATAAATTATAATGATTACAGTTATATACTAGCTTAAGACATATTTTTATACTCAATATTCAAAGAAATTATTTCCATAATATACTTTTCCCCTACATAATTTATTCACATATCATATTTTATCAAATCATATCCATGGCATAATCACGGTAATCAATTTTCATACCACTATTTACATGTATATATTTCATAATAACCCACTCTTCAAATTATCACTCAACATTTTTAAAATAAGTATGAATTGTAAATGCTTGCTTACACAAGCACACTAACACTGCTTGCTTGTACAAGTAGTCATTAACACCACATACATGTATAATACCTTCACCCATATAATATAAACTTAGACTTAGTTAACAGTGTCCTTCACTCATAATAATCCTTCTATTAATCATAATAAAAACTATACTTTTTAACAATTTCACTGATACTAAATAAGTTAGAAAATAAGTAAGAATTTGGTGGTGCTTGCTTGTGCAAGCCCAGGTTGAGAATCTTTCCAAGATCTTGGGAAGATCTTTCAAGGATCTTCCCAAGATCTTTCCAAGATCTTGTCAAGATCTTACTTATTTCTTGCAAGATCTTGTGCAAAGACCCTGCAGGATCCTGCAGGATCTTTGCAAAGATCTTAGCAAGATCTTACAGAATCTTTATAAATAATGCCAAGATCCTGCAAGATCTTAAGAAAAAAATGCCTAGATCCTGCAAGATCTTACAGGATCTTTATAAACATTGCCTGATCCTGTAAGATCTTACAGGATCTTTATAAAAAAATGCCGAGATCCTGCAAGATCTTACAGAATCTTTATAAATATTGCCAAGATCCTACAAGATCTTACGAGATCTTACATGATCTTAAGAAAAAAATGCCTAGATCCTGTAAGATCTTACAGGATCTTTATAAACATTGCCTGATCCTGCAAGATCTTACAGGATCTTTATTAAAAAAATCCTAGATCCTGCAAGATCTTACAGGATCTTTATGAAAGTTGCCCAGATCCTGCAAGATCTTACAAGATCTTAAGAAAGAAATTACCAGATCCTGCAAGATCTTTATAAAAATTGCCTAGATCCTGCAAGATCTTAAAGGATCTTTATAAAAATTGCCTAGATCCTGTAAGATCTTACAGGATCTTTTTAAAAATTGCCTAGATCCTGCAAGATCTTACAGGATCTTAAGAAAGAAATTAACAGATCCTGCAAGATCTTACAGGATTCCATACCAATGATACATATCTTGGTAAGATTGCATACTAAAAGGATCTTGCACTAAGGAAGCATGGCTTGTTCTCCATCCTCATAAATTCGGTAAATATGAACCTAAAACTTGCCTTGGTTACTAATTTTTGCTTGCTCTTTCATTTCTGGCATCCATATCGTTCTATTTTGGCTCCCTTCACTATTTACACCCAAATTGTATACCATAGTTGTCATTAAACACAAAAAAATAACACTGACAGTAATTGTTTTAAAACTCTATGTATAGTTTTAATTAATAGAAACATGCATACATGTAAGTGAGTTATCATTACAATCGCCAGACAGTGAAATGCTCCTATTTCTATAAATAAGTTAAAACTATTCAGACATTTACAAACTGCATGTACATGTAGTTTGAATTATATACAATACACATATGTAATCCATTTCAAAATTGTTTTATTCTACTAGTTTAAGAGTCTTGCTGATTTTGATAAATAAACTAAATTAGTAAGACTATTTACTAAATGACTGACAATATTATTAAAGTTAATGTCACCTAAATTAGAGGGTACGACTGCAGCTCTAAAAACCTTGCATTTTATTGGACCCCCTTTGAGCCACACTATAAAGAAAGTTATTGTTTAGCGAATTAAAATGACATAGTTGAGATGCAGTAGCAAAAACTGCATCTCATGGAAAATGTAGGAATTCCATCACTGTAACTGGACTTCAGTGACTTTTGAGATGAATTTTTTAGAGATTTGTTGCTTAGCGAATCATGTTATCATGCCATATATGTACAAGTATCTTAGGCAGACACTAGAAAATATTCACAGTAAGAGAAACATGAAATATCTAGAACAGGGCTTTCAAAATCAGAGTAGATGGTCAACATGTACATGTACACGTAGAAAGGTTGGCTGCCATGTCAGTGCCAGGGTATTAATGTATAGATGATCAGTAGATTCAAAATTCAAGTCTGGTAAAAAATAGCTGCTGATTTGCCACAAAGAAGCTGCCAGAGTCCCGATGGGAGTCAGGTTATTTTGAATGCCTTGCTAGGAATTTCAAGCCCTTGCTTATTGTAGAAAAGCTGGTAATTCCTAGAGAATCTTAAAAACAGTAACTGCAGGTCAGCCAGTCTTTGAATTCCTTGGAATTTCAGGTAATTACATTGAATCTAAAAATAAAAATAAATTGAGTTTGCCACCCATATTAGAACCAAATGTAAAAACAAGAGTTTATTATCATAGATCTGTAGAACTTTAAAGTGAGCCTTTGCTGAAAAAAACAATGTTTGCTCTCCAATGCTCCTTATGGATGCCTAAATCTGTTATGGTGTTTGCCGTTAAACTCATTTGAATTTTCCATATGCTGCCATCTTGAATCATATGATATCACAGTGTTGCTTCTATTGTCATAAAACAAATAGCTCCTTTGTTGTGTAACAATAGGGGCAACACTGTGACTTCATAAAATCTAAGATGGCCACACGCAGAAACTCAAATTAGTGTTACAGACAGAAAAATTGAAGGGCTGTGTGCAAAAAGGACGTAAGTGACTCTTGATCACATTCTAAATTCTCCTTCAATTTCTTTGTTTTCTAAGGGAGGATTTAGAATGTGATTAAGAATCACACAGCCCTTCAATTGGTCCATAAGGCGGCTAAACAAAAAATATTTGCAACCAGTTTTGAAAGTTTGGTCACCAGGGCAAAAATCTTAGTTATATTGGCGACCAGAAGGTTGCAATGTTGAGCCCTGGCAGGACAGTTACAATGTACACAGCAACAGATACACAGGGAATAAATATTTGAGAGTGAACATTGTTTTTCAACTGAGGTTCCCTTTAAACATTTAGCCACTATGAGTTTTTAAATCTGACTACATGTATATAATATATTCTTAATATAATTATGCTGAAACTGCTGTCAGAAATACACGTATAGTAAAACTGATTTATAATACAAGTACCAGCATCAGTACAGACTTCCAATTATGGTTTTATATTAAAAATAATATTTATACTAAAGGTTAGAGTTTAAAGGGGCTGTGTCATGGTATTCATGATCATGAGCGGCTTTTGTAATGATCTCCTTAACGATCTCCTGACAGGTTTGTAGCATGAAAGGATTAAGTTAGAGCAAGAATTTCAGGAAAAAAGCAAGTTGACTCCAAACATGGACAATTTTTGCAAACAAATATTATTTTTTGGACAAAATCTAAAAACCACTGAATGTGCTTGGAAACATTTTGCAGTCTCGGCTGCACAGTTATTTTCAGCAACTAAGGAACCTTGTGCATATGTGGGGTGGTTAAAATGAAAGCAAAAATGACTAACAAATTGTATGCAAAAAGAATGACTGAATACAGGTGTTACACCTTAACATAGCCCCCTTAACATCTAGCTTAGGGTTGAGGCAAAAACTAACAGAGTTGATAATTTAATGTTTCATATGACATTATAACTTTTAGTTTATTTAGTTATAGGTTTTATAAACTATACAGTTACAAATGTTTCTGATCTTCACTCACTACTTGGCAGTCAACTTTTCCCTGATTAGCTTTCATTGTTGGTGATGATTTAAATAATTAACTCTTCAGCCCCAACATTTGCCATTTGGAGTCTGATCAAAATTTAACCAAATGTATAGAGAAAAGAAGAATTTGGATGTGACTTTTGGGGCTGAAAGGGTTAAAAACTTTGGCCCTGCATCTTGAATTCTAAGCCAGCCTGTAAAAAACAATTAACCAAAATAAGAATGAGTGCCGGTACTGTGGAGTGTGGTGTATAAAGTCCCGGATAAAGTCCCGTGCGGTTTGCCAGCTGGAAACTGGAAATCGACAAATATGTTTCTACATCCACTTCCGTTACGTTTCTACCAAAGTCACTTCGGTTTTGTGGCAGATTGTGTTGATCAGGATATCGAGATTTAAATGAGAAGCACTCTAACATGAAACATTTTAGAATGATAAAATTCGAAAGAGGATTAAAATCGGATGAGTTTCGTCGTTCCAAAAAGGCAGAATCGAAAACTTGATCTCTTGCAAGGAAAAGCAAGTATTTGACCACATACATTGTAGGAGCTTTCATAAATAGTTTCTCCAAATATATCCTGGAATATATTCAAGTATACTGACTACAGGGCTCCAACTACATTATAGCAAATGAGCAAATATATTCTGTAAGAACAAATTTATTAACGAACCGAACGCGAACATAAACTTCTGCTCACCTTCTGAATGAATGTCTTCAGAAATTCATCTCTTCCAGAACTGAAACTGCCTCTCGCTTGGAGCAGTTATTATTATCTTTCATCTGATGAATATTGGCATTGAAATGCTATTGAAAAGACTATGTAAGCGACCATAAAACTCCAACACCGAACCGAAGGAAAAACGTGATGGCGCCTATTAACATTTGAAATGTGCAAGTGCTACCAAATATGGATGTAGACTTGGTTCTAGGCCACTCGGTTAAAGCACAGGCAGCCCAAGCTGCCTCAAACCAAAAATAAACACATCAGTGATGAACAGGAACAACTTCTCAATGCACAGGTAATATTTCATGACTTTATTTACTGTTTTAAGACAGTTTCAGAGTTTTCTATAAAAAAAACATACATTCCTTGTAAAAATCATTAACTTCGACTGCCTGTGGTTCCATGTTATTCGAATTTCTCAACGAAAGCACAGATTTTTAAAGGCTGGATGAAAATATTTTGCTACATTAAGCAATGGGAATTTTCTTTTTCGACAAGCCAGCCAAATCGGTGAGTAATACCAAGGCTTTAGTCTAAAACAACCAGGATAAGATATATAGCAATGTTAGACTTTTTTTATCCTCTCAACAACAATCAACATTACATGTGTGAAGTTCGGAAAGTTTTAATTAAGCTACTTTATTTCTTATGAACTGATTTTCACTGTAAAGTTTGACCAACTTACAAATAAAATATTTAGAGATTACATTTGAGTGAGAGTCTTTCCAAGATCTTGATAAGATCTTGCAAGATCTTTAAAGAATCTTTCCAAGATCTTGTAAGATATTGGTAAGATCATACAAAACCAATGATTTCAAGATCTTGTAAGATCTTGTGAGATCTTAATAAGATCTTTCCAAGATCTTGTAAGATCTTGATAAGAACGTACAAGAAAATATTTCAAGATCTTGTAAGTCATCTTTAGAGAATCTTTCCAAGATCTTGTAAGATCTTGATAAGATCTTGATAAGATATTGGTAAGATCTTACAAAACATGATTTCAAGATCTTGTAAGATCTTGGTAAGATCATGCAAGATCTTTAGAGAATCATTCCAAGACCTTGATAAGATCTTGATAAGATCTTACAAAACATGATTTCAAGATCTTGTAAGATCTTTATAAGATCTTTCCATGATCTTGTAAGATCTTGATAAGATCTTACAAGAAAATATTTCAAGATCTTATAAGATCTTTAGAGGATCTTTCCAAGATCTTGTAAGATCTTTATAAGATCTTTCCATGATCTTGTAAGATCTTATCAAGATCTTACAAGAAAATATTTCAAGATCTTATAAGATCTTTAGAGGATCTTTCCAAGATCTTGTAAGATCTTTATAAGATCTTTCCATGATCTTGTAAGATCTTGATAAGATCTTACAAGAAAATATTTAAAGATCTTATATGATCTTTAAAGGATCTTTCCAAGATCTTGTAAGATCTTATAAGTTCTTATAAGATCTTTGTAAGATCTTGTCAAGATTATTTTTTTTTAGTAAAAAATGTTTTTGTAAGATTATGCAAGTTCTTGGCAAGATCTTTGCAAGACTTAGTAAGATCTTACCAAGATTTAGTAAGATCTTGGCAAGATTCTTTCCAGGTAAGATCTTTGTAAGATCTTACAAGATCTTACAAGATCTTACAAGATCTTACAAGATCTTGACAAGATTCTCAACCTGGGAGTACATTAACACTAACACTGCTTGCTTGTACAAGTAGTCATTAACACCACATACATGTATAATACCTTCACCCATATAATATAAACTTAGACTTAGTTGGCACCTTCACTCGTAATAATCCTTCTATTAATCATAATAAAAACTATACTTTTTAACAATTTCACTGATACTAAATAAGTTAGAAAATAAGTAAGAATTTGGTGGTGCTTGCTTGTACAAGTACATTAACACCATAACCCACACAACAACATAACATCCATAACCAAGCAACCATACCAACCATGTGCTCATCATATCATATCAAACATGAATCCAATTAAACTGAGCCAAATATATATACTTATTCCACCTCAGCATCATATTACTCTCAGCATCATACTAATCACATTACTAATACCATCCACAGTCATTAAACAGTCATAAAACATTAATTAATATATTACACACATAACATCCAGTCATAGTCATAATCATGGAACACTTAATACTTTTCGTCAGTTTTAAACCCCAATAAAATCTCAGCTTAAAGCTAGTACACAAGCACTAAGCACAGGAACATTAAACAACAACAACAATACTGAGGCTAATGTCTCCTTGTAAACATTTTATTTAATTAAAACCTATCAACCTATACAACATTTAATTTAAGCCTATCGACCTGTACTACTTGAATTCAAATCATTTTTGCTCGCTCTATTCAAAACGATCATTTCCTATGACATCAGCTCTTTCGTAAAAAATAACGTATTATCCTCACGTTTGTAAATTGTCATCGTAATCAGCCGTTTTCTTTTGATCATCAACAGCTCATGTTTACGGTAAGCCAAAATTCCTAGAATTTTCTGACTCTTAAATTATTGCTCTCAATGTTATCTCTTATTAAGTCACATAACTAACTATATATAAAACGTTTAGACCTATTTTACATCCAAGGGTAAAGCACAAGACTGATCAAAGACTGATCAAAGGGGTGAAAACTACAAGAGCCAAGAGTTAAACATAACCAGTCTACTAACGAATAACACGAAAAAGTAAGTAAAACATATTTTAGCATACCTAATTTTATGTCCCTTGTCAACTTAATCTCCCTTGTCCACTTAACATAAACAAGCCAAATAATCCTACCGGTTCATTCAATAAAATTTGACGACCTAACTTACAATAGTCT
This sequence comes from Actinernus sp. WN-2022, assembly GCA_030867875.1. NCBI lineage: Eukaryota > Metazoa > Cnidaria > Anthozoa > Actiniaria > Actinernidae > Actinernus > Actinernus sp. WN-2022. The sequence continues at coordinate 60,732,362 of JAOWCC010001589.1, forward strand.
AGTTTATAAACAAAATGGCTGACATATAGAATTGGCCGTGTGTATTTACGTGTTGGGTTAGGCCTGGGCCCGAGGCAGAAACACGTGACCGTCTCAGAACAACTCTGTGATTTAGGTCCTAACAGACTTCCTAATCCCTGAAGAAGGGGTCTGTTAATCAGAAATACACGTTTGGCAATCCAATTCTAGTGTAGCCTTAGTGTAAAAGTATTTTCACATAATTTTTACTCTAAATATTTTAGATAAATAAATTAGAAATAAATAAATTGTTGTAAATAAAATGAAAATAAGGGGGGTAGGGGGAACATCATTTAACCAATAATGGTTATAGTTATATACTAGCTTAAGATATATATATTTTTATACTCAACATTCAAAGTTCCAATCCAATATCATATCCATGGCATAATCACATTAATCAGTTTCATACCATAATCACATTAATCAATTTCATACCACTATTTAAATATATTTCATAATAACCCACTCTTCAAATTAATTAATTATCACTATAATCTACATGTAACACACTGTCACTAGTCTGACACATATAAATACAATACACATAAGATAATAATACACAAAAGAAAGGAATAAGTATGAATTGGTGATGCTTGTCTTATACAAGTAAATATACACATACCAATGTAATTAGTAATAGGGTTCGGTACCACCTAGCCTGGACAGTTTCAGATGTCTCGGTTGCCCTTCTGCGAGGAGGACATTGCATAACCTACAACTGATCCATAAAGGAAGGAACCTGGTAGCTCTATAGACCAACCATAATTAGCCATATTCAATACTTATTTCGCCTCAACATCATATTAATCACATTATTAATACCCATGTCAGCTGACCAGCTGTCAACCAACCATATCATAACACCCATACATACATGTAACACCCATATCACCCACACAACAACATAACATCCATAACCCACACAACAACATAACATCCATAACCAAGCAACCATACCAACCATACCAACCATGTGCTCATCATATCATATCAAACATGAATCCAATTAAACTGAGCCAAATATATATACTTATTCCACCTCAGCATCATATTACTCTCAGCATCATACTAATCACATTACTAATACCATCCACAGTCATTAAACAGTCATAAAACATTAATTAATATATTACACACATAACATCCAGTCATAGTCATAATCATGGAACACTTAATACTTTTCGTCAGTTTTAAACCCCAATAAAATCTCAGCTTAAAGCTAGTACACAAGCACTAAGCACAGGAACATTAAACAACAACAACAATACTGAGGCTAATGTCTCCTTGTAAACATTTTATTTAATTAAAACCTATCAACCTATACAACATTTAATTTAAGCCTATCGACCTGTACTACTTGAATTCAAATCATTTTTGCTCGCTCTATTCAAAACGATCATTTCCTATGACATCAGCTCTTTCGTAAAAAATAACGTATTATCCTCACGTTTGTAAATTGTCATCGTAATCAGCCGTTTTCTTTTGATCATCAACAGCTCATGTTTACGGTAAGCCAAAATTCCTAGAATTTTCTGACTCTTAAATTATTGCTCTCAATGTTATCTCTTATTAAGTCACATAACTAACTATATATAAAACGTTTAGACCTATTTTACATCCAAGGGTAAAGCACAAGACTGATCAAAGACTGATCAAAGGGGTGAAAACTACAAGAGCCAAGAGTTAAACATAACCAGTCTACTAACGAATAACACGAAAAAGTAAGTAAAACATATTTTAGCATACCTAATTTTATGTCCCTTGTCAACTTAATCTCCCTTGTCCACTTAACATAAACAAGCCAAATAATCCTACCGGTTCATTCAATAAAATTTGACGACCTAACTTACAATAGTCTAGTTTATAAACAAAATGGCTGACATATAGAATTGGCCGTGTGTATTTACGTGTTGGGTTAGGCCTGGGCCCGAGGCAGAAACACGTGACCGTCTCAGAGCAACTCTGTGATTTAGGTCCTAACAGACTTCCTAATCCCTGAAGAAGGGGTCTGTTAATCAGAAATACACGTTTGGCAATCCAATTCTAGTGTAGCCTTAGTTTAAAAGTATTTTCACATAATTTTTACTCTAAATATTTTAGATAAATAAATTAGAAATAAATAAATTGTTGTAAATAAAATGAAAATAAGGGGGGTAGGGGGAACATCATTTAACCAATAATGGTTATAGTTATATACTAGCTTAAGATATATATATTTTTATACTCAACATTCAAAGTTCCAATCCAATATCATATCCATGGCATAATCACATTAATCAGTTTCATACCATAATCACATTAATCAATTTCATACCACTATTTAAATATATTTCATAATAACCCACTCTTCAAATTAATTAATTATCACTATAATCTACATGTAACACACTGTCACTAGTCTGACACATATAAATACAATACACATAAGATAATAATACACAAAAGAAAGGAATAAGTATGAATTGGTGATGCTTGTCTTATACAAGTAAATATACACATACCAATGTAATTAGTAATAGGGTTCGGTACCACCTAGCCTGGACAGTTTCAGATGTCTCGGTTGCCCTTCTGCGAGGAGGACATTGCATAACCTACAACTGATCCATAAAGGAAGGAACCTGGTAGCTCTATAGACCAACCATAATTAGCCATATTCAATACTTATTTCGCCTCAACATCATATTAATCACATTATTAATACCCATGTCAGCTGACCAGCTGTCAACCAACCATATCATAACACCCATACATACATGTAACACCCATATCACCCACACAACAACATAACATCCATAACCCACACAACAACATAACATCCATAACCAAGCAACCATACCAACCATGTGCTCATCATATCATATCAAACATGAATCCAATTAAACTGAGCCAAATATATATACTTATTCCACCTCAGCATCATATTACTCTCAGCATCATACTAATCACATTACTAATACCATCCACAGTCATTAAACAGTCATAAAACATTAATTAATATATTACACACATAACATCCAGTCATAGTCATAATCATGGAACACTTAATACTTTTCGTCAGTTTTAAACCCCAATAAAATCTCAGCTTAAAGCTAGTACACAAGCACTAAGCACAGGAACATTAAACAACAACAACAATACTGAGGCTAATGTCTCCTTGTAAACATTTTATTTAATTAAAACCTATCAACCTATACAACATTTAATTTAAGCCTATCGACCTGTACTACTTGAATTCAAATCATTTTTGCTCGCTCTATTCAAAACGATCATTTCCTATGACATCAGCTCTTTCGTAAAAAATAACGTATTATCCTCACGTTTGTAAATTGTCATCGTAATCAGCCGTTTTCTTTTGATCATCAACAGCTCATGTTTACGGTAAGCCAAAATTCCTAGAATTTTCTGACTCTTAAATTATTGCTCTCAATGTTATCTCTTATTAAGTCACATAACTAACTATATATAAAACGTTTAGACCTATTTTACATCCAAGGGTAAAGCACAAGACTGATCAAAGACTGATCAAAGGGGTGAAAACTACAAGAGCCAAGAGTTAAACATAACCAGTCTACTAACGAATAACACGAAAAAGTAAGTAAAACATATTTTAGCATACCTAATTTTATGTCCCTTGTCAACTTAATCTCCCTTGTCCACTTAACATAAACAAGCCAAATAATCCTACCGGTTCATTCAATAAAATTTGACGACCTAACTTACAATAGTCTAGTTTATAAACAAAATGGCTGACATATAGAATTGGCCGTGTGTATTTACGTGTTGGGTTAGGCCTGGGCCCGAGGCAGAAACACGTGACCGTCTCAGAGCAACTCTGTGATTTAGGTCCTAACAGACTTCCTAATCCCTGAAGAAGGGGTCTGTTAATCAGAAATACACGTTTGGCAATCCAATTCTAGTGTAGCCTTAGTGTAAAAGTATTTTCACATAATTTTTACTCTAAATATTTTAGATAAATAAATTAGAAATAAATAAATTGTTGTAAATAAAATGAAAATAAGGGGGGTAGGGGGAACATCATTTAACCAATAATGGTTATAGTTATATACTAGCTTAAGATATATATATTTTTATACTCAACATTCAAAGTTCCAATCCAATATCATATCCATGGCATAATCACATTAATCAGTTTCATACCATAATCACATTAATCAATTTCATACCACTATTTAAATATATTTCATAATAACCCACTCTTCAAATTAATTAATTATCACTATAATCTACATGTAACACACTGTCACTAGTCTGACACATATAAATACAATACACATAAGATAATAATACACAAAAGAAAGGAATAAGTATGAATTGGTGATGCTTGTCTTATACAAGTAAATATACACATACCAATGTAATTAGTAATAGGGTTCGGTACCACCTAGCCTGGACAGTTTCAGATGTCTCGGTTGCCCTTCTGCGAGGAGGACATTGCATAACCTACAACTGATCCATAAAGGAAGGAACCTGGTAGCTCTATAGACCAACCATAATTAGCCATATTCAATACTTATTTCGCCTCAACATCATATTAATCACATTATTAATACCCATGTCAGCTGACCAGCTGTCAACCAACCATATCATAACACCCATACATACATGTAACACCCATATCACCCACACAACAACATAACATCCATAACCCACACAACAACATAACATCCATAACCAAGCAACCATACCAACCAATTGTGCTCATCATATCATATCAAACATGAATCCAATTAAACTGAGCCAAATATATATACTTATTCCACCTCAGCATCATATTACTCTCAGCATCATACTAATCACATTACTAATACCATCCACAGTCATTAAACAGTCATAAAACATTAATTAATATATTACACACATAACATCCAGTCATAGTCATAATCATGGAACACTTAATACTTTTCGTCAGTTTTAAACCCCAATAAAATCTCAGCTTAAAGCTAGTACACAAGCACTAAGCACAGGAACATTAAACAACAACAACAATACTGAGGCTAATGTCTCCTTGTAAACATTTTATTTAATTAAAACCTATCAACCTATACAACATTTAATTTAAGCCTATCGACCTGTACTACTTGAATTCAAATCATTTTTGCTCGCTCTATTCAAAACGATCATTTCCTATGACATCAGCTCTTTCGTAAAAAATAACGTATTATCCTCACGTTTGTAAATTGTCATCGTAATCAGCCGTTTTCTTTTGATCATCAACAGCTCATGTTTACGGTAAGCCAAAATTCCTAGAATTTTCTGACTCTTAAATTATTGCTCTCAATGTTATCTCTTATTAAGTCACATAACTAACTATATATAAAACGTTTAGACCTATTTTACATCCAAGGGTAAAGCACAAGACTGATCAAAGACTGATCAAAGGGGTGAAAACTACAAGAGCCAAGAGTTAAACATAACCAGTCTACTAACGAATAACACGAAAAAGTAAGTAAAACATATTTTAGCATACCTAATTTTATGTCCCTTGTCAACTTAATCTCCCTTGTCCACTTAACATAAACAAGCCAAATAATCCTACCGGTTCATTCAATAAAATTTGACGACCTAACTTACAATAGTCTAGTTTATAAACAAAATGGCTGACATATAGAATTGGCCGTGTGTATTTACGTGTTGGGTTAGGCCTGGGCCCGAGGCAGAAACACGTGACCGTCTCAGAGCAACTCTGTGATTTAGGTCCTAACAGACTTCCTAATCCCTGAAGAAGGGGTCTGTTAATCAGAAATACACGTTTGGCAATCCAATTCTAGTGTAGCCTTAGTGTAAAAGTATTTTCACATAATTTTTACTCTAAATATTTTAGATAAATAAATTAGAAATAAATAAATTGTTGTAAATAAAATGAAAATAAGGGGGGTAGGGGGAACATCATTTAACCAATAATGGTTATAGTTATATACTAGCTTAAGATATATATATTTTTATACTCAACATTCAAAGTTCCAATCCAATATCATATCCATGGCATAATCACATTAATCAGTTTCATACCATAATCACATTAATCAATTTCATACCACTATTTAAATATATTTCATAATAACCCACTCTTCAAATTAATTAATTATCACTATAATCTACATGTAACACACTGTCACTAGTCTGACACATATAAATACAATACACATAAGATAATAATACACAAAAGAAAGGAATAAGTATGAATTGGTGATGCTTGTCTTATACAAGTAAATATACACATACCAATGTAATTAGTAATAGGGTTCGGTACCACCTAGCCTGGACAGTTTCAGATGTCTCGGTTGCCCTTCTGCGAGGAGGACATTGCATAACCTACAACTGATCCATAAAGGAAGGAACCTGGTAGCTCTATAGACCAACCATAATTAGCCATATTCAATACTTATTTCGCCTCAACATCATATTAATCACATTATTAATACCCATGTCAGCTGACCAGCTGTCAACCAACCATATCATAACACCCATACATACATGTAACACCCATATCACCCACACAACAACATAACATCCATAACCCACACAACAACATAACATCCATAACCAAGCAACCATACCAACCATGTGCTCATCATATCATATCAAACATGAATCCAATTAAACTGAGCCAAATATATATACTTATTCCACCTCAGCATCATATTACTCTCAGCATCATACTAATCACATTACTAATACCATCCACAGTCATTAAACAGTCATAAAACATTAATTAATATATTACACACATAACATCCAGTCATAGTCATAATCATGGAACACTTAATACTTTTCGTCAGTTTTAAACCCCAATAAAATCTCAGCTTAAAGCTAGTACACAAGCACTAAGCACAGGAACATTAAACAACAACAACAATACTGAGGCTAATGTCTCCTTGTAAACATTTTATTTAATTAAAACCTATCAACCTATACAACATTTAATTTAAGCCTATCGACCTGTACTACTTGAATTCAAATCATTTTTGCTCGCTCTATTCAAAACGATCATTTCCTATGACATCAGCTCTTTCGTAAAAAATAACGTATTATCCTCACGTTTGTAAATTGTCATCGTAATCAGCCGTTTTCTTTTGATCATCAACAGCTCATGTTTACGGTAAGCCAAAATTCCTAGAATTTTCTGACTCTTAAATTATTGCTCTCAATGTTATCTCTTATTAAGTCACATAACTAACTATATATAAAACGTTTAGACCTATTTTACATCCAAGGGTAAAGCACAAGACTGATCAAAGACTGATCAAAGGGGTGAAAACTACAAGAGCCAAGAGTTAAACATAACCAGTCTACTAACGAATAACACGAAAAAGTAAGTAAAACATATTTTAGCATACCTAATTTTATGTCCCTTGTCAACTTAATCTCCCTTGTCCACTTAACATAAACAAGCCAAATAATCCTACCGGTTCATTCAATAAAATTTGACGACCTAACTTACAATAGTCTAGTTTATAAACAAAATGGCTGACATATAGAATTGGCCGTGTGTATTTACGTGTTGGGTTAGGCCTGGGCCCGAGGCAGAAACACGTGACCGTCTCAGAGCAACTCTGTGATTTAGGTCCTAACAGACTTCCTAATCCCTGAAGAAGGGGTCTGTTAATCAGAAATACACGTTTGGCAATCCAATTCTAGTGTAGCCTTAGTGTAAAAGTATTTTCACATAATTTTTACTCTAAATATTTTAGATAAATAAATTAGAAATAAATAAATTGTTGTAAATAAAATGAAAATAAGGGGGGTAGGGGGAACATCATTTAACCAATAATGGTTATAGTTATATACTAGCTTAAGATATATATATTTTTATACTCAACATTCAAAGTTCCAATCCAATATCATATCCATGGCATAATCACATTAATCAGTTTCATACCATAATCACATTAATCAATTTCATACCACTATTTAAATATATTTCATAATAACCCACTCTTCAAATTAATTAATTATCACTATAATCTACATGTAACACACTGTCACTAGTCTGACACATATAAATACAATACACATAAGATAATAATACACAAAAGAAAGGAATAAGTATGAATTGGTGATGCTTGTCTTATACAAGTAAATATACACATACCAATGTAATTAGTAATAGGGTTCGGTACCACCTAGCCTGGACAGTTTCAGATGTCTCGGTTGCCCTTCTGCGAGGAGGACATTGCATAACCTACAACTGATCCATAAAGGAAGGAACCTGGTAGCTCTATAGACCAACCATAATTAGCCATATTCAATACTTATTTCGCCTCAACATCATATTAATCACATTATTAATACCCATGTCAGCTGACCAGCTGTCAACCAACCATATCATAACACCCATACATACATGTAACACCCATATCACCCACACAACAACATAACATCCATAACCCACACAACAACATAACATCCATAACCAAGCAACCATACCAACCATGTGCTCATCATATCATATCAAACATGAATCCAATTAAACTGAGCCAAATATATATACTTATTCCACCTCAGCATCATATTACTCTCAGCATCATACTAATCACATTACTAATACCATCCACAGTCATTAAACAGTCATAAAACATTAATTAATATATTACACACATAACATCCAGTCATAGTCATAATCATGGAACACTTAATACTTTTCGTCAGTTTTAAACCCCAATAAAATCTCAGCTTAAAGCTAGTACACAAGCACTAAGCACAGGAACATTAAACAACAACAACAATACTGAGGCTAATGTCTCCTTGTAAACATTTTATTTAATTAAAACCTATCAACCTATACAACATTTAATTTAAGCCTATCGACCTGTACTACTTGAATTCAAATCATTTTTGCTCGCTCTATTCAAAACGATCATTTCCTATGACATCAGCTCTTTCGTAAAAAATAACGTATTATCCTCACGTTTGTAAATTGTCATCGTAATCAGCCGTTTTCTTTTGATCATCAACAGCTCATGTTTACGGTAAGCCAAAATTCCTAGAATTTTCTGACTCTTAAATTATTGCTCTCAATGTTATCTCTTATTAAGTCACATAACTAACTTTATGTTGCGCCCAGAAAAGCTACTGTGTAATCACAGCCTCCATATGTGAAATGTGCTTTGTATGCCAGCGTCAAGCTCAGTTTGGTGAATGAAGACATCAACTACGCGACACCACCCAGCTTGGGATTAATTTGCCACGAGCGTGGCCATTTATTCAAGTATCGCGATAATCACTAATCCGTTTATCTCAATGAGGTGTTGAGAGATAAATGTCATTCAACAAAGGTGGGAACAGACAACCATCATACAACCGAACGAACATTGAGATAAAGAGAAGGTCACTCTTAAGGAGGTAAGACGGGGCTGGGGGAGGGATTTTAACTTTAGAAATGCTGAGATGTTCACGCTATGACGGCTAGCAGTTAGGAGAGGGCTTCTACTGAGAGATCTGCCTATTTATAACCCAGATGGGAATCTGATACTCTGAAACAGTATCCTATTGTCATTGAACCAGCCCAGTTTTATGAATGACCTTTTCTTGTCTCAGCATAAATACTAATTATTGGTGCCTCATAATTGGTGGTTTTATGTTGCGCCCAGAAAAGCTACTGTGTAATCACAGCCTCCATATGTGAAATGTGCTTTGTATGCCAGCGTCAAGCTCAGTTTGGTGAATGAAGACATCAACTACGCGACACCACCCAGCTTGGGATTAATTTGCCACGAGCGTGGCCATTTATTCAAGTATCGCGATAATCACTAATCCGTTTATCTCAATGAGGTGTTGAGAGATAAATGTCATTCAACAAAGGTGGGAACAGACAACCGCCACAAGTCACACTTTGTGACAGCCCCACCCGAAGCCGCGGGCACGCAAAGCACTTGAAAACCCCGAGACACTAAAGACATCCGTCTTTCGCTCACCCGCTATATAGCTAGTGAGAGCAGGACAAACGTCTTCAAGATCTAAAACTAAATTGTACCCGGGACGAGAAATACGAGGAATCAGCCCCTGTCTGGAATTGCTCCTATTTCTGTCCCGAAACCATTCGACTAGTTATTCGTTGTTACTAAAAACTAATGTACGTAACGGAATAAATTAACGGATCCGAAAAGAGTAATATCAGGGAAATAAAATCGCAATCGTTTTCGACATACGATCCAAGAACGGGAAAATTAATCATTCATATAACTGATTACGTTAGTGTCTTAATTCAACAAATTGGAAGAGAAATAGGTAAAACTAGCCCCTGTCTATGATTTTACCCATTTCCGATCCATAACGGACACTAAAGACATCTGTTTCATCGTTTCCCGGCTATATAGCTAATGAATTAAGATAGCGAATGAATGAAGATATCGAAAACTAAATTGTAAACGGGACGAGAAATACGAGTAATCAGCCCCTGTCTGGAATTGCTCGTATTTCTATCCCGAAACCGTTCGACTAGTACTAATGTTACGTAATGGACTAAATTAACGGGTCCGAAAATAATAATATCAGGAGAAACTGGCAACTTGTCTACAATATCTCGTATTTCCACACCACTGATGAATCCAAGAACGTGAAAATTGAATCATGCATAGAATTAACTGATTAGGTACTTATAGTGTCTTAATTAAACAAATTTCAGGAGAAATAACGGTAGGTGAAACTAGCCCCTGTCTACAATTTCACCTATTTCCGATCCATAAATTCGGCCCATGTCCGACCAATATTTCCGACCCTTAAAATGCAATTAATGCAATTAATTTGCACAATATTGTAGACCCGTGGTTGTGGTTTTGGTCATTCTTAATTAGAAAACCGGTCGTAAAAGGCCGTGCGGGATGTTGCTTGAAACATTGTACCGTGAATATGGTGTGTCAATTCCATGCCTTGAATAACTAATTAAATCGGCACATCTACATGCCATATAAGAGAATGTCAGGGAGGCCAGAAACAACCAATTAAAACCCTTTGGGATGAAAAATATAGGAAATCTGGGTGGAGCCAAGACATAACTCCAGTCCCTCCACAGGACAAGAAACATAATTATTGTTGTAATTAACGTCGAGTTAGAAAACAGTCACTGCATTGATCGGATAGTTCTCCAAGTCCTCCACTTCCTAACTGACAGTGTAGGGGTAACGGAAGGTAGTACTGACAGGGGAGACACTACATGTGGAATTGCCTGTGAAACATCAGATACTGGTTGCTTGCCATCTGATGTCTGTACAATGGGGAAGTCGAGGCATTTTTTTCCTGGACATCAGCCCGGTGTTTCATCCTCGCCTGCTTTGCTGAGGCCGAGGTACAACGACAGCATGCTAGCATTCTAGTAAAAAGGGGGGGGGGGAAGAAGAAGGAAAAGCGGAGCCCGCCCAGACAAGGCTATATAGAAATAGATAAAGGTTATACAGACAGGATTACATTATATGACCCAATGATATACTGAATGGATAAAAAAAAACACAAGGTAAGTTAATGACCGACTTTACCACACAGGTCAACGCAGCCAATTACAAATGTTGACTTAATGATAACGAAAAATATTAAAGTTTGTGGGCATACTGCAAACAGCGTAGAAAAAGCTGTTATAGCTTATAAATAAGAAAAGTATTAACTGCCAACTGAATTAGGCATACTGATTAATTGAAAAGAAAACGTATGAAGCCACCCTTCGAGCCCAAATTACAATTATTAATAGCCAGTCAAGCTATTTCAAAATTTCAAGAATCAGGCATACTGAAAACAACCTGGTATATATACATTACCAAAGAAAGTACAGCAAGGATGTCCAGCAGTAATACCATACCAACGGGCAAGTCCCTACGGCTGATGCTGATTCTCCCAGGAGAAAAGGCACACATTCCACTTACATGACCATGGAGCTAAATGTAATCAACTTGACTGCGCAAAACGAGGCATCCTGAAAAAGGAAGCAAAAAAGGCCCCGACCATCCAACAGAGCGTACTGCCCTCGAGGTACGTGTAGGCTTAATTCAATAATACAGTTGCGTATTAAAACAACCCTAAAACTATGACAATAAACTCTAGATCTCCAAACACCTACGACAAGCAAAATGTACCATGCACTGCAGGTAGCAATAGATAGCCTGATAAGCATATATAGCCTGTAAAAGGCACAAAGCACTGGACTAGAATAGTAGTAATAGTAAAACCAGTGATAATAGTGGTAGAAATAGTAAGAGCAGAACGCAATAACGGTAGTAATTAATATTACCGAGTAGCAGTATTACCACTGGAATAATATTCGTAAGAATAATAATAATGAAAACCAAACGCATAACCTAGCTATTACTACTTTAAATATACATGAAAATATATTGTATAATTATAACCTATTTGAAAAATATACAACTTAAGCAACGAAGATGTCAAAATTAAGCATTAGGCGAACCGAATCACTAATGCCATTGTCGCCAGAAAATTGAAACTAATTAAGAAATAACGCCTGCGGAGTAAAAACCACTGTCTCATGACTACCTGTGTTAACTGTACAGGTAACAACTAAACCGGCCAAAGCCAAGTGATACTATATGTAACTTCTCACGTGAGGTCGATTGGCCAACAAATAAAAGTACATGGGGCCTGACAACTTTTATATGAAGCACGGTGAAATATCTAGGTGAATCAGAGGACATATTCATTCCTATAATCGGTCTAAGTGTATTGAGCACACTATACAAGATAGCCGCCAAAGTAACACACTAATTACACCGTCACTTGTCAAATGAACCCGGCTGATAAACGTGTAATAAGCGGCATGCTCTTATGCGGCGCCGGCCTGTCGTATAAAACGACGCCCCTATACACCGCAAAATTATGACATTGCACGCCACGTTCATAGCAGCACTCAAAGGCCATATATATACATACCAAACTCGTTGCATGGCACTACACAACACACGCTATGACGTAGCTAGCGTCTAATACGCATGCTCATATATACATGACAAATACTAGATTTCAACCGGCTCCCACCATTGCGGTGTAAAAATAAAGTCGAACCTCGAGAAGTGACAATTTAGGTTAGGGTTTACATGCATGTATGTTTCGCAATTGAGACAGGGATTTCAACACCACGCCTCCCGAAGACTCTTTCTCGTTCAAATTAACGCCGTCTTTGAGGTAAAGGATTTTTGGAGAGTTCGAAAAGAACAAGGAATCTTTCGAAAAACGCTCCCTAAGCCAAGAACATGTTTGGCTTCGACTGCCAAACTGTTCTCTGATTGTTCCTACTTGCTACAGGAAAAAAAAACACCGGAAACCTGACTGAAATCGGATTACAAATTAGGAAGGAATTTGACAATGGTAACAACACCAGACTAGTGCACGAGTAACTCGATAGAACGCCAAAATAATATACTCGAACCAAAGCGGTCGAACATCATACCCAGAGGAGACTGATAAATTTTAAAGGAAGCACGGTTAAAAAGCTAGGACAATAACAGGACATATTCAGTCCTATAAACGGTCTGAGTGCAATGAGCGCACTATACAAAGATAGCCGCCAAAATAACGCACTACATGTAATTACTCCGTGACACAGCTGGTCCCAGCTAGCTGATAACATGTGTTACGAGCGGCAAATGGTGCCGGCAAGGCATTGCACGCAACGTTGATATTACAGCACTCAAAGGACACGGATTTATTTGTTATTGCTTACTGTCCATAGACTTTAACCGGCTTCGATTCAAACTGTAAAGTAAAGTCGTGTCAGATCTAAAGCAATTTGGCAAATCATTAGAGAAGGTTTAGACTTATTGATTTCACCGCCCTTCAAAATCCTATAAAACTTAGACAATCCTAACTCGGTTAAATGCCTAGGTAAAATAGAATGGACATTCTGGGCTGCTGTTCAAAACATTTTGAACTGCACGCTCTCAAGTTCTATATTGCCCCAACCTCCCAGCCTATTGATTTGTTTTTTAAACGCTAGCGAAGCAACGGAACAATATCGGGCTTGATGGACCGCACCACGTGTAAATCAAGAGCCATTACCTTGCTAGCGGTTCGCCTGCCAATTCCAAAAGATGCATATTAGCAAATTTAAAACGAAAAATGTTCGGTAATTCAGAACATAATTCAAGGCTGCGAATAAAGGACTGACCAAGAAATGAATACACGTGGCGTGGCCACACATCATTTGAAAGTTATTCAAAGACAGGCCCGAAAACAAGTTAAACAAAACTGCGGTGATAATTAACAAGAATCAAGAAGAAATAAACCAGAAAATTGAAAGTCACTTGCCTGGTATGCAGATTTTAACTTTAGAAATGCTGAGATGTTCACGCTATGACGGCTAGCAGTTAGGAGAGGGCTTCTACTGAGAGATCTGCCTATTTATAACCCAGATGGGAATCTGATACTCTGAAACAGTATCCTATTGTCATTGAACCAGCCCAGTTTTATGAATGACCTTTTCTTGTCTCAGCATAAATACTAATTATTGGTGCCTCATAATTGGTGGTTATATATAAAACGTTTAGACCTATTTTACATCCAAGGGTAAAGCACAAGACTGATCAAAGACTGATCAAAGGGGTGAAAACTACAAGAGCCAAGAGTTAAACATAACCAGTCTACTAACGAATAACACGAAAAAGTAAGTAAAACATATTTTAGCATACCTAATTTTATGTCCCTTGTCAACTTAATCTCCCTTGTCCACTTAACATAAACAAGCCAAATAATCCTACCGGTTCATTCAATAAAATTTGACGACCTAACTTACAATAGTCTAGTTTATAAACAAAATGGCTGACATATAGAATTGGCCGTGTGTATTTACGTGTTGGGTTAGGCCTGGGCCCGAGGCAGAAACACGTGACCGTCTCAGAGCAACTCTGTGATTTAGGTCCTAACAGACTTCCTAATCCCTGAAGAAGGGGTCTGTTAATCAGAAATACACGTTTGGCAATCCAATTCTAGTGTAGCCTTAGTGTAAAAGTATTTTCACATAATTTTTACTCTAAATATTTTAGATAAATAAATTAGAAATAAATAAATTGTTGTAAATAAAATGAAAATAAGGGGGGTAGGGGGAACATCATTTAACCAATAATGGTTATAGTTATATACTAGCTTAAGATATATATATTTTTATACTCAACATTCAAAGTTCCAATCCAATATCATATCCATGGCATAATCACATTAATCAGTTTCATACCATAATCACATTAATCAATTTCATACCACTATTTAAATATATTTCATAATAACCCACTCTTCAAATTAATTAATTATCACTATAATCTACATGTAACACACTGTCACTAGTCTGACACATATAAATACAATACACATAAGATAATAATACACAAAAGAAAGGAATAAGTATGAATTGGTGATGCTTGTCTTATACAAGTAAATATACACATACCAATGTAATTAGTAATAGGGTTCGGTACCACCTAGCCTGGACAGTTTCAGATGTCTCGGTTGCCCTTCTGCGAGGAGGACATTGCATAACCTACAACTGATCCATAAAGGAAGGAACCTGGTAGCTCTATAGACCAACCATAATTAGCCATATTCAATACTTATTTCGCCTCAACATCATATTAATCACATTATTAATACCCATGTCAGCTGACCAGCTGTCAACCAACCATATCATAACACCCATACATACATGTAACACCCATATCACCCACACAACAACATAACATCCATAACCCACACAACAACATAACATCCATAACCAAGCAACCATACCAACCAATTGTGCTCATCATATCATATCAAACATGAATCCAATTAAACTGAGCCAAATATATATACTTATTCCACCTCAGCATCATATTACTCTCAGCATCATACTAATCACATTACTAATACCATCCACAGTCATTAAACAGTCATAAAACATTAATTAATATATTACACACATAACATCCAGTCATAGTCATAATCATGGAACACTTAATACTTTTCGTCAGTTTTAAACCCCAATAAAATCTCAGCTTAAAGCTAGTACACAAGCACTAAGCACAGGAACATTAAACAACAACAACAATACTGAGGCTAATGTCTCCTTGTAAACATTTTATTTAATTAAAACCTATCAACCTATACAACATTTAATTTAAGCCTATCGACCTGTACTACTTGAATTCAAATCATTTTTGCTCGCTCTATTCAAAACGATCATTTCCTATGACATCAGCTCTTTCGTAAAAAATAACGTATTATCCTCACGTTTGTAAATTGTCATCGTAATCAGCCGTTTTCTTTTGATCATCAACAGCTCATGTTTACGGTAAGCCAAAATTCCTAGAATTTTCTGACTCTTAAATTATTGCTCTCAATGTTATCTCTTATTAAGTCACATAACTAACTATATATAAAACGTTTAGACCTATTTTACATCCAAGGGTAAAGCACAAGACTGATCAAAGACTGATCAAAGGGGTGAAAACTACAAGAGCCAAGAGTTAAACATAACCAGTCTACTAACGAATAACACGAAAAAGTAAGTAAAACATATTTTAGCATACCTAATTTTATGTCCCTTGTCAACTTAATCTCCCTTGTCCACTTAACATAAACAAGCCAAATAATCCTACCGGTTCATTCAATAAAATTTGACGACCTAACTTACAATAGTCTAGTTTATAAACAAAATGGCTGACATATAGAATTGGCCGTGTGTATTTACGTGTTGGGTTAGGCCTGGGCCCGAGGCAGAAACACGTGACCGTCTCAGAGCAACTCTGTGATTTAGGTCCTAACAGACTTCCTAATCCCTGAAGAAGGGGTCTGTTAATCAGAAATACACGTTTGGCAATCCAATTCTAGTGTAGCCTTAGTGTAAAAGTATTTTCACATAATTTTTACTCTAAATATTTTAGATAAATAAATTAGAAATAAATAAATTGTTGTAAATAAAATGAAAATAAGGGGGGTAGGGGGAACATCATTTAACCAATAATGGTTATAGTTATATACTAGCTTAAGATATATATATTTTTATACTCAACATTCAAAGTTCCAATCCAATATCATATCCATGGCATAATCACATTAATCAGTTTCATACCATAATCACATTAATCAATTTCATACCACTATTTAAATATATTTCATAATAACCCACTCTTCAAATTAATTAATTATCACTATAATCTACATGTAACACACTGTCACTAGTCTGACACATATAAATACAATACACATAAGATAATAATACACAAAAGAAAGGAATAAGTATGAATTGGTGATGCTTGTCTTATACAAGTAAATATACACATACCAATGTAATTAGTAATAGGGTTCGGTACCACCTAGCCTGGACAGTTTCAGATGTCTCGGTTGCCCTTCTGCGAGGAGGACATTGCATAACCTACAACTGATCCATAAAGGAAGGAACCTGGTAGCTCTATAGACCAACCATAATTAGCCATATTCAATACTTATTTCGCCTCAACATCATATTAATCACATTATTAATACCCATGTCAGCTGACCAGCTGTCAACCAACCATATCATAACACCCATACATACATGTAACACCCATATCACCCACACAACAACATAACATCCATAACCCACACAACAACATAACATCCATAACCAAGCAACCATACCAACCATGTGCTCATCATATCATATCAAACATGAATCCAATTAAACTGAGCCAAATATATATACTTATTCCACCTCAGCATCATATTACTCTCAGCATCATACTAATCACATTACTAATACCATCCACAGTCATTAAACAGTCATAAAACATTAATTAATATATTACACACATAACATCCAGTCATAGTCATAATCATGGAACACTTAATACTTTTCGTCAGTTTTAAACCCCAATAAAATCTCAGCTTAAAGCTAGTACACAAGCACTAAGCACAGGAACATTAAACAACAACAACAATACTGAGGCTAATGTCTCCTTGTAAACATTTTATTTAATTAAAACCTATCAACCTATACAACATTTAATTTAAGCCTATCGACCTGTACTACTTGAATTCAAATCATTTTTGCTCGCTCTATTCAAAACGATCATTTCCTATGACATCAGCTCTTTCGTAAAAAATAACGTATTATCCTCACGTTTGTAAATTGTCATCGTAATCAGCCGTTTTCTTTTGATCATCAACAGCTCATGTTTACGGTAAGCCAAAATTCCTAGAATTTTCTGACTCTTAAATTATTGCTCTCAATGTTATCTCTTATTAAGTCACATAACTAACTATATATAAAACGTTTAGACCTATTTTACATCCAAGGGTAAAGCACAAGACTGATCAAAGACTGATCAAAGGGGTGAAAACTACAAGAGCCAAGAGTTAAACATAACCAGTCTACTAACGAATAACACGAAAAAGTAAGTAAAACATATTTTAGCATACCTAATTTTATGTCCCTTGTCAACTTAATCTCCCTTGTCCACTTAACATAAACAAGCCAAATAATCCTACCGGTTCATTCAATAAAATTTGACGACCTAACTTACAATAGTCTAGTTTATAAACAAAATGGCTGACATATAGAATTGGCCGTGTGTATTTACGTGTTGGGTTAGGCCTGGGCCCGAGGCAGAAACACGTGACCGTCTCAGAGCAACTCTGTGATTTAGGTCCTAACAGACTTCCTAATCCCTGAAGAAGGGGTCTGTTAATCAGAAATACACGTTTGGCAATCCAATTCTAGTGTAGCCTTAGTGTAAAAGTATTTTCACATAATTTTTACTCTAAATATTTTAGATAAATAAATTAGAAATAAATAAATTGTTGTAAATAAAATGAAAATAAGGGGGGTAGGGGGAACATCATTTAACCAATAATGGTTATAGTTATATACTAGCTTAAGATATATATATTTTTATACTCAACATTCAAAGTTCCAATCCAATATCATATCCATGGCATAATCACATTAATCAGTTTCATACCATAATCACATTAATCAATTTCATACCACTATTTAAATATATTTCATAATAACCCACTCTTCAAATTAATTAATTATCACTATAATCTACATGTAACACACTGTCACTAGTCTGACACATATAAATACAATACACATAAGATAATAATACACAAAAGAAAGGAATAAGTATGAATTGGTGATGCTTGTCTTATACAAGTAAATATACACATACCAATGTAATTAGTAATAGGGTTCGGTACCACCTAGCCTGGACAGTTTCAGATGTCTCGGTTGCCCTTCTGCGAGGAGGACATTGCATAACCTACAACTGATCCATAAAGGAAGGAACCTGGTAGCTCTATAGACCAACCATAATTAGCCATATTCAATACTTATTTCGCCTCAACATCATATTAATCACATTATTAATACCCATGTCAGCTGACCAGCTGTCAACCAACCATATCATAACACCCATACATACATGTAACACCCATATCACCCACACAACAACATAACATCCATAACCCACACAACAACATAACATCCATAACCAAGCAACCATACCAACCAAGTGCTCATCATATCATATCAAACATGAATCCAATTAAACTGAGCCAAATATATATACTTATTCCACCTCAGCATCATATTACTCTCAGCATCATACTAATCACATTACTAATACCATCCACAGTCATTAAACAGTCATAAAACATTAATTAATATATTACACACATAACATCCAGTCATAGTCATAATCATGGAACACTTAATACTTTTCGTCAGTTTTAAACCCCAATAAAATCTCAGCTTAAAGCTAGTACACAAGCACTAAGCACAGGAACATTAAACAACAACAACAATACTGAGGCTAATGTCTCCTTGTAAACATTTTATTTAATTAAAACCTATCAACCTATACAACATTTAATTTAAGCCTATCGACCTGTACTACTTGAATTCAAATCATTTTTGCTCGCTCTATTCAAAACGATCATTTCCTATGACATCAGCTCTTTCGTAAAAAATAACGTATTATCCTCACGTTTGTAAATTGTCATCGTAATCAGCCGTTTTCTTTTGATCATCAACAGCTCATGTTTACGGTAAGCCAAAATTCCTAGAATTTTCTGACTCTTAAATTATTGCTCTCAATGTTATCTCTTATTAAGTCACATAACTAACTATATATAAAACGTTTAGACCTATTTTACATCCAAGGGTAAAGCACAAGACTGATCAAAGACTGATCAAAGGGGTGAAAACTACAAGAGCCAAGAGTTAAACATAACCAGTCTACTAACGAATAACACGAAAAAGTAAGTAAAACATATTTTAGCATACCTAATTTTATGTCCCTTGTCAACTTAATCTCCCTTGTCCACTTAACATAAACAAGCCAAATAATCCTACCGGTTCATTCAATAAAATTTGACGACCTAACTTACAATAGTCTAGTTTATAAACAAAATGGCTGACATATAGAATTGGCCGTGTGTATTTACGTGTTGGGTTAGGCCTGGGCCCGAGGCAGAAACACGTGACCGTCTCAGAGCAACTCTGTGATTTAGGTCCTAACAGACTTCCTAATCCCTGAAGAAGGGGTCTGTTAATCAGAAATACACGTTTGGCAATCCAATTCTAGTGTAGCCTTAGTGTAAAAGTATTTTCACATAATTTTTACTCTAAATATTTTAGATAAATAAATTAGAAATAAATAAATTGTTGTAAATAAAATGAAAATAAGGGGGGTAGGGGGAACATCATTTAACCAATAATGGTTATAGTTATATACTAGCTTAAGATATATATATTTTTATACTCAACATTCAAAGTTCCAATCCAATATCATATCCATGGCATAATCACATTAATCAGTTTCATACCATAATCACATTAATCAATTTCATACCACTATTTAAATATATTTCATAATAACCCACTCTTCAAATTAATTAATTATCACTATAATCTACATGTAACACACTGTCACTAGTCTGACACATATAAATACAATACACATAAGATAATAATACACAAAAGAAAGGAATAAGTATGAATTGGTGATGCTTGTCTTATACAAGTAAATATACACATACCAATGTAATTAGTAATAGGGTTCGGTACCACCTAGCCTGGACAGTTTCAGATGTCTCGGTTGCCCTTCTGCGAGGAGGACATTGCATAACCTACAACTGATCCATAAAGGAAGGAACCTGGTAGCTCTATAGACCAACCATAATTAGCCATATTCAATACTTATTTCGCCTCAACATCATATTAATCACATTATTAATACCCATGTCAGCTGACCAGCTGTCAACCAACCATATCATAACACCCATACATACATGTAACACCCATATCACCCACACAACAACATAACATCCATAACCCACACAACAACATAACATCCATAACCAAGCAACCATACCAACCATGTGCTCATCATATCATATCAAACATGAATCCAATTAAACTGAGCCAAATATATATACTTATTCCACCTCAGCATCATATTACTCTCAGCATCATACTAATCACATTACTAATACCATCCACAGTCATTAAACAGTCATAAAACATTAATTAATATATTACACACATAACATCCAGTCATAGTCATAATCATGGAACACTTAATACTTTTCGTCAGTTTTAAACCCCAATAAAATCTCAGCTTAAAGCTAGTACACAAGCACTAAGCACAGGAACATTAAACAACAACAACAATACTGAGGCTAATGTCTCCTTGTAAACATTTTATTTAATTAAAACCTATCAACCTATACAACATTTAATTTAAGCCTATCGACCTGTACTACTTGAATTCAAATCATTTTTGCTCGCTCTATTCAAAACGATCATTTCCTATGACATCAGCTCTTTCGTAAAAAATAACGTATTATCCTCACGTTTGTAAATTGTCATCGTAATCAGCCGTTTTCTTTTGATCATCAACAGCTCATGTTTACGGTAAGCCAAAATTCCTAGAATTTTCTGACTCTTAAATTATTGCTCTCAATGTTATCTCTTATTAAGTCACATAACTAACTATATATAAAACGTTTAGACCTATTTTACATCCAAGGGTAAAGCACAAGACTGATCAAAGACTGATCAAAGGGGTGAAAACTACAAGGGGTGAAAACTACAAGAGCCAAGAGTTAAACATAACCAGTCTACTAACGAATAACACGAAAAAGTAAGTAAAACATATTTTAGCATACCTAATTTTATGTCCCTTGTCAACTTAATCTCCCTTGTCCACTTAACATAAACAAGCCAAATAATCCTACCGGTTCATTCAATAAAATTTGACGACCTAACTTACAATAGTCTAGTTTATAAACAAAATGGCTGACATATAGAATTGGCCGTGTGTATTTACGTGTTGGGTTAGGCCTGGGCCCGAGGCAGAAACACGTGACCGTCTCAGAGCAACTCTGTGATTTAGGTCCTAACAGACTTCCTAATCCCTGAAGAAGGGGTCTGTTAATCAGAAATACACGTTTGGCAATCCAATTCTAGTGTAGCCTTAGTGTAAAAGTATTTTCACATAATTTTTACTCTAAATATTTTAGATAAATAAATTAGAAATAAATAAATTGTTGTAAATAAAATGAAAATAAGGGGGGTAGGGGGAACATCATTTAACCAATAATGGTTATAGTTATATACTAGCTTAAGATATATATATTTTTATACTCAACATTCAAAGTTCCAATCCAATATCATATCCATGGCATAATCACATTAATCAGTTTCATACCATAATCACATTAATCAATTTCATACCACTATTTAAATATATTTCATAATAACCCACTCTTCAAATTAATTAATTATCACTATAATCTACATGTAACACACTGTCACTAGTCTGACACATATAAATACAATACACATAAGATAATAATACACAAAAGAAAGGAATAAGTATGAATTGGTGATGCTTGTCTTATACAAGTAAATATACACATACCAATGTAATTAGTAATAGGGTTCGGTACCACCTAGCCTGGACAGTTTCAGATGTCTCGGTTGCCCTTCTGCGAGGAGGACATTGCATAACCTACAACTGATCCATAAAGGAAGGAACCTGGTAGCTCTATAGACCAACCATAATTAGCCATATTCAATACTTATTTCGCCTCAACATCATATTAATCACATTATTAATACCCATGTCAGCTGACCAGCTGTCAACCAACCATATCATAACACCCATACATACATGTAACACCCATATCACCCACACAACAACATAACATCCATAACCCACACAACAACATAACATCCATAACCAAGCAACCATACCAACCATGTGCTCATCATATCATATCAAACATGAATCCAATTAAACTGAGCCAAATATATATACTTATTCCACCTCAGCATCATATTACTCTCAGCATCATACTAATCACATTACTAATACCATCCACAGTCATTAAACAGTCATAAAACATTAATTAATATATTACACACATAACATCCAGTCATAGTCATAATCATGGAACACTTAATACTTTTCGTCAGTTTTAAACCCCAATAAAATCTCAGCTTAAAGCTAGTACACAAGCACTAAGCACAGGAACATTAAACAACAACAACAATACTGAGGCTAATGTCTCCTTGTAAACATTTTATTTAATTAAAACCTATCAACCTATACAACATTTAATTTAAGCCTATCGACCTGTACTACTTGAATTCAAATCATTTTTGCTCGCTCTATTCAAAACGATCATTTCCTATGACATCAGCTCTTTCGTAAAAAATAACGTATTATCCTCACGTTTGTAAATTGTCATCGTAATCAGCCGTTTTCTTTTGATCATCAACAGCTCATGTTTACGGTAAGCCAAAATTCCTAGAATTTTCTGACTCTTAAATTATTGCTCTCAATGTTATCTCTTATTAAGTCACATAACTAACTATATATAAAACGTTTAGACCTATTTTACATCCAAGGGTAAAGCACAAGACTGATCAAAGACTGATCAAAGGGGTGAAAACTACAAGAGCCAAGAGTTAAACATAACCAGTCTACTAACGAATAACACGAAAAAGTAAGTAAAACATATTTTAGCATACCTAATTTTATGTCCCTTGTCAACTTAATCTCCCTTGTCCACTTAACATAAACAAGCCAAATAATCCTACCGGTTCATTCAATAAAATTTGACGACCTAACTTACAATAGTCTAGTTTATAAACAAAATGGCTGACATATAGAATTGGCCGTGTGTATTTACGTGTTGGGTTAGGCCTGGGCCCGAGGCAGAAACACGTGACCGTCTCAGAGCAACTCTGTGATTTAGGTCCTAACAGACTTCCTAATCCCTGAAGAAGGGGTCTGTTAATCAGAAATACACGTTTGGCAATCCAATTCTAGTGTAGCCTTAGTGTAAAAGTATTTTCACATAATTTTTACTCTAAATATTTTAGATAAATAAATTAGAAATAAATAAATTGTTGTAAATAAAATGAAAATAAGGGGGGTAGGGGGAACATCATTTAACCAATAATGGTTATAGTTATATACTAGCTTAAGATATATATATTTTTATACTCAACATTCAAAGTTCCAATCCAATATCATATCCATGGCATAATCACATTAATCAGTTTCATACCATAATCACATTAATCAATTTCATACCACTATTTAAATATATTTCATAATAACCCACTCTTCAAATTAATTAATTATCACTATAATCTACATGTAACACACTGTCACTAGTCTGACACATATAAATACAATACACATAAGATAATAATACACAAAAGAAAGGAATAAGTATGAATTGGTGATGCTTGTCTTATACAAGTAAATATACACATACCAATGTAATTAGTAATAGGGTTCGGTACCACCTAGCCTGGACAGTTTCAGATGTCTCGGTTGCCCTTCTGCGAGGAGGACATTGCATAACCTACAACTGATCCATAAAGGAAGGAACCTGGTAGCTCTAGAGACCAACCATAATTAGCCATATTCAATACTTATTTCGCCTCAACATCATATTAATCACATTATTAATACCCATGTCAGCTGACCAGCTGTCAACCAACCATATCATAACACCCATACATACATGTAACACCCATATCACCCACACAACAACATAACATCCATAACCCACACAACAACATAACATCCATAACCAAGCAACCATACCAACCATGTGCTCATCATATCATATCAAACATGAATCCAATTAAACTGAGCCAAATATATATACTTATTCCACCTCAGCATCATATTACTCTCAGCATCATACTAATCACATTACTAATACCATCCACAGTCATTAAACAGTCATAAAACATTAATTAATATATTACACACATAACATCCAGTCATAGTCATAATCATGGAACACTTAATACTTTTCGTCAGTTTTAAACCCCAATAAAATCTCAGCTTAAAGCTAGTACACAAGCACTAAGCACAGGAACATTAAACAACAACAACAATACTGAGGCTAATGTCTCCTTGTAAACATTTTATTTAATTAAAACCTATCAACCTATACAACATTTAATTTAAGCCTATCGACCTGTACTACTTGAATTCAAATCATTTTTGCTCGCTCTATTCAAAACGATCATTTCCTATGACATCAGCTCTTTCGTAAAAAATAACGTATTATCCTCACGTTTGTAAATTGTCATCGTAATCAGCCGTTTTCTTTTGATCATCAACAGCTCATGTTTACGGTAAGCCAAAATTCCTAGAATTTTCTGACTCTTAAATTATTGCTCTCAATGTTATCTCTTATTAAGTCACATAACTAACTATATATAAAACGTTTAGACCTATTTTACATCCAAGGGTAAAGCACAAGACTGATCAAAGACTGATCAAAGGGGTGAAAACTACAAGAGCCAAGAGTTAAACATAACCAGTCTACTAACGAATAACACGAAAAAGTAAGTAAAACATATTTTAGCATACCTAATTTTATGTCCCTTGTCAACTTAATCTCCCTTGTCCACTTAACATAAACAAGCCAAATAATCCTACCGGTTCATTCAATAAAATTTGACGACCTAACTTACAATAGTCTAGTTTATAAACAAAATGGCTGACATATAGAATTGGCCGTGTGTATTTACGTGTTGGGTTAGGCCTGGGCCCGAGGCAGAAACACGTGACCGTCTCAGAGCAACTCTGTGATTTAGGTCCTAACAGACTTCCTAATCCCTGAAGAAGGGGTCTGTTAATCAGAAATACACGTTTGGCAATCCAATTCTAGTGTAGCCTTAGTGTAAAAGTATTTTCACATAATTTTTACTCTAAATATTTTAGATAAATAAATTAGAAATAAATAAATTGTTGTAAATAAAATGAAAATAAGGGGGGTAGGGGGAACATCATTTAACCAATAATGGTTATAGTTATATACTAGCTTAAGATATATATATTTTTATACTCAACATTCAAAGTTCCAATCCAATATCATATCCATGGCATAATCACATTAATCAGTTTCATACCATAATCACATTAATCAATTTCATACCACTATTTAAATATATTTCATAATAACCCACTCTTCAAATTAATTAATTATCACTATAATCTACATGTAACACACTGTCACTAGTCTGACACATATAAATACAATACACATAAGATAATAATACACAAAAGAAAGGAATAAGTATGAATTGGTGATGCTTGTCTTATACAAGTAAATATACACATACCAATGTAATTAGTAATAGGGTTCGGTACCACCTAGCCTGGACAGTTTCAGATGTCTCGGTTGCCCTTCTGCGAGGAGGACATTGCATAACCTACAACTGATCCATAAAGGAAGGAACCTGGTAGCTCTATAGACCAACCATAATTAGCCATATTCAATACTTATTTCGCCTCAACATCATATTAATCACATTATTAATACCCATGTCAGCTGACCAGCTGTCAACCAACCATATCATAACACCCATACATACATGTAACACCCATATCACCCACACAACAACATAACATCCATAACCCACACAACAACATAACATCCATAACCAAGCAACCATACTACCCTTGTGCTCATCATATCATATCAAACATGAATCCAATTAAACTGAGCCAAATATATATACTTATTCCACCTCAGCATCATATTACTCTCAGCATCATACTAATCACATTACTAATACCATCCACAGTCATTAAACAGTCATAAAACATTAATTAATATATTACACACATAACATCCAGTCATAGTCATAATCATGGAACACTTAATACTTTTCGTCAGTTTTAAACCCCAATAAAATCTCAGCTTAAAGCTAGTACACAAGCACTAAGCACAGGAACATTAAACAACAACAACAATACTGAGGCTAATGTCTCCTTGTAAACATTTTATTTAATTAAAACCTATCAACCTATACAACATTTAATTTAAGCCTATCGACCTGTACTACTTGAATTCAAATCATTTTTGCTCGCTCTATTCAAAACGATCATTTCCTATGACATCAGCTCTTTCGTAAAAAATAACGTATTATCCTCACGTTTGTAAATTGTCATCGTAATCAGCCGTTTTCTTTTGATCATCAACAGCTCATGTTTACGGTAAGCCAAAATTCCTAGAATTTTCTGACTCTTAAATTATTGCTCTCAATGTTATCTCTTATTAAGTCACATAACTAACTATATATAAAACGTTTAGACCTATTTTACATCCAAGGGTAAAGCACAAGACTGATCAAAGACTGATCAAAGGGGTGAAAACTACAAGAGCCAAGAGTTAAACATAACCAGTCTACTAACGAATAACACGAAAAAGTAAGTAAAACATATTTTAGCATACCTAATTTTATGTCCCTTGTCAACTTAATCTCCCTTGTCCACTTAACATAAACAAGCCAAATAATCCTACCGGTTCATTCAATAAAATTTGACGACCTAACTTACAATAGTCTAGTTTATAAACAAAATGGCTGACATATAGAATTGGCCGTGTGTATTTACGTGTTGGGTTAGGCCTGGGCCCGAGGCAGAAACACGTGACCGTCTCAGAGCAACTCTGTGATTTAGGTCCTAACAGACTTCCTAATCCCTGAAGAAGGGGTCTGTTAATCAGAAATACACGTTTGGCAATCCAATTCTAGTGTAGCCTTAGTGTAAAAGTATTTTCACATAATTTTTACTCTAAATATTTTAGATAAATAAATTAGAAATAAATAAATTGTTGTAAATAAAATGAAAATAAGGGGGGTAGGGGGAACATCATTTAACCAATAATGGTTATAGTTATATACTAGCTTAAGATATATATATTTTTATACTCAACATTCAAAGTTCCAATCCAATATCATATCCATGGCATAATCACATTAATCAGTTTCATACCATAATCACATTAATCAATTTCATACCACTATTTAAATATATTTCATAATAACCCACTCTTCAAATTAATTAATTATCACTATAATCTACATGTAACACACTGTCACTAGTCTGACACATATAAATACAATACACATAAGATAATAATACACAAAAGAAAGGAATAAGTATGAATTGGTGATGCTTGTCTTATACAAGTAAATATACACATACCAATGTAATTAGTAATAGGGTTCGGTACCACCTAGCCTGGACAGTTTCAGATGTCTCGGTTGCCCTTCTGCGAGGAGGACATTGCATAACCTACAACTGATCCATAAAGGAAGGAACCTGGTAGCTCTATAGACCAACCATAATTAGCCATATTCAATACTTATTTCGCCTCAACATCATATTAATCACATTATTAATACCCATGTCAGCTGACCAGCTGTCAACCAACCATATCATAACACCCATACATACATGTAACACCCATATCACCCACACAACAACATAACATCCATAACCCACACAACAACATAACATCCATAACCAAGCAACCATACCAACCATGTGCTCATCATATCATATCAAACATGAATCCAATTAAACTGAGCCAAATATATATACTTATTCCACCTCAGCATCATATTACTCTCAGCATCATACTAATCACATTACTAATACCATCCACAGTCATTAAACAGTCATAAAACATTAATTAATATATTACACACATAACATCCAGTCATAGTCATAATCATGGAACACTTAATACTTTTCGTCAGTTTTAAACCCCAATAAAATCTCAGCTTAAAGCTAGTACACAAGCACTAAGCACAGGAACATTAAACAACAACAACAATACTGAGGCTAATGTCTCCTTGTAAACATTTTATTTAATTAAAACCTATCAACCTATACAACATTTAATTTAAGCCTATCGACCTGTACTACTTGAATTCAAATCATTTTTGCTCGCTCTATTCAAAACGATCATTTCCTATGACATCAGCTCTTTCGTAAAAAATAACGTATTATCCTCACGTTTGTAAATTGTCATCGTAATCAGCCGTTTTCTTTTGATCATCAACAGCTCATGTTTACGGTAAGCCAAAATTCCTAGAATTTTCTGACTCTTAAATTATTGCTCTCAATGTTATCTCTTATTAAGTCACATAACTAACTATATATAAAACGTTTAGACCTATTTTACATCCAAGGGTAAAGCACAAGACTGATCAAAGACTGATCAAAGGGGTGAAAACTACAAGAGCCAAGAGTTAAACATAACCAGTCTACTAACGAATAACACGAAAAAGTAAGTAAAACATATTTTAGCATACCTAATTTTATGTCCCTTGTCAACTTAATCTCCCTTGTCCACTTAACATAAACAAGCCAAATAATCCTACCGGTTCATTCAATAAAATTTGACGACCTAACTTACAATAGTCTAGTTTATAAACAAAATGGCTGACATATAGAATTGGCCGTGTGTATTTACGTGTTGGGTTAGGCCTGGGCCCGAGGCAGCAACATGTGACCGTCTCAGAGCAACTCTGTGATTTAGGTCCTAACAGACTTCCTAATCCCTGAAGAAGGGGTCTGTTAATCAGAAATACACGTTTGGCAATCCAATTCTAGTGTAGCCTTAGTGTAAAAGTATTTTCACATAATTTTTACTCTAAATATTTTAGATAAATAAATTAGAAATAAATAAATTGTTGTAAATAAAATGAAAATAAGGGGGGTAGGGGGAACATCATTTAACCAATAATGGTTATAGTTATATACTAGCTTAAGATATATATATTTTTATACTCAACATTCAAAGTTCCAATCCAATATCATATCCATGGCATAATCACATTAATCAGTTTCATACCATAATCACATTAATCAATTTCATACCACTATTTAAATATATTTCATAATAACCCACTCTTCAAATTAATTAATTATCACTATAATCTACATGTAACACACTGTCACTAGTCTGACACATATAAATACAATACACATAAGATAATAATACACAAAAGAAAGGAATAAGTATGAATTGGTGATGCTTGTCTTATACAAGTAAATATACACATACCAATGTAATTAGTAATAGGGTTCGGTACCACCTAGCCTGGACAGTTTCAGATGTCTCGGTTGCCCTTCTGCGAGGAGGACATTGCATAACCTACAACTGATCCATAAAGGAAGGAACCTGGTAGCTCTATAGACCAACCATAATTAGCCATATTCAATACTTATTTCGCCTCAACATCATATTAATCACATTATTAATACCCATGTCAGCTGACCAGCTGTCAACCAACCATATCATAACACCCATACATACATGTAACACCCATATCACCCACACAACAACATAACATCCATAACCCACACAACAACATAACATCCATAACCAAGCAACCATACCAACCATGTGCTCATCATATCATATCAAACATGAATCCAATTAAACTGAGCCAAATATATATACTTATTCCACCTCAGCATCATATTACTCTCAGCATCATACTAATCACATTACTAATACCATCCACAGTCATTAAACAGTCATAAAACATTAATTAATATATTACACACATAACATCCAGTCATAGTCATAATCATGGAACACTTAATACTTTTCGTCAGTTTTAAACCCCAATAAAATCTCAGCTTAAAGCTAGTACACAAGCACTAAGCACAGGAACATTAAACAACAACAACAATACTGAGGCTAATGTCTCCTTGTAAACATTTTATTTAATTAAAACCTATCAACCTATACAACATTTAATTTAAGCCTATCGACCTGTACTACTTGAATTCAAATCATTTTTGCTCGCTCTATTCAAAACGATCATTTCCTATGACATCAGCTCTTTCGTAAAAAATAACGTATTATCCTCACGTTTGTAAATTGTCATCGTAATCAGCCGTTTTCTTTTGATCATCAACAGCTCATGTTTACGGTAAGCCAAAATTCCTAGAATTTTCTGACTCTTAAATTATTGCTCTCAATGTTATCTCTTATTAAGTCACATAACTAACTATATATAAAACGTTTAGACCTATTTTACATCCAAGGGTAAAGCACAAGACTGATCAAAGACTGATCAAAGGGGTGAAAACTACAAGAGCCAAGAGTTAAACATAACCAGTCTACTAACGAATAACACGAAAAAGTAAGTAAAACATATTTTAGCATACCTAATTTTATGTCCCTTGTCAACTTAATCTCCCTTGTCCACTTAACATAAACAAGCCAAATAATCCTACCGGTTCATTCAATAAAATTTGACGACCTAACTTACAATAGTCTAGTTTATAAACAAAATGGCTGACATATAGAATTGGCCGTGTGTATTTACGTGTTGGGTTAGGCCTGGGCCCGAGGCAGAAACACGTGACCGTCTCAGAGCAACTCTGTGATTTAGGTCCTAACAGACTTCCTAATCCCTGAAGAAGGGGTCTGTTAATCAGAAATACACGTTTGGCAATCCAATTCTAGTGTAGCCTTAGTGTAAAAGTATTTTCACATAATTTTTACTCTAAATATTTTAGATAAATAAATTAGAAATAAATAAATTGTTGTAAATAAAATGAAAATAAGGGGGGTAGGGGGAACATCATTTAACCAATAATGGTTATAGTTATATACTAGCTTAAGATATATATATTTTTATACTCAACATTCAAAGTTCCAATCCAATATCATATCCATGGCATAATCACATTAATCAGTTTCATACCATAATCACATTAATCAATTTCATACCACTATTTAAATATATTTCATAATAACCCACTCTTCAAATTAATTAATTATCACTATAATCTACATGTAACACACTGTCACTAGTCTGACACATATAAATACAATACACATAAGATAATAATACACAAAAGAAAGGAATAAGTATGAATTGGTGATGCTTGTCTTATACAAGTAAATATACACATAAGATAATAATACACAAAAGAAAGGAATAAGTATGAATTGGTGATGCTTGTCTTATACAAGTAAATATACACATACCAATGTAATTAGTAATAGGGTTCGGTACCACCTAGCCTGGACAGTTTCAGATGTCTCGGTTGCCCTTCTGCGAGGAGGACATTGCATAACCTACAACTGATCCATAAAGGAAGGAACCTGGTAGCTCTATAGACCAACCATAATTAGCCATATTCAATACTTATTTCGCCTCAACATCATATTAATCACATTATTAATACCCATGTCAGCTGACCAGCTGTCAACCAACCATATCATAACACCCATACATACATGTAACACCCATATCACCCACACAACAACATAACATCCATAACCCACACAACAACATAACATCCATAACCAAGCAACCATACCAACCATGTGCTCATCATATCATATCAAACATGAATCCAATTAAACTGAGCCAAATATATATACTTATTCCACCTCAGCATCATATTACTCTCAGCATCATACTAATCACATTACTAATACCATCCACAGTCATTAAACAGTCATAAAACATTAATTAATATATTACACACATAACATCCAGTCATAGTCATAATCATGGAACACTTAATACTTTTCGTCAGTTTTAAACCCCAATAAAATCTCAGCTTAAAGCTAGTACACAAGCACTAAGCACAGGAACATTAAACAACAACAACAATACTGAGGCTAATGTCTCCTTGTAAACATTTTATTTAATTAAAACCTATCAACCTATACAACATTTAATTTAAGCCTATCGACCTGTACAACTTTTAAAATCATCTGCTCGCTCTACTTGAATTCAAATCATTTTTGCTCGCTCTATTCAAAACGATCATTTCCTATGACATCAGCTCTTTCGTAAAAAATAACGTATTATCCTCACGTTTGTAAATTGTCATCGTAATCAGCCGTTTTCTTTTGATCATCAACAGCTCATGTTTACGGTAAGCCAAAATTCCTAGAATTTTCTGACTCTTAAATTATTGCTCTCAATGTTATCTCTTATTAAGTCACATAACTAACTATATATAAAACGTTTAGACCTATTTTACATCCAAGGGTAAAGCACAAGACTGATCAAAGACTGATCAAAGGGGTGAAAACTACAAGAGCCAAGAGTTAAACATAACCAGTCTACTAACGAATAACACGAAAAAGTAAGTAAAACATATTTTAGCATACCTAATTTTATGTCCCTTGTCAACTTAATCTCCCTTGTCCACTTAACATAAACAAGCCAAATAATCCTACCGGTTCATTCAATAAAATTTGACGACCTAACTTACAATAGTCTAGTTTATAAACAAAATGGCTGACATATAGAATTGGCCGTGTGTATTTACGTGTTGGGTTAGGCCTGGGCCCGAGGCAGAAACACGTGACCGTCTCAGAGCAACTCTGTGATTTAGGTCCTAACAGACTTCCTAATCCCTGAAGAAGGGGTCTGTTAATCAGAAATACACGTTTGGCAATCCAATTCTAGTGTAGCCTTAGTGTAAAAGTATTTTCACATAATTTTTACTCTAAATATTTTAGATAAATAAATTAGAAATAAATAAATTGTTGTAAATAAAATGAAAATAAGGGGGGTAGGGGGAACATCATTTAACCAATAATGGTTATAGTTATATACTAGCTTAAGATATATATATTTTTATACTCAACATTCAAAGTTCCAATCCAATATCATATCCATGGCATAATCACATTAATCAGTTTCATACCATAATCACATTAATCAATTTCATACCACTATTTAAATATATTTCATAATAACCCACTCTTCAAATTAATTAATTATCACTATAATCTACATGTAACACACTGTCACTAGTCTGACACATATAAATACAATACACATAAGATAATAATACACAAAAGAAAGGAATAAGTATGAATTGGTGATGCTTGTCTTATACAAGTAAATATACACATGGCCGTGTGTATTTACGTGTTGGGTTAGGCCTGGGCCCGAGGCAGAAACACGTGACCGTCTCAGAGCAACTCTGTGATTTAGGTCCTAACAGACTTCCTAATCCCTGAAGAAGGGGTCTGTTAATCAGAAATACACGTTTGGCAATCCAATTCTAGTGTAGCCTTAGTGTAAAAGTATTTTCACATAATTTTTACTCTAAATATTTTAGATAAATAAATTAGAAATAAATAAATTGTTGTAAATAAAATGAAAATAAGGGGGGTAGGGGGAACATCATTTAACCAATAATGGTTATAGTTATATACTAGCTTAAGATATATATATTTTTATACTCAACATTCAAAGTTCCAATCCAATATCATATCCATGGCATAATCACATTAATCAGTTTCATACCATAATCACATTAATCAATTTCATACCACTATTTAAATATATTTCATAATAACCCACTCTTCAAATTAATTAATTATCACTATAATCTACATGTAACACACTGTCACTAGTCTGACACATATAAATACAATACACATAAGATAATAATACACAAAAGAAAGGAATAAGTATGAATTGGTGATGCTTGTCTTATACAAGTAAATATACACATGGCCGTGTGTATTTACGTGTTGGGTTAGGCCTGGGCCCGAGGCAGAAACACGTGACCGTCTCAGAGCAACTCTGTGATTTAGGTCCTAACAGACTTCCTAATCCCTGAAGAAGGGGTCTGTTAATCAGAAATACACGTTTGGCAATCCAATTCTAGTGTAGCCTTAGTGTAAAAGTATTTTCACATAATTTTTACTCTAAATATTTTAGATAAATAAATTAGAAATAAATAAATTGTTGTAAATAAAATGAAAATAAGGGGGGTAGGGGGAACATCATTTAACCAATAATGGTTATAGTTATATACTAGCTTAAGATATATATATTTTTATACTCAACATTCAAAGTTCCAATCCAATATCATATCCATGGCATAATCACATTAATCAGTTTCATACCATAATCACATTAATCAATTTCATACCACTATTTAAATATATTTCATAATAACCCACTCTTCAAATTAATTAATTATCACTATAATCTACATGTAACACACTGTCACTAGTCTGACACATATAAATACAATACACATAAGATAATAATACACAAAAGAAAGGAATAAGTATGAATTGGTGATGCTTGTCTTATACAAGTAAATATACACATACCAATGTAATTAGTAATAGGGTTCGGTACCACCTAGCCTGGACAGTTTCAGATGTCTCGGTTGCCCTTCTGCGAGGAGGACATTGCATAACCTACAACTGATCCATAAAGGAAGGAACCTGGTAGCTCTATAGACCAACCATAATTAGCCATATTCAATACTTATTTCGCCTCAACATCATATTAATCACATTATTAATACCCATGTCAGCTGACCAGCTGTCAACCAACCATATCATAACACCCATACATACATGTAACACCCATATCACCCACACAACAACATAACATCCATAACCCACACAACAACATAACATCCATAACCAAGCAACCATACCAACCATGTGCTCATCATATCATATCAAACATGAATCCAATTAAACTGAGCCAAATATATATACTTATTCCACCTCAGCATCATATTACTCTCAGCATCATACTAATCACATTACTAATACCATCCACAGTCATTAAACAGTCATAAAACATTAATTAATATATTACACACATAACATCCAGTCATAGTCATAATCATGGAACACTTAATACTTTTCGTCAGTTTTAAACCCCAATAAAATCTCAGCTTAAAGCTAGTACACAAGCACTAAGCACAGGAACATTAAACAACAACAACAATACTGAGGCTAATGTCTCCTTGTAAACATTTTATTTAATTAAAACCTATCAACCTATACAACATTTAATTTAAGCCTATCGACCTGTACTACTTGAATTCAAATCATTTTTGCTCGCTCTATTCAAAACGATCATTTCCTATGACATCAGCTCTTTCGTAAAAAATAACGTATTATCCTCACGTTTGTAAATTGTCATCGTAATCAGCCGTTTTCTTTTGATCATCAACAGCTCATGTTTACGGTAAGCCAAAATTCCTAGAATTTTCTGACTCTTAAATTATTGCTCTCAATGTTATCTCTTATTAAGTCACATAACTAACTATATATAAAACGTTTAGACCTATTTTACATCCAAGGGTAAAGCACAAGACTGATCAAAGACTGATCAAAGGGGTGAAAACTACAAGAGCCAAGAGTTAAACATAACCAGTCTACTAACGAATAACACGAAAAAGTAAGTAAAACATATTTTAGCATACCTAATTTTATGTCCCTTGTCAACTTAATCTCCCTTGTCCACTTAACATAAACAAGCCAAATAATCCTACCGGTTCATTCAATAAAATTTGACGACCTAACTTACAATAGTCTAGTTTATAAACAAAATGGCTGACATATAGAATTGGCCGTGTGTATTTACGTGTTGGGTTAGGCCTGGGCCCGAGGCAGAAACACGTGACCGTCTCAGAGCAACTCTGTGATTTAGGTCCTAACAGACTTCCTAATCCCTGAAGAAGGGGTCTGTTAATCAGAAATACACGTTTGGCAATCCAATTCTAGTGTAGCCTTAGTGTAAAAGTATTTTCACATAATGTTTACTCTAAATATTTTAGATAAATAAATTAGAAATAAATAAATTGTTGTAAATAAAATGAAAATAAGGGGGGTAGGGGGAACATCATTTAACCAATAATGGTTATAGTTATATACTAGCTTAAGATATATATATTTTTATACTCAACATTCAAAGTTCCAATCCAATATCATATCCATGGCATAATCACATTAATCAGTTTCATACCATAATCACATTAATCAATTTCATACCACTATTTAAATATATTTCATAATAACCCACTCTTCAAATTAATTAATTATCACTATAATCTACATGTAACACACTGTCACTAGTCTGACACATATAAATACAATACACATAAGATAATAATACACAAAAGAAAGGAATAAGTATGAATTGGTGATGCTTGTCTTATACAAGTAAATATACACATACCTAATGGATAGTATACAGTAATGTATATCCCAAAGAACACTGAGATACGAACACTATTCCGTACATCATGTTTCCAGGTATGTATATTCTTCAGTACCAAGTCACAGTTGTAGTAAAAAAATGTATTATCGAACTTGCAGCAGCTTCTAATGTTCGACTTGTCAATGGACCAAGTTCTCACCAGGGCCGTGTTGAAGTAAACTACCTAGGTGTGTGGGGTACAGTGTGTGATGATATGTGGGGACTAGACGATGCCAACGTAGTTTGCCGCGAACTCGGTTTCCCTGGTGCAAATTCAAGTACATGCTGTGGAAACTTTGGACAAGGAACAGGGGTGATATGGATGGATAACGTAACCTGCAGTGGCTCAGAGAGCTCGCTGACTCAGTGTCCGTTCGGTGGCTGGGGAAAACATGATTGCTACCATTCAGAAGACGCCGGTGTTATATGTATTACATCAACGGCATCTCCAGCTGCAGGTTTGAGGGGTTTCGGTTTTAGTTTATATTACCCAATAAGAAGGCCATGCGATGCCTTAGTTTATATTTCCGTTTCCGTTTAATACAGTATTAATATATTCAACTGAAGAACTCGCTTGTGTCGTGGGTCGTTTTAGTTTTTTTTTATTCGGATTTGTTAAATAACGATAAGCCGGTTTATTTGAGACTATAGCGACCTTAATTAATGGCGTTCACATCCTATTTCATTTGTTTGGCGAACATGTTTTATTGCATGATCATGAATGAATGCGATGCGGCTATTACTAGTGAACCGTATTCTTGTAATGACGGCCCGCGCCAAGCGAAAAGGGACCTTATGACAATTGACGTCATTTCGAGAAAAACGCAGGAAAACAAATCAGTTTGAATTTAGTAGAGCAAGCAGTTCACAGGCTACCAAAGTATCAATAAAATCGAAATTACTTCCACAGATTTATTTGAATCGGATAAAAATGAAAGAAGAGTGGAAGTGTGATATCAGTAGCACATATTTTCATTCATTAGATATAAATTTTATAAGAAACTGCTTTTCAAATGAAGAATAAATTTGTAAGAGACTTCAAACTGGCTTGTGAACGATGCAAGCGCTGGTTTGAGTGTCGGCCATTGTTCAACATTTATCCTTGAATATTTCGCAAAACAACCGCAATGGAGACTTTCTGTGTAGATGAGAGGAATGATGAGGAGATCGTTGGACTGACAGAGCATTTTGGAAGAGGATTTTGTGCTAATTTATAACGCTGCAGAGAATAAGTTTGAGATTTGAGGTGGCGGCGAGTCAGCACTTTGAGTCGGATTATGAAAAGAAGCCATGAGGAAGTTTTCGCGATCTAGAATAGTTTTTCAAGCAGCTTCAGTTAAACCGAAAATAAAAGTATAATATTTTCCTCTACTATCAACTGGCAAATAATTATTTCCCTTATTTCAGTTGTCCAACTGTTCCAAACTGCCCTTAACTCAAAATCGGCGAAATATGTCATAAGGTCCTTTTTTGCTTGGCGCGGCCAAAATACGTCCCACACGCGCTTTCCTTTCAAACTATTTACAAACGTCACGTGATGTGAGCCGTGCGTATTTGACCACAGGGAACCCACTCAAAGGATTTGTACCTGTTTACCTAAAAAAAACAAGATTGTAAAGTTTTTGGTTCATTTGCATGAATTAGTGTTAAATAATGATTCTAAGTGGTTTTTAATTGCAAGAATTCGAGTAATAAATTTTAGTGGGAGACATGTAATAGGTATTTCAAACACATGAATAATTAATGAGCATTTTGTCCAATCAGATGTAGCAAATCAGTCACGTGCATGTTCCTTTATACCTGATAAAATCTCATGCATCATTCTAAAAAGCCCGCGGAGGGATTTGAATTAATGATTGAGACAATGGATAAGCACCTTGCAACTCTTATAATTTCTATTGATGTTTCAGCTTTCTCGTTGAAATGCTAATTAGGATGAAACTAGACTGATAAGCAAATACCGTATACAAAAATCCTGCAAAAACACCGGATCCGAGGTGTGGACCTAACCAGCCAAAATATAAAATTATGACGACAATAACAAGTCCGAAGACTACAGCAAAGCTGATACGGTGTGATACTCCAAAAATGGCACTACGGCTAGCTAGACCTGATACAAAAAGATGCTCGCACTAGAATGCAGTCATGGACAGCTGTTTCGTCCTCATTTGGACTCGTCAGCATGACATAGCAAGCAACATGAACTTCGGCGAGAACCTACTGCTCATAAGGCCAACAGTACTCTAGTGGGGAGCTCAGAGAATAAGCTTGGTTATCCGGTGTCACACAAAGAGACGCGTGTGGCAAAGAGCCAGAAAACCAAGCAAAACTCAACCTTAATGTGTCAGTGCCAAAGATAGAGGCTTAATAAACGCTGTCCAGGCCAGCTTAATAAAATGATGACAAAACAGGAATAGTCAGATCTAAGAAGACCTAAGGTACAAAAATGTACGGTGTTTGCTTATCAGTCTAGTTTTATTATAGGTAGGTTCTCGCCGAAGCTCATTTTGCTTGCTATGTCATGCTGACGAGTCCAAATGGGGACGAAACAGCTGTCCATGACTGCATTCTAGTGCGAGCACCTTTTTGTGTCAGGTCTAGCTAGCCGTAGTGCCATTTTTGGAGTATCACACCGTATCAGCTTTGCTGTAGTCTTCGGACTTGTTATTGTCGTCATAATTATATATTTTGGCTGGTTAGGTCCACACCTCGGATCCGGTGTTTTTGCAGGATTTTTGTATACGGTGTTTGCTTATCAGTCTAGTTTTATTATAGGTAGGTTCTCGCCGAAGCTCATTTTGCTTGCTATGTCATGCTGACGAGTCCAAATGAGGACGAAACAGCTGTCCATGACTGCATTCTAGTACGAGCACCTTTTTGTGTCAGGTCTAGCTAGCCGTAGTGCCATTTTTGGAGTATCACACCGTATCAGCTTTGCTGTAGTCTTCGGACTTGTTATTGTCGTCATAATTAGGATGAACGTTTTATATAAAGAATACTAATGAACATGAAATTTTATATAAAGTTTCATCCTAATTAAGGATTCACTGATAAAGACCCAAAGATAGCAAAAAGTACACGGAACATAACTAAAGGTACCTAGATAATAAATTTTGCACTAAATTTACTAATATCAGCAGACTACCGAGATACACAGATAATATTTTTTAAATGAAGTTATCCAACTACCATTACTAGTTTACGGAGCCACTGGTTAGTTCCAATTATTAAACCAAACTCAAAGCCGTAAAATAATAAAAACGTGCATTAACTCTTTACCGTCCGAGCCTGTAAATAGGAGACGCATAAGTCCGTTACTAGAAAATGTTTTGCATCACATCTAGACATGCTGGAAAGACGATGTTGCGATATTATGCGAAGGGATGTATGGCTTCAAAGTCAGAGCTATAACAGGGATCGCTCGACTCTTTCACTATGGAGAAAAGCTCATTTGTTTTGGCGATTGTTTCGTTTCTTCGATTTTCACGAATTTCGAGGAGCTGAAAATCGGCTCAAAAAACCTTCCCATTCGCACTTGAAATCAAGAGCAAACACAAAATAACCACTCAGTCGTTACAGTACCTTGTTTAATCTTTCCAACCAGCAGGTTTGTTTTCACAAAACACACCAAGCGACGGTGAACCACGCCGATGTTTGCACTGCATTTCACTCGACCACATTTTCCTGCTCCCACCTCCAATTGCATGCTGGGTAATGGACAAAAATCCACAAGGGGTCCCCCCCTCTGGTGCTCCGGTAGGTTTTTTTTATAAGTCTTTTACACCTACAACCAAGAGCGGTGATTTGGACTCAAGTCGTTGCTTTAAAGTGACAAAAACACATCCTAATAGGTTGAGCAGGGGTAAAAGACTGCCAACTGCAGGATTTGAAGGATTTCATTGAATAATTTTTTCCTGTGTCTGAAAGCACAAACACAACAGGAAAACCCTGTGAAATCCCCTCACAAAGCCTACTAGAAGCAAACCAAGTACTTTTCAGCCGTCCTCAGACTTAATGATGTCCTCAATCTCTCTGACAGTGGCATTTTTCTCCAAAATTAGAGCACATTTCATTGGAAACTCTACCTAAGCAGCCATACCTACCGTCAACGAGTGCACATAATTGTCCCAAATGGCATTGTGGGAAAGGTTTGAGCCCTCGGCTTAAAAGGTCAACAGTATACGTATTTAACTGCCCCGGGCTAGCCAAACTTCAACTGAGGGGTGAGGGTTGAGTTAGCACTCAGGATTTCACCAATTGAGCTCACACACGATCGGACGACAAAGAGTTAAACTTACAAACATCCTCTTCATATTTTGTGCCGGAGTCAAATATCTAGAGTCTGCC
The DNA here is from genome assembly GCA_030867875.1 of Actinernus sp. WN-2022. Classification (NCBI taxonomy): domain Eukaryota; kingdom Metazoa; phylum Cnidaria; class Anthozoa; order Actiniaria; family Actinernidae; genus Actinernus; species Actinernus sp. WN-2022. Next base: position 60,774,057 of record JAOWCC010001589.1, read on the forward strand.
GTCATGTCAGTCACATGGCTTTCCAAGTCTTGACCTATATCGATGTCAACTACGACACCAAATCCTTCAACTGCATGTTATTTTTGCCCTAGCTTGTTCCTTGCCACACGATGCTTTCAGCATTGCGAAACACCGCTTCAAACAACATAGACCCATTCGAAAAATGGCGTCCAATTTAATTAACTATTGTTTAGGACTGACTAGCTTCGCTTACACGTTCAAAAGCTTTTGTGTGGACTGACTAGCCTCGTGTTCATGTTACCCGGACAATAGCTTTTTAAATTGGACGCCATTTTTCAAATGGGTCTATAGTATGGTAATTTCCTCATGTCAATCCCTTGAGATGTTTGTAATCGCAGACGGGAATTACTCGAATATTTTGCATGGCGTTGTGAATACAAAGGTTCAATGGTTCATTAAGTTTTTGAAGCCGTTTAATAAACTCGCAGCACGTGTTTTATCAGGTCTAAAACTCGGGCTGCGCTCGTTTATTAAACAGTACATAATAAGACAAGGGAGGAAACTTCAATGGTGGACACACTTCATGCCATACCTCCGCTCAAATAATCCCACTAGATCGTTGACATGGTGTGGGTAATTTGATTGCTCTCTTGGGGACCCCTGTGAAATACTCCGCACGTGTCGTAATTGTGCAAAAGCAAAATACAATGAAAACCAATTATGCGCAGATTAATAAATCCTGTACCCCAGGCGAGTAGTTATTTGCGATCGCTTCTCCTCTGTGGTCGCATGCGGCATCAAAGGGTTGAATGTTTTCGCGTGTTAGGCTTTTAAAATTGTTAATTTTCCTATATTCTCCGTGAGTGATGGGATTTCTTCCACATGAAGTAGTTCATGAGAGAACTGTTCTTCGTCGGTGTTCTCGGTACGTTTGAGTAAACTGCCTATCTTATCTTATATGCTTTGCAACAGCTATTACATAGTTGAAAAAGTAGGATATTGGAATTTTATTACTAAACGCGGACTGCAACACGTTTCTTATTTGTTTGATTTGTTTAGTTAATTACTACGTACACGTCCTATAATTCACTTCTGATTTAATGTACCTTTAGATCAACAACTTATCCGTCAAGGTAGATCGTCCAGCCGGAAAATGATAATCGTTTTCTAAGAACTGTGCTGAAGTCCTTTTGAGGTTGTTGTATACGGGAGGACGAGGTTATGCATGAACGGTGCTTTAAATAAGGCAGGAAAGGAATGAGGAAAAAGACAACCCAACGCTCGGTTTCCTTTTTTTGCATGTGACGTCATCGAAAATCTAAAAGTTAAACTGCAAGTCCTACAAAGCTGTTCTTTGTGTATATTCTAGACATCGATAATAAAAGTCTTTACAAAATTTGCCGGTACTTTTCCTTCTGATTTGTTAATCGCGAGTCAATACTACTAAGCACGTTTCATGTATAACCTTCTGCGATCAGTTTTGCACTAATTTGCTCCCATATCGACTTTTTGTTGTACATTGTATTTGATTGTCCCTGAATTACTAAATCTCGCCATAAACTAATGAAAAGTTCAGCTTTGTTCGGCTTCGTCTGACCACTAGTCATCCGCCGTCTTGGTTGAATTTCGCTGCCGCGTAATCGTTTCAAACATGCAATTCAATAAACCTCATTCATAAAGGCCGCCACCTAATTTGCATAAATTGGAAGATTAATGTGTACAGAGAAACTATTGCTACCACATGAAAGATTGTACCTAAATTAGTAATTGACCGCAGTTTGAAAGCAATGTTTCAAATTGCTGTCGAGTTATTGCCATTTTAAATGTAGAAAATACACGAAAGCGAGGCTGGAAAGGCCATCATGGTATTTCACATACAAATCTCTCTAATTTCAAATATTTGTAACTTTACAGCCTTTTGTGCTACAACACTCAAATTCTACAGAATCACCAATGTCGGTATGCTCTTTCGCATGGCAAGGATGTTGTGTTTCATACATTGAACATGTAGCCTAACGTTAAAATACAGAGACCACGCCCTTATGAATGAGATGTATTATTTGAAATAATTATAATTGGATCATAAGTCGGCGACTATTATTAGGAGTTGCGAACGCATTGCAATTAAATGAAAATCCGATTATAATTGGGGTCAAATGTGAATGACATTTGTTCCCTAATATCTCACAAATTCATTTTTTTATTTGAGCTTTGATAGGGTGCATACTTTATTTTCCTTCTTAAGCAATAATATCTTGTCCCTGACACATTCAGGTCATTATGGATGGGATCGACCATTGTTTGAAATCTTTCACTCAGGCTTCCAGCAAGATTTCAGGTGTTTAACTAGTGTGAGTTCCTAAGCTCCATGCCGTGGGAACGATGTTGAACAACAAGCTCCACAAAATGACAAATTTTACCAAGAAATTCGCTTCAAATCGAGCTCAACGTTCCTAGCATACAGACACATAATTATTACCTTTGTATGCACGTCAAACTGTGAAATCATAGCTACAAATGTACACGCAAGACGAATCCCATACAAACTCTTTCATAGCGTTAATGATATTCATTCAAATCACTGGCCAGACGTGCCAATCTTCCCTGGAGCCAAGGAGCATAATTGATATCACAAGGTGGTCCAGTAGAATTGTTGACCTGACAAATCACTATCCCGCCCCTACACTGGTACTGACAAATCGCTATCCCGCCCCTACACTGGTACTGATAAATCACTATCCCGCCCCTACACTGGTACGGACAAATTACTACCCTGCTCTACACTCGTACTGACAAATTTGTCGACGGCTGTGAAGACGGGATGTGAAAAAAGAACTGTCATTAAATATGGTCAAGCACGTTGCACGTTGGTGTTTATTTTTTTCTTTTATTCGCCTTTTATTGCTTTTCTTATTCAGGTTTTCGAAAAATAGAATGATCACAGAGCTCTGTTCAGAGCGAACGAAAATTAAAACAGAGCAAATAGGCCTTTTGCAGGAACAGTCATATGACAATCATCACTTCAATAACCAATAGGGCATTTGCATGATGACGTCACATACTACAACAACCAGAATTCTTTGCGCGAATCCTTTTGTTCCTCTAATTTGGACCATTGTCTTGGAAATCTCAAAGGAGTTAAAAAATCTGAATGAGAAAGAGAATTTGAAAAGGATTGCCACCCAGTACAACACGTGATTATATTGATTCCTGTGAAAGGCCCGTTACTCTTCTACGTTCGCGCGCTCTGTTTAACTTGGTTTTCACGTGTTTCATGCAGGCATCGATCAGAATGTGTGCGATTTCGTGCATTTTCACTGTAGTTATTGTGATGTGTGTTTGCCGTCGTCGTAGACGTAGTCGTAGTACAGAGCCAGTTGCATAAACGTTAACGCGGAGCTTAAAGGGGCCGTCTCACCCACAGTGCTTAGCGCGCTCACATAGCATAGCGGCCATTTTCGATGCCATCGAAATCCAGAGTTTTATGGCAGTGGTTTTAATCTTCTCTACATCTCTGCCATCCTTCCAGCTATCGTCAAAAAAATCATACTAGGTTAAACCTTTTTTATTGCACTTCCTATTGAGCCTCGTATTTAAGTGTTTTAAATTATTTGGTCATGCAAATTTTAGTTTTAGTTTCAGGTGGCCGTAGTTCTCTGATGGATGCCAGTCTCATTCGTCCTCAACGAAAGGAAACAATTGTCTGTTTGTGTCCACGATTTCCACCTACAACATGTAGAAGCTATTCTGACTATTTATCTTTATATGTAAAGATATATTAGCACTTAGTTCGAGTATCTGCTATATATCTTTGAGCCGATTTGGGTTTTTTGAACACCGTGGCTGGCTTACGTGCCACCATTTGCAACAAAACTCAACTTGAAGAACAGTTTCCTAAAATCATTTTCAGGGATTTGGCGTTTAACTTGTGGAAACAGGTCTCTTTCTGGTTTCGAAGGGCGGAATTCGGGCTATTAGACAGTGATTTTGCCGAGATTTTCGGATTCACCGGGTTGATCATTTGAAGTTTATACTCGTACGAAATTTGACAAACAAAGCCGCCGAGACTGCATGATAATAATTTCCTATTCAAGTGAGCTGTTATTCGTTCACTGTTCTCTCTTGAACTGGTCCTCTGGCACCAGCAACGAGATAGCCTGATAGCCTCTCTCTGTCTCTCTGCAGGGAAAAATAAAACCGAGGGGAGAAACCTCTCTTTTCATAATTATTAGTATTCTCTGTTTATAGTACTGATGACAGGATTCGGAAGCGACGGGTGAGCGGTAAATATTATAGTCAACAAAAATTATAGGCAACGCCCGAAACTCCGCTTGGTCGACACGAAAAGAATTGAGCAATTTCCTAAAATAATTTTGAGGGCTTCGGCTTCGGCTTCTGCTTAATGCCAGAGAGTTTGATCGGACTGAACATCTGACGTTAGCAGTTAGTCCCAGCGTTAAAGGGGCTGTGTCACGGTGAGACTTTAACTTCGTTTTTCCGGGCCGGAAAGATATATTTCCACCAATTTTGATATGAAGTAACGAACCTCTTGACCATGTGGGATGCTTAAAATGAAAGCAAATATGCAAAAATGACTAACAAACAGTATATATAAACAGTCTCCAGGGAAAATATTGAAAATCCTTTCAATCAAGCATTGAGGGAGGGAAGTTTAACTGTTTGTATCCAATTAACAGCCACTAAACGAGCGATTACTCGATACATGCGCAGTACCATGACATAGCCCCTTTAGAGTGTATATACGGTCAAATATTCTTATCATTAATATCGATTCTACATCAAGTGAATAGTTGAATGGTAGAATATTTCTTGATTTGAGGGTTTCGTCTATGGGTTATAGAGGTCTCTATTTCCAATATGCTAATGAGTGACGTAAATTTGACTTGAATTCGGGAATTTACTTTCATTTCTTTTTCCTTGTGAATGAAACTGTTTACTGATTTTGACAAAATATTTGGTAGAATCACTGATATAACCTTCAAATATGACATAGATGTTTACAAAAGGTCATGTATAGAGCTACCAGTATGTTTTTGTATAATAAATGAAGACCGAATTTACGTCACCGGCTTGAATATATTATATAAACCTCTATAACTCATGGATGCAACGCTCAAATCGAGAATATTCTACTATTCAACTACTCACTTGATGTGTAGAATCGCTATTAATGATAACAATATTTGATTTTATCTACACTTTAATGTTTATGCAACCAGTCTCTGGGTTCTTAAAGTCCCTCACATGACATCATAGGGACAACCTCGCAACTATTTTTAGTACATTGTCCCATATTTATTCCTCGCAAATACTCTGTTACGCACATCAGTTGAGATTGGATGGATTGACGAGTTGCAGTTGCGTGGTTATCCCTTGACCTCGTGTCCATTAATGGGTTTAGAAACACTTTAAAAGTTGCATACAAAGATTTAAAAGTAAAACCCAATGATTTTTACTGTAGTTTTTATACCAAAGAGGTTCCATGCCTACATTAATGTACATAAATTTTCAAATCTTATTTTCCCAAACACTCGGTAGCGATGTAAAGAATAGCTTCAGAATTTCGGTCATTTGGACAGCTTTGCTAGGTCTAAAATTAAAGCTCTTAGATATTTTTCCGTATTTTGTTCAGACAAATTGTTTTGGAGATTTCAGTGAAAATAAACTTATCATTTTCCCTTATTATCCATTTCTTCCAGACACAAGTGTTTCCGCCACTACTTCTCCAGAAGAGATTGTAAGGAACAAAATAGCAACGTCCAGCAACATACATACATCTCTAGTCTCAATAAATGTTCTCCAAATCACAAGCCGAACCCGCGAGATACCTTATACAGCACCAACCAATATAAAAACAAACATCCATGCATCTCCGGTTACTAATTATGGTATCCAAAAAACAAGTACTCCTCCTTCACAAGGAGGCTCTTCCAGCACAGCAAGTAGTATCACCTACATCGTTGCAACTCATAACACAAACATTAGTTCAAAAAACGCAAATATTTCCTTTTCAGTAGCAAACTTTACAGCTTTAAAACGAAGCATTGATTTCATCAGCGAAACGTATGATGTTAACCTTACTGTCCATACTACAAGTACTCCTTCTTCACCAGCCAGGTCCATTAACAAGACAACGCACCTCAGTTCAATCAAAGAAACTCCACTCATCGGTATCCAAACAACAGCAGCCAGCTCTGAACATCGAGTAACGAACGGTCTCAACTCTACTGAACACGTTCCTGTCACACCCTGTACAAGCACTCCAACAAGATACTCCACTACTACCGAAGCCATTAGCGTAAGCTATATCGATGGAAAGTCTCTTAATACCTTTAATATACCAACATCAAACATTCTTTCTTCAACTTACAACTCTTCAAGGCCAACAACAACCATTAGCTCCTTAGATGCAACATCTGACACTATCGATCGTGTGAAAAGCAGAATTACTTCGGTAGCCACATCTACTAGCAAGACAAGTAGCATCGCTTTAAGGGAACCAACAAGCACTCCTTTATTGCCCACCGATATCGAAGTAGAAAGTAGAACCAGCTCGTATGAAGAAAAACCTTTCAGCACCAATAATATCAATACAACATACATTTCTTCAAGACGCTCCTTAGCTACCGAAGCACCTAGTGTAAGTTACATTGATGAAAACTCTGACACCAGTTCGACTATCCAAACATCAAGAAGCCCTTCTATTGTTAGATCCGCAACTGTAGAAAAGAGCGTCAGCGCCATATATGCATCTCTTCATACTTCTGCAAAAGCCCACTCTACTGGAAAGACAAGTAGAATCACTTTCATCGAAGCAACCCCTTCAAGCACTAGTACTGTTGAGACCTCAAATATTTTAGTAGCCACCGCTATTGGGGAAACAGGCAGATTCCGTTCCTATGAAGAAACACCTTCCAGCAGCAACACTATCCAAAGTAAAAGCACTCCGGCAAGAGACACTTCTACTACCGAAGCCGTTAACGTAAGCTACATCGATGGAAAGACAACTAGAATCACCTACCTCGAAGCAAACCCTTCAAACACTAGTACTGTTCACGCCACGAGTACTTTAGTAACCACTGCTTTTGGGGAGAGAAGTAGCATCAGCAAATACGAAGTAACAATTTCCAGCACCAACATTATCCAAAGAAAAAGCACTCCAACAAGAAACAAATAAGTAATATTGCTAACTCGGAACAAATTGACATAGACCTAAATTCATCATTAATAAACGACCCAGAGAATATTTGTCCGAACAGTGATTTGTCAATTATTTCTGAAACGAGAGGCTTTAAAATGGCTCTACTAAATATCGCTAGCGTCCCTAAACATATCGATGAATTGAGAATTTTATTATTGAATCAGCCTTTAGATGTTCTAGCCCTAAATGAAACTAGACTTGACTGGTCTGTGTCCAACTCTGAAATGCACATAACCGGGTACGAGCTAATTCGCTACGATCGTACCAGATCTGGTGGTGGCGTTTGTTTTTATTTAAGAAATACAGTCAACTATATAAGGAGAAACGATTTAGTACCCGAAGATATCGAGGCTCTTTGTGTAGAAATTCAAAAGCCTAATAGTAAATCATTTATTTTGTCCACCATATATAGACCACCAAATTCGTCATCAGAATATTTTTCTAGACTTGAACAGATCATAACAAACATCGATAATGAAGACAAAGAGTCATACGTGTTGGGCGATCTAAACTGCAATTGGCTCAGCGCCACAGATTCAAATACTAATCGCCTGAAGTCATTCTGTGATTTACACCAATTTAGTCAACTTATTAAACAGCCTACACGTATAACGGAAAATTGTTCCTCGTTGTTAGATGTTTTGATCACCAGCGATCCGGAGAAAATAGTTGCCTCTGGCGTTGTCCATATCGGGATAAGCGATCATAGTCTAATTTTTGGAATTCGAAAAATAAATAACATAGGTAAAAAAACAATGAAAATAATTAATACCAGGAGTCTTAAAAACTTTAACTTACATAATTTTCGCAGAGATCTACAATATCAACAATGGTCAGATCTTTTGTTGCTTGAAAATTCTGATCAAATGTGGACCGCATGGAAAACTATGTTTATAAGTGTCGTAGATAAACATGCTCCCATGAAAACAAAACGAGTCAGAACAAATAACTTACCTTGGGTAACAAAAGAAATTAAAGAGACCATACGTGAAAGAGACAAAATGAAGCGAAAGTATGTTATCACTAAAAACAAAGACTTCTGGTATGCGTATACCGCCTTAAGAAACAAAGTGAACAATACACTAAGAAATGCTAAGCGAGATTATTTTAGCGAACAAATAGAAAAGAATAAAGGCGATCCCAAGGGCACGTGGAAAACAGTGAATAACCTAATGGGACGGCATGTTCAACATCGGGTTGTAAACGAAATTAAGTACAACAATGAAACAATTACATCTCCTGCCGAAATTGCCGACCACTTTAATAATCACTTTGTTGAAATTGGTCCTAAACTCGCAGAAACTATTGAAACTAATTCATCTGACTTTAAATATTACATTAAACAAGCTCCTTGTACGTTTGAGTTTAGTCTTACAAGTGAATCAAGAGTACTCAAGCTTATTAATAAACTATCCTCTAAGAAGGCAACGGGTCTTGATGGAATATCTGCTAAAATTATCAAAGCTGCTGGACCAATCATTTCTGAATCCCTGACGTTCCTCTTTAATGTAGTTATCGAATCAGGTTTATTTCCCACTGACTGGAAAAGGGCCCGAGTCAGCCCATTGCATAAAAATGGCCCACGAAATGACATGGACAACTATAGACCCATATCAATTCTCCCTGTAATGAGTAAAGTATTTGAAAGAATATTATACGATCAATTATACAATTATCTTACTATGCAAAATTTATTAACAAACAAGCAATTTGGTTTCAGACGACTGCATTCAACAATGACAGCCTTATTAAATTCCACTAATTCGTGGTTAGTAAACATGGATCGAGGTCTTTTTAATATTGTTATCTTCCTCGACCTTAAAAAAGCATTCGATACTGTTGATCACGGATCGTTACTAGACAAACTAAAACTTTATGGAATCAAATATAGGTCAATTAGTTTATTACAATCTTATTTATCAGACAGAATGCAGTCATGTTCGGTTCAAAATATTAAGTCAAATGAGAGATTAGTCACATTTGGAGTGCCTCAAGGTACAATCCTTGGCCCCCTGTTGTTTCTCATTTATATAAATGACTTACCAAATTGTCTAGAAACATCGACACCATGTCTGTTTGCCGACGATACAAATGTAACAATATGTGGCTCGAATATAAGTGATGTCGAATCAAGAGCAAATCGTGAACTTCAAAATATTAACCATTGGCTTAAAGCCAATAAATTACACTTAAATGTCGCCAAAACTGAATTCATGATAATCGGCTCGAGACAACGCTTATCTGATCTAGATAAGATGCCTACATTAAAAATTGGAAATAGACCAATAAAAAGAGTAACCGAAAGTAAAACAGTTGGAGTCGTGGTAGACGAAAATCTAAGATGGGAAGAACACATTAATTACATAACAAAAAAGATAGTTTCTGGTCTAGGGGCTCTAAAAAGGATAAGACCATTCGTATCCCAAGATATACTTATGACAATTTACGATTCCCTTATTCAGACGCACATGGATTATTGTTGCGAAGTTTGGGACAATTTTGGAAAATTCCTCTCAGATAAACTACAAATTTTTCAAAACAGAGCCGCTAGACTAATTCTTAGAGCAGACTATAATACGACCTCCAGGTTACTTTTAGATACCCTAGGATGGGATAAACTAGATGAACGAAGGGCTAAACGCAAAGCGGTCACTATGCACAAAATCCGAAATAATTTCGCGCCAACAGGCCTTACCGAGTTATTTACAACAGTTGGAAACTCGACTCATTATAATTTAAGAGGATCTGACACAAAACTTTGCCTCCCTCAACCAAGAACTGAATTCCTGAAAAAAAGTTTATCATACAATGGTGCAAAAATATGGAATGGGCTTCCAGCCAAACTACGCGAAACAAAGTCTCTTGTTTCTTTTAAGAAACAAGTTGCGACCACCACTCTCCTTAGTGACTAATGTAATTATTTATTTATTTATCTAGTAGTTATCATTTGATAGGATATCTTTTATAATTATTTAAATCATTTATGACCCAGAAAAATTGTAAATAAAACATAATTATAATATATTAGCTTAGCCTAGATATATCGCAATTTTGTAATTAGAATATTTTTTACCACACGGCTTCTATGGAAATCAGATTGTATCTGTTAGAATTCTCCGTGTTTTTAAATAAAGTTGGAATATATAATACTCCACAACTACCGAAGCCATTAGCGTAAGCTACATGTATATCGATGGAAAGTCTCTTAATACATTTAATATACCAACATCAAACATTATTTCTTCAACTTACAACTATTCAAGGCCAACAACAACCATTAGCTCCTTAGATGCAACATCTGACACTATCGATGGTGTGAAAAGCAGAATTACTTCGGTAGCCATATCTACTAGCAAGACAAGTAGCATCGCTTTAAGGGAACCAACAAGCACTCCTTTATTGCCCACCGATATCGAAGTAGAAAGTAGAACAAGCTCGTATGAAGAAAAACCTTTCAGTACCAATAATATCAATACAAAATACATTTCTTCAAGACACTCCTTAGCTATCGAAGCACCTAGTGTAAGTTACATTGATGAAAACTCTGACACCACTTCGACTATCCAAACATCAAGAAGCCCTTCTATTGTTAGTTCCGCAAATGTAGAAAAGAGCGTCAGCGCCATATATGCATCTCTTCATACTTCTGCAAAAGCCCACTCTACTGGAAAGACAAGTAGAATCACTTTCATCGAAGCAACCCCTTCAAGCACTAGTACTGTTGAGACCTCAAAGATTTTAGTAGCCACCGCTATTGGGGAAACAAGCAGATTCCGTTCCTATGAAGAAACACCTTCCAGCAGCAACACTATCCAAAGTAAAAGCACTCCAGCAAGAGGCACTTCTACTACCGAAGTCATTAGCGTAAGCTACATCGATGGAAAGACAACTAGAATCACCTACCTCGAAGCAACCCCTTCAAGCACTAGTACTGTTCACGCCACGAGTACTTTAGTAACCACTGCTTTTGGGGAGAGAAGTAGCATCAGAAAATACGAAGTAACAATTTCCAGCACCAACATTATCCAAAGAAAAAGCACTCCAACAAGATACTCCACAACTACCGAAGCCATTAGCGTAAGCTACATGTATATCGATGGAAAGTCTCTTAATACATTTAATATACCAACATCAAACATTATTTCTTCAACTTACAACTATTCAAGGCCAACAACAACCATTAGCTCCTTAGATGCAACATCTGACACTATCGATGGTGTGAAAAGCAGAATTACTTCGGTAGCCACATCTACTAGCAAGACAAGTAGCATCGCTTTAAGGGAACCAACAAGCACTCCTTTATTGCCCACCGATATCGAAGTAGAAAGTAGAACAAGCTCGTATGAAGAAAAACCTTTCAGTACCAATAATATCAATACAAAATACATTTCTTCAAGACACTCCTTAGCTATCGAAGCACCTAGTGTAAGTTACATTGATGAAAACTCTGACACCACTTCGACTATCCAAACATCAAGAAGCCCTTCTATTGTTAGTTCCGCAAATGTAGAAAAGAGCGTCAGCGCCATATATGCATCTCTTCATACTTCTGCAAAAGCCCACTCTACTGGAAAGACAAGTAGAATCACTTTCATCGAAGCAACCCCTTCAAGCACTAGTACTGTTGAGACCTCAAAGATTTTAGTAGCCACCGCTATTGGGGAAACAAGCAGATTCCGTTCCTATGAAGAAACACCTTCCAGCAGCAACACTATCCAAAGTAAAAGCACTCCAGCAAGAGGCACTTCTACTACCGAAGTCATTAGCGTAAGCTACATCGATGGAAAGACAACTAGAATCACCTACCTCGAAGCAACCCCTTCAAGCACTAGTACTGTTCACGCCACGAGTACTTTAGTAACCACTGCTTTTGGGGAGAGAAGTAGCATCAGAAAATACGAAGGAGTACTTTCCAGCACCAACATTATCCAAAGAAAAAGCACTCCAACAAGACATTCCACTACTACCGAAGCCATTAGCGTAAGCTACATCGATGGAAAGTCTCTTAATACCTTTAATATACCAACATCAAACATTCTTTCTTCAACTACAACAACCATTAGCTCCTTAGATGCAACATCTGACACTATCGATGGTGTGAAAAGCAGAATTACTTCGGTAGCCACATCTACTAGCAAGACAAGTAGCATCGCTTTAAGGGAACCAACAAGCACTCCTTTATTGCCCACCGATATCGAAGTAGAAAGTAGAACAAGCTCGTATGAAGAAAAACCTTTCAGTACCAATAATATCAATACAAAATACATTTCTTCAAGACACTCCTTAGCTATCGAAGCACCTAGTGTAAGTTACATTGATGAAAACTCTGACACCACTTCGACTATCCAAACATCAAGAAGCCCTTCTATTGTTAGTTCCGCAAATGTAGAAAAGAGCGTCAGCGCCATATATGCATCTCTTCATACTTCTGCAATAGCCCACTCTACTGGAAAGACAAGTAGAATCACTTTCATCGAAGCAACCCCTTCAAGCACTAGTACTGTTGAGACCTCAAAGATTTTAGTAGCCACCGCTATTGGGGAAACAAGCAGATTCCGTTCCTATGAAGAAACACCTTCCAGCAGCAACACTATCCAAAGTAAAAGCACTCCAGCAAGAGGCACTTCTACTACCGAAGTCATTAGCGTAAGCTACATCGATGGAAAGACAACTAGAATCACCTACCTCGAAGCAACCCCTTCAAGCACTAGTACTGTTCACGCCACGAGTACTTTAGTAACCACTGCTTTTGGGGAGAGAAGTAGCATCAGAAAATACGAAGGAGTACTTTCCAGCACCAACATTATCCAAAGAAAAAGCACTCCAACAAGACATTCCACTACTACCGAAGCCATTAGCGTAAGCTACATCGATGGAAAGTCTCTTAATACCTTTAATATACCAACATCAAACATTCTTTCTTCAACTACAACAACCATTAGCTCCTTAGATGCAACATCTGACACTATCGATGGTGTGAAAAGCAGAATTACTTCGGTAGCCACATCTACTAGCAAGACAAGTAGCATCGCTTTAAGGGAACCAACAAGCACTCCTTTATTGCCCACCGATATCGAAATAGAAAGTAGAACCAGCTCGTATGAAGAAAAACCTTTCAGTACCAATAATATCAATACAAAATACATTTCTTCAAGACACTCCTTAGCTATCGAAGCACCTAGTGTAAGTTACATTGATGAAAACTCTGACACCAGTTCGACTATCCAAACATCAAGAAGCCCTTCTATTCTTAGATCCGCAAGTGTAGAAAAGAGCGTCAGCGCCATATATGCATCTCTTCATACTTCTGCAAAAGCCCACTCTACTGGAAAGACAAGTAGAATCACTTTCATCGAAGCAACCACTTCAAGCACTAGTACTGTTGAGACCTCAAAGATTTTAGTAGCCACCGCTATTGGGGAAACAAGCAGATTCCGTTACTATGAAGAAACACCTTCCAGCAGCAACACTATCCAAAGTAAAAGCACTCCAGCAAGAGGCACTTCTACTACCGAAGTCATTAGCGTAAGCTACATCGATGGAAAGACAACTAGAATCACCTAGCTCGAAGCAACCCCTTCAAGCACTAGTACTGTTCACGCCACGAGTACGTTAGTAACCACTGCTTTTGGGGAGAGAAGTAGCATCAGAAAATACGAAGGAGTACTTTCCAGCACCAACATTATCCAAAGAAAAAGCACTCCAACAAGACATTCCACTACTACCGAAGCCATTAGCGTAAGCTACATCGATGGAAAGTCTCTTAATACCTTTAATATACCAACATCAAACATTCTTTCTTCAACTACAACAACCATTAGCTCCTTAGATGCAACATCTGACACTATCGATGGTGTGAAAAGCAGAATTACTTCGGTAGCCACATCTACTAGCAAGACAAGTAGCATCGCTTTAAGGGAACCAACAAGCACTCCTTTATTGCCCACCGATATCGAAATAGAAAGTAGAACCAGCTCGTATGAAGAAAAACCTTTCAGTACCAATAATATCAATACAAAATACATTTCTTCAAGACACTCCTTAGCTACCGAAGCACCTAGTGTAAGTTACATTGATGAAAACTCTGACACCAGTTCGACTATCCAAACATCAAGAAGCCCTTCTATTCTTAGATCCGCAAGTGTAGAAAAGAGCGTCAGCGCCATATATGCATCTCTTCATACTTCTGCAAAAGCCCACTCTACTGGAAAGACAAGTAGAATCACTTTCATCGAAGCAACCACTTCAAGCACTAGTACTGTTGAGACCTCAAAGATTTTAGTAGCCACCGCTATTGGGGAAACAAGCAGATTCCGTTCCTATGAAGAAACACCTTCCAGCAGCAACACTATCCAAAGTAAAAGCACTCCAGCAAGAGGCACTTCTACTACCGAAGTCATTAGCGTAAGCTACATCGATGGAAAGACAACTAGAATCACCTACCTCGAAGCAACCCCTTCAAGCACTAGTACTGTTCACGCCACGAGTACTTTAGTAACCACTGCTTTTGGGGAGAGAAGTAGCATCAGAAAATACGAAGGAGTACTTTCCAGCACCAACATTATCCAAAGAAAAAGCACTCCAACAAGACATTCCACTACTACCGAAGCCATTAGCGTAAGCTACATCGATGGAAAGTCTCTTAATACCTTTAATATACCAACATCAAACATTCTTTCTTCAACTACAACAACCATTAGCTCCTTAGATGCAACATCTGACACTATCGATGGTGTGAAAAGCAGAATTACTTCGGTAGCCACATCTACTAGCAAGACAAGTAGCATCGCTTTAAGGGAACCAACAAGCACTCCTTTATTGCCCACCGATATCGAAATAGAAAGTAGAACCAGCTCGTATGAAGAAAAACCTTTCAGTACCAATAATATCAATACAAAATACATTTCTTCAAGACACTCCTTAGCTACCGAAGCACCTAGTGTAAGTTACATTGATGAAAACTCTGACACCACTTCGACTATCCAAACATCAAGAAGCCCTTCTATTGTTAGATCCGCAAATGTAGAAAAGAGCGTCAGCGCCATATATGCATCTCTTCATACTTCTGCAATAGCCCACTCTACTGGAAAGACAAGTAGAATCACTTTCATCGAAGCAACCCCTTCAAGCACTAGTACTGTTGAGACCTCAAAGATTTTAGTAGCCACCGCTATTGGGGAAACAAGCAGATTCCGTTCCTATGAAGAAACACCTTCCAGCAGCAACGCTATCCAAAGTAAAAGCACTCCAGCAAGAGGCACTTCTACTACCGAAGTCATTAGCGTAAGCTACATCGATGGAAAGACAACTAGAATCACCAACCTCGAAGCAACCCCTTCAAGCACTAGTACTGTTCACGCCACGAGTACTTTAGTAACCACTGCTTTTGGGGAGAGAAGTAGCATCAGAAAATACGAAGGAGTACTTTCCAGCACCAACATTATCCAAAGAAAAAGCACTCCAACAAGACATTCCACTACTACCGAAGCCATTAGCGTAAGCTACATGTACATCGATGGAAAGTCTCTTAATACCTTTAATATACCAACATCAAACATTCTTTCTTCAACTACAACAACCATTAGCTCCTTAGATGCAACATCTGACACTATCGATGGTGTGAAAAGCAGAATTACTTCGGTAGCCACATCTACTAGCAAGACAAGTAGCATCGCTTTAAGGGAACCAACAAGCACTCCTTTATTGCCCACCGATATCGAAATAGAAAGTAGAACCAGCTCGTATGAAGAAAAACCTTTCAGTACCAATAATATCAATACAAAATACATTTCTTCAAGACACTCCTTAGCTACCGAAGCACCTAGTGTAAGTTACATTGATGAAAACTCTGACACCACTTCGACTATCCAAACATCAAGAAGCCCTTCTATTGTTAGATCCGCAAATGTAGAAAAGAGCGTCAGCGCCATATATGCATCTCTTCATACTTCTGCAATAGCCCACTCTACTGGAAAGACAAGTAGAATCACTTTCATCGAAGCAACCCCTTCAAGCACTAGTACTGTTGAGACCTCAAAGATTTTAGTAGCCACCGCTATTGGGGAAACAAGCAGATTCCGTTCCTATGAAGAAACACCTTCCAGCAGCAACGCTATCCAAAGTAAAAGCACTCCAGCAAGAGGCACTTCTACTACCGAAGTCATTAGCGTAAGCTACATCGATGGAAAGACAACTAGAATCACCAACCTCGAAGCAACCCCTTCAAGCACTAGTACTGTTCACGCCACGAGTACTTTAGTAACCACTGCTTTTGGGGAGAGAAGTAGCATCAGAAAATACGAAGGAGTACTTTCCAGCACCAACATTATCCAAAGAAAAAGCACTCCAACAAGACATTCCACTACTACCGAAGCCATTAGCGTAAGCTACATGTACATCGATGGAAAGTCTCTTAATACCTTTAATATACCAACATCAAACATTCTTTCTTCAACTACAACAACCATTAGCTCCTTAGATGCAACATCTGACACTATCGATGGTGTGAAAAGCAGAATTACTTCGGTAGCCACATCTACTAGCAAGACAAGTAGCATCGCTTTAAGGGAACCAACAAGCACTCCTTTATTGCCCACCGATATCGAAATAGAAAGTAGAACCAGCTCGTATGAAGAAAAACCTTTCAGTACCAATAATATCAATACAAAATACATTTCTTCAAGACACTCCTTAGCTACCGAAGCACCTAGTGTAAGTTACATTGATGAAAACTCTGACACCACTTCGACTATCCAAACATCAAGAAGCCCTTCTATTGTTAGATCCGCAAATGTAGAAAAGAGCGTCAGCGCCATATATGCATCTCTTCATACTTCTGCAATAGCCCACTCTACTGGAAAGACAAGTAGAATCACTTTCATCGAAGCAACCCCTTCAAGCACTAGTACTGTTGAGACCTCAAAGATTTTAGTAGCCACCGCTATTGGGGAAACAAGCAGATTCCGTTCCTATGAAGAAACACCTTCCAGCAGCAACGCTATCCAAAGTAAAAGCACTCCAGCAAGAGGCACTTCTACTACCGAAGTCATTAGCGTAAGCTACATCGATGGAAAGACAACTAGAATCACCAACCTCGAAGCAACCCCTTCAAGCACTAGTACTGTTCACGCCACGAGTACTTTAGTAACCACTGCTTTTGGGGAGAGAAGTAGCATCAGAAAATACGAAGGAGTACTTTCCAGCACCAACATTATCCAAAGAAAAAGCACTCCAACAAGACATTCCACTACTACCGAAGCCATTAGCGTAAGCTACATCGATGGAAAGTCTCTTAATACCTTTAATATACCAACATCAAACATTCTTTTTTCAACTACAACAACCATTAGCTCCTTAGATGCAACATCTGACACTATCGATGGTGTGAAAAGCAGAATTACTTCGGTAGCCACATCTACTAGCAAGACAAGTAGCATCGCTTTAAGGGAACCAACAAGCACTCCTTTATTGCCCACCGATATCGTAATAGAAAGTAGAACCAGCTCGTATGAAGAAAAACCTTTCAGTACCAATAATATCAATACAAAATACATTTCTTCAAGACACTCCTTAGCTATCGAAGCACCTAGTGTAAGTTACATTGATGAAAACTCTGACACCACTTCGACTATCCAAACATCAAGAAGCCCTTCTATTGTTAGATCCGCAAATGTAGAAAAGAGCGTCAGCGCCATATATGCATCTCTTCATACTTCTGCAAAAGCCCACTCTACTGGAAAGACAAGTAGAATCACTTTCATCGAAGCAACCCCTTCAAGCACTAGTACTGTTGAGACCTCAAAGATTTTAGTAGCCACCGCTATTGGGGAAACAAGCAGATTCCGTTCCTATGAAGAAACACCTTCCAGCAGCAACGCTATCCAAAGTAAAAGCACTCCAGCAAGAGGCACTTCTACTACCGAAGTCATTAGCGTAAGCTACATCGATGGAAAGACAACTAGAATCACCAACCTCGAAGCAACCCCTTCAAGCACTAGTACTGTTCACGCCACGAGTACTTTAGTAACCACTGCTTTTGGGGAGAGAAGTAGCATCAGAAAATACGAATGAGTACTTTCCAGCACCAACATTATCCAAAGAAAAAGCACTCCAACAAGACATTCCACTACTACCGAAGCCATTAACGTAAGCTACATCGATGGAAAGTCTCTTAATACCTTTAATATACCAACATCAAACATTATTTCTTTAACTACAACAACCATTAGCTCCTTAGATGCAACATCTGACACTATCGATGGTGTGAAAAGCAGAATTACTTCGGTAGCCACATCTACTAGCAAGACAAGTAGCATCGCTTTAAGGGAACCAACAAGCACTCCTTTATTGCCCACCGATATCGAAATAGAAAGTAGAACCAGCTCGTATGAAGATAAACCTTTCAGTACCAATAATATCAATACAAAATACATTTCTTCAAGACACTCCTTAGCTACCGAAGCACCTAGTGTAAGTTACATTGATGAAAACTCTGACACCACTTCGACTATCCAAACATCAAGAAGCCCTTCTATTGTTAGATCCGCAAATGTAGAAAAGAGCGTCAGCGCCATATATGCATCTCTTCATACTTCTGCAAAAGCCCACTCTACTGGAAAGACAAGTAGAATCACTTTCATCGAAGCAACCCCTTCAAGCACTAGTACTGTTGAGACCTCAAAGATTTTAGTAGCCACCGCTATTGGGGAAACAAGCAGATTCCGTTCCTATGAAGAAACACCTTCCAGCAGCAACGCTATCCAAAGTAAAAGCACTCCAGCAAGAGGCACTTCTACTACCGAAGTCATTAGCGTAAGCTACATCGATGGAAAGACAACTAGAATCACCAACCTCGAAGCAACCCCTTCAAGCACTAGTACTGTTCACGCCACGAGTACTTTAGTAACCACTGCTTTTGGGGAGAGAAGTAGCATCAGAAAATACGAAGGAGTACTTTCCAGCACCAACATTATCCAAAGAAAAAGCACTCCAACAAGACATTCCACTACTACCGAAGCCATTAGCGTAAGCTACATCGATGGAAAGTCTCTTAATACCTTTAATATACCAACATCAAACATTCTTTTTTCAACTACAACAACCATTAGCTCCTTAGATGCAACATCTGACACTATCGATGGTGTGAAAAGCAGAATTACTTCGGTAGCCACATCTACTAGCAAGACAAGTAGCATCGCTTTAAGGGAACCAACAAGCACTCCTTTATTGCCCACCGATATCGAAATAGAAAGTAGAACCAGCTCGTATGAAGAAAAACCTTTCAGTACCAATAATATCAAAACAAAATACATTTCTTCAAGACACTCCTTAGCTACCGAAGCACCTAGTGTAAGTTACATTGATGAAAACTCTGACACCACTTCGACTATCCAAACATCAAGAAGCCCTTCTATTGTTAGATCCGCAAATGTAGAAAAGAGCGTCAGCGCCATATATGCATCTCTTCACACTTCTGCAAAAGCCCACTCTACTGGAAAGACAAGTAGAATCACTTTCATCGAAGCAACCCCTTCAAGCACTAGTACTGTTGAGACCTCAAAGATTTTAGTAGCCACCGCTATTGGGGAAACAAGCAGATTCCGTTCCTATGAAGAAACACCTTCCAGCAGCAACGCTATCCAAAGTAAAAGCACTCCAGCAAGAGGCACTTCTACTACCGAAGTCATTAGCGTAAGCTACATCGATGGAAAGACAACTAGAATCACCAACCTCGAAGCAACCCCTTCAAGCACTAGTACTGTTCACGCCACGAGTACTTTAGTAACCACTGCTTTTGGGGAGAGAAGTAGCATCAGAAAATACGAAGGAGTACTTTCCAGCACCAACATTATCCAAAGAAAAAGCACTCCAACAAGACATTCCACTACTACCGAAGCCATTAACGTAAGCTACATCGATGGAAAGTCTCTTAATACCTTTAATATACCAACATCAAACATTATTTCTTTAACTACAACAACCATTAGCTCCTTAGATGCAACATCTGACACTATCGATATTGTGAAAAGCAGAATTACTTCGGTAGCCACATCTACTAGCAAGACAAGTAGCATCGCTTTAAGGGAACCAACAAGCACTCCTTTATTGCCCACCGATATCGAAATAGAAAGTAGAACCAGCTCGTATGAAGAAAAACCTTTCAGTACCAATAATATCAATACAAAATACATTTCTTCAAGACACTCCTTAGCTACCGAAGCACCTAGTGTAAGTTACATTGATGAAAACTCTGACACCACTTCGACTATCCAAACATCAAGAAGCCCTTCTATTGTTAGATCCGCAAATGTAGAAAAGAGCGTCAGCGCCATATATGCATCTCTTCACACTTCTGCAAAAGCCCACTCTACTGGAAAGACAAGTAGAATCACTTTCATCGAAGCAACCCCTTCAAGCACTAGTACTGTTGAGACCTCAAAGATTTTAGTAGCCACCGCTATTGGGGAAACAAGCAGATTCCGTTCCTATGAAGAAACACCTTCCAGCAGCAACGCTATCCAAAGTAAAAGCACTCCAGCAAGAGGCACTTCTACTACCGAAGTCATTAGCGTAAGCTACATCGATGGAAAGACAACTAGAATCACCAACCTCGAAGCAACCCCTTCAAGCACTAGTACTGTTCACGCCACGAGTACTTTAGTAACCACTGCTTTTGGGGAGAGAAGTAGCATCAGAAAATACGAAGGAGTACTTTCCAGCACCAACATTATCCAAAGAAAAAGCACTCCAACAAGACATTCCACTACTACCGAAGCCATTAACGTAAGCTACATCGATGGAAAGTCTCTTAATACCTTTAATATACCAACATCAAACATTATTTCTTTAACTACAACAACCATTAGCTCCTTAGATGCAACATCTGACACTATCGATGGTGTGAAAAGCAGAATTACTTCGGTAGCCACATCTACTAGCAAGACAAGTAGCATCGCTTTAAGGGAACCAACAAGCACTCCTTTATTGCCCACCGATATCGAAATAGAAAGTAGAACCAGCTCGTATGAAGAAAAACCTTTCAGTACCAATAATATCAATACAAAATACATTTCTTCAAGACACTCCTTAGCTACCGAAGCACCTAGTGTAAGTTACATTGATGAAAACTCTGACACCACTTCGACTATCCAAACATCAAGAAGCCCTTCTATTGTTAGATCCGCAAATGTAGAAAAGAGCGTCAGCGCCATATATGCATCTCTTCATACTTCTGCAAAAGCCCACTCTACTGGAAAGACAAGTAGAATCACTTTCATCGAAGCAACCCCTTCAAGCACTAGTACTGTTGAGACCTCAAAGATTTTAGTAGCCACCGCTATTGGGGAAACAAGCAGATTCCGTTCCTATGAAGAAACACCTTCCAGCAGCAACGCTATCCAAAGTAAAAGCACTCCAGCAAGAGGCACTTCTACTACCGAAGTCATTAGCGTAAGCTACATCGATGGAAAGACAACTAGAATCACCAACCTCGAAGCAACCCCTTCAAGCACTAGTACTGTTCACGCCACGAGTACTTTAGTAACCACTGCTTTTGGGGAGAGAAGTAGCATCAGAAAATACGAAGGAGTACTTTCCAGCACCAACATTATCCAAAGAAAAAGCACTCCAACAAGACATTCCACTACTACCGAAGCCATTAGCGTAAGCTACATCGATGGAAAGTCTCTTAATACCTTTAATATACCAACATCAAACATTCTTTCTTCAACTACAACAACCATTAGCTCCTTAGATGCAACATCTGACACTATCGATGGTGTGAAAAGCAGAATTACTTCGGTAGCCACATCTACTAGCAAGACAAGTAGCATCGCTTTAAGGGAACCAACAAGCACTCCTTTATTGCCCACCGCTATCGAAGTAGAAAGTAGAACCAGCTTGTATGAAGAAAAACCTTTCAGCACCAATAATATCAATACAACATACATTTCTTCAAGACGCTCCTTAGCTACCGAAGCACCTAGTGTAAGTTACATTGATGAAAACTCTGACACCACTTCGACTATCCAAACATCAAGAAGCCCTTCTATTGTTAGATCCGCAAGTGTAGAAAAGAGCGTCAACGCCATATATGCATCTCTTCATACTTCTGCAAAAGCCCACTCTACTGGAAAGACAAGTAGAATCACTTTCATCGAAGCAACCCCTTCAAGCACTAGTACTGTTGAGACCTCAAAGATTTTAGTAGCCACCGCTATTGGGGAAACAAGCAGATTCCATTCCTATGAAGAAACACCTTCCAGCAGCAACACTATCCAAAGTAAAAGCACTCCAGCAAGAGGCACTTCTACTACCGAAGTCATTAGCGTAAGCTACATCGATGGAAAGACAACTAGAATCACCTACCTCGAAGCAACCCCTTCAAGCACTAGTACTGTTCACGCCACGAGTACTTTAGTAACCACTGCTTTTGGGGAGGGAAGTAGCATCAGAAAATACGAAGGAGTACTTTCCAGCACCAACATTATCCAAAGAAAAAGCACTCCAACAAGACATTCCACTACTACCGAAGCCATTAGCGTAAGCTACATCGATGGAAAGTCTCTTAATACCTTTAATATACCAACATCAAACATTCTTTCTTCAACTACAACAACCATTAGCTCCTTAGATGCAACATCTGACACTATCGATGGTGTGAAAAGCAGAATTACTTCGGTAGCCACATCTACTAGCAAGACAAGTAGCATCGCTTTAAGAGAACCAACAAGCACGCCTTTATTGCCCACCGATATCGATGTAGAAAGTAGAACAAGCTCGTATGAAGAAAAACCTTTCAGTACCAATAATATCAATACAAAATACATTTCTTCAAGACACTCCTTAGCTATCGAAGCACCTAGTGTAAGTTACATTGATGAAAACTCTGACACCACTTCGACTATCCAAACATCAAGAAGCCCTTCTATTGTTAGATCCGCAAATGTAGAAAAGAGCGTCAGCGCCATATATGCATCTCTTCATACTTATGCAAAAGCCCACTCTACTGGAAAGACAAGTAGAATCACTTTCATCGAAGCAACCCCTTCAAGCACTAGTACTGTTGAGACCTCAAAGATTTTAGTAGCCACCGCTATTGGGGAAACAAGCAGATTCCGTTCCTATGAAGAAACACCTTCCAGCAGCAACACTATCCAAAGTAAAAGCACTCCAGCAAGAGGCACTTCTACTACCGAAGTCATTAGCGTAAGCTACATCGATGGAAAGACAACTAGAATCACCTACCTCGAAGCAACCCCTTCAAGCACTAGTACTGTTCACGCCACGAGTACTTTAGTAACCACTGCTTTTGGGGAGAGAAGTAGCATCAGAAAATACGAAGGAGTACTTTCCAGCACCAACATTATCCAAAGAAAAAGCACTCCAACAAGACATTCCACTACTACCGAAGCCTTTAGCGTAAGCTACATCGATGGAAAGTCTCTTAATACCTTTAATATACCAACATCAAACATTCTTTCTTCAACTACAACAACCATTAGCTCCTTAGATGCAACATCTGACACTATCGATGGTGTGAAAAGCAGAATTACTTCGGTAGCCACATCTACTAGCAAGACAAGTAGCATCGCTTTAAGGGAACCAACAAGCACTCCTTTATTGCCCACCGCTATCGAAATAGAAAGTAGAACCAGCTCGTATGAAGAAAAACCTTTCAGTACCAATAATATCAATACAAAATACATTTCTTCAAGACACTCCTTACCTACCGAAGCACCTAGTGTAAGTTACATTGATGAAAACTCTGACACCACTTCGACTATCCAAACATCAAGAAGCCCTTCTATTGTTAGATCCGCAAATGTAGAAAAGAGCGTCAGCGCCATATATGCATCTCTTCATACTTCTGCAATAGCCCACTCTACTGGAAAGACAAGTAGAATCACTTTCATCGAAGCAACCCCTTCAAGCACTAGTACTGTTGAGACCTCAAAGATTTTAGTAGCCACCGCTATTGGGGAAACAAGCAGATTCCGTTCCTATGAAGAAACACCTTCCAACAGCAACGCTATCCAAAGTAAAAGCACTCCAGCAAGAGGCACTTCTACTACCGAAGTCATTAGCGTAAGCTACATCGATGGAAAGACAACTAGAATCACCAACCTCGAAGCAACCCCTTCAAGCACTAGTACTGTTCACGCCACGAGTACTTTAGTAACCACTGCTTTTGGGGAGAGAAGTAGCATCAGAAAATACGAAGGAGTACTTTCCAGCACCAACATTATCCAAAGAAAAAGCACTCCAACAAGACATTCCACTACTACCGAAGCCATTAGCGTAAGCTACATCGATGGAAAGTCTCTTAATACCTTTAATATACCAACATCAAACATTCTTTCTTCAACTACAACAACCATTAGCTCCTTAGATGCAACATCTGACACTATCGATGGTGTGAAAAGCAGAATTACTTCGGTAGCCACATCTACTAGCAAGACAAGTAGCATCGCTTTAAGGGAACCAACAAGCACTCCTTTATTGCCCACCGCTATCGAAGTAGAAAGTAGAACCAGCTTGTATGAAGAAAAACCTTTCAGCACCAATAATATCAATACAACATACATTTCTTCAAGACGCTCCTTAGCTACCGAAGCACCTAGTGTAAGTTACATTGATGAAAACTCTGACACCACTTCGACTATCCAAACATCAAGAAGCCCTTCTATTGTTAGATCCGCAAGTGTAGAAAAGAGCGTCAGCGCCATATATGCATCTCTTCATACTTCTGCAAAAGCCCACTCTACTGGAAAGACAAGTAGAATCACTTTCATCGAAGCAACCCCTTCAAGCACTAGTACTGTTGAGACCTCAAAGATTTTAGTAGCCACCGCTATTGGGGAAACAAGCAGATTCCATTCCTATGAAGAAACACCTTCCAGCTGCAACACTATCCAAAGTAAAAGCACTCCAGCAAGAGGCACTTCTACTACCGAAGTCATTAGCGTAAGCTACATCGATGGAAAGACAACTAGAATCACCTACCTCGAAGCAACCCCTTCAAGCACTAGTACTGTTCACGCCACGAGTACTTTAGTAACCACTGCTTTTGGGGAGAGAAGTAGCATCAGAAAATACGAAGGAGTACTTTCCAGCACCAACATTATCCAAAGAAAAAGCACTCCAACAAGACATTCCACTACTACCGAAGCCATTAGCGTAAGCTACATCGATGGAAAGTCTCTTAATACCTTTAATATACCAACATCAAACATTTTTTCTTCAACTACAACAACCATTAGCTCCTTAGATGCAAGATCTGACACTATCGATGGTGTGAAAAGCAGAATTACTTCGGTAGCCACATCTACTAGCAAGACAAGTAGCATCGCTTTAAGGGAACCAACAAGCACTCCTTTATTGCCCACCGCTATCGAAGTAGAAAGTAGAACCAGCTTGTATGAAGAAAAACCTTTCAGCACCAATAATATCAATACAAAATACATTTCTTCAAGACACTCCTTAGCTACCGAAGCACCCAGTGTAAGTTACATTGATGAAAACTCTGACACCACTTCGACTATCCAAACATCAAGAAGCCCTTCTATTGTTAGATCCGCAAGTGTAGAAAAGAGCGTCAGCGCCATATATGCATCTCTTCATACTTCTGCAAAAGCCCACTCTACTGGCAAAACAAGTAGAATCACTTTCATCGAAGCAACCCCTTCAAGCACTAGTACTGTTGAGACCTCAAAGATTTTAGTAGCCACCGCTATTGGGGAAACAAGCAGATTCCGTTCCTTTGAAGAAACACCTTCCAGCAGCAACACTATCCAAAGTAAAAGCACTCCGGCAAGAGACACTTCTACTACCGAAGCCATTAGCGTAAACTACATCGATGGTAAGACAACTAGAATCACCTACCTCAAAGCAACCCCTTCAAGCACTAGGACTGTTCACTCCACGAGTACTTTAGTAACCACTGCTTTTGGGGAGAGAAGTAGCATCAGCAAATACGAAGAAACACTTTCCAGCACCAACATTATCCAAAGAAAAAGCACTCCCACAAGAGACTCCACTACTACCGAAGCCATTAGCGTAAGCTACATCAATGGAAAGTCTCTTAATACCTTTAATATACCAACATCAAACATTCTTTCTTCAACTTACAACTCTTCAAGGCGAACAACAACCATTAGCTCCTTAGATGCAACATCTGACACTATCGATGGTGTGAAAACCAGAATTACTTCTTCGGTAGCCACATCTACCAGCAAGACAAGTAGCATCTCTTCAAGGAGACCAACAAGCACTCCTTTATTGGCCACCGTTATCGAACTAGCAAGTAACACCAGCTCGTCTGAAGAAACACCTTTCAGCACCAATACTATCAATATAAAATACATTTCGTCAAAACACTCCTTAGCTACCGAAGCATCTACTGTAAGCTACATTGATGAAAACTCTGACACAACTTCGACTATCCAAACATCAAGAAGCTCTTCTATTGTTAGCTCTGCAAATGTAGCAAAGAGCGTCAGAGCCATATATACATCTCTTGATACTTCTGCAAAAGCCCATTCTACTGGCAAAACAAGTAGAATAACCTACATCGAAGTAACCACCGCAAGTACTGTATTAGCCACCAGTACCAGAGAAACAAGCAGCATCAGCTTCCATGAAGGAAACCCTTGCAGCACAAAGAGTATCATAACAAAAAGCATTCCAACGAGTGACACCTCAGGTACGTCTTTTCTATCGTGGACTTCTATTGGACAAACGTCTATCAGCTACGCGCCACATACTGCTATCATCACCTGCAACTTTAAAGCGACAGGTACTGCTTCTTCACCAGCCAGCTCTAGTAGCAGAGCAAGTAGCATCG
Source organism: Actinernus sp. WN-2022 (assembly GCA_030867875.1). Classification (NCBI taxonomy): domain Eukaryota; kingdom Metazoa; phylum Cnidaria; class Anthozoa; order Actiniaria; family Actinernidae; genus Actinernus; species Actinernus sp. WN-2022. Next base: position 60,801,083 of record JAOWCC010001589.1, read on the forward strand.
GCGTCATCGCCTCAATTCCAGTAAGCACCAATACATTCAAATCCATAAGTGCCACTTCTTGCATAAAGAGCCTTAAAGCCACAGCAGTGACCATCTACTACAACGCTTCAAATCCGCCTTCTTCAGTTCCAAGCTCTACAACACTTACTGCCTCATTAACTCCCATAAGCTACAGCACTTCAGCTCATGCCACTACTTATGATATGCAAGCGACAAGTACTCCATCTTCAGTCAGCTTTACAGCCAGCATCAGCTTGATCCATTCAACTTTACTCAGCTTCTATAGTAACCAAACCTCAAAGACGCCTTCTTCAGTACCGAAACCTACAATTTATACTGGCACATTAACCTCCATCAACTACGAAGCTTCAACTCCTGCCACCACCTATAGCATACAAATCAAAAGTTTTCCTTCTTCAGTAGCCAGCCTTAAAACCGAATCAAGAAGCATCGCCTATGTCGCATTATCTCCAGTCACCACCAATGGTATACAAATCGAACGTTCTCTTACTTCAGTAGCAAGCTTTACAAACGAAACAAGTAGCAGCGCTTATGTTGCTTCATCTGTTGGCAATACGGATGCTATACAAATCAAAAGTTATACTTCAGCAGCAAGCTTTTTAATTATAACAAGCAGCATAAGCTTAAAGCTTTCAGTGTCTGTCAGTTTCCATGGTTTCCAAACCTTCTTGACACCGTTTTCAGCATTCAGTTCTACAAGTTCCTCCAGCACTCTAGCTAGAATCAGCAAATATGTTTCGACTCCTACTAGCACGTATGCTATACAAGCGACAACTACTCTTTCTTCAGTAGCCCGCTTTACAAACGGAGCAAGCAGCATCGCCTACAACGCTCCAACCCCTTTCACCACACATGGTATACAAATCAAAAGTTATCCATCTTCAGTAGCCAGCTCTACGACCGAAATTGATAACATCACCTATATCCAAGCAACTCCTTCCATAATTACTCTTTCTTTTGAAGGCAGCTCCACTAAAAAATCAATTAGCTCCACATATTACGATGCGACTGCTATCAGTACCTATCCGACATCTTCAGTAGCCAGACCTAACGCAGACGCAACAAACAGCATTTTTGCTTCTTCGATCAGCAGCTTATTTGCTCAAAGCACAGCTACCACCTACATTCACGAGAGTTACATTGGTTATACTTCACCTCTTGTGTTCAGCAGCCAGTATACACGTTACACATTAGGACAAGCAAGTGATAGCCTTGTTGTGTTGAGCAAAGGTAAGTACTCTTTACTATTCTTGGGACCGTACTGTTTTCTCGCTTTAATTCGTTTACAGTAACATTTTATTCGAACTATATATCAGTAAAGATTACTTTTCATAGATATAAAAGATTCCTCTCCTTTCTAGTGGCGCGATTTTTTGGGAGTTGATTTCCTGTAAGACGTATGATGCAAACATTTTCTATATTGAAACGTAGATGATAATGAGTTATCAACACTCTTTTAATCTCGTATTTCTAATTGCTTGGTTGATATCCTGTTTATAGTATATTTGATTTCCTTATTTGGCTGTTAACTGAGAGATCCAGTGACGTTAAAGGCCGTTTTTTAACAGGCTTTTCTTAGAATTGACCCAAACCTCTCGTATGTGCATCATAAAAAAAAACTGATGTTTTAACTGCTACAAGGAAAGTGAGTTTTGTGCAGTGACTGAAAGACAGTTGCCTTGTCTGGGAAATTTACGATTGAAATCGTAATATTAGAAGAATTTATCGCAAATCTGCAAAAACTTTACCTAATAATTAACAAGCTAATTCAAAGCGCTAATTATTTCACACCATTTTCCCACCTTGTTGGGTTAGCAAAACACAACCATCGGATTTTGCCTCAAATTTAAATTAAATTCAATAGGATCCGAGTCGTGGCTTTACACAACTCTGATATTTACAACAGAAAACCGAATCCTACATTTGTCAACATTTATAGTGCGTTTGAAAAATTCCCCAATCAATTTTTGTCTGGTACAACTACGGCGTGCTAGCGGTCAGATATTTTTTTCAAAAAAGGAGAGTTATTGCCATATTAGTTGATGTGATCATGTATCAGTGAATTATTATTAAATCAAGAAACCTATACATAGTAAAACACTATCCAAAGTCATCGAATATTCACCAATACGAACTTACGAACGCCACACACAACCATCAGAAACATATACTAACTGAAATATATATAATTCCCGAAGTTGCATGTGTCCTATCTGGAGACTATATAGTATACATGTGTCGTTTCAGAAAGCCCTTATTCCCGGCTTTGTCAACCTCTTCTCTCAATGAATATTCAACCATATTTTCGAAAATCAAAACCACAGTATTCAAAGGTTTATATTTTCTCGACATGCAGTGCATACCTTTTAGACACACCACTAGTGGTTGGTATAAGTTCCATATCACGGTAGCTGGATCTCAAAGTAATAAATGCTATAATCTAGCTGATATTTCTGTCTCAGTCAGTGTTTTATAACTTTCTGATGAAGTCACTTGCCGTTTATTGATATAATTTTATGGGTTTTATAGTCAAATTAAACATGATGTTAAAATATGATGTCACGTTCACAGTTCGTATTTTGATAATTCGTTATCGGATCGGGCTACCTGTGGCGCGCGGTATTTGGTTCCCATGATTCACTTAGTGATGATGTCCTAACGATGACGTCAGCGATCACGTGATGTTTAGCACATACATGTATCTCCCTCATTTCTAATGGCAGGTGGCTTAAACTTTGAGACATGATATTGGGTCCCCATAAATCACTTAGTACAGTGGTGATGTCTTAACGATGACGTCATCGGTCACGTGGTTTTATATGCTACATAGGCTATCATAACAGCAAAAATAACTTAAAGGGGTACGGTCATGAGCTGCGGGTTTTGGGCAATTTAATGATATGCAAAAACGCTTGGAGTTGTTAAGTTCGCCGAAGATTTTAAAGAATTCGACTTAACACTAGAGTGCACTAACGTGAGATTGCTGTGATATCGACGGATTGATTACTTAATTCTCGTTCCCCCCGATAGAAAGCATACTCAACTTGAAAACGTCCGTCGGACGATTTCAAGTTTGGGTGGCTTAGTTGAGTACACACTAAAATGCACTTTACATCCACGAGTTCGCCATTGCGGCTCTATGTTCCCTTACAATAAAACAGTAATTGTTCATTGTTCTGCCATTATTGCCAAAAATAAGCACTTCGGTTTTATCATTATTCACATCTAATTTAAATTTATTACAGAAGCTTTCTAGTTTCAAGTTGTTTAAGTAATGTTGTAGCTAGGCCACTTGCATTTTAAATCGTCTGCATATCGATAGGCAACCTAGTGGTTCATTACTGGCCGTGATGTCGTCATTGTTCGCGTCATTTAATGTCTGGTAGATAACATGTACCCTTGTTTGACGCCTGTGTAGCATCTAAAAACAGGCGTTACCTTATTCTCCAGTTTAACTGCAAAAGAGTCATGACAGTACATTGATTTTATAACAGAGTAAAAGCGTCCGTTAACTTCAATTTTCTTTAGTTTCTCAAATAATTGCACAGGAGGCTGTTTGCAGAATTGCTCGCCCCAGACTCCATCGCGGCCCCAGCTCTAGCCCCAGTCCTTCGCGGCAAGGGGCATACCATACTGACCCACAGACAGAACCACAATACCATGACATAGAGGCAAATTTGCATAGCAAATAGCCTAAAAATGGGCTATCGTTTACCTTCAATTTCTACTAACTATGGGAATTTTTTACTCTAGCAATTTGCTTAGATTCCGTAATGATCGTAATGATGTAAGGATAAGTCCATTCCTCTTCTGGCTACCTGTGTTTGGTAGCAGCGGGCTCATATTTTTTTTCAAAACTCTCCGTGATGTTTTGCCTTTGTGGAGACGTCGCAACAGAAGTCTTTCATTCCTTGACGTTTCAACCAGGTGACTTTATTTCTTTGTTTTCTGTAAGCTTTCCATGAAGAAGTAGTAGGTTTTCTTTTATGCTGTTTCCTATAATTTCACGCAGGATCCCCGGCGATATCCATGGCAACTGATCAGGAGTTGATCAGATGTTGGTGGATCAGATGGTGGATCAGATGTTGGTGGAGTACCTCTTTATAGAGTTTAGACCAGTGGTCTTGTTATCTAGTGGTCCGATATCATTTTCATTTTGTTCTTGACTCTCCGTTATAGTTGTCGATCCTTGCTCGTTCGTATCTCTATTCTCGTTTTGTTTTTTGAAGTAATCGAAACATTTCTTAATGCCAATTAACCTAGTTACGTTTTTTTCCACAAGTTAAAAAGAGTTTTCAGTTGTTTCCAGGTTTCTCGGGGTTTGGTTAGATCTATGTTTTCTAGTCTATTTTTATGTTAATAGTTTGTCTTCCTCCTGTATAAACATTTTCTGAAGGGTTTTTTCTTTGTTTGTAGACTCTCCCTGAATTGAAAATTATGTGACAGATTTGCTTTCCAAGAGATTCCATCTAAATCGAAACACTTCATTTTCTTCATGATTTTTTTTATTGCACTTTTGATAGCGTAATTCTGTTTGCTCGCTGATACCCTTATTCATCTACTAGCTTTTCTGGGCCTACAACTTCATATGTATTACGTCATGAACAAGAGTCCCCCCCCCCCCCCCCCCCCCCCCCCGTAATCAAAATGGTTGATATTTAATATCATAAACTGTTCTATTATGCCCCCAACTTATCGGCTTAATGGTAGTTAAAAGATAGATTTTGCTCCAAACACGGCTATCAAAGTTTAATAGCACTGTTTAAAATTTTAATTTCCTAAAACCATGGTGACATTTCCATTGTCAAAGAATGTTGACACTTACAATCCGTCTCGTTCTAGTGTCTGTAAACCCAGGGTATTTTTTCTTTCAATGAATAAATTTCGGGTTTTATTCTTAGCCAGCTCAGTTTGAACGAGGTTCAAGGTCCTGAGGTCAGACTACTTTCACAACCGAGTGTTCTGACGCTGCAAAACTACATGAGTTACGTTTACTTGTAAACTTTCCCGGGAGCCGAAGATTTTACAACAAGATGTTCTGGTTACTTGTCTTTATGGTCATTCCTTCCCTTCAACAATCTAAAGGTAAACAGACTACCAATTCCTGATAACAGAAAACCGCCTTTCTTTGCCGCAAATTTTCTTGCACTGTTGGTACACACGTGCTGTTGTGTATTCGGTGGTGTACACTAAACCCAGAATTCATATCAGCATGCCTTAGGAGTTGAAACCTTTTATGCGCTCAACGGTTAACACCGTTCAGTTGTAATTGAAATACATCATAATTTTCTAAGGCACTGAAACATTTTTCTAATTCCTAAACACTTTTCAAATAGTTTGGTGTTAATAGTATATTGATTCAAACTTGAATTTCAAAACCTTCGATTCCTTAAAACAGGCCTGAAAATTAGTAATGAATGCGGAAGTAATTTCTCTGCGCCGTATCGAGTTTGGGATATGTTCTTAATCGTCTATCAATAACGATCACGGGTCATCTTATGTTTATTAGAACACTTGTGTTTTTTCAGTATTAGACATAACAGGGAAAGATATAGCATGTTTTATGTACTATGACGCCGACACTGGCCATACGTATGACACAACAAACCGCTCAGGCAGTTTTTTTTATAATTTCACTCAGGAATTTCAATGCTGTTTACGAAAAAAAAATATGATCGATTTCAAAGTTTCGAAATAATCTTTGGAATCAAGTAACGATTTGACATCTCTTAGAGCAATTTTCACGAAAGGCGATTCTTGCTGTTTAGCAGCCAAAAGTATTGAACTGGTTATAAGATTCTTATTATGAGAAACGACCATTTGATGAAAGCAGCGTGTTTATAATTCCATAAATTAATGGACTATCTCGGGTTTATTCGTGGTTTATTCCACATGCGTCGTCGCATGTGGTCAGAAAAAGATCGTTCAACGCGACTCGTAGTAAAGTTCTAACTAAAGAGCTTTTTCCGTCTGAATTTTTGGGGTTGCACATAATATATTACCATATCCACTGTAAATATACTGCTTCCATGCGGAATAATATGAAAGCTTAGCTAACGTGGATTTCTTGGAAATAGATTGTATTAGCATAACCAATAATGGCCACCGACTATCGGCAAACTCGTAATCTGATTGGCTAACTGGTAGTTACTATCTATCGAGCTAGCTATATATAGACGGCAATTTCGAAGAACGAGCGACAATTAAAGCGGAACCTAGAAAATTGCTTATTTTTCAATGTTTTTTCACAGGTTTTTCTTGATATTAATCGACAGATGAGGTGTAAAGAACCGCAGCTCGGTTATACTAAAACAATCAGACTTCTCGCTCTTCATTTCTATCGACTTTCATATAGTTGATAGAATCTCGAGCTCGCAGTCTAATTGCCAAATAACATCAAAGCGCTAAATGTCTAGAATGTATAATTGTGTTTTCAAAGATATTCATTTGTGCGACGGTTACAAATTAGGGAAGAAAAATTACTACTCTTAGTTCTTTAAAATGACTGCCAGATGTTTCGATGCGGTCTGATTCTTGTTTATGCGCACAGGCCATGTTTGAACTCATTCGTTATTGTTGCTCTCGACAAGTAATTATTTAGTAGCCGTGAGTGCGACAGAGAAAGTGCGACAGAGAAAGTGTTGCCCAAGGACGTAGTGGTAGAAATTAGAGCAGGTTGATGTACAAGGTAACAATCCCCTTCTCTTCACGAATAGTACAACAGGTTCTTTTACAAGAGAAAGTGTTGCCCAAGGACGTAGTGGTAGAAATTAGAGCAGGTTAATGTATATCCGGTGCTGGGCAAGACTGACCATGAATTCTCTTTTCCGGTCAAACGTTCGATAGACTTGCTTGGCATGACCATAGATAATGAGCTTAGCTTTGACGATCACATAACCTCAATTTGTAAAAAGGTTAATAATCAATTTAATGTGATGATTAGATTTCGCAAGCTTATTTCTAAAAGTACATTGCTTCGCCTATATAAGGCATTTATCCTACCGCACTTCCATTATTGTTCCACGGTTTGGCATTTTTGTAGTTGTAGAAACACTGATAAATTAGAAGCCTTAAATAAGCGTATTCTGAGATTTATGTTCGATGACAGGAATTCTAACTACAACCAGCTATTATATAAAGCTAAAACACCTTCACTATATAATAGAAGAATACAGAATATGCTAATTATACTTTTTAAATCTCTGAAATTTTCAAACTATCCAGGCTACCTAAAAGATATGTTTACTCTAAGATCTGTAATCTATTCCTTAAGAGGCACTGATATTTTGAACCTACCTAAACCTCAAACAACAACTTATGGCCTGCACTCTTTCAAATATTCGACTGCAAAATTCTGGAACTCCCTACCTGATAATCTTCGATCTTTAACAACTATCACTGATTTTAAGAGAGAAATCCGTAAATACAATCTAATCTAATTTTACAGTAATGTCTATTTGTTAATAATTTCTAGGTTTCATTGTAAATATTTTTAGTATTAGTAATATAACAATAGTATTAGTATTAGTAACAGTAGTTTTCTCGAAGATATTAGCATGTATTTGCTACTCTGAAAATTCGAGTTGAAATAAAGTTTATGTATGTATGTATGTATCCGGTAACAATCCCCTTCTCTTCACGAATAGTACAACAGGTTCTTTTACAAGAGAAAGTCTTGCCCAAGGACGTGGTGGTAGAAATTAGAGCAGGTTGATGTACCAGGTAACAATCCCCTTCTATTCACGAATAGTACAACAGGTTCTTTTACAAGAGAAAGTCTTGCCCAAGGACGTGGTGTGGTAGTAATTAGAGCAGGTTGATGCATGTACCAGGTATAACAATCCCCTTCTCTTCACGAATAGTACAACAGGTTCTTTTACAAGAGAAAGTCTTGCCCAAGGACGTAGTGGTAGAAATTAGAGCAGGCTGATGTATATCAGGTAACAATCCCCTTCTATTCACGAATAGTACAACAGGTTCTTTTACAAGAGAAAGTCTTGCCCAAGGACACGGTGGTAGTAATTAGAGCAGGTTGATGCATGTACCAGGTATAACAATCCCCTTCTCTTCACGAATAGTACAACAGGTTCTTTTACAAGAGAAAGTCTTGCCCAAGGACGTGGTGGTAGTAATTAGAGCAGGTTGATGCATGTACCAGGTATAACAATCCCCTTCTCTTCACGAATAGTACAACAGGTTCTTTTACAAGAGAAAGTCTTGCCCAAGGACGTAGTGGTAGAAATTAGAGCAGGCTGATGTATATCAGGTAACAATCCCCTTCTCTTCACGAATAGTACAACAGGTTCTTTTACAAGAGAAAGTCTTGCCCAAGGACGTAGTGGTAGTAATTAGAGCAGGCTGATGTATATCAGGTAACAATCCCCTTCTCTTCACGAATAGTACAACAAGTTATTTACAGTGCATATGAGTAATAATAATAATAATAATAATACTCTTTATTTGCACCACTATTTAGAATTTTACAAAGTTAAAAGAAAAATTATCTTATAAATTACCATATACAACATTACAAAGGAAAGACAATGAAAGAGTGCAGGGGAGCTAGAGTAACCTAGGTTTTCGAAGCCAACTCCCCATTAAATAAATTTCACATAAATAAGGTCAATGTGCAGTATTTCTGTGAAGGGGACATGACAATAAAATAAGTTAACATATAGTATTTTAATTAATCTTAATTAATTTATCTATAATCTAGAATACAATAATATAAAATAATTAATTATAATAAATATGCAAGTCTATGATATAATTAATGTCAATTATATCTAAGTAAACAAAATTGTTTGATTTCTCTTTTGAACTGGTTTCTTGAAAGAGTTCTAATTGAATCTGGGATTGAGTTCCAAGTGAATTTGAGTAAAAAAATCCCATAGTTAGTAGAAATTGAAGGTAAACGATAGCCCATTTTTAGGCTATTTGCTATGCAAATTTGCCTCTATGTCATGGTATTGTGGTTCTGTCTGTGGGTCAGTATGGTATGCCCCTTGCCGCGAAGGACTGGGGCTAGAGCTGGGGCCGCGATGGAGTCTGGGGCGAGCAATTCTGCAAACAGCCTCCTGTGCAACACGGTATCTTCCTTAGATTGACTATTATCATCAATTGTCAAAATCGCTAGAATTGATTATAGTCCTCAATTTAACCTCGAGGTTAAAACCAGTCAAGTATAAAGATAAACAATTGTCGAATTCCGAACGGCGGTAGACGCGCTTAGTGTAGTGGTCATGACGTCTGTACTACCAAGCACTACACGCAAACGGCTACGAGTTCGAGCCCGAGTAGGAGCGCTCAAAAAAAAAAATTCTCTCGTTTACCTTCCTTTCTTGTTTACCTGTGAACCCTAGCTCTAGGTGAGTGAGAACCCGTCGTTTACCCGTGAACTCGTCCGATGGTTAGGGTTTGGTTTGTAGTTCGGGTTAGGGATTGTCTTAGAATGATGATTATAATCAATTCTAGCGATTTTGACAATTGATGATAATAGTCAATCTAAGGGAGATGACGCGTTGTCCTGTGCCTGTGGCGAGCCTGAGTCTTAAACTGAATTGGCTCTGTCATTTTTTCTTTTTTTTTGTTAACGACAGAAGTGGGAAATTGTATACTAAGTCCATTACTGTGCTATCCGTGTGGGAGGGAGATTTCGCCGGTACACCAGTATTTATCGTAAACGTCTTCCTGACTGGATATTCTCATGAATGAAGTGTCGATTTTAAGCAAAGAATAATTTCACAAATTTCTGTAATTTGTTCTTTGTGAAGTAAACAATAGCGTTAACAGGACGGACATGGAGAAGCTTGTACCGCATCTAGCGAGTGAAACTTCACAGACTTCACACATTATTACATCTTCATTACAGTTCCGTCGAGCTAAACTTGTGAGTAAAACTACTTCGGTTTTTATTTTTAATGTCTGCCGCTTTGGAAAACGGCCCCTTTTCAAAACAATCATTATGGTATCTTAACAGTTCGAATATAGAATAGATTACGAGTACAAGTAATGTCGTGTACTACTGACGTTCAAGCAACGTTTAGTCACTTAGTCGAACCGGAAGTGAGACTGTGTTACATTTGTTAAAAACTGGATACACAGTAAACAGTGTCAGCAAACCCAACAACACAACACCACGGTTAGCTAGACCTAGCACGACAGCGCTCTACCTAGAATGCAGCCGTGGACAGTTGTTTGGTCCTCCCTATTGGGCCACAACACTAACCGATAGTTGAGATGTTTGGTTTTGACTCTCTGCCATGATTGTGCAGTGGGCCATGCTTTGCTCTGGGCTTGACCCTAGAGTCAGAGCAGTAAGTTTCACTGGGTTTTTCTCCGGTTTTCCGGTTTTCCTCCCTCCGCAAACACCAACACGCTAGATTCCAATTCGATCTGAGGATTAGCCCGGTCCTGGCGTTGATCAGCCTCTATGGTTTCAGGTCTCATTAGAAATTCAGAATTCAGAGTAATGAAAAAGCCTGATGAGGCAGCTGCGTTGGACACGACGTGTGATGAGGATTGCTGACCGCCATTTCTACAACAACTGCTGATGCATCGTTGACACTGTTTACTGATTCTGTGGTTTGAAGGAGGATATTTTCCGGACCAAGGAACTGTTAGAACAGTGTTTTAACTGCTGCTTGCGTAGCTTTTGAGGCTCTCTTCGTTGGCATGGCCGCATACTCTACTCGTCTGAAATTCTGGGTTATTCGCAAGTTTTCTCGCCCGTTTAAAACAAATTTCATTGAGGAACGTTCAGAAACCTCAAACGAATTTCTACGTGAAACCAGAGAAACGCCCAGTATATTCTTTGCCATTCACTGTAAGTTGTGGATTCAGCATACCAGAGACTCTAGCGATCAATATTTCTTAATCATCATATTCATGAACCACTAACTACTTTTAGTATATACAACACGGAAACCTACAAAGATCATGCAATTTGATTGGCTCGCTATCTCGCGGAATAATGAGCAAAACTCGGGATAATTTTGAAACAAAATGGCAGGCGTAAATTCACGTGTTTCGCGATTGTTTCCGATGCGGAAATTTTAGAAATTCAACAAAATGCAGTGCCAAAAGGCAGGTTCCCGTGTTGTATGTACTAAAACAATTATAATTGTTAAGTATACCGCATGATAAACTACAAGTAAGAAGTGAAGAAGTAAAGAACGACATAGAAAGAAAATGTGTGCCTCCACTGGAGTTTGAACCTCGACCCTTCCGACTGCTTGTCGTACTAACACTACACTACTGAGTATGCTAGTTGAAATCACTGCCAGCAAAAAAAGAATAATAAGCCCTCTATGGAATAATTATCTGAAACAGTCAAACACTAAACAATACCTGCTAATGTAAAAAAGAGAAGTAAATACTACTGATAGTGATTTGCAAGTAATTTTTATTACTTTATTAAATTAATGCAATTTTTTCATTTAATTCTGAGAAAAGCTGTAATACATAATCTTCAGTAACTGGAGATAAATAGAAGCTGTGTCCCACCATGTACATAAAAAATACTCCTGTATCATTATTGTCAGTTAATTCAATTAAGCTAGCTATTAGGACCCACATTAATAAAGTGCTGATTGAATTGTTCTGCTATATCACTTTGTTTAGTATAGGTCTTATTATTTCGTATAATTCTGGATAGACATGATTGAAAACCTCTCGATTTTCGTTTAATAAGTGTTCCTATAAGTTTCCATGTTTCTTTAAAAGTTAACTTTATATAGTTGAAAATGCTGATTGTTGTATTCATTTTTTGCTTTTGTTTTTATACGGTTGAGTAGATTTGAATACTGCTTATAGCTTTTAACCTTTACAGGATCATTATTTAGGAAGTGTGAGTGATATATCCTTTGTTTAGATTTGTTCAGTTTGTTTCCTTTGTGGCTTTTCTTCCGAAGACTTCAGCCACAATCACCTACAATCTTCACCGAGCACCAACCGTCACGAGAACCTTGTTATGGTGTATGACAATCTCGTACCCAGATCCCATTTGTTTCTTACTGCGCATGCTCGACGGAAAATAGGGCTCTGGAATAATCCGATTTTCGTATATTGGCTGTTCTGAACAATGGAATTTCACCGGAAGTCAAACATAAAGCATTTCTGATTGGCTGTTCTGAACAATGCAATTTCACCGTAAGTCAAACATAAAGCATTTCTGGAGGGTTGATTTATTTGGACAAAGGCATTGGAAATTAAAGTGCAACTAACCCCTTTTGCAATTTTTATACATGTGAATCTTTGAAAGGTTTTGGGTACTTCTGCGAATAAATTTTTGGCTTACATAGAATACTCTATGTTCTATGCTTGTTTGAAATGGTGAAAATTTGACCTTTCCTGACCCATGACCGCGTAAGAAAAAGACTGGGTCGATTCTTGATCTTACGTCACCTCATTAATGCATTATTCTCCATGGTGCCTTTCTATCACAACAACATCGATATATAGATAATATACACAGTCTGTGAGTTGTTAGTAAAGAAAACAGTTATTTTAGACAAGCTGCTAAATATTTATTCAAATTATTGCAAAGTGGAATGAATTAGATGACGGAAGATCAAGAATCGACCCAGTCTTTTTCTTACGCGGTCGTGGGTCAGGAAAGATCAAATTTTCACCATTTCAAACAAGCATAGAACATAGAGTATTCTATGTAAGCCAAAAATTTCTTCACAGAAGTACTCAAAACCTTTCAAAGATTCATATGTATAAAAATTGCAAAAGGGTTTAGGTGCACTTTAATTAAGGCCGGGTTATCTAAATGCTAAAAACCGTTGGATTTTACCTAAATGGATGCCGCTAAAAAAAATCAGGGATTCTTAGATATTTGCTTGCATCCACTCGGGAGTTCCGTATCACTTCATCGCAAACACACATCGCACACTGTATATGAATTCTCAGAATTCGTGTATTGAACTCAACTGGATATAGCCGAGGGATTTACCGTAACAAATAGGTAATACTATACATTCCCATATTAACAACAATGTTCGTAAGTGGTCTATAGGCAGAAGTGGCGTTTTCCGATTTCGTAAACTTGTGAACAGGCGCTGATCGCTTAAATATAAGCGTTTGTATGGGAATGTAACGAACGTACAATACAAATAAAAATCAAAAAAAATGTGTTAATGACTAACTATACAATCATAGAACTAATTATGGCTTAAGCTAAGAATTAAAATAGATTTAAAATTTAACTTAAATAATATAACAAACAAATTGACTAGTAAAAACACAAGCTATAAATTATATGCACGTTTAAAAGATATGTTTTAAGCTTAGATTTAAAAATGTTCACATTGCTACTCGATCTAATGTCTATTGGTAGTTCGTTCCATAACCTGGGAGCAGCTACTGAAAATGCTCGGCATCCATAGGTTTTTAAATTATAGTCTGACTGGTGCAATAAGACGCCACTTGTCAGACGATGACCGTAATTGTTAGCCTGCTTGCCGGCTCTCCTGTAATTTTTTACGGTCGTTTCTTTTCGGATTGGGTCACCTGTGGCACGCGGTCAAAATGGGGGGAGGACAAAAATGAAGGGAGGGGGAGGGGAAGGGGAAAGGAGGGGAAGAAAGGAGAGCCTGCACGAATGCCATTGTTTTCGGAGTATTTACTGTTCGTCCACGAACGGAAAATTCCCATTGGCTAGAATGTGACAGGTGTCAAGTTTGACATTAAGCACACACGAAACCGAATCCCGTGTGACATGTAGTTACATCGGTGGTAACACAAACGGAGACATTTCCATTCGGCTGAAGTATTACTACTTTCACACTGGTCTCCTTCGTTTCTGTAACAACATCAATATTTAAATGTTGAGTGAGCACTTCATTGGCACTTTACTCCTGTTGAACTTGAAACAAATACTTTCTCGACGACCGCGAAGAAGTAGTTTTTATTGGTAAATATTCAGACCGTGGTTGTTTTCTTGCCAACGGGCTTCGATCGGGTGTCAAAACTGTTGTTGGTAGCTGGCGTTTGATTCGAATGGCTTCAGGACTAGGACTACTGCAGCTTTCTCCAGCTCCACTTTATTTACAAAGTTTTTCACGTATAAGTACAAATCATTGAGAATTCTAATATTCCTCCCACATGGATTACGAACTCGACTCGATAAACCAGGAGAATTGACAACACGGCTTCCTTCACGTTTGCATTTGGAAGGAATTAAAAGATTATCCTTAGAAATAACTCCAGAACAACCTGGATCAACACTTGCAAAGGCGACAAAAATCATCCACGGATGTTTCGACCTCTCTTACTGGTAATTACTTTCTTTGGGGTTTCTTCTTGGTCCACATGCACCATTAGTTTTATGATTAATACCGCAAAAATTTAGAACGTGGAGCGCTGAACCGGAGCGCTGTCATTTTGAATCGTGTTGACATTAAGCGCGATTTTCATTGGCCATTTTTTTACACTTGGAGCGTGACGGGTTGTCAAGCGTGGTCAAGTGTGGAGGGGCGTAATTCTCAAAACAATGACATTCGTGCAGGCTCTCCTTTCTTCTCCTCCTTTCCCCTCCCCCTCCCTTCAATTTTGTCCTCGCCCCATTTTAACCGCGTGCCACAGGTGACCCAATCCGAAAAGAAACGACCGAAAAAAATTACAGGAGAGCCGGCAAGCAGGCTACGTAATTGTCGGCAAGATCGACGATATAATTTTAAAATATCTTGTATATACTTAGGTGATACATTAGTTAAAGCCTTAAAAGTGATTAAATTAATTTTAAAAACAATTCTATGCTCAGTCTATAGGCAGCCATTGCAGTTCCCTCAGAGTATCAGTTATATGGTCATATTTTACGAAGACATGCTATTATCCGAGCAGCTGCATTTTGTACGTTTTGAAGTTTGGCAATCTGATATTTCGGTATACGTAGACAATACAATAGTGAATTACAGAAATCAAGTTTGGAAGTGACAAATGAGTGAATTTAAATCTTAGTGGTGTCATAACTTATGTACTTTCTTATTTTTGCAATGTTCCTAATATGGTAGTAGGCTCCTTTTACCATGTTATTTATTTGGTTAACCATTGTCATATTGGTGTCAAAAACCACTCCAATATTTCGAGCTTTGTTGATTGGACGTATAGTGTCCTACGGTGATGGAGGGGAGGGCAGATGACTTACGAAATTTTGAATGTAGGAGAAGAAGTTCCGTTTTGGCCGTGTATAATTTAAGTTTATTTAAAATCATCCAATTGTTAATGTCGACAAGACATGTTTCAATCCGGCGTGTAGCAGTAGCAAGTTCAGCATCGTCATTATAGGTAAAAGTCGTGTACAGCTGAGTATCATCTACGTAAAGGTGAAATGACATGTTATGCATGCGAATGATGTCGCCCAAAGGGGATGTATAGAGTAGGTATAGTATTGGCTCTAAGACCTTGAGGCACTCCATAGTTTAGAGAACCTATAGTGGAGCGAGCACTGTCAATCTGTACAAACTGTGTACGGTCTGTGATGTATGAATGAAGCCAAGCGAGAGCTTTGCCTTTAACTCTAAATTTTGAAGACAGTCGATGTAGTAATATTCCGTGATCAACGGTGGCGAAAGCTGCCGATAGATCCAGTAGTAGCAGAAAACCACATTGATTTCTATCATTTTCATTGTAAACGTAGTTCCATAAGCGCACAGCAGCTACTTTTTCGATAGCTTTCGAAACAAATTTTAAAGGGTGATAATACTGCTTCTTGCATAGAGTTCGGCATTTCAGGTAATAGGTCATAGATACAGTGCTGTAACAGTGAAGCAGGCACAGGATCTAAGCAACACGATTTGGATCGATTCAATTTTCTTGATTAAACCGGACAGTTCAACTTCTGAGGTTGTAGAAAAGAGATTACAGTGAATAATAATAATAATAATAATAATTCGTTTATTAATCACTCTCGCAGCCAGTGGCTGAATTACAGTGTAGGTCAACTATACATATATACTAACGAACAGACAACTTCCTAGTAAGTTACTATATAATAAATAATACTAATAGATATACATATCTATATTATGAGATATAACCGAGAACTAGCTAATGAGCGCTCTGGACGCATATTTTGCGCTGACAAAACCGCCAAAGCGGTCGGTTTTTGTCGCCATAGTGGTATGCGCTTTTGGTCTCATATTATAGTGAGAAGTGAGAAGTGCAACGTACTTTCATCAAACCGATCAAGAAGTGAAGCATCTACAGTAGGGACGGAGTGTAGTTGGTGCCTAATGGACATAACTTTGTCAGAGAAAAAATCTGCGAATCTGTTACACAGATCAGTTGTGGAATTACACGAAGGGTAGTGCTTTTCGGGCTTGCGGTGTGAAAGCTCCTATAAACACCCTAAAATGGTTCCAAGAGAAGAAGGAAACACAATTTGAAAGGATTTATAAAACTCCACACAGTCATATCTTCTCATTGTCATATTTTCACAAACCCATAGATTGGGCTGCCTGTGTAACCACGTGGCTTATCGACTTTTTTCTCAAACCAATTTTTTTCTTAACCAAAAATTACAAAACGTCAATGAAATGTGTTAATTATTAGCAAATTAAATTTCCTATTTTCTGTAGCAATTACTATAATTAGAGTAGTTTTATAATTAGTTTTCAAAAGTAACATATCACTTAATGTAATTATTGTAATATATTTCATTTCACATTGTAGCTAATAGATTTAACGGGTGAAGGGCCACTGCGTGGATCAGTACTGTTAATAAACCATTATTATAAAAAAAAATTCTCAACCCAATTTTTTTTTCAACCCCAAAAAAATATTTTCCCCGTACGAACATTTTTTTTTCTCTATCCAAAACATTTTTTTTCAAAACTCGCAATTTTTTTGGCCAAAAATGTTCTAGAATCAAAAAAATCATCATTTTTTTTTTCTAAAGCCAAAAAAGTTTTATTTTTTCAAAGGAAAAGTTTTATTTCAAACCATTTTTTTTTCTAAAACTGAATGTCACTTCTGTTTACAACTTTCACCGTAATTTTCAGAAACCTGCCGCCATCGTTTGTAGTTCCAGCCAGTGAAATATGGATTGTACGAGTGGTTTAGTTCCTGGTAAAACACTCTCGTCCATGTAATAAGAACCTTCCCTGAATTTAGAATAGCATTCGTACTCATTTATCATATTTGGGATCAAATTACGGAATTAACACAAAGAGTAGACAACACAACAGCTTCGCAGACATAAAATTTAGTTCATTCCGGGTTAGAAACAGATATTTCCATGCATGCTGGGCGGTTTGTTTTAGAGGGTTGTGTTCAAGATGTTGTGGATAATTATTTACGTCGCAGTTCTTGGCTTTGGACGATCTAAAGGTAAGAAGATCGCTAAAAATTCCGGCGTGGCTTCCTTTATATTTATCTGATTCTTTAACATGACCGGCTTTGAAACGATTCCTAACTTATTTCTAACCACAAACAACATACTATCAATAATTTAAGTCAGTAACTGCTTAGCACAGTCAGATCATGTAATTCCAAGGACATATATTACTCGTAGCTTCGACATGATGTCGCCAAAATACGGTGGCAGAAAACCGGCTTGCCGAACAAGGCCGAAAAACGACTCGAGTATACGTACGGGCTGAATATGATCTCTCATTTTCATAGAAATCGTACTTTCTCTCGTGTGTATACTGAACATTTAATCATTTAATTGAAATGCATATAGTAAGACATTTAGCTAATAACTTCAACTGATCACTAATATATAATGAACAGTTGAGATGTAGCAGCAGGTCTATAAAGGTCTAATATGCAACGCGCAAGAGTACCTTCCAGGCTTGTAGACATGTGTTGTTGTTTTTTGTGGATATCCCTGACGGGGGGACTCATCATTTTGAACACTTATCCTAATCTTTCTAACTTTAAGCTGGCATGGTTTGGCCTATACTGTTCTGCCGACCAAACCACCAATTCGACAAATTAGCGCCATGCCGTGTGTATTTAATACGAGTCACGACCTTTGTGGGTTTTTTTTCGTTCTACGCTGATCCGCGAAAGTCAAAAAGAACCAAACGCATACAAAGTAGCTACCCTCGATGCAATATATAATGACTTTTATATGTGAAATGTTATAAATCAACGGAACTGTATCAATAGTGTGTTTTTACTGAAATTGCCAAAACAATTTGTCTCAATAAAATAAAATAAGATAAAATATGCAAGAGCTTGTAAACCTTACACGAATACACAAATGCCAATATTTCTGAAGAGAATTTTCCATCCAACGATCCAAATCAATAGGGAACACGTCAAAACTCGTTGGATGCAAATTAAGTTTAAAAAAATGAAATTGCCACAAGTACATGGATTTCACGTCATTTAGGAAACATGCTAAGCCGGGTTTTCATCCAATTCAAAACACCATAACTCAAAAACAAAACACCATTACATTCATATGTAAAATGAACAGCTTTGTAGATTTTAGAATTTTGATGACGTCATGAAAACTGCACCATTGGTTTGTTGTACTTTATAGGGATTAAGAGATTCATGTTTTAAGTAATATTTATAAAATAAGTGGCCGTGTTAACTCGGCATATAACGATCCGAGCTGCAGGCCCGATATAACACGGACACGAATTTTATACTTTATAAATAGCCGTTTTTATACTGGAGACGCATAATTGCGTCTAGACATATTTCGGCAAAGAAAACTTAGTTCGTCCAGTATAAAAACGGGCACAAGACGCATTATGCGAGTGGAAGAACTAAGTTTGGTAATCCGTCCAAAACTACGCACAGTCGAACTTACTAGTTCGTGCAGTCGCATAATGCGTCTTGTGTCCGTTTTTATACTAGACGAACTAAGAAGACGCACTAAGTTTTATTTGCCCAAAAGAACAATAACAAGTAGAACCCATTCCCTCGGCGGGATTGATCATCAAGTTCGTCTCATACTTCATCCCGCCTTTATACTAGTCGCACTGAGTCAGTTTGTCTTTGCCCAAATACATCTAGACGCATTATGCGTCTCTAATATAAAAACGGCCAATTAAAAGATAATAATTTGCAGAAACTTTGATGAAATTACTTGTTTATAGATATTTGTTATATGGCAAGAGCTACTTCCGGTAATAGCGCGCGTTCTGATTGGCCGTTTAGCGGTCGAGATATTGAGGTTATTGACCAAGCGTGAGGTCAAGATGAGGGGATATTGGTCAAGTTCCTGTTTTGCGTGTTTATGGACTGGGGGAGGGGGGATTGTGACAACGTACTACTCGAATATTGTAGGCAATTGATCATCACTACGTTAGAAGTAGTGTGTCCCAAAGACATTTGACCAGGATTGTAGATCTGTACATGTCGTATTTCATTTTAGAAATTAGAAACCGTTGAAATCGACCAGAAATGAAATTATTACTAACGGAAAGCGTTGTTCTCCCCCTTGTTTTTCTTTTCTTCGTTGCCTCCTTTCCTACCTGATGTAAAAGGACAAAACCAGACAACCAGTTCCACGGTTACACCAACCAGTTCCAATGTTACCACGGTTACACCAACCAGTTACAACATCATTTTTACCACGGTTACACCAACCAGTTACAACGTTACTTGGAATTCTTCAACCAGTTCCAACGTTAGCACGGTTACACCAACCGGTTCGAGTAGTGCCACAGCGATCATTGGTAATGTTACAGCTACACCCACTGAAGGTAACAACAGTTTCTTAACTCAGCTACTATTTGAATCTCATTGTGAGGGTAGGAAAGAGAGTAAATGGTTGGACAATCTAGACTAAATCTAGTGGGCAATGAGCTCAAAACGTATTATAAAGAGCATTTCTAAACGCAACAGTTATCTCAGTAAGCGCCAAATATCATTAAACGCTTAATGACTGGCCCCAAGGAAAACAGTGAGTTTTGTTTCCCGAGATCATCGATGTGCCCCAAGACGGAGTCGAGGGGAACATCAAGGATCGAGGGGAAACAAAACTCACTGATTGCCGAGGGGACAGTCATTAAGTGATTTGTTATATAGGCATCTTTTACTAGAAGCAAAGTTGTGCAGGGCCTACCTGATACAAGCACAGGCTGCCCAGACTCGCCGTATATCTACCGGTTATTAGTCTGTTGGGTTACCTATGGTATATCAATCTAGCGATCTCGGAAGAGTTTATATAATTTCTCCTTGTGAATTCTCTTTTCCGATTCCTACGAAATAAATCTTCAAAAATAAAAGATTGATATTTAATGAAGTTGTATGAGTGATTTTGGGGCGATTTTGGGCCTTCTAAAGCAGTTTATTAGGCCTCGAAGTTTTGACGGTTGGCCGCGTGTGTACTCATAGACACAAATATACTTGTGTCTATGAGTACACACGCGGCCAACCGTCAAAACCTGTTGTGTCTGGGAAACGTATCAGTGCTTTTAAAATTAACTGTAGGTCGCAAAAATGTATACACTAAACAAATACAAACATGTTACGTTTCTTAAAGTGCATATGAAGTGAAAAAATCGACCCCGTCTTTATTTTATTTTATTGAATTTTAGTCTTGTGCAATTAAAAATAAATTTGGAGAGCGAGAACATTATTTTTTCCGTGTCGAAGTCCGGCATAATGGGACCTTTGCAAATGCGGAATGCAATCAGGTTGTACTGGAGGACAAAAAATCTGACTTCATTTGTACAAGATCGGTAGTGTTATTATCTAAACCTGTTTGTAAATACTATTTTCCAATCCCAATCGACTGTTGATCTTTCTAAAACAGCGTTTAGAAGTTTGCTTGCTGATCAGTAAAGCCTTTCCCATGGGATCACGAGCGATCACGATCACGATCACGATTTGCTATTGAATTGATATATCAGCACGTTACTGGTTCCAGCAAAGTAGAACCCATTCCCTCTAAAATATGGCGGGATTTATAGTCAAGTTCGTCTCATACTTCATCCCGCCTTTATACTAGTCGCACTGAGTTGTCTTTGTCCAAATACGTCTAGACGCATTATGCGTCTCTAGTATAAAAACGGCCAATTAAAAGAGAATAATTTTCAGAAACTTTGATGAAATTATTTGTTTATAGCTATTTGTTATATGGCAAGAGCTACTTCCGGTAAAAGCGCGCGTTCTGATTGGCCGTTTAGCGGTCGAGATATTGAGGTTATTGACCAGGCGTGAGGTCAAGATGGGGGGATATTGGTCAAGTTCATGTTTTGCGTGTTTATGGACTGGGGGAGGGGGATATTGTGACAACGTACTACTCGAATATTGTAGACAATTGATCATCACTACGTTAGAAGTAGTGTGTCCCAAAGACATTTGACCAGGATTATAGAACTGTATGTGTTGTATTTCATTTAAAAAATTAGAAACCATTGAAATCGACCAGAAATGAAGTTATTACTAACGGAAAGCGTTGTTCTCCCCCTTGTTTTTCTTTTCTTCGTTGCCTCCTTTTCCTACCTGATGTAAAAGGACAAAACCAGACAACCAGTTCCACGGTTACACCAACCAGTTCCAATGTTAACACGGTTACACCAACCAGTTCCAATGTTACCACAGTTGCACCAACCAGTTCCAACGTTACCACAGTTGCACCAACCAGTTCCAACGTTACCACAGTTACATCAACCAATTCCAACGTTACTACGCTTACACCAACCAGTTCCACCGTTACCACGGTTACACCAACCAGTTCTGACGTTACCACGGTTACATCAACCAGTTCCAACGTTACCACGGTTACCCCAACCAGTTCCAACGTTACCACGGTTACACCAACCAGTTCCAACGTTACCACGGTTACACCAACCAGTTCCAATGTTACCACAGTTGCACCAACCAGTTCCAACGTTACCACAGTTGCACCAACCAGTTCCAACGTTACCACAGTTGCACCAACCAGTTCCAACGTTACCACAGTTACATCAACCAATTCCAACGTTACTACGCTTACACCAACCAGTTCCACCGTTACCACGGTTACACCAACCAGTTCTGACGTTACCACGGTTACACCAACCAGTTCCAACGTTACCACG
Source organism: Actinernus sp. WN-2022 (assembly GCA_030867875.1). Lineage (NCBI taxonomy): Eukaryota > Metazoa > Cnidaria > Anthozoa > Actiniaria > Actinernidae > Actinernus > Actinernus sp. WN-2022. The sequence goes on from JAOWCC010001589.1 coordinate 60,823,102, forward strand.
GTTACCCCAACCAGTTCCAACGTTACCACGGTTACACCAACCAGTTCCAACGTTACCACGGTTACACCAACCAGATCTAACGTTACCACGGTTACACCAACCAGTTACAGCGTTACCACGGTTACACCAGCCAGTTCCAACGTTACCACGGTTACACCAACCAGTTATAACGTTACTTGGAATTCTTCAACCATTTCCAACGTTAGCACGGTTACACCAACCAGTTCGAGTAGTGCCACAGCGATCATTGGTAATGTTACAGCTACACCCACTGAAGGTAACAACATTTTCGTAACTCAGCTACTATTTGAATCTCATTGTGAGGGTAAATGGTTGGACAATCTAGACTAAATCTAGTGGGCAATGAGCTCAAAGCGTATTATAAAGAGCATTTGTAAACGCACTAGTTAGTTCAGTAAGCGCCAAATATCATTAAACACTTAATGACTGGCCCCGAGGGAAACAGTGAGTTTTGTTTCCCGAGATCCTCGATGTTCCCCAAGACGGAGTCGAGGGGAACATCAAGGATCAAGGGAAACAAAACTCACTGATTACCGAGGGACAGTCATTAAGTGATTTGTTATATAGACATGTTTAACTAGAAGCAAAGTTGTGCAGGACCTACCTGATATGAGCACAGGCTGCCCAGACTCGCCGTATATCTACCGGTTATTAGTCTGTTGGGTTACCAATGGCATATCGATCTAGCGATCACGGAAGAGTTTATATAATTTCTCCTTGTGAATTCTCTTTTCCGATTCCTACGAAATAAATCTTCAAAAATAAAAATAATAATAATAATGGCCACATTTATATAGCGCCATATCAACCACAGTTTCATGGCGCTTTACATATGACTGACATATCCCGTCAGTGAATTATTTCGGACTGCTTCACGGCGCTAATAGCTGCCACGCAGTTTACAATGTTGAGTGTGGTTAGTGCAATGGCCAGGCTGCTGTACCGGGTGACAATCCCCTGCTCTTTTTCGAGTAGTACAACAGGTTCTTTCACGTCCCCTTCAAATACTGATTAGAAGTAGAAGGAGACAAGGCCAACGGCTTATAAACGTCCCTGCCCAAGGACGCGGCCGGGATTCGAACCCCCGACCTCCCGCACTCTAGACCGTGCTCTACCAACTGAGCTAACCAGTGAGGCAAAGCAGTGAGGCAAAGTGAGGCAAAGATTGATATTTAATTGTTATTGACCAAGCGCGAGGTCAAGATGGGGGGATATTGGTCAAGATAGATAGATAGATAGATAGATAGATAGTTTATTTAACCAAAATTGCAGTCATAAACTGAATTACTAAGGTTTACAATAATGAGAAAAACAAATAATTGGTATTGATTAGAGTAAAAGTAGCTAATATACACACTAACGTATATTTCACTTGGTCGCTAATTCTAACATTTATAATTCGAATTATAATATTTGACACTTGAGTTTATAAAGGTATTAGAGAACCTATTTGTTTTACAGAGCGGAAGAGTAAAGGGTCTCTTTTGACGTAGGTTAGGGGTGGAATTACTTACATTGTGTGGTAATAGATTGTATAAATTACTTTTATGATTGGAAGAAATCTTTCGAAATAAAGTGTGGCAGAGCTCTGATCTACGTAAAGATAAACTGAGAAGACCAGAAAGAGCAAGAGCGCGTGTGTATGATACGTCGTAACCATAGACAATACTCATTGCTCTTTTCTGAACACGCTCAAAAGAAAGGCTAAGATATTCTGGCAGACCATAATGAAAGACTTGACATGCGTAAAGTAAAACAGACCTAATACAGGCTATATAGAATTGGAGTAGTTCACTAGTTGGAACGTTTGCACGCTTCAGTTGTATTAAGAAGTACAGTCTTTTTGAGGCTTTCTTGATGGTGATATCAGTGTGCAAGTTCCACTTAAGATCGTCTTGTATTGTTACACCAAGGATCATGATCGACTTTACAGGCTGAACTGGAGCTTCATTAATGTAGACTTGGTTATGAAATCTTTCCGAGCGCGCAAAAGAAATACGGAGTTCCTTGCATTTCTTTGGATGTAACTGGAACTTGTTTTCTGTGGACCATTTCTGAATTTCATTTATGGGCGTCTGAGCCAAACTGGTTTCTTTTTTATTAATTACTTCGTAGATAGTGGTGTCATCGACATATTTAAAAGTTCCATTTGCAGAGGGGACTTGGAGGTCGTCTATCATAGCAATAAACAGCCAAGGTCCAAGCTTTGTCCCTTGTGGGACTCCAGCAGGCACAGACTCCCATTCAGAAAAACAATCTTGAGCGAGTTTCACTCTCTGCAGTCTATTGCTTAAAAAATCGCAGATCCAATTTACAATAAAAGGATTTATTCCGTATTTAGATAGTTTAGTGATAAGTAGGGTGTGATCAATTAAGTCAAAAGCCTTTCTGTAATCTAAGACAAAGACCCTAATGTCAGCACCTGTTCCGTCAGTGGCTTTGGACCAGTTGTGAAGCATGTTGATTAGGGCGTGTGTAGTAGATGATTTTGGAATACAGCCAAATTGGTCTGACCCTAAATGATCCAGGATTGCCGGCTTAACGTGAACCTGGACTACATAGTCTTCGGCTATTTTAGACAGCGTCGGTGTTAAAGAAATAGGTCTAAGGTCCTTAGAAAAAGTTCATGTTTTGCGTGTTTATGAACTAGGGAAGGGAGATATTGTGACAACCTTCTCTTTTTTCCTTTTCGTATAAGGACTAAACGTACGGACACACGCTGCAACATTGCCAGCATTATGTTACAGAAGTAGGATCGAGTTCTACTTCGGCAACATTGCGCGCAGCAAATTGCACCGTGTGAACAACAATTGCTGGCAATATTGCGCGCAATGCTGCAGCGTGTGTCCGTACCTTAAGAAACCATTACTGTATGTTGATTCCAAAGGATAATAAGCCATTTGGATTGCACACAGGTTATTAACTTTCGTCACCTAACGTTTCACAGCTCTCTTTCTCTTTATTAACTGATATCAACCCAAAGCGCAAACAAGAGTTTGTTTTGCTTTCTTTTGATTGGTAAGTATATGTCCTTGCCAGTGGCTCTTTAGCGAGAATTTAACATGAGTACTTTTTCTAGGCCTTAATACATGAACAAACCAAGGCAAAATGTACCTGTTAAAACTAGAAAGAAATCAAAGGTTCTTTCTGAGTGTGATTATTATCCTTCTCTTTATATTTAGTGCCAACACTCGTACCAAATGCCACTGCAGCTCCTACGCCGGGAGGTTAGTAAACTCCAAATAATAGACGTTGATTAAACTACACAAGTAAGTAAGTAAGTGCTTTTTATACCAAAAAAGTAGAATCAATATATTTATATATTAATAAATAATAACTGAAAACTAACTAATGTTAGGTATATACTACCCAGAATAACTAAAGAGCAAAACTAAGAGTCAATAATCTTGTTTTTGCACAAATGACTTGCACACAGATGAACACAAGACGGCGACCTCACTACAAGCTTGTTTACTGGTTATTTCATGGTTTTCTATGGAATACCGGCGACCTCACTACAATCATATTTACTGCACCGCCTTACTGGTTAGCTCAGTTGGTAGAACACGGTCTAGAGTGCGGGAGGTCAGGGGTTCGAATCCGGGCCGCGTCCTTGGGCAGGGACGTATAAACCGTTGGCCTTGCCTCCTTCCTTTCTAACTACACGAGGGGGACGTGAAAGAACCTCTTGTGTTATATTTCGAGAAAGAGTAGGGGATTGTCTCCCGACACAGCAGCCTGGTATTCCGAGGTACTAACAATTACTCATGATTGTAAACTGCACGGCAGCACATTGCGTCACAATAGCAGTTCGTGTCACAAAAATAACCTTGTGAACTGCATTTGGATATATTCATATAGAATTTGCGCTATATAAATGAATACCTTTTTCACTTTACTTTATTTCATGGTTTTCTACAAGCATATTTACTGGTTATTTCATGGTTTTCTTCCCTCCCCTAGTTTGCATATTTTTGTGGTACCCGGGATCGCGCTGGTCCACCGTAAGTGAAGCCACGACCGCAAAACCGTAATTGTACTTGAAAACTTCGTCCAACACAATCATTTCTTGTGATATTCGACTCATCTTTTTCGCTACGAAGCTAGTTTGGTCATGAATTGGTTTATCTTTGTGTGGTATTGAAATTGTGTTTGGGTTTTATTTAGTGTCCGATATTGACGATGTCCTCTTCTGTTTTGTCACAAGAATGGAGAGCGCTTCCGACCTTTTCTCCGTTGTATGTTTGAATGTCAATTGAGCAGTCTTAAAAGTAGGGGGGAGGGGAAGGAGGGTAAAAATTACAAATTCACAAAGAGTACGTATACACGTTTTATTCTTGTTTTAACGTCACAAACAATATGTACACACGTTTGATTCTAGTTTTCACTTCATTATTGTGGTTTGCCTATGCAGCAAGCTACAAACATTCGAGCCAAAGTACGAGGTTACTTTGCATTTACCGATCCTAAAACTTAATTAGTCTCCATCACTGGCAGGAGCCCATTACCAGGAGCGTCCATACATACTATACCCGTGAGTCAGCGTATGACCGGTTTGAGCTAGTTTCCCGGGTAACTGCCTTCTGACTCTGCTGCGATCGTGCATATGCTTGCCGTAATTATCGAGATTAAAAATGATCTATTGTTCTTTGAGGTGATTTTACTAACGCTGCATTGTCCTGACTATGGTTTGACTGGAATCCCAAAGTGTGGGCACGTGAACTCCTGTAAGATCTGTTCTAAATGTAGCTCCATCCGGTCATACGCTGACTCACAGACCTAGTATGGGAGATGGACGCTCCTCGTAACGGGCTCCTGTCACTGGTCATTCTACGGCAATTCAAGGTAACAAGAAATGAACAACTCCAAGTGCATTCCTAAACGTTTACATTATGTGACGCCATTTTGGATTTCTCACTCAGTCAAACGGCCGTGTGTTTGCGGCCTCCAGGTTCGACAACTCCACATCGATGAGCCCAGACCAGTTTGTTTTTGCTCTCGATCCTCTCTCAGTTTCAAATCACCGGTTCTCTCATTAGCCGTCGCCGAGGCACGACCCAGTAGGGCCTCTCATTGGTCGGCTCGTAGACATGACCCAGGGAGGGCTCTGATTGACCGTCCACTGTCCATGAGACAGAGGCTGCTCTCTGATTGGCCGAATTAAAGCACCGTCTGGGAGGCAGAGGCTGTTCTCTGATTGGCCGAGAGCCGCTGACGTCCGCTGACGGCCACGAAATACCGCTTTGTATTTCATAGAAAAAACACGAGATACCGCCCTGTATTTCATAGTAAAGCTGAGCTGTGATTGGCTGAAATATAGTATTTATAAGGTAATGATGAATATCCATGCAATACTGAATCAACAAAAACAGGCGCGGTATACAGCCTCGTTAAAGTGCCTATGAAGTGAAACAACTCGACCCCGTTTCTATTTTATCTTATTAAATCGTTGTCTTCTCTTAGTCATTATGTGCAATTAAAAATAAATTTGGAGAGCGCGAACTTTATTAAGATATGCTAATCACATGCATGACGTCAAGTGGTGTGCACATTTATATTCACAAAAGTACAAATATGGCCGACAGCATGGCTTTGTGAGAAAAAATATGACATATGGCAAGGCCCCTCAAGTAAGACATAGTTAGAATGAGAATTTGACAAGAAAACGCACTCTATTTTGTATTATACTCCTGTACTCCTGACTTTGTTCAGCCTCTATGGTTGTTTCAGGTTCCACTATAAATTCAGAGGTTTTTTTATATAAGCATTTTTCCGCTTATGTAACCGTAGTATCTACTTTAAAATTCAGGACTCTTGGTTCCTGATGAATTAGACAATCACGGATACAAAGACAGGGATTCAACAGTATTGATTAACATTGAGAAACATAGAGAAAACTGTCAATTCTCCCTTTTTCAGGGCCAACAAATTTAACAAGTACTCCTAAGTATACTACAAGACCAGTAACAACACAAGGTAAGTTAGTAGAGAGAGTGCATATATAACAGGAACTCGACGATAGCTCTGAAAACACCCTGGCTCGCACAATGGAAATGGGCTGAATCCATCTGTAGAAATTTCTAATTGCAGGTTGAACCCAACTGGAAAATAATATATTCTAAGCATGACGTGCTCGAACCCCAACCCTAGCCCCATCCCTAACCCCAAACCTAACTGTTAGGAGTAAATACAAACTTAATAATTTTAAAAGAAAATGAATGGTTTATAGAAAAATAAAACTCTCCTTCAAACGAGGTTTGAACCTGCAACGGTAAACAATAGGCCATTTGCAGGAAACAATCACGTGCTGATATATCACCTCAATAACCAATGAATGGGTCAATAAACAGTCACGTGCTGATATATCACCTCAATAACCAATGAATGGGTCAATAAACAGTCACGTGCTGATATATCACCTCAATAACCAATGAATGGGTCAATAAACAATCACGTGCTGATATATCACCTCAATAACCAATGAATTACGTTCATGATCTCATGCGAAAGGCTTTACAGGATAGCAAACAAACTTCCGAATGCTGTTTTAAAAAGATCGACTGGAGGTGGAAAATAGCATTTATAAACAGGTTTTGCTAATAACACTATCGATCTCGTACAAGTGTTTTAAAGAAGTAAAGTCAGATTGTTTTACTCTCCTGTACAACTGCCACGTGATTGCATTCCTGCAAAAGGCCTATTCATGGCTTATCCACTACTAACCTAAAGGCTGGTTCTCATATGATCGTCCCGATCGCTTCGATAGCTTGATTGTTTTGTTCTGCATATTTTAAAATTTACGCTTCGATTCACACCGAACAAAAGGTTCAAGCGAACGGGATGATCGGGACGATTATATGAGAACCAGCCTTAAAGTGCCTATCACCCTTTTGCAATTTTGATAGCTTATGAACCTCCGAAAAGTTTTGAGTACTTCTGTGAAGAACGTTTTGGTTTAAAGTGAATACTTTATGTTCTACGCTTGTTTGAAATCGTGTAAATGTGACCTTTCCTGACCCATGACCGCGTAAGTAAAAGCCTGAGTCGAAACCTGGATAGACGTCATCTTGACGTCATATAATTAATTCGGCTTTGCGATCATTTGAAGAAATACTTAAAGTGCCCCTACGATCAAATTTTGACATATCAATGTTTTTGCATATTCATAAAGTAGAGTTTATATATTATTACCAGTTCAAATTGTTTTTCGATACAACGACAGGAAGTCTTATTTTTTTAGCTCCGAATATTGAATCTACACGTCCGCCATTACTGGAAGCCGTGCCCTTTGTTCAGCTTTAAACAAAGGTTTATTCACCGGAAATGATGTCATACACTTAACGCTCGCCTGCAGAACACAACGCCTGGAGGCATATTTCTACTAAAAACATCTTCACGTACATAAGAAGAAAGTTATATTTATCTTTATGAGGTTGGCTACTTTTTTATGCACGCTATTTCGCGCCACGAGGTTGTCGTGTTAAGTGTATGACATCACTTCCGGTGAATAAACCTTTGTTTAAAGCTGAACAAAGGGCACGGCTTCCAGCAATGGCGGACAGGATTTTACCGGTAAACTCTCCTAAAATTTGTGGTTTAAGATGCCCATTTGGGAATATTTTTTACTATTTCGGATATTTCTAATACTGATTGACCTATAGACACTGAAAAAGTGGCAAATCGAAATGGTAAATTTTCGTCGCAGTGGCACTTTAACATGTTGACTAAAATGACATTTTTCTTTACTAACAACTCAAAAACTGTGTCTATTTTCTATGCATCGACGTTGTTGTGATAAAAAGGCGCCATGGAGAATAATGCAGTAATGATATGACGTCTACCCAGGTTTCGACCCAGGCTTTTACTTACGCGGTCATGGGTCAGGAAAGGTCACATTTACACGATTTCAAATAAGTGTAGAATTATAGGTTATACCATGGCATGAAGCGGCCGAGGGACTTTTACAAATCTTCCCGCGGCTCTCAGGGCAATTTAAATCACTAATACCCCGAAATGCCATGGTATAAGTTTGTTATACCATGATCGCCGAGGAACGGAACGAATCTCCGAGAAGTTAGTTTTCTCTGCCGAAACTAAAGACGTCGCAGTCGAGTTGCTTTCGAAAACGTTTTGTTTAATGCTTGACTGAGCGCCATTGATTAAACGACCCTGGCTTACCCTGGGGAAAAGCGTGTTGTTTTTTAGAAGAATAACACTAAAATACAATGTAATTATGCGGTTGACTAAATATTCAAAGAGCATGAATGGATTTTAATTACATCACGTTTATGGTTTTAAGTATCCCACATGGAAGAAGCGGGTTTGAGAAATTAAGAGAAGAATATGCAGATTGAAATACGTGATCCCACATGGATTACGTTGAAGGTTATGATGAAGACAGGTCAGTTTGGATTCCGTATTTTTCATCCGGGAGCACAGGGCTAGTTGGGCCAGAGGGGAGCAGGAGTTGATGCTTTTGACCTTCTCACTTCCAGCCTGCATTCTCTTCTAATTTTCCCTCATTACGCATGCAGGGGAAATTTAGAAATATGCATTGTCTCGAAATTTCCCGGCGGGAAATTTCGAAACAATGCATATTTCTAAATATCCCTGCCATCAGGGAAAATTAGTGGTTTAAATGTGCCTCGGAGAACAAAAGAATCCGAGGCCACCATGGCATAACATAAAGTATTCACTTTAAACCAAAACATTCTTCACAGAAGTACTCAAAACTCAGTTTTCGGAGGTTCATAAGCTATCAAAATTGCAAAAGGTTGATAGGCACTTTAACCATTAGACCACGAGAGAATTTGCTACTGGATTTCGGTTTTTTCCACATTCACATCAAATTATCATTAGCATGTGCATTAAAGGGGCTGTGTCACGGTAAGACTTTACATTCGTTTTTCCGGGCCGGAAAGAGCTATTTCCACCGAGTTTGATATGAACTAACGAACCTCTCGGCCATGTGGGATGCTTAAAATGAAAGCAAATATGCAAAAATGACTAACAAACAGTGTATATAAACGGTCTCCAGGGAAAATATTGAAAATCCTTTCAACAAAGCATTGAGGGAGGGAAGTTTAACTGTTTGTATCCAATTAACAGCCACTAAACGAGCGATTACTCGATACATGCGCAGTACCATGACATAGCCCCTTTAATTGCACAATCGTTCTAAGATTGCTTAGGATATATTTCCAGTTGGGTTCAACCTGCAATTGGAAGTTTCCGGGTGCAGACGAAATACACTGATGCCATTTAGAACTTTTTATTTTAAATAGCATCAAGAGAAGTGAAATTCATCACGTTTACAAAAATAGTAATGATGACGATGATGATGATGATAAAAATAATAATACGGAATATTTATATATATATTTTTTTTCATATACAATTAATATATTAATTATTAAATAAATATTCGTTTAGTCTTTTTTATATAAAGTTCATGGAGAAATTTAGCGTTAAAGCTTATTTGTAACATATGACGTAAATAAATAGGTAACATTAATCATTCATTCATTTATTAATAATAATAATAATAAATTGTTATATAGCGCATATACATAAATGTTCTATGCGCTTACAATAATTTGATTAATTGCGCAAAACGATAAAGATATATAAGGGCTGAGACGGAAGTACAAAGTGTGGCCGGTTAAGCCGGTCAAAAAAGGTAGCTCTTTAGTTTAGACTTAAATACGACTACAGTAGAGGATTCACGAATGCTTAAGGCAAGTCGTTCCACAGCTTAGGCGCCGATATTGAGAATGCACGCTGGCCATATGATTTTAGTTTAGCTATAGGACGAGTAAGGCGTAACGAGTCAGCAGATGAACGCACTGTCCTGATAGGTCTATGAATGCGCACTAGGTCTAGTAGATAGGAAGGAGCTAAGTTGTTTAGTTGTTTATTCATTTATTCTTTCCATAAAATTATATATAAGTATAATATAAGATCGGATAAAAAGAACGAATGAGTTAAAACGTGATTCTAAATATTAAATATTCATCGTACATGGCTAGATTTAAGAGAAAAAACATGAACAACTATGTTATTCTTGACTTGCAACCAATCCCCATAGATTCAAATAACAAAGCCGTGGCGGCCATGTTGGTGGCACTAACGAGGAATCTTTTGTTAACGTCCACCAACATGGCGGCGATGACTTTAACGTACAAGTGAGCAATAGTTCGTTACTAACTTGATACCATTTGTTTGCTTGATAAAAAGATCCGTCAGATTCCGTTATGTACCCTTACGGCCTGAATACTCATGACACGGAGGTGTATACGAACTGGAACAATTATTGGCGATGCCCTGAGGTTGACATTGGTCTCATGGGATTACTTTTCTATGGCGAAAGGCGCTACAAAATACACGTAAGTATCTTAAAATACTCAAGAGGTCCCAGCCGACTGCTTCTGTGTGAATTTGAATATCCTGCCGAATTGCTACAGTCACGTGTTGATATAATACTTCGTTAACAAATGAATTTAGCTCGCCTTTCCCCATGGATGCTGGATGGCAAGCCATCTTCATGGTAAACTTGTTAGTTCAAAAGCACACAAGTATGTAGAATTTAGACAAAAGAGAAATTTCGGAAAGGCACAAAGCTATATAAACAAAATGATACAGCAATGAAGCTTGCGTGGATGAATGTAAAAGTTCCCTATGTTTTTATTTTATTTCGCGCCCTTAAAATGATTCAATGCTCTTGAAATTTACAGGAACAGTGTAGTACATGTTGAATTTCAGGTGAAAAGATTTTAAAGAATATTTATCGACTAGTTTTAGAATTACAGCTTCCTTAGCAAATACATTACTATTTTGAGTAAAATGTGCATATTTATGACATGACTTATGTTTCCATAAACCGAAAGTCGAATAAAGTAAATGGAATGAAATTTTCATGGGAAGTAGTCCTATGCCACAGGTATGCAATGCTAAAAACATCGTTTGAATCGGTCGGGAAAACACAGTTCTCGATGACTAAACAGAAAGTAAGGCGAATTGTATATTTTTTAAACGAAAATATTCAACCCAATTTTTTTCGAAAACGCTCTCATACAATTTTTTTAAACTTTGCAGTCTTGAAGGCCTACATTTAGACTACAAGGGACACTAGGTTGTTTTAAATGTTTAGGTCTATATTTCGAGAACATTGTTGATATGTAAAATACATGACGTCGACGCTGTGCTGCTATGGTAAGACCGATGCATGTCAAACAAACCTACATTTTTGGTAAGTTTATTCTATCTCTAGTACATGGGTGAAGTGGCTATCCCAACCGAGCTCTGGCAGTGGAGTATTAGTCTTTCAAAGTGGGTATGGTGCGTCCCTGGAAAATCAGGCGAGCCACCTTAAGTCAAACCCAGGCCGTACCAACTCTCAGCCGGAGTCTTAAAATAACTGAGTAGAAGGTGTGCTTTTACATAATCCAACAGTAAACGGTTAGACCTTCTCGGATAAGGACGTAAAACCGTAGGACTAAGTCAACAGATGGCCAGTGTTAGATTACTGAACTACATGTTAGCCGGTAAACGTGACTTTACTTTTACTTTACTTTATTGCAATGAAACAGCGCGCTACTATTTACAGTTTCGTGCAGTTTCCTAAATTATATCAGCACCACACGAGCATGATATACTTCCGGTGAAAGTGAGGGTCGTTTCCTAAAGGATCCTTCAGTATTTTCCCTAAAATGGTTTCATTTCGAATTCTAGATCTGTAGGAACGGTTTGCTGTCGTTCAAGACCTCGTGGGCAATCTGGTGGCCGCGAAACTTTGGTCAGTCGAGGTGGCTTTATAGATATCCCTTACTAGCGCCATATTGGAGTTTGGTTGAAGTAAATTCGTTCTTACGTGGCGCGTCCCATGTGTATTACCAAGTCTACAGGGATTCCGATCTACATCCTCGTGTTCAATCGGTTCTGACAAGAGCAACTAATGACGTAAACGAACTCGTGCCCATACCTAGGCCTCTACCAAATGAATTCGTGAAGGCAAAATGGGTGCTCGTGGTCACGTGGGTTAACATTCGTCAATGGAATCGGGACAGTAAACAGGTAACATTTTATATTGGAGGGTTGCACTGGCGGCCATGTTGGTTGGTAGGAACAAAAGAAACCACATTTGCTTCTTTTGTTCCTACCAACCAAGATGGCCACTACGCTTTTGTAATTGTATTCCCTTAGGAATGATTGCAACCCAAGAATACACACGGAAGCACGGGATCTGAAAGTGCAAAGAACGATTACCAAATTATGCACTTCTTCCACTCTCCTATTGAAAACTCAAGAAACTGTTCTGACTTCCTAGTTGCTTGACAATAGTTTCAATTAATGATCAGCATGGCTCACATGAAACCGTACAACCCCAACACCAAAAACAAGAGTTAAATGGTCGGCCGCCGGCTTACAACATTTTAAAAACTCTTTCATTTCAGACCAATACATTTCAGGCGGTTATCATTACTAATGGAATCCACTCGTTTGCAATGTACAACTATCCCCGGGACGGTATCCAGTGGTCAGCTCCTACAACAAGGTTAGGCCCGTTTTGCTGAGACGGCGAACATTTCATGCGCCGAACTTAATACGTTTCAGAGCGACTGTTGATTCAGACGGCGACTTAATTCCTTGAACCGACTGTGGCGATCGCGAAAATTCAATAATTCATGTATTCAGTTCGATAATACGCGCGCTTGTGCGATGGTAATGTCTATTACAATCTATTTTTAGTAACCGGAAGCGGAAGCAAAGTGGGCGCGCATGCGCAACAACAACACAAAATGCGCGAAAATTCTTTGCCGGCTTTTGACGGCCAATATTTTCCGCCATTTTTTTAGTTGTTGCGCGCACACGCGCGCACTTTGCTTCCGCTTCCGGTTACTAAAAAAATATCATCGCACGCCACACACTACGAGATTCCCTCTCTTATTTATGCTCTCTTGTTTCGGCACATGAAACGTTCTAAGTTTATTTTGCACTATTTATGGTAATTACACAATATCTACATACATAATATACTTAAAAGAGAGAAAAACAGATAGTTATTTTTGAAAGTGCTATATAGGTATGTGCCGCGGGATAGAGTATGGTTTTTGTGGTGTCGGACCCTTAAATAAGGTCTCATACATTCTGTATTATCATCCTTAAATAAATATCCGATCCGTTAATAGGGTATGTTTTTGTCCCCTAACTCTTGATATGCAATATCGTACATTTGCCAGGAGCCCATTATCAGGAGCGTCCATCTCCCATACTAGGTCTGTGAGTCAGCGTATGACCGGATTGAGCTATATTTAGAACAGAACTCACGGGAGTTCACGTGCCCACACTTTGGGAATCCAATCAAACCATAGTCAGGACAATGCAGCGTTAGTAAAATCACCTCAAAGAACAATAGATCATTCTTAATCTCGATAATTACGGCAAGCATATGCACGATCGTTGCAGAGTCAGAAGGCAGTTATCCGGAAAACATGTTCTAAAAATAGCTCAAACCGGTCATACGCTGACTCACGGGTATAGTATATATGGACGCTCCTGGTAATGGGCTCCTGACATTTGCTCATCACCCGCTAAACGTAACAATCTTCAATAAACGTAAAGCATTACATATTAATTATTTAATCATTACGACACCAAAACAATTTAATTACATTATAAAACAACAATGAAGCATTCACAGTTCAAGTCCGAAGAATGAAATGTACATATTTGACTGTTCAATAAACTCTGAGTATTTCCCTTGCGAACTGAAATCCCAGACTTTTTGGATATCCTAAGATTTCCTACAAAATCCTAGAAAATCCCAAAAAGTCCCATTGATACGAATAGGTGTGAATTCGCACATTTGAAGTTGATCGCGGTATCCTAGAAAATCCTAGGAAATCGCAAGGTTTCTTTTGAAACCATATGCAGGCTTGGAAATCCTAGGAAGTTCTAGGTTTACCTGGTATTGCTTTTCTAGCTTAATCTGACAGTTCATTTCTTCGCTTGATCATTAATTAATGCTGTAAAAGTGACGTGTTGCGACATCGGCGCGGGAAAAATACAGACAAATGCAACTGCTCGCTCTCCAGAACACTACAGCCCTCAGACTTGGCCAATAAAATATTTTACCTAGTATCTCAGGTCTTGCTATTAAACCCAACAAAATCGCGACCCTGGTCTATTTGGAAAAGAATTCGAAGATGTTCGTTTAAGATATCAAACATAAGCTAAAAGTTTTAACTAGGTACAGCTTCTAACCTTTCCCTTGGTAGCCGTGGATCTTACGTAGGTGGTCTTCCATTCTTTGTGGACGCGAGAGCTAGAGAATCCTTGAAATGCAGTCAAGAGCGGCAATATTATTACTTCAGTTTCCGTTTCCGATATCGGCAAACGGCGAAATATTCCCTTGACCTATGGCCAATTCCTTCATATTCCAACTCCTTTACGAAATCATGGACTACACGACGGACCTACAGCTGCAAGGAGTTTGTTTCATACCTTCTTTGTGCTGTAGCTCGTATAATATTCATGATTTTTGCCATCTCTCGTAGCTCGTGTAATTTCACCGCCATGTTCAATAACCACAGGCATCCCAATCTCCACTTTTGTATTTCGGGTTACCTGTGGTAATATCCTCGAGAAGAGCTCTGTGAATGTATTTTCCTCATAACATGTAACAGATATCTTAAGGAATAAAAGAACAATACTGTATTTAGTTGATTGAGTTGTACTTTGACTTTGTATTTTTCTAATCGCCTATGAAATCGGGCTATGAAACCAAGCCGTAATGACCACAGGCAACCCGAAATATGAAAAGTAGATTTTGGGATGCCTGTGCTTATACAAAATGGCTGCGGAACAATGGCAAATCACGAGTATGTTATACGAGCTACAATGATGGCATAAATCCTGAATATGATAGCTACAACATAAAGAAGGTCTTTATACAGTTGCATCAGAATCACGCAATGGACTTTGACCGGGACTTTGACCAGTTCCAGGCCGGATTTTTTCGTTGGCCAATCAGAACGCCTGAACATTGAAAGCCGTTTCTTCGCGCTTGAATTTGATCGAAGGGCTAGTTCGGCAGTGTTACGATCACTGCGATTGATTCACCCACTGGCTTGCTCCCTAGTTTTCAACAACAAACATGCCCTGAAGGCCGTTTAACTAGTTGTTCAATGGATTGAAGACCCGAAGATGATAACACCGAGATTAGCGTTAAGTGAGCGACAAAGAAATGGCAAATTATTGGGGACCGAAGCCTTGACATGAAACCAGAATGGAGGGCGAAATCGTTTGATCGAAAACTTTCTCATGTACGGCTAGTTCGGCAGAGTGTTACGATCACTGCGATTCATTCACCCACTGGCTTAAGTTTTCAACAACAAACAAAATTGCCCATGGGCCGTTGTTCAATGGATCGAAGGTAGTGACAGAGCGACAAAGAAATGGCAAATTATATGGGGACCGAAGCCTTGATGAAACCATGGTCATGGAGGGCGAAATCGTTTGTGTGATTACGAAGAGAGCTCCTAAAAAGAATCCTATGATATATAAAGCATATAGTCTGTGGTAAGTGTAGCTGAAATACAATTGTCTTTCTGTGGTGATTTCATGTTTATATTGGCCGTAAAGTCGGATTCGTGGTAAACGTATTATTAAAACAACACATATTTTTCTTGTCATGTTTCCCCATTTTACAGACAAGCCTGCCAAAGCGAAAGAGGCTTTCTATCATCTAACTGCTGACGATTCAGGTACGTATAAAGCTATTATAGAATTGCAGATGAATATTTATTGTTGCCTCCTGAGTGAGTCAGACTTTATACAGTAATATTATTACTGTATAATTCTGACTCACTCAGGAGGCAACAATCAATATTCATCATGATCAGCTGCAGTCAATATTCATCTTCAATATTATGATTAGTGATTTGTTTCGTTTATATGTGAATCCTGGGACGATTTCTAGCCCTCTTAAACCGGGCTCAGTCACTCGCCTCCATATACAGGCCCTTTAATAAACGGATTGAGTGGATTTTTCATAGGAAGTCAATAATTTGGGAATCCATAATAGAAGCGGTACATGTAATTCACTGACTATCATCGATTACTTTCGACAGTCAGAAAACTGCTCTAATGAAATGTGTCAGTGATATGTTTAAGCTTGGGCATTTTCCAATATTCAACATTCTGTTTCACAAACCTTTGTTCCACCCACCCCCACTCTGGAATTCCCCCCCCCCCCCCCCCCCCCCATACATTTGATCTCCTATTATAACAGACCCGTAGTGGGGTATGGAAATGTTATGGAATCACACATTCAGAGCACCAGTGCTGGTTCACAAATGGTAACATGATAATTTTTAAAGTAAGCTTAAGCTTTAATTAATTGGCTCACAATTAGTTGGTCAAATCCTCAGAAACATTGAAGAACAAGCATGACAAACTGAATTCCTATAAACAGTTAAGCTTAGGGAGGTAAACATGTTAGTTCTTAAAGTTATACTGTACAATGTACATCAGTTATTTGTTTTAACTAGCCAGGGTGGCACGGGGAGCCGGGGTTGTGCAGTGGTGAAGCACTGTCACTCTGGTTCGATTCCCGGACACGGTGCCATATGTGAGTTGAGTTTGTTGGTACATTTTACATGTACCTCGCCCTTGCTCCAAGGGTTTTTCTCTGAGTTCCCCAGTTTTCCTCCATCTGCAAAAACCAACACTCTAAATTCCAATTCAATCTGTGGATTAGCCGGGGCCTGGCTTTGATCAGGCCCCATGGTTGTTTCAGGTGTTGTTAGAAATTCAGAGTTCAGAGTCCACTTGCTGGTAGTAATTTATATCTTACGAAAAAGGCTATAGCAGCTGCTGAAGCAAAAAGTGAGTACAATTCTAGGGACACAACTATTTTTTTATCTTTAATGACTGGCCCAGCTAGGTTGCATTAATTAATTTTTGTAACCAAATAAGAAATGCACCCCCCCCCCCCCCCCAACATTTAACATTACAGTATTAAAATGCTCTACATGTAATTACTTTTGTAGCCCCTGGGGGGCTCATTTCAGAATTCGTCTTGGAAAGGGGGGCCTTGCAGTTGATTTCACATAACTTTTGCCAATGGGTTCCATTATGATAGAAAAATGATGGGCGTTTGACGGTTATCATAATAAAGAGGGAAGCTTATTCCCAAAAAGATATGATACCGTCAAAACCCTAAAATTTTTCTACCAAGATGTGGTCACATTAATTAGGAGCGTCCCATTTCTTGTAAGCATGGAAATACAAATTCAAGTAACAATGTGGCATGTCATGTTTGCCTTCCTCCTCTTAACATTTGATTTTCACTAAGGCTTATAAAACTAAGGCAAGGGAGGGGGGGCTTATTCCAAAACTTTGTGGGTTTGGTTTTGTGAAGTAAATTTCTTAAATGGGCTGTGTCACGGTAATAGACTTTACATTTGCATTCCGGGCCGGAAACAGATATTTTCACTGATTTTGATATGAACTAATGAACCTCTCAGCCATGTGGGATGCTAAAAATCAAAGCGAATATGCAAAAATGAGTAACAAACAGTGTATATAAACAGTCCCCAGGGAAAATATTGAAAATCCTTTCAATCAAGCATTGAGGGAGGGGAGTGTAACTGTTTGTATCCAATTAACAGCCACCAACCGAGTGATTACTTGATACATGCGCAGTACCATGACATAGCCCCTTTAATATTTGTTCATTCTATTTCATACATATATGTACAATGTAGATGTCACTGAGCCTGAAATTTCCCATCCCCCAAACAAAAAGGGTAGGAAACAGCTGCCAGTGCAAGCATTTCTACAACTAACAAACTGAGTCATACACATGTACATGTAGCTGCTTTGCAAAATGTATCAAATGGATTAAACTCAAGATGCATACATGTGAATAAAAAAATATAGTGAATGATCATACTGTAGATACATGTAATTCTTATTAAAAAACCTTGTACATGTAAGTATACATGTACATGTAACTTGTTGATCTTTGTTATTACTTAATTAATTCACAGATGTCACTGAGCCTGACCTTCTCAGCCACAAAACAAAGAGGGAATGAAAACAGCTGCCAACACTATCACTTCTATAAGTAAGACTGTGCCATATACATGTACATGATTGCATTTTACAACTAAATTATACCAAATGCATGATAGTCAATTATTCACACTAAAGACCTGTGAGCTTAAAAATGTACTGTATTTCCTCAAATAAGTCCCCCCTCAAAAAGAGCCCATGGCCCTTTTAGTCAAAATTTGAAATACAGTCAAACCTCTATTAAGTGGTCATGCACCAATTTGTTGGCCAGAGGCTCCATAAAATAATAGGAAATCAAATGTATGGAGGAAAATGGCAATTCCAGAGGGGTGGGTAGTTGGGTCATGAGGCAAATTCCCTCCGTGGTGGGGGTATGGATATTACAGTGTATCTGAAATCATACAAGTCCTGTGATAATATAATTATACTAATGTAGCCATCAGGGTTCCAAAATACTGTTTATAAACAATGTTTAAGAATACTTGCCCCTAGGCAAGTACAATCTGAAAAGCACTTGTCCAGAAGCTTGGACTCTTATTTGTACAATAACCTGGGTTCTCAGTAGATTTCTCTACAGCCAGTCAAAACCATTGTAAGGTGAACCAGCTTTTTGTCGTACATTGCTGCTAAATTTGGTCAACACAAACTTTGAACAGTACATTAAACAGGACATTATTGCAAACCATATTACTATCTTATTCAGACTAAAAAGGACAAACATGAAGAGATGATCTATTAAAAATATTAAATGGGGAGATATTTGAGAAGCGAAAATGTATACATGTAGATTCTACTTATTTGAAAGGGCAAAACAGAAAAAATATAATTTACAATATACATGTAGACGCATTTTTCTGTTTTTATTTTTAAGATAATTACTGTATACATGTACATTCATTAAACACAATTTTTTATGTGCTATGAAAATTATTTTAAAGAGACAATTACAATGTATGATGAGATGATGTTAAAATCCCTGAAAATGTATTTCAAAGGAATATTAAAGTAATAATCTTGAAAAGTAAATGCACGTGTTTGTAATTTCCTCACTTAGAATTTACGGAAAGATTCAGATATTGTGTATATAATTGTCAATGCAAGGTTCTATGTCTCAAGCATGTTAAGGCATGGTTTGAACATGAAAACGAGGCTACAGCTATTTTGTTGAATAGAGTCACTTGAATTTACTCAAATCCTAGAACAATGGTGGTTATAGCTAATCTCAGCGTTTTTAGTCGTCCTAATATAAAAGTTTGGTAAAATGTCTATCACATGACCAACGATCACAAAAAGTTGAAAATTTAACTAAAAACGGGGTGGTACATGTATATTTTAAGTAACGATTTTGTGTTTATCTGATTACCCTTGTGGTTGACTTTAAAGATCAGTTCGGAATGGTTGACCCTGATAGACTGTTAATGACAAAGATAGCGAATTTTGAATGTTTTATCAGAACTGCTCAAAAACCATGCAGGCCTATAAACATGCTTGAGCGTGGATTGGTCGTCACTAAAACCCTGAAAAATGCCCTGAAAAGCTGTTAATATAGCATGGGCAATCCCAGAACATTCTAGAAATTCCTAAGACATCCTAGAAATTCCTAAAAGTCTATTCCTAGATAGTCCCAGCATTTCCTACAAAACCGAAGGAAAATGTAAACTGTAAATCCTAGGATTTCCCACAATATCCTAGAACCATGCATCGTAAATGCTTTGCCATGAATATTTTGAGAAATCCTAGAAAATCCTAGAACATCCAAGTGTCCAAATTTACCGTGAAAATTCACACCTCAAATCCTAGAAAATCCTAGGACAATCCTAAGCGGTTCTAGGTTTTGAATCTTAAGATATCCAAGGATTTTCCCAGAAGATCCTAAGATATCCAAGGCTTTTTTCGCAAGGGTTACTTGTCCCTTCAATAGGGTCTCATATTTTAGTTTCAAGCCTTGGAAAGGGGCACCCATTTTACGATTTTTCAACCATAAATAGGGTCGGGGTTTCGATATCTCCACGGCACAGCCCTATCCTAAATTTCTGGTAGTACCCACTCCCCCCTTTCCCCCGGGGTTAGCGTTGTTTATATATATATGTATGTGTGTGTAGTTTAGGTATTGCTGAAAATGTGTAAAACATATTATATTTGATCGTTTTGTATTGCTGTTTGAATTTGTTAACATATCTAGCGCGTTTTAAATCATAGTCAATCGTTTCCCAAATTCTAAAATTGGTCCTTGTGTTTGGTCTGTTGAAGTTTAATTTAGAAGCAAATCTGGTAATGTACGGATTGATTTTTACGGCTGTCGTGAGATATTTAGAAAAGACGGATGGTAGTTTAGTTTTTTTCGCTTATAATTTTTTAAGTGAACGTTGCGATTTTGAATTTAAATAGATTATCAAATTTTAGAATCCCGAGAATATTAAAATAGCATAGCGTAGCGTTCTCTCTACTATGTGCAAAGAAAATATTGCTTGTGCATTTATTTTTGTTAGTAATTATTTTTGTTAGTTTGGTTGTACGCCGTACATGTATTACCCCAACTCATGAGACCATAGTTCAAATATGGGTGTACGAGTAAAGAGTAGAGCTGCTTCGACATATTCAGATCAACGTAATACCTGAGTTCGTTTACAATTCCGATATTTTTGGCAATTTTGTTATTTACATGCTTAAATTGATGTATCCAGCTTAGGTGCTCATCTATATATATTCCTAAGTATTTTATGTAGGATTTTTGTTCGATGTTTTCTATAAATTTTAGAAGGCTTGTTTTGTTGATGAAGTTATTATCATTAGGTTTTTTTCATATTTGTAGAGAGCTTGTTAATTGCACAGTTATAACGGATAATTAATTTAACGTTAACCTCTTCTTTCATTACGGTTCATACTATTACTTACTATTAATAAAAACATTAGTATCATCTGCGAAGATTCGGAAAGTATGTTTGTTACAGCAGTTGAGCATATCATTTAATATGTACAGTAAGAGTAATAATGGTCCTAGTGTTGATATGAGGTACTCCACATGTCATTTGAAGCATACTGGATTCAGTGTCACCTATTTTGATATATTGCTGTCTAAGTAATCTTGAAACCATGAAAAGGGAATCGACGTCGCTACAGAGTTACATAATGCGACAGTACCAGTCGAACTAAATTCATCTGCCGCACCTAATTCAAACCTGTCGAATTCAATGAATTATTTCAGACGCCGCCCTTCTGCGCATGAAAAGTTCGCCGTCTGTAGCAGGCCTTAACTATCCATATTAGCGAAATCCAGTATTAGCGATATCCATATTAGCGATACCCAGTATTAGCGAAATCCATATTAGCGATACCCAGTATTAGCGATAGCCATATTAGGATAGCCATATTAGCGATAGCCATATTAGTGATAGCCATATTAGGATAGCCATATTAGCGATAGCCATATTAGTGATAGCCATAGTAGCGCTATAGCCCCAGTCATCACGCAAATGCATTGCGAAACTTTGGAGTTTGGAGATATGAAGAGCAACAACTTTCGTATCGCTGGTATGTCTTAGGCGACGATACTAACTGATCTACACACTTTTCTTTGCCTATCTTCTCTCCAGGGAGAACTACAGATACTATTCGAGGGCTCGTGGGCTTCCTGTGGTTGGATTCAACGCTGGAGATGAAGAAAATAATTTCTATAACTTGCCACGGTATTTATTCTATATTCATTAAAAAAAATAAACCTTGAAGAAGTTTGAGGAATATTCGAGCTGCCCTAATTACGAGCAAGATGCTAATGATTTCTTTAGCTCCGTTTTCGAATGTGCTTCAACTTCAGGGCCTGGTTGTTCGAAGGAAGGGAAACTTCATCTCCCTAAGATAGCGCTAAATCTGTAATTGTAATCAGTCTGTACAGTTTAACCTCGGGTTAGCGATTTAACCCTGGGGTAACGCTTACTCTTGCTTCAAACAACCGGGCCCAGAAGTGCTAACTTGGTAGGGTACTGAAGATAAACTGGTCATTTGTGTATTCCATCCTCAAAGAAAGATTCAATTCGGCAGAAAAGGCAAACACAAGTTGGTGACCTCGTTAAAATGCTAAGGACTTAGTCCATATTTCAAAGTCCTAAAACTGAGATTTACATTGTAGAAGTCACTAATTAAATCGGTTACTCGTTACAGCATTGAACGACTGATACACCTGCAGCCAATGACGCTGCTAAGTGCACTGGTAATTTTTCATTCCATTTTTAGTTCAGGCACAGTAAATGCAGATGAAATCGACACAATTATGGGGAAAAGTGTAGTGAAAGTTGGCTTCCGCAAGTTTGAAGCCTTCGAGAACCAACATGTACAAAGAGGCAGGTTCTTCTTTCGTCTCGAGGACTCTCCGGGTAGTGTCGCTGCCAGAGAGCAATGCATAAACTGGTACCTAGGTATGTAAAATCTTAAAAATAAGATTGTCCTTTGTCGTCTCAGTGACAATATAATAACGGCATCGTTTCTCATTGACTGAATAGTTCGTGATGAAACTCGGTAGGAAAACGTCTGACGTCATACCTTCTTTGATATGTTATTTTTAATATTACTAAAACTTTTAATATTACTAAAACAACTTCAGTTATCATTAACAATTATTCAGCTCAGGCTCAGTCGATATTGGTGAATATTCCTCTCGACTTCGTCTCGACTGAGCCTGAGGTGAATAATTTTTTTAGTATATACAACACGGGAACCTGCTTTTGGGCACTGCATTTTGTTGAATTTCTAAACTTTTCGCCGCGAAACGTGAATTTACGCCTGCTATTTTGTTTCAAATTTATCCCGAGTTTTGTCGGTGGCTATTGCAGATAGCACGCCAATCAAATTGCATGATCTATGTAGGTTCCCGTGTTGTATATACTAATAGCTATTAATATATACCACATAAGTGAATAGTGTTTTTCGCGCGCTCTGATTTGCTACTCCAGAGGTGAATATCCTTTGCTATTCAACTCCGAGCGAAGCAGTGATCACCCCGCACGAGGTTTTGTCCATTTGACAGAAAATAAAATAAGTATTTGGTGCTGGCTAAAAACCAAACGTGCCAATACTTTATTCGACTAGAAGTAATCATAGATTATTAAAGTGCGTTCGACATAATGGTTTGGTTGCCTGTGGTAAAACAAACATAAAGGATTTGGGCTGTACTAACACGGACTGTGTATGCTTGTTGTAGCTCGAGAATGGGGTTTTAGAAATGGCCCAGAAGTAGTACACACTTTTCTCAGGTTTTGCTAAATCGTACCTACGTACTTTTTAGACAACATTGCATTTGATTGAAGGAATATTTTATTACTTACCGAGTGAACTACAGCACAACAAACGAAACGACTCCAAACGATCGCGTACGCATTTTCACGCGCCAGAACGAGGTTAATTTATTCAAAATGGCGAAAAAAAGGTACACGGCCACAACAAAATTCTCGATTTCTCTTGCCTGTGAGACACAGGGAGCCCAATGGACACCAGATTAGGATGGCGTTTTCCTTCGTCGAACGCAATTATTGCCTGAGGAAACACCTTCGATCAGCGTTATCCAATTAACTGTTTAATATTATCAGATCAGCCTGATCCAGCATTCTACACTCGAGACGATAGACTCGAGCCCTGTCCATGTACTCTGTGGCAGGCCTGGAGGGATAGCAGGTTCTGGATGAACTGGTGGGAGTGGCCAAGAACATGTGCGTATTCCCAATTCTCATCAATTGATGGCTGGGGACAGGAGTGTTGTTATAGATGGTCCTGGTCATGGGGTTGGTTCCTGGTCGTAGGTCACCCTGGTGGAGGAACAGCACACAGGTACAACTGACACGTGCGACTGATTGTGTACACTTGCCGATGATAGTCGTAGAATTTATTCAGAAGAAAGTTGGACAGACTTCAGTGTTACATGTACATCACACTGCGGCAGAACGTTGTGCTCCGCTGGCCCAAAGATCGAAGGCTCTGAGTTCAAATAAAAGTTTTCTAGGCCTTAAACATTTTTAGTAAATAATTTATAACTTACAGTGAATTACAAATTAAGAAACGGCTTCAACCTGTGAAAGTCTTAGGCGTACGTACTTAAAATTAGAAACATTGGTAATTGCCACTGTTTTCTTTTAGTTTCGGCGGGAAATTGGGGAGACCCGCGCGCGACCGGCTCATCAAAAGCGCATGCGCGTGACGTTTTGCCGCGGTGTACATCTGCATCAACGAACAGTGCTAGTATTGAGAAACTAGATCCGTAGAGGTTTATTAAACAAGAAGGTTTAATAGGCAGATTCGGTCGCTGTTGTGTCGGTACCAAGAGCTTGAAACAAGAGAGATTTAAAACCACCCTGATGTAACGCATTTTTGAAAGTGTGTCGATTCTTTATTCTTTTTTTCTTTTTTTTTTTTTTTCTTTTTTTATTGTAAACATTTCTAATTACTAAATTACATTACACAAAATTTATATCACTAAAAGACACGACAAAGAGACAAAGGAAAAAAAACAAATAAAAGAGAAAAGAAAATACTCTAAGCCAGCTATTCCTATTCAGAAAAATGTCTAATTGCAATTAACAGTTTTTCCCATTTCTTAAGGTGTTCCAGGGTTTTGTTCCTTGATTTTGCTACGTTGGATTCAATTTTCTCAAAATACACTAAAGAGTTTATAAATAGAGCTAATGTAGGGATTTTTCTTTTCTCTCTTGCTTTATATAAAGCTAATTTATACATTAAGATTGTGGCTGTTCGTTTACCCCTAATATGATATTTACAAGATTCGATGGTGGTAGATTTATATCGTGCTTTTCTAACCAAGTTCGTAATTCAAAATATATACAAATAAATGATCTATTGTTTCTTGGTTAATTAAACAAAAAGAGCAACGTGAACACTCAATTAATTTAAAACGAAATAAATCAAAATTAAGATAAAGGCAGTTGTTCAAAATTCTATATTGAAAATATCGTGAATAAGAATCAATCGTTGTTGAATATATACGCCTATAAATCTCTTCCCAACTTAATGGGCTCTCAGGCTTTAATCGATTTATAATATTTATTTGGGAGGTAGGTGACTTAAACTTCGCACCAATTAAACATTTGTAAATTTCTTTTGAGTTCTCAACATTTTCTATATCAAACGACTTTTGCCCAAGTTTTAAGTATTTTTTCCTATATCTATAGTACCCTCTATTATACCTATATTTTTGACTACTTCTTTCCATTTTCTTGGTATGGAGTGTAATAAACCTGCCCAATGAAAGAAATCCTTAGCTTGGAGGCCTTTCCTCTCTACCATTTCCCATTTAAATTCACCAGATTCATTCAATAGGTCTACTATTCTATTAATATTGAGTTGCGAAAAAGTCTTAAAAAAGACTGATTTATTATCAATTTTAATAGATCTATTATTCCATAAAGATTGTTGCAAAATATCAGAAATATCTATTACTTCTACCCTAGCAAACTCCGCCCAACATCTTAATACACTTTTCTAAAAATCAGGGAGATACTTTGGAATTCGTTCTTTTTCAAAATTTTGATCTATTGCTAATATACCCCCAATTTGATTTAAAAACATTAAGGGCAAGAATTTCCATGCCTCTTGTTTTATACTTAACAGCGCTGTAGCCCATTTTAGACGATTCGCTTTAACAATTGATTCAAAATCAGGTGCTTTTAAACCCCCTAATTCATAGTCGCCTTTCAACGCTTGATGCTTTACTTTAGGTTTTTTACCATTCCATATAATTTTTTTCAATTCACAATCAACTAATTTGATAAACTCATCATTCACATCTATTTTCGAACATATGTATAATAACTTGGATATTGCTAATGAACGAACTACCTGAATTCTACCATATAATGTTAAGGGTCTACTCCGCCACATAGATAAAATTGTTCTTAAGTTAGTTAATATACGCTGGAAATTATTGTTATAATGTAATACCTTGTTGTAAGTAAAATAAATACCTAATATTTTAACTCCTTGTTTCTCAAAATCTACCCATTTAAAATCCTTAAACTTTCCCTCTTCCACAATTTCTTTCCCTATCCATCCTATTTCCGATTTTTTTACATTTATCTTTAAAGATGAAAACACTCTAAATAGATCTAACATTTCTAACGTTTTCTCTAGCGAGGTAGTATTTCTTAAAAAGAAAGTTGCATCATCGGCAAATATTACAAACTTCCGAACATTACCTTCTAATTCCACTCCCTGTATTTCTTTACAATTTCTTATCATCAAAACCATTATTTCTAAAACTAAAATAAAGATATCGATTCTTTATTCTTGAGTAATCAAAATTGAATCAATCACGGTTTCTGGTAAACCCCCACCCCTCCCCACACTTCACCCTAACCTTTAATGGTTAATCATTAATAGAACGATGCATATCAAGGGAGGGGTGGGTGGGTAGTTTCCAGAAACCGGGATTAAGCCTCAAAATTAATCCTTTAGAAACTGAAAACAATGTCAATAATGCATTCAATGACATACTTAACCACGACCCAAACCCAAGGGTTTGTCACCCTTCAGTTGTCACTCTTTGTGGAGTGAACATCTGCGTGATGCTCCGCTTGAGTGCTCCCTACTGATTGGCTGTTGCGCGAAATTCAAATGAAACACAAAAATGTTTAATCTCTGAGTAACGGCTACAGAGTTCGCAAATAGTCATAAAATACCATGAACAACTATCTTCCCTCTGGTCACTTTTTTATGGCTTGCTTAATTTTAAACATTAAAAATCTAGCATTTTAAAGGAGAGGCTGGTATGCTCGCTTGCTTTTGAATTTTAAATTTCGAGCTTCAATGGCGTAACATTAAAAAGACTGAGGAGGGGCTAACCTATTTATACCGGAACGTCGTATTTAACAAATATTTTGAAATGCAGGTTTTGATACAGTTCACCTGAGTAATCAAAGCACTATTATTGTAAAGCCTAAAGTAGTTTTTTGAAAGAAATCTCTATTTCCAGAGCTTAATACTTTTATTGTTCTAATAGGAAAAGAAATCCGTTTGTTTCGTGCATCCAGGTATACTAGCTACCTTCTCCATGCCAAGTATCTTGGTATTTCAATAACATTCTTAGCTCAGAAATGATAACTAATATATTTCCCCAACCCCATGCGTTCCAATGAACAGGTTTGTCATTTGCATCCTTTTTAGGTTCCATAAAGACCGTTATTATTCAAGGCACAAGGAGTTAGATGCAGATCCGTTTAAGGTGTGCTGCACGATTGCCAACCTGTGTGAGCTATACTACCTCAAGCGGCCATCAGACAACTGCGCTCGATATGTTCCACCAAGATGGAGTGAGTACAAACGGATATTATTTATCGTTTACCAAAGAATTATTGGTTCACTAAAGAGTAAATCCCCTCAACTGTAGGGAGATCTATAGAGTTCCCACGAATATTGGTGACGTTTCTCTGACGAACCATATGGCATCCGGCTACCTGCATAAAAGCAAAAGATGCCAACCCAAGACTAATTCCTTTTCATAAACTATAAACAAATGAACATATTTGCATGTTATTTTCTCCACTTTTTAACGATTATTGTAATTGGCTCCTGCCCGGAGAGCCCACTGGGTTAGGGTATGACTAATAAATAGCCCTCTGGGTATGACCAATAAAGAGCCCTCTGGGTAGGACCAATAGAGAACCCTCTGGGTAGGACCAATAAAGTATGTATTTATGTACATATGTAATGCGCCACATTTCTTCCCTTTGTGTGAGTATGGGGCTTTCCATTTTTTGCCAGATCTGGTTTATGCGTGGTAGTCTTCTTTGTCTTTCACAAATGCTAGGTTGGACGTGGGGAGATCCTCACTTCAATACATTGGATGGCAAGAACTTCACCTTTAATGGACTGGGAGAATATGTTATGATCGATGCAAAGGACGGCTTCTTCATACTCCAGGCGCGCACTAAGCTTGCAAAGGGGGAAGGCACAGCTACTGTATTCTCTGCATCTGTCGCTAAAGAAAGAAACACCAGCACAGTGCAGGTGAACTTGTTGGATAATAGTGGTGAGTGTTATTAAAGGGAACCTCCACTGTAAAACAATGTTTGCTCTCAAATGTTGGATGGATGGTTTATGGATGCCTAAATCTAATACTGTGTTTGTTTCCTGCAAATTGTACACTAGTTGTCAGTTACGGCAGGACCAATTTTTCTGTCCATAAATAAAATTCACTTGAATTTCACAGGCGAAGCCATCTTAGATATTATGACGTCACACGGTTGCTCCTCTCCTCACACAACAAAATGGCGATTGTGTTCTGACAATAGGGGTAACTATGTGACGTCATGAGATCCAAGATGGCCGCGGCCTAGAGATTCAAATGAGTTTTATGGACAGGAAAATCGGCCCATTACTGACTTACAGGAAACAAACACATTATTAGAGTTAGGTATCCACAACAAACATTGTTTTTCGAAAAACGTTTTGGACACAATACCTTCCGTATTTACGTATATGATTCTTTTCCATACCCAACAATTCAAATAATTGCTTCAGCTCCAAATAATCTATTTCATGAAGTAATTTGTAAGGTACACTCGATTGCTTTTTTTTTCATGACAAGACGCACTTGAGGTCCTGGTTGATGGTAAATTGATTGACTACAACAATCTAACGAACGCTTCAACGACGCTGAATGGTTCTGTGATCGTGTCTCGTCCGCAACTGAATTCCTTCCTTGTCACATTCCCATCCGGGATGGCTGTTACAACATCTGCTGCTAAAGGGGCGTTGTCCATCGTCCCCGCTGTTCCTAACTCGTTCAAAAACCACACCAAAGGTCTGCTTGGCACGTGGAATGAAAATAAGGATGATGACTTCATGATACTAAATGGAACTGTATTACCAGCAGGAATGACGAGCAAGAACATCCATTATAACTTTGGAATGCTCTGTAAGTTCTTAAAGATCCTAGTTCATTAGGTGCCATTTTGTGAAACATATGGTGCACCAATCAACTTCATCCATCCACTTACTCTATATTTTCATCCACCCTTTGCTCCTCATCGAGAGAAAACCTAATTAGGAAAACCTAATCCTTTTAGATCTCTCTACTCATCAGCTGCCAATTTATGTACTTATACAGATTATGCCAACTAAGGGTAGCTTCACGCGTCTACTTCTATCCTTTCATCCATCCTTTGCCCCTAATCTAGTCTGCGAGTAAGCTATTCCTTGTCCAGTACTATTCCAAAGCTCTTCAGATATTTGTTCATGATATAATCGTGATAATATTGTTGAACCTTATGGCCTTCATGCCATCATCAATCATCCGCTATCCATTCATTCACTCTGGTCAATCCCTAAGTTAAGAACAGTGCTATTTAAAGGGAAATATATTTATTGAAAATATATAGGTTATTCTCTGTTATTATAGGGCAAGTTAATAATATCAGCACGTTATTTACCTACAAATCTAACGAGAGTGTTGCCACCTTCTCCAATACCACGTTCAAGCCGATGTTCATCGAAGACATCAAGTGGGCAAACGGTTCGCTCCAACAGGAAGCGATAGACGCATGTCAGGGAGACACTAACTGTTTGTTTGACTCAGCATCCACCAATGACGTGTCAGTTGGTTTAAGTACTAAGCAAATTGGTACCCAGTTGGTCAATGACTCCATCGCAATGAGTAAGTACA
Source organism: Actinernus sp. WN-2022 (assembly GCA_030867875.1). NCBI lineage: Eukaryota > Metazoa > Cnidaria > Anthozoa > Actiniaria > Actinernidae > Actinernus > Actinernus sp. WN-2022. Next base: position 60,852,863 of record JAOWCC010001589.1, read on the forward strand.
CATTTAGTATAAAGAGGCAATGCTATACTTCGTACGACCAATACAATCTGTACGATGAAGTTTCTAACGTCCCCAAAAGATTAGAGAAAAGGGAAAAGGCCTTAAATATTTGGTCAGGATCGGACACGGTTATTTAATCCTTAAAAGAAAATGTTAGAAATCGACAACTTGCAGCTAGTATGCTGCTGTTGTCTCAAATAATAAGACAGCAGTTAATTAATATGTATTTTTAACATTTCGGCCTTTTGTTTTAAGAGGGAATTTGTCGCGTAATATTAGAAAAAAGCGCAAATGAAACTCAGTAGCCCTGCAGACTAAGTTGAATTCTAATTTTCACTTTGGATTAACACTCTAATTACTATTTTATTAGTCACAAACAAACACAAATAAAAAAGTATTGTATGGTGTTACATATTCTAGTCTAGTCCTTAAGAGAGAAGTTTTTGTTTTAAATTATTTTGATTAACACTCCAATTTAACTTTCACCATTCAAAAAGTGACACAAATATCGTGAAATCTTTTCTAAAATCCATTTTAGCTCGGCACAAAACTCAGTCTTTAGCCTGGTGTTTTTTGGCTCCCAATATGCGATTTTGTCAAATATCTCCTCCTAAAACTATATCAGTTCCCGACGTAAGAAGTTTATGTTGTCCATTGCTATATGCCGACGTTATTGTTATTATTGTTCAGCCAACAGTCCACCACAGATCAACAACGCCTCATCAGTTATTGTTGTAACAGAAAACGAAACGGCCACCATTCTAGTAAGTGCAACCGATACGGATGGTGATCCAATAGCACTTAATGTCAGTGGTTTACCAGATGATGCTAAAATATCGTACCGCCTGAATTCCATTCAAATGAACTGGACCGTAACAATGGAAAAGGTAAGAGAAGCTAACAAGATGTAGAATGTATAGATAATGTACAGTCATTAAGTATGCAGGCCAGTCTTAATCTCAGGCGTTCGGGGGAGATATACACAGGAAAAAAAATCAAAAAAACATTAATGGTAATTTGCCAAAACCCATCAGACATTAATGGGAAGAGTTCAACTTTCCCGGGTTTGGGCAAATTACCATTAATGTGTTTTTGATATTTTTCCCTGTGATAGGAGGTTGACTGGTAATAAGAGAGTCGACAACTGAAGAAATTGCTCATGACTCGCAAATAAACAATGTTTTTCAAATTATTTTCGTTGCATATATAAAGAGACTGTTTAACTCCTTTTAATCAAGTATGCTTGACGTTTGGTTACAGCTTGATCTTCAGTTCATGGCGCGGGATAGCAAAGGAGCGGTATCAGTCGTGAGACCAGTTGTCTACCTCTGCGCATGTCACAATGATGGAGACTGCCTTAAACAGAGTGCTGTAAACCCAAGCTCAGATGAAACGGGGGATAAATTTGTCATCATGTCATGTGCTTGTAAAGATGGGTACACGGGAAAGTACTGTGAGAGCGATGTTGACGCCTGTGGAGCAAATCTGAACCCTTGTTACCCTGGAGTGGACTGTATTGACCTACCAGCTCCTGCTAACTTGTCGGGATATAAGTGTGGACCATGTCTTACTGGTTACACTGGAGACGGGGCAAAATGTTCAGGTAAATAGAATCCAAATAAGTCAATGTCACATGTAGTATCAATTGAAAATTAAAAGCAAACACGAAGAATACACAAATGACGGGAACTATGTAGTACAGAATCCATCGGCAACATGAGTTTACACACACTGGTATCATTATGCATTATGAATTCTTTGATGGGTTGTAACTTCATCAAATTGTCTCGGTAATCAAGTCGTGGCATACAAAGTAGCCTAATACGTCTTGTCACGTTTGGTATTCCAAATGATAAGGCGTGGTCTGGTGGCAGCCTCAGCAACAGGTTCAGCCAATGTTCGTTTGTCTGTCTGTTGGCTCATTTATTTGTGCCAGGCCTAGCCTTATTTTTTCGAAACCTCAGTGCTCAATGTTAATCTCTGAGGATAGATTTGAGTTCTCTCGGTCTTTACTTGATGCACCTAATAATTGGTTCGTCAATATGGATAGTGCATGGCCTCTTGAACTGCGCTGTTTTTCGTGATATAAAAAAAACCTTTGATACTGTTAATCACGATATTCTTTCAAAAAAACTTCAACTTTATGGTTTGAATCAACTTGCAATCAATTGGTTCTGATCCTATCTGCAAGACAGACGCCAAGTCTGCATTGTAGGCGACTCGTTCTCGGACGAAGGGGTTTTAACCAGCGGCGTACCGCAAGGGTCAATTATTGGATCACTATCATGTTTAATATATATAAAAAATTTACACCAATCAATACATTATTCAAATTGTAAAATGTATGCCGATGATACCAGTATATGTGTATCTGGAAGAGACATACTTGAAGTTGAATCAAAAATTAATTATGACATAAGTTAAATCAACGACTGGTTCACGGCTAATAAATTAAATCTTAATATTGTGCAAAGCGAGTTTATGATTATTGCCAATGCTCAAAAACAAAGAGCCCTAAACTCTATACCAGTCATTACAATTGGAGGCAAACAACTTAATAATGTCTCGAACACAAAATACTTAGGTATGGAAATTGATGATAAACTTTCTTGGTGTAATCATGTTGATAAAATCTGTTAAAAAGTGTCATCATGCATAGGTATGATAAAGAGAATGAGGCCATATGTCAATGTCGAAACGTTAAATGTCATTTACAAATCTCTCGTCCAATGTCACTTTGACTACTGCAGCTCTGTGTGGGATAATATCGGATTGACTTTAGCAAATAAACTACAGAAACTACAAAATAGAGCTGCGAGGGTAGTAACAAAATCTTCTTATGACATACGATCCCATACTCTTCAACAACTTGGATGGGATGATCTACAAACTAGAAGAAATAAACATATGGCAAATATGATGTATAAAATCCATCACGGTTTATGTCCTAAGTAGATCAATGTCCACACACTACGTTTTAAGAAGTGTTAGTCAGAATAATTATTATATACCACGCCCTATTCGTGAATACCTAAAAAAGAGTTTCAGTTACAGTGGTGCCCTACAGTGGAATCAATTACCTAAGGCCCTTAAAGACTCTGTCTCCTTACACGCTCTTAAAGCATTTCTTAGTAAAAATTAACTTTTATCTTTCAATTTTATTATTATATTTAAGGAAATTCAATCATACATATATTTTACAACGACCATTAGCATTAGTACTTATTGTAAAATAATTATCCTTATTCTAGAGTATTTTAGTCATGTTTTTATTACACCTATAGAATACCTATATAATTAGTGATATTAGTTACTAGATATTTAGTTTAGTGTATCTCTCACGGCTATCTGAAAAGCAGCTATGCTGATGTATATTACTGTGTTTAAATAAAGAAAAAAAAATTTCCAGTCTAGGATTAGTAGAAATATATTTCTCATACCCGGGGCCCAGGGAATTTAGAGTTCGAGTTGAGTTCGAGTTTAGGATGGATTGATTGATTTACGGATTGTTTGATTTGTTTAATGATGGTTTGATTGATTGATTGATTGATTCATTCATTCATTCATTCATTCATGGAGGAGTGGATGGATGGATGGATGGATGAATGGATGGATGGATGGATTGATTGATTGATTGATTGATTGATCCATCCATGCACCCATGCATGCATCCATGCATCCATCCAGCGCTCCATCAATCGATCCAGACATCAACCGATCAATCCATCTATCAAGGACAAGTGATGCAAAAAAAAATGATAATTCCTTCCTAGACTTTGATGAATGTGATAGCTCCAGTGGCGGCTGCTCTCAGACCTGTGTGAACACACCAGGATCCTACGTTTGTGATTGTAGATCAGGATACAAGTTGAACTTCGACAAGAAAACTTGTGACGGTAAGTGTCAATGACTCCGTAAACTTCCAGTCGCGTTATCGTGCTGTGATTTAGCGAAAACGTTATCTGAAATGGCAAGCTCATCTAAAGTACGTACGCAATGCAATAAATTAAAGTGGGGATGAATTATACAATAAACACCAGGAAACGCGCGTTCACTGGTTAGCTGAGTTGGTAGGACACAGTCTAGAGTGCGGGAGGTCGGGGGTTCCAATCCCAGCCTTGAACAGGGACGTATAAGTCGTTGACCTTGTCTCCTTCCTCTTCTAATCTATACGAGGTGGACGTGAAAGAACCTGTTGTGTTGTTTCGAGAAAGAGTAGAGGATTGTCTCCCGACACAGCAGCCTGGTATTCTGAGGTACTAACAATCACTCATGATTGTAAACTGCACGGCAGCACATTGCGTCACAATAGCAGTCCGTGTCACAAAAATAACCTTGTGAAGCGCATTTGGATATATTCATATATAATTTGCGCTATATAAATGAATACCTTTAGCAATGTATTATTACAGCACATATGCATAGATAACGTCACGTTTTGCAGGAAATCCTTTTATATCCTCCTTTTTCGTTAATTTTCGTATTGAAAAAATAGATGTTATTTCGCTAACGTCTGTCACGACACCAAAAATCACGCCACTCGACGGTGTCTCGTAGCGTACATCTTTGTTCTCGTCACGTTTTGATGCAATCTGAGCATCTATCAGAGGCCAGTCCCACGGCAAAATGGAATATATTTGTTGAATAGAAAATCACTTTCTTCAAATATCAATCAACAATGTTATTTCAGTGTCTAAATCTTCTAGCTGACCACGAGTTGTCTACTAATCGGGGACATTATAAAATAGAATAAAAACTCAGTTGTATGCAATGGAAAGGTGTATGGTGAATTAATAGATAGCTAGGTATTAACAAGTTAAAATATATATGTATATGTACATCTGTAAAACACTACTACACCTCGCTAAATATATGTTATGTATATGATTAAATTAAGTTATATAAATCTAAATTGGATTAACATATCTGAATAGTTTGCATAATCTCTGATACTGGCATGTAAGCCTATAAAATTATATGAGTTAAAATAGATAATCTGCTTAAACCTCTTCTAGCTAGCGTGAGCCTATAAGTTATGTAAGTTAGTTGATCTCCAATTCTATAAAGATGCCTAATATCAATGTGCTAAGATGCCTACTGCTATCTACAATTCACAAGGATGGTTTGCCTTTTAAGGTAAATTGAATTAACTTTAGCTCAATAGAATTAGTGATGTCCTTAGATAGTACTTTACGTAATCACTAATTAAATTAACAAGGACTTAGAACTATTCTAAATTATAAATATTTCATATCTAACAGTGCCATATTACTTCATTTTCTTTCCAAGATATCAATGAATGTGTTCCCACCAGCGATTGCATGCACCAATGTCACAATACTGAAGGAAGTTACAGCTGCACGTGTAATAAGTATTTCAAAACAGATCCTCGTAACCCCAAGAAATGTGTCCGTAAGTAGCTCTGACATTGTGTCTTCATAGTCTCAGAGCTTCATGCATCTGAAAAATGAGTCTAAATTATATTTTAGAGCCAGCTCACATGAGCTAACTATATTTCGTATGAGTACCCGGAAAAACGTAAGACTGCAGCCCATTCTCAAATACTATGAAACATGTTCCACAAAAAATCTAAATATTACTGAAAATTCTCGACAGAAATAGGTCCTATGTTCTGTAAGGTTAGACATACGAGGTCACGTGGCTTGACATACGAGGTCACGTGGTATGATCAGCACTGATTGGCCGAAATAAATAATATTCCTTGACCTTGTTTGTTCTTAATAATAACTTTCACCATTTTGCCATTCGTAGCCCAGCAGCCATGCGCGGGTGGTGAGCACGGCTGTGAGCACGTGTGTTACGTGTCTGACGGACGAGACAAGTGTGCGTGTCGTCAGGGCTATCAACTGCAAGATGATGCCAAAACGTGTGCAGGTAAGATCGAAAAAAAGCCAAATATGATCGAGACTTACCCTACGCGAGTAATGCTTAATTTTGTTTTTATTGCACGAATGCTAGTCATGATCAAGTTTAATTTAGCACAATTTTCAGATATCACGAGTGGTGTAAACGGCCTCCCGGTTAACTCAGTGGTTAAGCTCCGGACCAACACTCAGGGTCTTAATGAAATAACTGAGTAGAAGGTGCTGCCTTTACATAATCGAACAGTAAACGGTTAGACCTTCTCGTCTTCTCGGATAAGGACGTAAAACCGTAGGACTAAAGTAAAGAGAGGGCCACGTGTTAGATAACTGTTAGCCGGTTAACGTGTTTAAACCCTCTATAAATAAAGGTGACTTTACTTTATAGTAAATTGCACGATTGACTCAGCGGATTACTTGTTTTTATTTCCAAAAGAAACAAAGTGAAACAGACAGAAAAGACAAACAAGATTATCGAATTAACTCCATTTATGATTGTCTCAATGTTTACAGATATTGACGAGTGCGCAGGTAATAACCGCTGCAATCAGCGGTGTCACAACACAGTCGGAGGATATCACTGCTCGTGCGTGAATGGGTTTAAACTCGCTCCTAATAATGTGACTTGTGTTGGTAAGGATGTTAAGTTACAGTTATGGTAAGGCGTTGGCCCTACCGTTTTTTCTTGACTGTCATTCTATAATCTGCTCTAATCAGTTTACCTAACATAACTATGAAGAGAAATACTCGAAAGAGAAGCTAGTATTGCCAGAAAACGAAACGAAGCACAGGAGCAGTTATTGCGATGAGCTTCATTTGATTGGTTTCAACGGAGAAACGTTAATTCACACATACATTGGCCAATTATCCTATCGTTTTTAGACATTGACGAGTGTATTCTGTGGACATTCAAGTGTACCGACCCCTCCCAAATTTGTGAAAACACCATTGGTTCGTACAAGTGTATCTGCAGAGATGGACTTCACTGGATTAATAACACATGTACAGGTAACAGAATGGTAACATGTACCGTATGTAAATCATTCATATTGATTAGAGAGTGGATTTAGTACGAGTTGGCAATTTACGGCAATGACTTACAGCACGGTTACCGTACGGCATGCTGTGACATTGAAATGGCTTCTTCGTTGTTTTTGTCTTTCTGATCCAATCAAATTACAGAGTCATGGCACGGCAACGTCACTGCTCAGTTATAGTTCAAGGTCCGGTTGTTCAAAAGTTAGATAACTCTATCTAATGGATAAATCGTTATCCAGTGGATAAAATAAGCCAGTTTGGTTAATACTATCCAGTGGATAGCGGTACCACCTTTTGAACAACCGGGACCAGCTAGAGAAGTGTCACATTTCTTTCCAACCCATATGCAATCCACTCTAAGAACTGACTCTAAAGGAACTATTATAAGTGCAAGCCATCAAGCATATTTGCCCATGTTATTGCCCTAGAATAGGAGTTACTTATTGCAGGAAATCTGATATTGCAGCCGTTTTCCTAATTCTTCGGCACTTCTTTGCGGTGCAACAACATCAGCTAAAGCGAATGCAAATGCAAATGAATTGCTGCACGGCTATACTCAAAATGACGGAAGACTGGCGCGCCAGTCTGGACCAGTCTGGACCGCCGTTGCAGTAGATCTTAGTAAGGCATTTGACTCTGTGTGCCATAACCTGCTGTTGGCTAAACTGGAGGCGTATGGACTGTCAAACTCAGCGATAGCCTTGATGTCTGCCTACCTAAAAGACCGCCGACAGCGAGGGAAAATACAAGGTGTGTGCTCCGACTGGAGCTCGGTAAGAACCGGAGTACCACAGGATCTCTTCTAGGTCCCTTATTATTCAACATTTTCATAAATGATCTCAACTACTTTGTTCCTAACGTCTCACTGAGACTCTATGCCGATGATACGACTGGATACGCATCGGATGTATCCCTTACTGTTCTCCAGTTTGTGATCAACAAAGATTTACAGTTACTCTCCACATAGTTTGAACATAACTATATATTTCCATCAATGATAGCAAGACAAAGGCGATTGCCATTGGGCCCTGTAAATACGAATACGATATCGAATTGAATGGCTGTTACATAGAGCTCAACAATTCTTTAAAGATACTAGGTGTTACTCTGGATCGAATGCTTACATTCAACGACCACATCACAGATCAGCTTAGGAAGGCTTACGCGAAAGCTGCTGCGCTTAGAATAATCCGTCGTTTTATACCCACAGACACTATGATACAGTTGTACAAGACATTTATTGTCCCTCATTTTGAATATTGCAGTCCGATACTTATTGGTATAGGTAGGGTTCAATCCAAACGCCTAGAGGATGCTAACTATTATATTTTAAGGACGCTACTAGGATACAGTGTATGTTAAATCTTTATCCTATGAAAATATAATATAGCTTACGAACACGTAAACTTTAATTCACCGAAGGTGCTGTCAATCCGTAGTTGTTCTCTACAAATATCTCAATGAACATGGGCCACATAATTCCCTGCTAGCAGAGGTCTCTCTCTGTCTTGGTAAAATGGAAGGCGAGGGAGAGACCTCTGCCGAAATCCGACGCTTGCCGTCCACATTCATGGACGTGTCAAACCAGTTTCGAAAACACGTTTTACCGGAATTAGCTGTACGCGTCAGTTGTTTGTTACAGTTGTTTCGTGTGCTCATAAGTACACGTGAGATCGCGTCACTTGTTGCCAAGGAAACTTCACGCATGCGCGACAGGGAAAGCGTCGGATGTCGGCAGAGGTCTCTCCCTCGCCTTCCATTTTACCAAGACAGAGAGAGACCTCTGCTAGCAGGGAAGCCACAGAAGTGTCATGGTACAGGTATTCCAGATACGACGCACGCAATCATTGGTGACGTGTTCAGGGTCACGTGGCAGTCATAAAAATCAAATGTTTCCCGCGCGGGCAACAATTCATCAATTGTTGCCCGCCACGTGATCACATCGTGACAGAAGATGGCGTGTCACGCGCGCCACTGACTAGCTAATAAAGGGAAAATAAATATTTGTGTACAAAAACGTTTCATAATTATTGCAACATTACAAATCACTTAAAGATTAGGTCCTGGAGAATCAATGAGTTTAGTTTCCCCTCGAAACGGAGTCTAGGGGAACATCGAGCATCGAGAGGAGCCATAAACAAAACTCACTGTTTCCCTCGGGGCCAGTCATTAAGTGTTTAATGTATTTCGTTGAACAGGGAAGTATTTGCTTGCCAGATATTTCCCGACACTTTATGACTTCTAATAATACCTTTCTTCATTACTTGTTGTAGATCCCGTGGAGCCTCCGGGTCCTCTTCCTGCTCCAGAACCAAGAACTCCTTCCCTGTCCGACAAACAAAACGCGGTGAACATCACCGTCGACAATCTCAATGTGACTGAGGTACATCAATTTGGTTAACGTATCTTGACCACTTTCATAATAATAATGACCGCCTCCTAATTTGCATAATTTGGCAGATTAATCTGTAGAGGGACACTAATGCTGTCACGTGAAAGATCACATTAAAACTAGTAATTATGTTCAGTTTTGGAGCAATGTGGAGAATTGCTGTTACGTTATAATCATTTCTAATGCAGAGAATACATGAAAGCGAGACTAGAATGGTCTCTGTTGTCAGTTCTCATATGAGTCTCTCTAATTTCAAATGGCTGGAACTTCATTGTGTTGTAAGTAATGGTTCACCAAAGAACAGGAGCAAACGACAATAGGGTGCGGCAATGAGCAATTCTCAATAACGATTTTGCTTGAACATATGCCTTAAGTCTGAGATGTCCACAGTAAAAGTTACAAACAGAAAACAAAGGAAACTGTACGCTCTTGGACATTTGTGCTGTGAAAACTGAAAGAAATCACCATCCAGCCAATCAGAAAGAGGGAAGACAAAAGATTGTTCAATCACAAATGTGTGAACTTTCCCCAATAACGATTTTCTTTGAATTAGACCACAAAGTAGTTTGATCAAACTAAATTGAAGCATAAAAAAATATCTAATGAAAATATATTGCCTTGGTGGTTTTCTATTGAAGGTACAAGTATCAACCAATGAAATCACGAGAAAGAAGAATAGGAAATTAACACCTTTTTACATTCCTTGCCGTTCGGTGCTTGTGTTCTTAGCCGGAGCATTACTCAAACTACGGCACTCAAATTTCACAAGATCACTAATGTCGACATGCTTAACATGCCAATGTTCATGTTTTCTGCACATGTGGTTCAAAAACTCATTAATACTTCATGAGGAAAAAACGAAATGAATGTTTAATGGTGTTTTTATATCTGATATAGATAGGTCCTCATTTACATAAAATTTTGCTTCGATTTTCTCGGCCGAAATAGGCCAAAATAATTGAATTACATGACTCTATACATCAACGTTTTTGAAGCTGTTCCAAAAACTCGCAGCACGTGTTTTATCAGATCTAAAAGCACTCGGGCTATGTCCTCGTGTTTGTAAATCTGATAAAATACTTCTGCTCGTTTTTGAAATAGTGCATAAACTATTGAAACTCAAAATACTGAGATTTTCCATTGTGTTCAGGCTGTATTTTATTATATACAGACTATAAACGTTTTCAGTGAAAAAAACCGACAACACAGCCTTCTGCCAGCCAGTCAGCCATTATTACAATTATTATAATTATTACTTTTTATTGTAAAACAGTTATACTTGTCTTTGCATACCCTTTCGTCACACTTGTAAATGAATGGCTGCTTAAGCTCCCTTGATGATCTTCCTCTCCTGTAGCAAACGCCTAGAATATAATTATAAAAAAATTAATAAATTAAAGTAATCAATTGGCAGCGAGTACCTCCGATGTATATCTATACTATAGGATTTAAAGTGCCTTTGGACCTTAATTTTGTATCATCAATATCGATTCTACACTCAAGTAAATAGTAGAAGTATAGAATGAGTCGTAAAGGTTTATATGATGAGTATGGTAATGTGACGTCAAATGAGGCATTTACTGTCATTTCTTTCTCCTTGTGAATGAAACTTATTTCTGATTTAGACAAAATACTTGGTAAAATCACTGATATAAGCTTCAAATACACATGGATGTGTAGAAAAGGTCATGTATCACTACCAGCACGTATAATAAATTATTCCTCCTTTGACGTCACGCCTCTATCAGTTTGAGATATTCCGTTTGATTCTTTCAACTCGCGTACACCGATAACTCAAGGGAAACTCGCCTCTGTATGTTTTTTCCCCTCGTCGACACAAGTGTGAAATTGCATAACAGATCCGTTACCGTGCTATCGATGTGGGATGAATTAGTTTCTCGCAGGGCTATTGCGGCGACGCGTGAGACTTCGATACTCTATTTACCTTTTAACTTCTTCCTAACCTTATTATTCTTATAAAGGAAGTTTTATTGACCAAATAATACATTAATATTTTCAGATTTTGCTGTAATTCCTGCTTTCTAAAGAGGAAAGCGTGTTACATTTCGATAATGACGCGTCGACAAGAGAGTCGTGATAACGAAACATGATCAGGCAGGGGAAAAGGCATATTACACATATTACAGTCATCTGGCTGTCAGCGATTGTTGTTTTATCAATTTATTGCGCGGTCGTAGACTAGAACGAGACATGTGAAAGGATAAGACACACAATACATTGAAGCTAATGGCCTTCTCGAAGCCATTAGCTTGTCAAAGCTACTCTGAAATTCGAGGGTAAATAAAGTTTATGTATGTATTTATGAAATAATGAGGTGACACTTCAGACAACAGATTATGAGATTAAGACGTTGTCGGTTGAACTAATTCTTGCTTTCCAAAGAGGGAAACATGATACATTCAAATTTATAGCGACGACAACTGAACGAACTTACTGACGAAGTGATCTGCCCAAGCAGGTCTAATGCAGAAGTCAAAATGAAGGCAGATTAAGATATGGGGTCAAAACTAGCAATTAAAACTATTTTTTTAAAGCTCTTTGGGTGTCATGTGGAAAACTAATTTGAGTTATCTCTCGTTAATAACAATCATGTTGACATATTGAGCAAATTGGCATTTCCCTGTGACATCATAAACTATTTCCTTGTTTAACTTGTTGTCTGTTGAACTTCCATACGGTCCGAGTTAAAGCTGTGTGCAGCTTCTAGTTATTATTATTTCGAAGGCCAACGTATGAGCACACCCAAAAAAAACAGTCATTACTGTCATGTGGATTCAAACATGGCGGGTCAACATCATGCCATAAATAAAACGCATTTGAACTAGTGATGGCCAATTAAGCAGGAATTAATTTGGAAACTTCTTTTGGCTTTTTTGGTGTGTGTTATATATTTTCTCTTCCACAGTATTCGTATTTACTTTTAAAATCACTTGTGTATGGCTTTACAGGCAGCTATGCCAAGGTAATACGCATAGAATCTGTATCATCAGTAGATGTGGAACTACAAACATTCATTTTGGTATTTTCATTTTATAGTGGTATGCCTCAAAAGATCTCAAGTTCAGGAGAGCAGTTGGAGAAGTAGTAACCAAGTACTGTGCACTCAACACAAGTTGTATTCCATCAACAAGGCGGCGCACGAGGTTTGTAGGACGATTGTAGATTTGATGTAATTGGTATCAAATTAAAACAACCGAGAATCAAAAAAGATTTATTGCTTTCGATCTGTTTTGAGACCTTTTGATACCGGAGTTAAACACGAACGAGTTCATTTTTGATATGGCTTCTCAAACAATATGTGTATCCATACATCATTAGGGAGTATTGTTTGGTTGTTATCAATAATTGCATGTAGCAAAATACCAAGGCTTGTTGGGCTGCGAATAGTGTAGACTATAGCTAGAAGTCGAGAGCAATCACGAGGTGCAGGTTCGACCATCTCTATCTTTTTATGGCCCCTGATATTTTTGTATATTTTCACTAGGCTTTTGTTAATGTATTATTAGTGATTTTTAAAATCTATTTTTGTTGGTTTCCTAGTTTATATACCACCAGAAGTCCATAACCTGAAGTCTCGATAAGCAATGGAATGCGGCCCATCAGTTTATACGGAATAATCTATTTTTAGAACGGCGCTCAAACTACTTTCGTGGGAGAAAAACAATGGCAGCCTTGTTTCTTTTATAAACACAAAATAAGTTCTCTCATTAGGACAAAGGCTTTCATTTCTTGGGCAAATCAGAGTTGCTGGGTAAATTAGGTGCAATACGCTTGGGTATTTTCAAATCATTTTCGTGAAACATTCATTTGGTAATAGCAGTCTTTCTTTTCTTCATTCACGCATATCTCAGACGATCAAACGAATACGTAACATTCACCGAGGATCACGTGCATCTGATGCCTGGTTTTCCACTACGAGTCATCTTCATGTCCAGGCCAGCAACTCGTATTGCATTGTACGTCCAATTCCCACCAGGATCTTTCCCCGGCGACTCACAAAACAAAACCCTTAGCAAAGAGCTGCTTTTGCAGATCATCAAAGCTTCCTCGGTCATCATTCAAGATGCCCTGAACGCAACAATACTGGGCCTGTCGGAATACAAGATTGACGAGCCTACCGAGGGTCCCACCACAAAGACACCTGACTCTACTGTGAAGTACATTATCATTGGATGCAGCATAGGAGGGGCGATGCTACTCATTGTCATCATAGTGCTCCTTGTGAGGTAGGTTGCAGAGGAATTAAAATACAATACAATACTAATTGGATACAGCATAGGAGGGGCGCTGCTACTCATTCTCATCATAGTACTCCTTGTGAGGTAGGTTGCAGAGGAATTACAATACAATACAATACTAATGCTAATTGGATGCAGCATAGGCGTGGCGCTGCTACTCATTCTCATCATATTACTCCTTGTGAGGTAGGTTGTAGAGGAATTACAATACAATACAATACTAATGCTAATTGGATGCAGCATAGGCGTGGCGCTGCTACTCATTCTCATCATAGTACTCTTTGTGAGGTAGGTTGCAGAGGAATTACAACACAATACAATACTAATTGGATGCAGCATAGGAGTGGCGCTGCTGCTCATTCTCATCATAGTACTCCTTGTGAGGTAGGTTGCAGAGGAATTACAATACATACAATACAATGCTAATTGGATGCAACATAGGAGTGGCGCTGCTGCTCATTCTCATCATAGTACTCCTTGTGAGGTAGGTTGCAGGGAAATTACAATACAATACAATACAATACTAATTGGATGCAGCATAGGAGGGGCGCTGCTACTCATTCTCGTCATAGTACTCCTTGTGACCTAAGACTACGAGCGAATTCACTGCTGGCATTCGGTTTTTCTTTTACCACATTTAATTTATATCAAATTATTATCAGCATGTACATAAATTACACTGTTGTTCTGAGATTATTTAGATTATAATCCGAAATGGGTTCAACCTATAATTGTAAATTTACAATGATGGCTTGAACCATTTGCTATGTGCGAACCTAGTGGTTGAAAACGCTCAAGTCAAAGTTTTCGTAAATGGAAACGTCTTTCTTCCCGATGGAGATGTTACGTTTAAAAATTTGAAGTCATGCACCTTAATTATTCATATCTCATGCCCATGTGAGACGAAGTCTGGTAACAATGGTATCAGAGCGAGGCCAGTTGTCCCAAAGATTACAAAAGTGGAGTTGATCAGAAATGTCTTAGTTTCTGTCGTACCTCACTGTTGTGTTCTTTTGTGTCAAGGAAATTAACGTTATTTTTCGCCATCGACTGTAGATTTTTCTCTTCCTGTGACAAGTTGGGACTACTGGATTCGCTTTGAAGCCTTTATGAAAAAGGTCAATTTACAAAATAGAATAGTAGAAATAATAAAATAACGGTTCATACATACACCTGTTTCCTCAGTGTCATGGACGAACTCGTACGGCAAACGGACATATATTCCCAGCTAGACCTTAATGGGTTGTGGTTGCAGCTGAAAGTCTGGTGAATTTGTTTGTTTTGGGGGTCGAATTAAAGCTTTAAGACGAATAGTAATGGTTCTTTCAAGAGAGAATAAGGTAAGAGAACGAATTTCCCAATACATGGGCGTGTTCCAATGATAATTATTTGAAATCTATTTTTAGATTAACAGGACACAGCCTGGTTATTTTAAGAAAGACACTTGATTGCCGTAAAGTGGCGCTGTTGTGCTAAGGAGTGGTTTATAACGATGCTATGAGGACCCAGGGGATATAAACAATGGGTCACTAACGAGGGTAGTCTACCAGAACGAGATAAATAACA
The DNA here is from genome assembly GCA_030867875.1 of Actinernus sp. WN-2022. NCBI lineage: Eukaryota > Metazoa > Cnidaria > Anthozoa > Actiniaria > Actinernidae > Actinernus > Actinernus sp. WN-2022. Next base: position 60,868,000 of record JAOWCC010001589.1, read on the forward strand.
TACTAACATCACATGTTGTGAAACTAAAAATAGATTTCAAATAATTATCATAGGGCATGGTGATTCGTTCTCTTACCTCATCCCCTCTTGTTTGCAGGGACGTAAGGAGGTCCTGAAAATTGGGAGGAGGCAAAAAGATGAATTCTGGAACATTTTCATTCTAGGGAGGATGATGAATTCTGGGACATTTTCATTGATGTCTTCTGTTAATCTCCCTTCTGGGACTGGGCAGAGGGGGGCGACTGCCCCCCCCCCCCCCCCCCCCCCCCCAAAACCCCCCTGCTCTCTTCCCCTCTCCCCCCTACGCCACTAGATCATTCTTAATCTCGATAATTACGGCAAGCATATGCACGATCGCATCAGAGTTAGAAGGCAGTTACCCGGGAAACATGTTCTAAAAATAGCTCAAACCGGTCATACGCTGACTCACGGGTATAGAAAATATGGACGCTCCTGGTAATGGGCTCCTGCCTCAGCCCACTAAAACATCACGTTGACTCACAACTGTAGCACATAATTATTTGGTACTTATACCTATCGCTGATGCGAATAGCTAGTGCATAATCATAAGTGAATTGTAATCTGGGCCTCGCTTTTGTCTTCAGTGAGAGGAAGAGGTATTTGACTTTTACTCATTACGTCATTTCCTAGTGTCCTCGGTCTCCACAGGTATCCCAATACAAGTAGAATTCACATTGAAATGGAGAAAACAATTGACAGTAATGCACTGTTTTTCAGATACAAGAAATGCAGTTCAAAGGCCAGGGTGGGAGAGATGGACGTCTACGGAAATAAAATGGAGGTCATGGCCAATTCATTAGCAGAACTGAATGAAATGGACCAACAACCTCGTCTTCGCGCTAAATCACCTTTCACAAGTGTGTGAGAACAGTCAATATTGTCGCCGTATAGAAATTGGAAGCTTCCCTACTGCAGGATATCGAAGATACTGTTTAATTCGGGATCGGTTGGTAGGAAAGGTGACAAATAGCAGGAGTTGCGCAAAGGACACTGGTTTTTGAAAGCCTGGTTCACACTAGCGACGCAAGCAAAAGCGCAAACAACACGCAGGTATCACATCTATGAGGAGAATAAGTACTGCCAAGAGAGCATAAGTAAGAGAGGGAATCTCCAATATACGCGCACTTGTGCGATGGTAATGTCTATTATAATATAGATACAATAGTACGCGCGCTCTGATTGGCTAAAAAGCCATGTCGTATCAGAGTATATAACATGGTTTGCCGTGTTTTATTGTTTTCAACAGGCGGTTTCCTTTCATCGCGCGTGTAAATCTATATTATAAAACAGATAAAGTATCCTAAAATCCATGTTTTATACTATCATAAAACACTGGTTATTTGAGAACACTCGAGAAATGTCGAAAGCACGCGCTTTCGGCTCGTGCTTTAACATTTCTCTCATGTTCTCAAATGCCCATCGTGTTTTATTATAGTATAAAACATGGCTAAGGCTTCTTTATCTGTTAAATAAAATATATTTTTAGTAACCGGAAGCAGCTGAGAAGTGCGCTCGACAATCTCATGGCGGGAATATATTTTCGCGCCACGAGACTGTTGTCGCGCGATCGCGCAATTTGCTTCAGCTGCTTCCGGTTACAAAAAAAATATTTTACGAGACATTATCATCGCACACCGCGCTACAAGATTACCTCTCTTACTTCTGCTCTTGGTACTACTAATGATTAATGCACTCGATCACTCGCCCACGCGCGTATGCCGCTTATGCTTGCGCCGCTAGTGTGAACCAGGCTTGTCTGTGTCTGCGTATGTTGCTTGTACTTATGTTTGCGTCGTAAGTGTGAACCAGGCTTTACTGCCTGGCAACGTGTATGTTATGGTGGAAAAAAAAAATCAGAATTATTTAAAAAGTATTCGACATAAGATGCATAAGAAAGCTACCTTATCAGTACCATACTATCTAGTTTACCAGTTTCGTTTCCAACAGCTGGATAATTAATTTCAAATCTTTCGTTAATTTCTCACCTCTAAACATTGACTTAAGCCCCGCTTTTACTGGCGATTTTTGCTGCGATTTCAACGGCAATATCAAATTGAATTGGATGTTCAAATCGCCATGAAATCGCCGGTAGTCAAGTCTGAAACTGTAAGAAGTAATTGTTATTGTATTATTTCTAGCACATTTATAATGCAAAAAAATCCATTGACGTAGAAAAGTCGCTGAAGGAAAAGGTTGGAGATTAATGAAATTAAGCGCGGTGTATCTTAATAGGTACAAGTACGTTTCTGAATGATATTATATGACGGTTACATTTGTACATGGATTTATTAGGTCCGATCCGTCCAATGTAACCGTTTTTGAAAAGAAATGTGTTTATAAAGTTGTATAGTATTTTGAAGTTTCAAAAAGTTGTTATATAATTTATGTTGATCAAAGCTTTAGTATCACCACAGGTATTTACCAGCTTATTGTCGATTAATTATTGTGACTATTAGCTAGTCTGTTTTCATCTTATTTTTATTTTATTTTACTTTTTATCTCACACACGACTCCACAAGCGGCGACGGCATGTCGTGTATAAATAATAGTTGATTATTGTATTGCAGAGGCTGAGCGGATTTGAGTGGGAAAGTTACGGCAATGACTTACAGCACGATTTGCCGACATTGAAACGGCTTCCTTATTGCTCGTCTTTCTGATCCAATCGAATCAGTCAAGGTACGGCACGGTTAAAGTACGGTTACGGTAAGGCTGAGGGCATGCCGTATTTTTGTCCCACTCATACGAAATCCGCTCTATTGTATCGTACTTATCATCGCAAACGTCTTATTTCTAATGGCGGCCTTACCGGCTAGATTAGCTCGTAGTTATTGTAGGGAGTTTTTACGCTTTTTTTGTACTCATCAAATCTCACGGACTTAGTAAGCTTAACCAACCACAATGGCAACATCAAGGACGACGGCATAAAACAAGTCTTAATTACAAAATTCAATAACTGCACGCCTACATTTCGTTCGTTCTCTGCAAATACACAACCTGAAAACCCCAAATGTTACGCCATTCAACAAGGGAACGCAAACGTAAGAAAGTAAATCACTCCGTTTTGCGTTTCGCGTGAACGGACCTTTGTGTTTTTTTTCCGAATAGATGGTTGTGAAAGTAATCGAGGCGAATAAAGAAAATAGTAAACCGGCACCAAATTCCTGGAGAAAACACTCAGAATTTTCCCAAATACATACACCCTAATCCGGATTTCGAAATCCGATAAAGGATTTTCGTTTTTTTGGCAAACCCAAAAATGGTTTTTAATCCAAGAAATCCATCTCTGATAAAGATTTAGTGGATTAATCCAAATCCGGATTTCTTGGATTTGTAATCACGGATCAGTAAAAATTCATAATGAACAGCGGTATTTAGTGATAATGTACGAATAGCCTTTATTGGTTTCGAAACCGGATTAAGATTTTCCCAAATAATTACTCCCTCAGTTTCACGTTCCGTCGTCATTGCCGTTGTTGTAGTGGTTACTTTTACAGATCTCCAGAGAGCTTTTAAAATATGGCGGCAACTGGAAGTCAAATAAATCTTTTTTTTTGGGTGCGTCTTGACGTCATCACGTCGAGTCACAAACATCAAAACAAGAGATGTCAAAACAAGTCTAAACAGGAAGTTCCGGTATAAAATGGCCATTTGTCTGATGCTCCTCTTGAGTGCTCCCGACTGACTGCTCATGTATCTCGCGAAATTCAAATCAAAGGGCTGGCTAGAAATGAGTTCGCAAACAGTCCTAAAATACCTCCCCAAGTATTTAATAAACAACTATATTCCCTTCACTTTTTGGTGGCTGGTTTGATTTGAAAGTTCGCATTTTAACAAGAGGCCGATTCACTCGCCTACGGTTCTTCGCTGCTTACCAGTTTATACAGGAACTTCTTGTTTAACTCGCTTCGGGTGTCGATCGGCCAGACTGAACGTGTGACGAGTAAGAATTTTTAAAACAACAAAAATATTCCAGTCTTCTCGGTCTTGCGACGTCCGTGTTGTCAAATTGGCCTATATCATTATGACGTCAAATCAAAACAATCCATTGTTTAAACGCTAAGGATCGTGGTCGTGGGAGGGGGACAAAACAGCAACACAAAGGAAATCGCTATCAAATGCTTTTTGTAGAACGTAGAATAGCGGTAACAGCCACCAAACACGGTAAATATTGTGGGATAAACATTGATACAGGTGATATCTGGAAACCAGACAATTCGAAGTTAAATTTTCCTCAGCAGAGCAGATTTAGTTCAAAATTATATTGTTCAAGTCGATTCTGTCCCCCTCATAAACAAGCCATGACGTCATAATGATATAGGGCAATTAAGCTCTAGTTATTTATTGTAGATACAAATAAAGTTGTTGCAAAATTGAGAGATTTAGACATCGATTATTTAACAAAATTGGAGGCACCAACCTAAAAATGGCGGAAGTGGCTGGGTTCCTATCCTGGTTCCAGGTTATTTTCCCGCCGATTCACCGAGCGCCGAAGTCGCGAGCGGCGAAAAGCACAGCGCCATCCAGAAACAACCACAATATAAACTGGACAAGTTCAGATTGAAAGAGTGTACATTTGCGGTTATCAAATGATACACACAATCGCAAACTGTTGCTGTTTTGTAGAACAAATAAATAGCAATACTTGTGACGAATGTATGACACTAATAAAACCTTTCGTTATATAGACGGGTGTTTTACCAGGAATTCTCACTCATTAATAATTCATGAAAATTTGACATTATCTCTTCTCAAACTCATGAATAATTAATGAGTGTTTTAGTCAATCAGAGGACTGCATTTGGTCACATGCATTAATCTCGATACCCACTGAAACACTAGATGAACATCACTAGTGATTTCTCCCCCCTCCTCCTCAAAGGACCTTCTATCCATGTTGACATGTATTTACACGAAGACACGTTTTAACTTTTTGTCTGGAAAATTTTAATGGTGCTCTCAATTCTGTTTGGGTGAATTATTTACACTTCGGTTGGGTATTTACATAAACAATGAAGATTTGCAAGTCGAGGTTGCTTCATGACTGGTGCAATAACGCTCGATTAAAGAATTCAACGAACAAGTGCAAGTCATATAACTGACAACATAAACATTTGAATACTAGCATCCCTCAACCATAGCATTTAATGTTCTTTCATGGTCTCCCAAGGACACATCCAATAGGTATAGAAGGTACAATAGATTATTCATTACGTTTCTATAACTTTCTCGTTTTCTTCTAAAGAACAAAACCGAACCGGCTATCAGTACAGAGATCCAACCCTTCGTGACTAGAAGGGCATCGCCAGGAAATGTTTCAGCCGTTTAGAGATAGCCAAAAGTGTTAGATGCTCAGGCCATCTCCCTAAACACAGTAGTCCTCCCCAGCTGAGTGTTTGCGGACGACTGAAGATTAGTTGGGTTATTTGTAGTGAAGGTTACTCGAGGAAAGGTTGCTCGTGTTTGTTGATTATGTGTAGATTACTTGATGTAACGGACAGTAGCACATTTGTTCTCCTCTTCCTAAGTTGAGAAACAGCAATTACAAACACAGAGAAAACACCACTTCGACAATGAGCATTTTTGAGCATATACATATGAAAAAGTTATCCAAAACAATGACTGTATTCTGTCGAGTGCACGTATGAATGTATGCACGCGAGCGTACGTGGTCTGCGTATGAAACAAGAACGTAAACAATTATTAAAGCACTTCCATCCCCGAAAACCAAGGTTATCAATTACTGAGTTTTTTTAGGAACCAAATTCAACATCTTAGACTACGTTCAGGCGCGGTGCCAGAACTCTGAAAGGGGGATTCGTTTTTGAACACCTTACAGAACAAAAGGATGAGGTTATACGGCTTTCTTTGTTGTTTGCCTAACTCGTGCTTTTGACAAGAGAACCTGGAATCAAAAGGCTTTTTTGTAGATGCATGGAAAACCTTTCAGCACCGTTTTTATCAGCTTTCTATTTATTATTTTGTTCATTTTATCGTGAAAAACGATAATTGCTTGTTCACTTATCCATTGTGGAGAAGACTCGAGAGGTGGGATTCGAACCCATCGAACCTGGAACGGGCCTGACGTTTACACTAAAGGAAAAAAGTCTCCTGACTCGTACTGTGTTACGTTCTCCTGGGAGTAGAGAACAATATGAATCGGGAGACTTTTCCTTTAGTGTAAACGTAGTCTCGTCACAGTTTTTGACACGTTGTCGAACAGGCAAACGCACAACTGTAGACAGATGTACAAATTTAGATCAATCGGAGATGTTCTCGCATAATAAATGTTATATCTGCCTGGACAAAAAATCCAAAGTTACAGCCTGTATGGAATAGGAAGAAACACATTCATCTTCCAATGATTCGAATTTTTATCTGATTTTAAAGGGGAAATATACCCTGAAATATTTTAACGGACGTCTAAACCCGGGAACGAGCCGATGCCGAGAAAACTGTATATCACGCTTAGGGTAAGACGCTCTTGGTCACCGAGGATGTGCATTTTCTTACGTCTGATAAAATAAAATAACAAATCATTAACACTGTGAAATCATTACACATTTCGCTTTCGCTCTTGTAGCTCCCTCTAGTCTAGGACCAGGTTCCTCTCTGTCTTCCTCGGTCAAACTTGGACAAGATAGCGAGAGCTTGATCCTGGATCCTAGGAGATTAGTTTGCAATAACGATGTAGCTGGTGACAGCGAAGGGGTGGTGCACCTTGATGCACTCAGGTCACATTGTTCCAGTGTCTTCAGTAACTCTCCTTCCGTAGGACCAGTGGTAATCACGTGTTCTATAGATTGAAAAGCAAATTGTATTTATTTAACAATTAGACTGAGAGTTTTTATTATACAAATAGACTGTGTCCGTCGAGGAACTATCGGCTGATAGTTGCCCGCGGAAATTTGATGTTCTTAAAACAAATATAAGCCCGAGAACATCAAATTTCCAAGGGAAACTATCAGCCGATAGTTCCGAGACAAACACAGTCTATTTGTCGTTATTGTTCATCACAAAATTGTCTTTCGTGCTCAGCGGGCACTATCGCCTGATAGTTTGCCTCCGCGAACGACAACTATCAAGTCACGTGATCGCTTTTTACCAATGAGTGCGCGCCAAAATAACGGCTGATAGTGGACGAGGAGTCAGCGTAGCTCCGAGTCAACTATCATCCATAGAAACTGAGAGCGAGTAGTCGAATTGTTTTACTAGAGTAGAAGCCAACTATTAGTTCAATCTTAAAACTGAAACAAGATTATTTGACGACTTGGCAGCCATTGTTTTGCTTTTGACAACCGCTTTTTTTTTCGCTACTCACTATCTATCACATAATAGATAGTGAGTAGCATAGCCAAGCAGATTGCAGGATTCGTTTCTACTAATACATGATGGCCTCCTATGCAGACGTTATTTGTGTGACACAAAGTCAAAGTGTAAGCTTCGTAATATTCATTTATCAATGAAGCGTCCTTGCCTCAAAGAATGCGAAGTTCTCTTCCCTCAATGTGGCTTTTCGTTTAAAAATCACACTTCAGCTTACCTGGTAGTTTTCCCACTTGTTCTAATGCAGTAGTTAGGTCCCACATCTGTAACAACAAACAGCCAGGTTAATACTCAATGAAAACGTGATTAGAATACCCTTAACTTCGCGTTCTTGAAAGATAGAGTAACTACTTATTGTATTGATGTAATGTCTTATGTAATATTTATGTTGCGGGAATATGGTTTTTACTTTCCCGCAGTGTGTAATGCTTGAAGTACAGCGTACCTTCGATAATGAGAGTCAATCTAGGAAAGGTTGTCCAAAAAAAATATACAGCTGAACATTGGACAGATAGTTTAACAAAAGTATAGCTCACTCAATGAGTTGTGAATCGTCCATTTCGTATAAACGTAAAACGAAGCATGGCAATGGCATATCCAATTGTTTTGTTTTCAATGACATCAGTCATTTTGGCATTTATTGAGTGCATTTTGCACCATTTGTTCATATTATATTTCACCGATACATTTTTGCGTGCTCTCATTGGCCAATGGGTCACGTGGTACACTTTCACAGGGCGGATGTAAATTCAATAATCTATTTGTAGCGTCGAAATATATATACAATAACCTATTTGTGGCGTCGAAATATATATGTACAATAATCTATTTGTGGCGTCGAAATATATATACAATAACCTATTTGTGGCGTCGAAATATATATACAATAACCTATTTGTGGCGTAGAAATATATATACAATAACCTATTTGTGGCGTCGAAATATATATATACAATAACCTATTTGTGGCGTCGAAATATGTCCGCGGACATTATCTGATCCGAGAAGAGAACTGTTCCCGAGAGCGAAGCTCGAGGGAAATTGTGAGCTTCAAGGATCAGATAATGTCAAAGCATATTTCGACGCCACAGTGTAGGTTATTGTTGTTATCATCCTTCAAATATTTTATTTGTCGCGCGCTTATACGCTCATAGGGGGTATTCGCTGATATTTCCCGCTCGCGGAGAGAATATCGGGGCACGTCACGCATTCAACCAATCACACGCGAGAGAAAATATTTGATGGGTTATAACGGCGGATAATGTCCTTGGCCGAGAGGTGGTCATCAAAATATCACAGTTGCCCTCGAAGCTTCGCTTTTCGGGCAACTGTTCTTTTTCCGGACCATCTCTCAGCCGTGGACATTATCAGCCGATATACGATAGTACCTGTAATTGAAAACAAGGCCAAAAACTATATTTACAATGTTGGGATGTTTGCATTTTGTGTCAAGCATATTGGAAAATACTTTCTTCGACATCCCCTAATTATAAGAACACTTTTTGGCATAATTATGCATAGGGAAATTACAGTATACACAGAGCGGTTTGCATTGAATGTCGAAAGTAATCATTACAATGCTTTGGTTTTGCGTTTGCTTAGTTTTTCTATTGGCTGTGAGTTTTTTGTTGTTGTAATTATTAGCCAATCAAGTTCTAAACTAAAACCAAACATTGTATTGGTCCGTCATGCAATCAATTTTCATTTTAGTGAAATTTCCTCGTGATTGGTTCAAGTACAACCAATCACGAATAACCTCAGATTGTCATTGGCTCATTGCGTTTTTACTTGCTCTCCTGATTGGCTCTGTAATTACTTTGGTTTTAGTTTTACGACACTCGATCGAAAACCGCTCTTTATATATATTTTTTGGGGAGGGGGTATAACTACTCACTTTTCGATCAGTGTTTCATGCAATCGAATTTCTAAGTAGTAATGCATTAAATGTAGAAACCTCACGACTATTACCATGTTGCTGAGTAAATCTTGATCATACAGCTATTGATGCTTCGTCTGAATCTCTTCTTGAATATCGTAATTTTGATTACCATTTCAGCGCACTACCCATGGAAACACGGCTACTCACTTTTCTGAATGTATATCATGCAATCACATTTCTAATACATTAAGGACAACTGCTCACTTTCTGGATACTCTACCCGTCGTACCTCGATTTCTTAAGAGTGGGCTTTGATTCTCAACATACCTGTATACTACCATTCTCGTGTCCCGTAATGAGATACCTCCTCGGTCTCAACCCCATTCTACTTGAGCCATCGCATTCATGTACACAGTAACAGCTGATGTAGCTTCCGTCCACTGAACGAATTGTACAAATTCTACAAAAGATCATCATATCCCAGTCAGTCATCTAAAACGAAAACGATCATATTCAACGCAAGGGCACAAAAAGTATACTTCACGACCCAAGTTGGACTATTTTAGATACCCGGTTGGCATTTTTTTAAACCGACCTATAAATTCCAGTAAAAAGATCATCATATCCCAGTCAGTCACCTAAAACGAAAACGATCATATTCAATGCAAGGCCACAATATACGTATACAAAAAGTATACTTCACGACCCAAGTTGGACTATTTTTGATACCCGGTTGGCAGTTTCTGCTCTCAAGATAGTTTCATCAAATCAAACCTATTAACTCTGATCAAACAGAGCAAGCAAAGCGACAAAAAACATTTGTATGTGTGTTAGTTGTCGTTTTATAAACAATTTTCCAGGCGAGAAAATAAAATTGACATGTAAACATTCACAGTCGTATTACACACCTTTCGTGTAACCATCGCTATTATATGCATACGAATACTGGTACCTTTTCCCAGTGGATGACAATCTAACGAAAACGTGATCGGTGTCAGGGACGATCTTCTGTATGAATACTTGTTGGTCGTCTCTATCGCCGAAGGGACCTAAAACAAGAGAAAAACAAGCGACCATTATATTACATGTATCTTTAATAAAACACTTGATTTCTAGCAATATTTCTTGGTCCGATCCAATCCAATCCGGAGTTTCCAAGGCGCCTTAAGCCTTCTCTGCTGTGAAACAACCTCGTTCTTAACTGCAAATGGCCACGTCTTCTAGGGTAAGGCCGCCGTTAACTGCTAGCCATGCTTGTCGGTCTCATTCTCATCAGTCTTTCAAGACTGACATGAGTCACCGTCGCCGGTATAAAGGTTGCTTTATCCGCTAATTTCTATATGAGCTCGAAGCCCATAAAAAAATTAGTACCCAAAGCGCGTTACCAATCAACCCGCACAACGAGCTTCGGGTAGTAATGTTTTTTTATGAGCTCATTTAGAAATTAGCGGAAATAGTAGGGGCTAGCCGTCTAAGTTGTCTTAGTTTTAGGGTTCGTAGTCTGCGAGTGTAAGTTCTCGTTACCTAATGCATTTCCAGCAGAGTAACTTGGATGTGTATCAGTCTCTTCAAGCGAAACGACATTAAATGAAGCCAGCGGTGTCGAGCCAGGCTGGGTGGAGATCATGCCTCGGAAGCGAGTCACATTCCAGGTGCGCGCGTGGTTGTACTCCGAACACACGGATACCAGGTGTCTCTCACTCAACATGACACGCACTACAGGACTGCGGTGTACGGTGAACGTCTGGAACAACTGAGGACCGTGCCCTACAGTCTCGGGGTGTTGCACTATAACGCGCACCGTCCCTGAGCTTGTACCATAGGCTATCTCGATCCAATTGCCGCTTAAACCTGCAAGTCAAAACCCGAGAAAAGATTTAAAGGCATGTAAACCTATCAAATACTACCAATTCGAATCTAATGAAGAATCACTCGTAGAAAACGAATATGAGGGTTATTTTGTCGAATTCGAATGATAAATGGTAAAAATCCGTGATTTTTGGTAAAAGAATGCTCACTTCCGGTAAAATATCGGATCTTGCTGTGACGTCACAAGTGGACCACATGGGCATAACAGCGATTCTTCATCATAACGAAGACTTCAGGCAAAGGGAATTAGAGTTTACATACATTGTACAATGTACAGTGTAGTCAGTACATTGAAGGGAGGTGCTCCATTTAGGAAATTCCGGTTCTGTGTGTTCCACTTGTGACGTCACATATCCAAGATGGCATGTTCATGAACTTTATGAACATGTAAACAAAATAAGGGCCAATTTAGTGGTTTACATGCCCTTTAAGATCTCTTTCAGTGTCAATGACGACTTGACACGAACTGTACCATGGAAAATTCTTGTTGTAAAGAGAAAGAGGGCTGGAAAGTAGGCTCACACACACAAAATGCAGTAGATTTTTAGAAATGCGAGTAAAATCCCATGACAATTTACAACTGTTTCTAGTATAATCTTGCTGAACTATTTGTTGTTGCTAGTGGATCAGACCATGTTGGTAGTAAAGTCTCATGACAACTCACAACTGTTGCTAGTAGAATCTTGCTGAACTATTTGTTGTTGCTAGTGGATCAGACCATGTTGATAGTAAGATCTCATGACAACTCACAACTGTTGCTAGTAGAATCTTGCTGAACTATTTGTTGTTGCTAGTGGATCAGACCATGTTGGTAGTAAAATTTCATGACAACTCACAACTGTTGCTAGTTGAATCTTGCTGAACTATTTGTTGTTGCTAGTGGATCAGACCATGTTGATAGTAAGATCTCATGACAACTCACAACTGTTGCTAGTAGAATCTTGCTGAACTATTTGTTGTTGCTAGTGGATCAGACCATGTTGATAGTAAAATCTCATGACAACTCACAACTGTTGCTAGTAGAATATTGCTGAACTATTTGTTGTTGCTAGTGGATCAGACCATGTTGATAGTAAAATCTCATGACAACTCGATCGCAACTGTTGCTAGTAGAATCTTGCTGAACTATTTGTTGTTGCTAGTGGATCAGACCATGTTGGTAGTAAAATCGCATGACAACTCACAACTGTTGCTAGTAGAATCTTGCTGAACTATTTGTTGTTGCTAGTGGATCAGACCATGTTGATAGTAAAATTTCATGACAACTCGATCGCAACAGTTGCTAGTAGAATCTTGAGTGGGGAAGGGGTTTAACTACGACATTTCTCATTCTTATAATAAGCAACCTACATGTTTTGGGCGTGAGATAAACACTCAGCGCAGTCACCATATCTCCGTTGGGATCTTTGTACAGTTCTGTTACCAAGAGGTCATTGTCCTTCATTCGCAGGGGAAATTTCTGCATGTCTGAAAAAACACAATGATGTTAATACACATTGTATTAGAGCGGTGTTTGTCATAAAACCTGATCCAATCACAGGAGCAAGTAAAAACCCAATGAATCAATCACGAACTGAAGTAATTCACGATTGGTTTTACTTCAACCAATCACGAGGCAAAGTAAACACAATCGTGGATAACTAACCAATAAAAATCAAAGGCAATCACCTCGTTACCTTTCGACACTCACTTGAACAACTGTAGTCACAGTAATAAATGACACTGGGTTAAGTTCAATGTACAATGTAGGCTGTGTGTGTGTTGTCATCTCTGTGCACTTACCGATATAATAAATAGATCCATTGGAGCATCCAAGGAGAAGAAATGATCCAGCCTTGTCATAGCTGGTGATAGGGACCACATCTTGAATCTGTGGACAAGATACCAAATATTTGAAAATACAGGAAAAATGCATCAGTTCTCTTTGTGATTGTATTTGGTAACTCATGTTCACCTTCCATGGATGTTTAAAATACTGTTGTGGCTATTGGAATCCCCATCAATGGTTCAGAGTTGAATGTTTACTAATTAAAGACTCCATAAAGCAATTACTGTCAATGCTTCTCATACAAATTAACTACCAAATGTTACCCTTCCAGCAAGTTTTGTTTCTTTTTCTGCTCCTTTCTTTAACCTTAGCTTACTATCACTATGATAATGAATAATTAGTGAATGAGAATTTTAAAGAATGCCAATCAGGATTAATGCTTTGCAAGCTCGAACAATAGAAAACCATTACAATCGCCATGTTGGTACTGTACGAAAATGGCGATTGTAATAGTTTTCTATTGTTCAAAATTAATGTAAACACGGGCTCGCAAAGCATTAATCCTGATTGGCATTCTTTAAGCAGAGTTTAAACACTTTCAATCAAATTGATCATGCACCTTCATGTTTCTTTAAATCAGAACTAAATGAATAACACCGAGATAGAAGAGAAATACATGTACATGTAACATATGAATGTTCTGATATGCTGTTCAAACTTTTTTGATGAAGGATGGCCAAGATTAAAGTGGATGACAAATGCCTATTCTAGAAACTTGATTTCGGTACAGTGAACCGATTTAAAGTTGCTCCAAATTTCTCTTAAAAGCAGTATTTTTCATCCACTCTAATCTTTGCCATCCATCATTAGAATTGTTTCAAATTTTCCCCAGTATACCTGAAAAGCATACTCTACTAATCTGAGTTGTTATTTTTGTCTTTCATCATGAGAAAGTTTATAATTTAGGGTTTGACAGTGCCCATATAAGGTATGAGGCTGGAGCCATTTCTCTAATGATACCTGCCAATGTTGTGACATAGAGTTCCACACTCCTACTTTCCCAGTATGACTTGTTCCTACCAACTGACTGCCAATGAAAAAGAGTGTGTCAACTGGAACACTCAGGTTAAATGTCCCTGAAATGAATAAAAAACTAAAATTACCAACTCCTTCCTGACACTCACTTTTTACAAATGTGGCCAGACAAGCAGGATGTTGTACTTCTACATGTACATGAATGGCACTACAGTAGTACAGATGTGATGTAGATAGCTATCAATCACAGATGAATGCTATATTTAGAGCGTGGCTTCTCCTGTGTGTTACAGCCATCTAGAGTGTACAAATGACCCTAAAACTGGAGTGTTTTCCATCAAACAGGAAGTGAGTCATGGGGCATGATAATATTTTCTGTGATCCAGTAGACTTTAACTGTTATTTTACAATCATGTAAATTAGTAAAACTACATATAATTATCACTAAATAATCATGTATATACATGTATATACATCCATTGTTTTAGCTGTCAAATTTGACAAGAATACAAAAGGTATATATATATTTGCAGTGCAATGTTTTTGAAAACGAGTGTATATATATGTTTACCTATTTCAAACTTCACACATCCATGCTCTGTGTTTGTAAAACTCCAAAGACGGATTTTACAACCTAAGAAAAATTGGGGAGAAAATTGGAAAGAGGTCAACCATGAACATGTAGAAAGATTCACTTGGGCTTAATAATACTGAAGTTGCTTTTGTACAAGTAATGTACAATGCCTGGTGAGACAACTCTGGCGATTTTGAGTTTTCTCAGGCAATTTTCTGTGAAGTACAATATCATGTCACTACATCTAGAACCACTAATGATCTCTAACAATCTAATAAAATGATATTAATGGATATTTTTTGCAAAGAATCTGAGTGTTCTTGGAAAGTGTTGTCTTCAAGGCTCTGCCCATTTAGATTTTTTTAGTATGCTGATGTAATAAACAAATGTAACCATGATTCACAGCATCACATGGTCAAACATTTTGTGGATTCATGAGGTGCTCTATAAACGTATGTACCTGATGAGACAGCCACCATTCTCTCACCCAAGGACCCAGCCATAACCTTAGCATTCAGAGCTACTCTCTCTACACTCTGCTCAAGGTAGGGTGATGAGAACACCATCAACCACTCTGCTGTGTCTTTCAGCCTGAAACATGCATGTAAAATGCAAAAAAAACTTAATATTTAAGCACATAATTTGGCAGACTTAATTCTGAATTTGTACAATCAAGAGCAAGTCAAATATTACACTCGTTCTCAATAACACGTGCAGGTTCGAAATTGAATTTCCGACGGAAAACGTCAATTTGGTGGATGTCACTCAACTATATTTCTATGGCAACACTGGTCTGCATGCTTCGGTCAGCAATTCTCCAAGATGGACACGAGGACTTTTATAGTCGAAATGTTTGAAAATTAGGTTAGAGAATTTGCTGAACGAGATGAAGCAGAATCTCAATACTACGAAAACGTTGCCATACATTGTACAAGTCCCAGATGTGGAGGAAACGCAAATAATGCAGGAGGACAACGAAATCGTAAGTAATTTGAGGCGACACAGGTACCGAAATGTCAGTCGAGAGTGGAGAGCATTGCCGAATCCATGTCCTAAAAGTTTAAAAAATATTTGCCCTGTCGAATGCTCTATCCATGCCTATAGCTCGTCGAGGTAGAGCTCGGGGGTATTGCTCGATGAAACCTCTTATAAGAAGCATATCTGCAACTGGATGAATAAAAATAACTATAATTCTTTTTCCAAGACTTTTGAAAGCTATATAAACAATCAGATTGATTCACGCGTACCTAACCGATGCTTTGACTTTCTCCTCGGAGGATATTCACGTCCAACAACAACGTGTTTTGGATAATCTGTTGATCTTATACACAAACCGCTCGCTCACGCATAAAGTTTATGAGATTTCCCTATTTTGCAAGCCCTTGGCTCTAAGCATGACTACTCTCCATCTAATTATAAGCGAGTTTGGGAAAGACTTTGCCATGTTTATAAAATGCTAGTTACCCGAATCGCACACGGCGGTTCACTTCAAACTCCATGGAAACCGTTTGATTGACATCCACCAGAAACGACTTCGAAGTCAGGAGTTTCGTTTCGAACCTGCACGTGTTATTGAGAACGAGTGTAAAGCCTATTAAGTGGTTTTCACTACGCAGAAGCAGAAGCATAAGAAACATTATAATGTAGCTATTAGTAATTTGTGACCTTACACCAGAAAACGTACAATAACGACTTTCCATTTAGCGTGCTAAGCCGTTTGTTATCCGTGTACACGGGTTAGAAATCCGTTTATACGGCTTCGAAAGTCTTTTTTTTTCTGCCGTGCAAACGAGTTGTGAAGCAGTTTCTCGGTCAGGCCGTTTAATTGCCGTGCAAAAGTATTTCGACGAATTTCGCTCTTTGTTCCTACGAATGTCGCACAATTTCGTATTTTAACCTTTCTTTCACCAGGATTAACGCATGACAAATTCTTATACTCCAGTTTCGTATTCGAAAATTACCGCTGAATGCAATGACAACAGACGCATGTACTCAGGCTTAGCCTCATCCTGAAGTTAAACATTCATAAATACCAGCGAGAAGGTGGGCTTTCACAACTCTCCGTCCCGGGGGGGGGGGACTCCCCATAAAAATAGACGGGGGTGCTCGACCTATCTTTTAGGGGTTAAAATCGTTAGCAGTGCTATCTCTTAGGGGTCTTCCAAAGGTCTGCTATCTTTTAGGGGTCTCCGAGGCCCAAAATTTTTGTGGCCGAGCAAAAATAGCGCTGGATCCTCGAGCATGAGACCCCACAAGTTGAATCGGTATAATGTCTTTATATAGTCTCTAATAAATCCAATTCATGCCATTTTCTTGTCTTTTGGAGTGCTATCTTTTAGGGGTAAAATTTTTGTGAGCCACGCCCATATTGCTATCTTTTAGGGGTGAATTTCATTTCTCACGTCGAGCACCCCCGTCTATTTTTATGGGGAGTCCCCCCCCCCCGGGCTCTCCGTATTGTTGTAGTTTCGCATTTTGCACCTTCTCGGTAGTATTTAAGAATGTTTAACTTCAGAATGAGGCTAAGCCTGAGTACATGCATCTGTAGTCATTGCATTCAGCTGTAATTTTCGAATACGAAACTGGACTATTCATAACAAACACAGTTTTACAAACGTACAGTAAGATTGAACACTTCCGAAGTTGGGACATGCGATTAGTAACGCAATGTTCCTTTCGTTTATTAGGCCATCTCAATTTTTTTTTTCGTTTATCATCGTCCGACCGACCCATTTTTGTGGCTTTTTGTAAAAATAAAGATAAATGGGGGGGGAGAGGTGGGGGTGAAGAAACCCAAGAGCAGCTCCTGGAAGCTCATGCTCGAGGGTAGGTTACACAATAGTTTCGGCGGTGCATTTGTAATTCCATGTTTGTAGCGTATACGGATGACGACATCGATGGTTTCGTCGTCCATGTTGGTTTGTAACCTCACCTGTGCAACCGCGCCTTATTAGTTCCAGTCTCTCCGCACATTTTTTTTTTTTTTTTTTTTCTCACCCGACTTATGCTTACGTCGTGTTCATTTTCACTAAAACATAATTATAAACTTTCTTATGGTTACACTTCTGCTTACACTTCAGCTTCCATTGCTTCTGTTGCTAGTGAAAACGAATTTTAACAGGACATAAATCCGGGGAGGGGGGGGGGGGTACTCCTGTTTGTGACGTATTATGTACATGTACAATGTATGTGCTGCGGGGGTGGGTCAGGGTTTTGAGCTCAGTTTGGGCAGGTAGGGTCAGGATTTTGACCTGATTTGGGCAGATCAGGGTCAGGATTTGAGTTTAATGTGGGTGCAGTCAGGGTCGGGGTTCAGTATTTTTAGGCATCAGGGTTTTTTCCCCAAAAAAAGGGGGCAATCAGGGTTTTGGAGCTTGGATTTTGGGTCAAACAGGGTCAGGGTTTGAGCCTCTTGGCTTCACATACATATTACCCATTTTTCATGTACATGTAAGTACCCCCACCCCCGGGACATAAATTAAGCAAAAAGGCCAATTATTTATAGGCCTTTTATAAAAACATTTCAACAGAGGCACTAAGATGACCTACTTGTAGCAGACAATAAAGTGTGCATATGCCACAGCTATAACACCATGGTGTCCCATTACTATCAATGCCCTCCGAGGATTCACATCTGCAGGACAATTCAAAGAGAATAAATTAAATTACCTCCATGATAGTAGTTTTTTACAGCATATTTCCACTCATCCCTCCATCCGTAAAAAAATACGACTTTTGGTTTGTTTGTTTCTTTTTTATTCAGTTCTATTTACATGTACCTTTGATATAATATTTGTTGAAGAGTTTCCATGAAATCACAAAAATTTAATTCTCCAAAATTGTGAAAATTAAGTATCATTAAAATGATATCTCTCTTCCAAAATGTCAAAATGCAGTGGTCGCAAAATATTCCTACGATAAGGTATCAAATAGTCACATTATTATTTTAGGTACATCAACAAGTTAAGAGTACAGAGTATGTACTAATGAAAAGTTCATAACTTTTAACAAATGATTCTGAAATACCAGAAACATACATGTACATGTATAACTTAGGGAGTTGAACATTTAATGTGTAATGCCCATACATGTACTTCACTCTAGTGGCATGCTCTGGATTATTCAGCAAATAAAAATGACCATATATGGAATAAAATGGGAAATGGCTTCTGTGTCTAGACTAGACTGTCATGCTAGACTAGACTGTATTTTCCAAATATGGTACTTTTTATTCACTGAATAATCCAGAGCATTGAGCCACTGTTACATGTTTCAACTTCTGGGAAACTACATTGTACTCACCCACCCCATTAAAGGTTGGGGTGAAGTGTGGGGGAGGGAAACCATGTTTGATCCCAATGCCCTTATATGTTTCTGGATATACATAGTTATTATACCCATGGTGTAGTTTGGTTCATATGCCGACATCCTTAAGGTGGAATCTCTTTGTTTGGTTTCCTTTGCTGTTGTACTGGCCATGCTAGAGACTGAGCTGTGTCTTGATAGGGATGATACAGACTCACGGGGAGGGGGAGGAAGTTCTGTGATACATGAATATGGGTAACATCAATACATGTACACCAGTGAGATCAAATAGTAACTAAATGTCTTGTATTATTTTTATTACCACTATTTTCATTGCTAGGACATATTATAATGTAAGACCAAGTCACGATGTGACATAGTTTGCAATAATTACACTACCATCAAGCATAGAAAGTTTGAGAGGCTAATAATAAAATTATTATCTTACATAATTATTGTACTTGCAAACCAATCCATGGCAGTACTGCCAATGTATATGTCAGTTGGAATTCAATATCTGATTGCACAAATATGGTTGCTACATGTTCATGTAAATTTAGTTATCCCACTGCTTTGAGGTGGAGAGTTACAATGTATAATCTATACATGTATATACTTGAGAGTTATTATAGTTATGCTCAATTTAAGAAATATTAAAGACACTGCTTGCGGGGAAACATTTGTAGGGAAAATTAATTTTGATGGATTTATTGCCAAACTTCCTTGACGGTCTGATGCAAACTACATTGTACATGTACATGTATGCATGTTGCAACTTCAGTCTTGTGTCATCATGTAGCCAATGAAACCAAAGAATTTGAGAAACCATTTCACAGCAGTAGGAGCATCAACTAACCCAACGGCATAAAACAATGGTGTTAATTACAAAATACAACTATATATGAAATTGTCACAAACAATTAATTTGACAGGTGTCTACAAAAACACAACATTTAACCACCTCCCGGGTTAGCTCAGTGGTTAAGTGCCAGTCTGTTGTGCAGACCTGTGGTCTATGGTTCAAACCCTGGCCGGACCAACACTCAGGGCCCGGTTCCTGAAAGCCCGATTAGCGCTAATCCTGGATTAACTCTCAACAAAACATAATTATTAGTTGTTATGGTAATTAACTCTGGATTAGCGCTAATCGGGCTTTCAGGAACCGGGCCCAGGGGCTTAAAATAACTAAGTTGAAGGTGCTGTCTTTGTGAAGCAATTTCGTTCACAAGCTGCAAATGGCTAGACCTTCACATCTTCTCGGATAAGGACATGAAATCGTAGGCCCATCAGTGGATGAAGAGCCACAGTGGATATGCCAATGATTTATCACATTATTATTAAATAGTATTATTATTATGAAAATGCTGTTTATATGTCTGATTTAAAATAGAGCAGTCCAGTCCAAAGTAACCAGCCAAATAAATGGAAAGCAGCCTACAATGTACATCAACCTTTACTTACCGGGTGGGTGAAGGTATCCATGAAATAGCACATCACCACACTTAGAGCAGGACACTTCTTCACACAGAGTAATTCTCTTTACTAAAACACAAAACATAACAAATCCATTTAGACTTATGCTTATTAAGTATGTTTATTCGGCTCTATGTATTCTCCTTGACTTTAATTCATACTTTGAAGAGTTTGCGTTCTTTCAATGAACACCACCGTTTGTGTGTTTAAACAGACTTCAAAAAATAATAAACTTTTCGAGACAGCTAGCTAGTGCCCGCTAAATGCAGCAAACGTTTATTCAGGCTCGGTTTATTCTCCTTCGCTTTCACACTTCGTAAAGTTGTGTTATTTTATTAAACACCACCGTTTGTGTGTTTGAACTGACTAATTGGACAAACATTTCAAAAATAAACTTCTCTTCCTCGACTCCTAGCCACCAAATTAAATAGTTTGGAGTCATTGATTAGGGAATGCAGTCAATGGCTATAATTTATAGCCACCAAATACATTTAGCTTTGAGCCAACTACATGTACATGCATGTATGGCTTAAGCCACCAAACAGCTTTGAGCCATCGATGGCCAGCCACCAAACGGCTTTGAGCTGTTGATGGCTAACCACCCGGTGTTTACTGTCAGTGGCACCAAACAGTCAACATTTAGCTATTAAATGTTGCCAGTTCTGGTGCCACCAACGGTTGCAGCATTTTTGAGCAGGACTGTATAATATAACTGAGTGAACTTAACTTACATGTACATGTAGGTCCGTAACAATACAGTGGTGCAAGAGTGAATCACAATATTCCTTGCCAAGATACATGTATGAATATTGTATCCCAAACAAGATACTGTATTGTGATATTTACGATACAATAATAAAATTACAGACTGAGTACATAAATTATGCATCAACAAACATGGAGAATCAGTGTCATCCTATATTAATATTTGTACTTCTTAGTTCGTATGTACATGATTGTATGGTGATTTACAGGGCAAAAAACTGAGAAGAAAAAGTGATGGCAAGCAGTGTTTTGCACCAAATTTACATTCAAGATGGCAGACATGACAAATGCATGTGTGTCACCCAACAACGTGTAGGCTTGCAGGGCTCAACACTAATGGCCGCGTATTTTGTCTTGGAACTGGTTTTAGTAGTGCAGAGTCTTTCAAATGGAGGAAATTATTGACATTGACTCCCACAGTCGCCATTAATGGTTTGGCTTTGTAATGGCCCAGAGGCAGGTTTCAGAGTTGCTTAATACATGTAAGTACCAGCTGGCCAGTACAACTTGCATTTTGGCCAGATAAAATCTGAATAGACTGGAAAATGGACCATAAGCAACTGTGACAAGCCCTGGTACATGTAGCTGCTTTATTTGACCACTGATAATATAGTACTGAGGTGTACATTGCAGTGGATCTGAAAATCTTATTCCAATTATTTTAGTATTATAAATGCACCTACAGTGTATTATTGTGGTCTGATGCCATGATTAAAGATTAGTTATATGTACCCACCTAAAGGAGTAATTCCATAAAATTCTGCTTCATGTTTAATGACTCTTAAATCCAGACCCCTGCAACATAACAACAACAAAACATATGTACATGTACATTTAATATTTGTGTGACTATAATTATGGGTCATTGTCCCATCACTTGAACGGTCATTTCTAATCACTGCCTACATGTATATGTTGTACAATGTAGGTTGTTTCTAATTTCAGGTTGTTTTTCAATCAACCTACAACCTTTTTAGAGTCTTAATTAAATGTTGGATAGCATTACATTTGTCTGTTATATTTAGTGACTTAAACCTAAACACCCAAAATTATAGATTGTAGCCCTTAAAATACCCAATTGAAAGTGAACTGCCAGCCCTTGTTGACGGTTAGGTTTTTTTTTATGTACATGTAGGGTTAGGTTTTGGATTAATTAGTTCACAGGACCATTGAAGAAGCATTATATTTGTCTGTTGTTTAGTGACTTAGCTCTAAACACCCAAAATTATTGACTTCAAAGTAAGTGAGCAGCCCTTGTTGATGGTTAGGGTGTTTTGGATTAATTAGTTCACAGGACCATTGAAAAAGCATTATAATTGTCGTCTGCTGTTCTAAACACCCACAATAATGAAGGGGTCCGTGCAAGAACAACGTAAGTGACTTCTGATCAAATTCCAAATTCTTCTTGATATTCTTTGTTTTCTAAGAGAGAATTTAGAACTTGATCAAAAGTCACTTACGTTGTTCTTGCATGGACCCCTTCAATTAGTGAGCAATTGGTTACTGTTAGGGTTACTTAAATGTTGGGCTAGGGTTTGGATTATTTCGCAGGACCATAATGCGATTTTAATATAATAGTGTTTAGGAGTGAGTTTGCTTGGAGTGGGGTGTTAACTGGCTTGAATCTGCTTGTTATTGGCACTTGTTCTGTAGGAAACGGCAAAGTGAAAACATCAGTAACTGTTGATAACAGTTTGAGTTATTTCTGTATACATGTAAGTCCTCGATCACTTATCCATTTTTACGTCTTTTCACATTCTCTGAGCAATTCTTTGATTAGAGAACAAGATAATATAATACAGCATTTCTTTGAGTCACTTCCGTTTTTTTCTAGACACAGTGGATCAGTGTTTTATTCCATTGGAAAAGTTGAGTCTAACGAGTATGAGCCAGCTACTCCAAGATCCTCTGCACTCGTTACTTTAATACTGAGATACTACATGTACATGTATTTAGCTCTTACATCGTAAAAATCTTCTTCTAGATACAATGTTAGAGTTCGTGTGCTTTTCTTTCGTCTTTATTTTAGGTCAGTGATTACTCTAAGTCGGTTCGGTTGACAGAGTTTGTTTCGAAGTACGAGTGGAGCCGTAATAAAGGCTATAAACAATGTATTTTTCTGGATTTAGCTTCCTTACTTCCCTTGAGTTGCTGCAGCTTTCATAATAGAATGCAGAGTCAACACAAACTTCATCTGTGTTACAGTTTCGTCCCGGTTTAATATTGTCCATGTTATGTTCTCGAAAGATGTTTCAAAGTCCGATTTTGTTAGTAGTACGCATGCACACATAACGAGAGGGACTGGGTTCGACAATTAGTCACTTGGAGGATAAATGATGTGTTCAAATCAACAAGCGCTTCTGTGGCGTAGTGCGGCTGTATTTCATGGGTTTTCTATGAAATACAGAGTGGTATTTCATGGATAGATCAGGCCAATATCTGAATACATATTTAATTAGTCTGCAGGCGCATCCACCACTTGAAACTTTTGTCTTCAGAGAAATTTTGCAGTCTATCATCCAGTAAGTTACTTTCAATTGGTTTTATGGTAAATCTTCCCATAAATTTGTTATTAATCGCGTTAACCCTATATTAGTCAGTCGATTCGAGATTTAGTGTCACGTAATTGTGGACTGCCATTTGGCAAATTGAATTCCAACTGACATTTGGCAAATGACCATGATTTGTGGTCGGAATTCATTCAAGCAACCGAGTTGTGCAGCTCGGCGAAGGAAAATTACTATGATTTGTGGTCTAAATTCGTTCAAGCAACCGAGTTGTGCAGCACAACGCATACTAAAAGAAATCGAGCTCAAAATTACAATAAAATACTCGTCAGAACTAGAAATTCAAATTTAGTCGCAATTCTGTGATTCTTGCTTGTGAAACCCATTACATCAAGCAGAATACATGCAAATCTGGTACACATTTGGCAACTGCTATCCCAATCTCTCAGCTCTACCTTCCCTTACGAATGTCCTTTTTTAATCTGTGATTACTACTAGTTTTATAGGATAATAAATTGGTTATTTCATGATTTTCTAATGCAATACTTAACAGCAAAAATGTCACTCAAAATTTATATTAATTTGGTATACAACTCGCCTAATATAAAGGCTCATTGTATACCAAATAATACAAATTTCTCATGAAATATTTGCTCAGGAAACCATGAAATTACAAGTCAATAGAATTTAAAACTGGTTTTAAGGAGCTTTAATATTCAAATGTGTTTACCTAGGGTCCAGTTCTTTGGTTCTCAAAAAGTTTATAATAGGAACAAAGGCTTCAGGATCTCTGTCAATAAATATCTGGAAGAAAGAAAAATGCAAAGACATATCATACAATATGTCAGGGATGTATTTAGAGGCATGAGGAGCCAGGGAAATTACATGTCTGTGAAGAAAATTTTCCTGGCTGTAAAACTTGTAGGCACCCTTCTACAAAACATCTTAACAACGCTCTAAAAATATTCACATGCACATGCCTACCCTTGGATATTTTCCATCTGAGACAAATTTTAACTACATCCCTGTATGTACATACATGTACACTGTAATGATCCAGGATTTTTCTTATGAACATGGCTGTACAAATGTACGTGTATGAATTATTCTGATCGTCTCTAGCTTCTATCGGTCAGTACTCTGTACATGTAGAAAAGGTTTTTTTCAATACAGCTTGAGCCACAAACATGTAAAAATAACCAGCAGCCCCAGTTGCAAATGCAACCAAATTACTATCACTTGCGACTAAAACTTTTCTGGCAGTTGAAAAATTTGGCAACTAGTTTTCACCTACTAGAGATAAATGAATGAATAAATAAATGAAAGAAATTTCCAACAGTCTTGTGTGTTACAAATGTATGCTTCATTGGGATTTTACAATTATTATTTATTCAGCAAAATCATGCACCATTTACCTTGAGTTCATTTTTCCCTTTTTTATTTCCCTTCTACATGTACCAAGTGACACGAACCTTCAGTCAGATGCCACTTTAAAGTGGTCTCTTTTTACGATATGTCATGGGTGCTGGATTGCTGGATTCTGTTTTTTTAGACTAAAAATTACGAACATGCAACCAAATTTTTTGGTACTAAATGCGACTAGAACTTTTGTTTAATTTCCAGCCCTGACAGTTTGAATTGTTATCAGTATACATATACTGTCATGTACAAATGTACATGTTACTAGCAGAATCTCTGGTATGTTGTATGTATTATACAGTACATGTACATGTAACAGTTTATAGGGAGAAAATATTGAGGAAAATACAATAATACTCACAGCTCCTGTTTCATCTCGCAATGATGAAATCCTTCCACTCATCAAGCTGTATATGAGAAACAAAGTACCATGATACATGTAGGCAATATTCTATGGATAGTCTCACAGTCAAATAATAGAAATCATATTACCTGGAAAAGAAAGAATCTGGTATCCATGATAGCGTTTGCTTGGATGTAGAAAACCTGAAAATGTCCCAATGAAAAACATTCAGGTTTAATTTTGCAAACCAGAGGTAAAAAATCATGTGTTTCATTAATTTTCGAAGTACTTAGCCATAGTACATTGTACATGTATGTGTGCATTTACAAATTTAAAAGTACCAGTATAGCTATAGCTTTATTATATAAATCTGCCAAGAACACAATGCAATATGCATGAGAACAAAATAGATATGAGACCATATTGGGGTAGTACAAATAACATGGTTATGGCTTCCTAGTTGCCCACGTAGTGCAGTTTTGTTTGCAGATTTATACATTGTATAATAAACAACTTGATGTACATGAACAGCTCACTGGGACTGTTCATTATTTATGGTTTTGGGGGTAATGAAGTGAAGTGGACATTAATAAGGTGGGGTAGGGTTTTTGATATACAGTACAGTGTATTCAAGTTCAGGGAGGACTATCTATTTTTATATATCATTGGTTGATAAATGATCCCCCCCCCCCAACTATAAATAATGATGAGAACAGTCCCTAATATGGGGCTGTGTTTTTGCTTGTCATATATGTATGCACTTTGGCTCTACTATAATGACTCATAAAAATACACAGCATTATTAGCTGGTTATATATAGCCAACTTTCTATACATACATTGTATAGAAAGTACAGGCTATTTTTGGCCAAGTAAAACCACCAGAGCTCTTCAGGGAGCTGGGTTAATTGAAAAGCCCTGAAAAGTACATTTTAATTCTCCAGCAGGGTTCACAACAGGGTTCTCAGTTGAAGAAGGCATCACCACTTATCGATCAACATGACACCTGTACTGACTTTACTCAAGGTTAATTCTCAGATTTGCTGCCAACTTACAAGCCACTCATTTCTATCACCTTTGCAGCCTGATCAAAATATTTACAATGAAATAGCATGCTGTCTTTACAATTACATGTATGTGTAGGCCACGTCGGAAACCATTAACAGTATGAAACTTTTACAGTCACTTACAAATTAATGATTACAATTCCTCGAAGGATACGGACAATATTTGCTTTTCACCTGTATACCAGTCCATACCATGTACACTATACATCATTGGTGTATGAAGGTTTAATACGGATAATATCACGATCAAAGTAAGATGAGAATCTACATTCTACCAGTGTATATTCTGTACATGCTATAATCGTATTCATGCATATCATAATATTGGCTAAGACCAAACCAAAACAAGTCCCATCTGCATGAAAATCACATGAATAAATTCACCAGGGCTACTGGCGTATTGAATAAAAATACCTACAGCATTAAAACTAGAGGACAGTAACTTGACAACACCGTCGATGTAAACGAAACTAGATAAAACCATAACAACGTCCGGCATAAGGCATAACATAATACCAAGTAGGAGCGGTTTTCACTCACCGTTTTCCTCCAACATTCAAGGTAATTATTTCTCCCACGGCAAAACTCATTTCTGCCCAACGGGTTCACTTGAAATCCCGTAGATAGATTCAAGGTTCGGATGTTGAACTCTGCAACATTCTAGGTCACCATGTTGTCCAGAATTCTTCGCCAACTTCACCTGTCTTCCTTCGTTTGTTCTGACAGATATTCCAAGATGGCAGCCGCTCCTTACTCAATAGAACAACTGATGTGATTGGTTGTTAGGTGACTAGAATCCAGGATCCCTCGCACGCCGTTTTATTTGGGGGAGGGGGTAGAGGGTAGGCTCGAGCAGGTGGAAAATACCCTAATATTGCTGGTTTGCACGTGGTCTTAGCCGCCTCGTTAGCTTCTTTTGTTGGGGCACCAACATGGCTGCCATCATCTGAATGTCTGGGGATTGAGTGAAAACCAGCAATAGCCTATTTGCGCCCATCACACAGTCGAACCTGTATTAGGCGGTTACCCTTTATTAAGCGGTCAGTTGTCAAGGTCCCGGATGATTTCTTGGTCAAATACTGTAAACTTTACCTCTATTAAATGATCACCTCACCCTACGTACAGTCCCGATAGGTGTTTTTTCATTGTTTTAAAAAACCTCTGAATTTCTAACGGGACCTGAAACAACCATAGGGGCTGATCAAAACCAGGTCCCGGCTAAACCACAGATCGAATTGGAATTAGCGTGTTGGTTTTTTTGTGAAGGGAGGAAAAGCGATAGTCCCGAAAAAAACAACTCATAGCATAACCTGAGTATCAGGCTTTCAAGAAGGGAAGAAGAGGTAGAGAAAAGGAAAGAGAGCAGGCCTTCCTTTCTTTTTCCCCTCTCACAATTCTCCCTCTCATCCCCCCCCCCCCCCCCACCTTCCCCTCCCCCCCCCAATCCAACCCCCCCCCCCCCCCCCCCAAAAAAAAAAAAAAAAACTAGGCCTGATACTCAGGTTACTCAGAGCAACGGTGAGATACCAGTAAACTGAACGCTGCAACCTCATTCAATCCAGCTCTTACTGCGCATACTGATGACCGTTTCGCGGAAAAGATCTGGTCGCGTCATTTGATTGGTTTTTATATGATAATTGGCACACTAGCCAATCAAATCACGCGACCAAGTCCTGTCCGCGAAACGTCATCAGTATGGAATTTTCCGTCTCAAGAAGTCTCTCTTGGGGGCCATGTTTTGATTGTGGTTCCCGATGCGAGACTGCTGTATTCGCAGGCTATCCAGCTTTGAACTGGGAAATAGAAAGTGAAACTGTCCCAGCATGCTTTGCGACCAAAACGATAAAGGCGATGCATTCAGTAACGGTAGATCGTCCTTTGTCTTGGCCGAGCGAGGCCTGGGTAACAATTTAACGTAATTTTGTAGTTATTTTCAGAACTTGAAATCCTGCAAGCCTATCAGTTTGATTTCATCATTCTCTGTTTGGTGTAGTTAACAATGTTATAACCTGAGTAAAACAAATGCGTATCGTCTGCAAAGATAATAATCGTTTGCTACTCATCATGATCATATTGGGCCGCGTCAGGCAAAAAGGGCCCGGACGACATAACATGTAAATATCTTTTGAAATTGTACCATGTTTTTTGTACTTGTGGTGCGATTACAATATGAATCGCGAGCGCTACATTGTGCTACTAACAAGTAGTGTTGATTTCATGAAATCGACAAGTGAAATCGAAAACGAAATTTACGATATTTTTACAAAAGGCTTTGATCACAATTTTAGCTGGCGCAAATCATTCCCTATCATCAGACGATTGTTTCAAGGTATAACTTATACTATTGCTAAAATCATATTACGGGCTACAGGGAGCAGATTGACAGCAGAAAATACATTTTTTGACCAAAAAGTTATCATCTTGTTCATCTTATTTATTTTTTTACTCTTTAATGCCAGCAAGTATAAATAAATGTCATGCATCAAAATCATCCCCTCTGACAGGATTCGTAATTTTTGTGGTCATATTCATAATCGGGCCCTAATTTCACCCCTAATTTTCGCTGTCAATTTCTTGAAACTAACATTTATTGTTAGGAATGAAATGTATCGCTTCTCGTCAAGAATACAATACAATCTTCAACCTGTTATTAGGAACACCATTGTAGGATCGGGAATTATTTAACCTTGAATGTCGTCCGGCTGGTCCGGGCCCTTTTTTATATCATATCAAAATCATTGCACACAGAAGAGGACATTTGCTATCGCTTTGAAGTAAATGCGATTTTATTTCAGAGAGAGAACAACTTCAGCCGCATTACAAGTTTATAATGTGGCTTACGTTTTGATACCGGAACTATACGAAGCAGACTCTGCTTTCGTTTGAACGCTCCAAATTCTCTCCACAAGAAAAATTGTACGAAATCATGACGAAATGGAAATTTAACAGTTATTTGTACCACTATAAACTTGAGAAACCTCAATGTTCTATACACTAAAATACTGCAAATTTATTCTTCTATCTGAATTCAGTCGGTATATAGTCAGTTCAGACATGCGTATTCAAGCTAAACCCAGTTTTCCTCTGCTTGGTAGTTCCTAAACCAGTAACGCCTTGTAAAAAATCACTTTACTCGCGAAAGCAAATTCAAATTTATACGGTCGAAATCTTAATATAATCACTCCAAACAGTTACTAGTTGCAGATTCGATGTTACTTAATTTGGATTCGTAGGTAAGTAGAAGTCATATATCAATTTATTACTCGGGCTGCCTGTGGCAGCACCGAGTCTTAAAATGCAAGTCGTAATTTTTAATTTTTATTTTTTTTATTCCGTGTAGCAAGCGTTCAGCGCATGCGTTAAAGGTCAAATTCACACCAATCAGATCGCACTGTGCTGGTCACGCAACAATCGCCAGGTTAATTTATTTACATAATTTAATACAGTAAAGCAAGATGGCGGAATCCGCGAGCAACTTTCTCTGTAACTTGGAGTCTCATCTCTCAAATGTAAGCCAGTTTAATGTTTTATTTAACTTCACTCATGCGAAAGCCTTCCAACAGGCTCAGGATATTGCAACTGGCGCTATTGTCGGAGCCGAAGGACCGCGTTTTTTACCCAGATGGCCAGTGCTTTTATATACGACACGTACGACGACCTGAAGCAAAGGGGCCAGGATCCGGAAAGCTAAAATTCGAAGAAATAGATATTGGAATCTATAAGCCATCGGCTCGCTGTGCTGCATTTAAAACATCCGAGAAGAACATCTTATTTTGGGTGAAGGCACTTCAAGACCAATATTATGAGTCTCTTAAAAACTGTCAGATATTTAAATTTACCGTAAGTTGGATCAGAGAGTATTGAGATCAAGTTATTTCGTTCCAGCGAGGATATTGACCTAGCGGAAACGGTACAAGCTGTCGAAGGATTTTACTTATAATCATCCACAACAGGAATAGTTATGTGCCAAGGAGTCTACCTTTTGGTCGAGGGTCGAGGGTCGAGGGTGCTACGTCGAGGGTCGAGGGTAACTTGTCGAGGGTCGGAAAATGTTTGAAAATTCTTCCTAATGTAAAATACATATCTCAAAAATACATCTAAAATATTACTTACCAAATCTAGGCAACGCAAAATATGTAAACAGTTCCGAGTCTGATGTTGTGCACGCAATGGTCGCCATGTTGTTATTTTTTGTTTAGCCGTGACAGACTGGACCCGAACTTGACAACACAGGAAGCCCGAGACGAGAAAGTGGTGGGCACCAAAACGCGCCGAATTTGTCGAGGTGCACTGGATGTGTCGTTCAATAATCTCTAGATTTTTGAAATATTAATCTCCATTAATTAATTAATGTCCGCATTAAATAATCGTTGTTTTAATTTGTTTGCTTTGTTTGGTTAACTACGAGTGAGTAAGTTGAAAGGGTTTCGGCTTGTGGAATAGATTTCCCGCCAAATGCAACGCAAATGCCCGGATGAGAGGCGCGCCATTTAGTCTCGCACATCAGAGATTTCACACATTCTCAAATTCTCTGTTGTACTCACTAGAGTTAGAGAGTTTTGCTTGCTTTGACATAGCGTACTTTTCGAATCCCTTTTGAATCTTCCTAAAACAAAATGAACAAAGAATTGCAAAAAGCTGGATTCAAAGTTAGTTTTAATCCCGCCGGGGATGGTGACTGCTTCCTGTCCGCGGCAGCCCATCAGATGGAAGGGGTAGCGACGGGCGCGCTAAAGGACGTAGTCTTCGGGTATCTCGAAAAACATCAATTTGATGTAAGTAATTTATAAGTTACTCGATTTATCTTAACTTATTTTCTTTTAACTTGGTCTTTTTTACTAAATAGGCGGGAGTTATGCCAAGCGAACTCCTCAAAACTTGAGCTTTGCAATAGTGTTTTAGTAAAACACACCGCTTGATAAACATTTGCATTCATTTCAATGGTCTGTGGTAGGACGAGGGTGATGACAGATTCCAGTTCCTAAGCAAGGAGGACTTTGCAGACAAGATGCTGCCTGCCACTTGGAGTGAAGCCCTTCAGAAGCTAAGGAAAGACTTTGCTGTAGACCTGATCATCCAGACGTTTGCTGATGTGTATCAGCAGGAGCTGGTCATAGTGGCAGTGCATCAGGTAACTAACATTAAACCCAAACTATAGTTTAAGCACAGAATTCGCTGAAATTGCATTTTATATTCATACCCCCCCATATTGAGGGAACCTCGGGAACCTACCCCCTTGGATTTTGTTCATTTATACATGGCATGACCTATTGAGGGAATCCTTTATGGCCCCCCTTGGATATTCTCAATGGTAGCTGGTAAATACTGAACGGGATCGAAATGACGAAAGAATTGGCTCTGCTAGCAGGGTAGCACTGAATAGAGATGTCTGAGGATTCTTCTGTGGACACACCAACCTTTAATTGTAATATCCAGTACAGACATCCATTTCCATCGCTAACCATATCCATACTACTCCTTTGGCTTGTTATCCATCCCTATCCGTACCATGTCCATGGTCACGAGTCCTCCATTTTGAAAATACAGCAGTCCGCAAAAACCGAAGAAAACTACGATTTGGGGCAAATATTTTCGCTAAAATCTCAAAAAGACTCTTCAAATTATTCCATGCTATAAAAGGGGAGATTAATATTTCAAAAATCTAGAGATTATTGAACGACACATCCAGTGCACCTCGACAAATTCGGCGCGTTTTGGTGCCCACCACTTTCTCGTCTCGGGCTTCCTGTGTTGTCAAGTTCGGGTCCAGTCTGTCACGGCTAAACAAAAAATAACAACATGGCGACCATTGCGTGCACAACATCAGACTCGGAACTGTTTACATATTTTGCGTTGCCTAGATTTGGTAAGTAATATTTTAGATGTATTTTTGAGATATGTATTTTACATTAGGAAGAATTTTCAAACATTTTCCGACCCTCGACAAGTTACCCTCGACCCTCGACGTAGCACCCTCGACCCTCGACCCTCGACCAAAAGGTAGACTCTGTGCCAAGGCATGGGAAAAGATCGAGTTTCCCAGATTACAGATGAAAGTAGAGAACTTAATAACGAATGAAGAAACAGAGGTCACGCGCGACATGCTTGAGAAAATGAACATGTTCAACACTTTATGTTATACTAAGAAAACAAAACAAATTACAGAGCCTGCAAGTTCACAAGTCAATGAAAAACCCCAAGAGCCTGTAGTTTTGGATCAACATATCCTTGAAACTCCAAAAGCAACATACACATGAGTCAAATTCAAACCGGAAGACGGAATTCTTTAGATTCTTCACGACAACCCGATCCCTATTCATCAGAATACATTTTCTGTGCTAAATGACGAGAGTTTATAATTACCTGACCGACAACCCACTACTAAAGAAAGGGACCATGAAGTACGGTAGTACGGTTAATTCTCGGGTTCAAAACAATGAATATATGCCTGCTCAAATGCAGTGTGTTAAACTGTTTAAATTAAAAGGTCAACATATGAGAAAAACAAAAATATTAAATTACATATTTACTAGGGGAGCAGAGAAATTTTATGAAAGTCACCGCGCTACCGGCCACTCCAAAAGACTGCTAAATTCAGCTAATAATTCTTCCCTTTGGTTATTACTAAGAGATTTCAAATGAAAGTGTATTTCATCTTCAATCTCATGTGGCCCGAGTGAAAGCCCAGATGGGCTCTTGTTTGTTTTATAAGGCAAAATAACTCCCAAATCCATGTATTTTTGAGTGAAATGACTGGGCCGATACCGGAAGTGAGTCACCGGTTATCGATATGTAGGCTTTTGTACGCAACGACTTTGATATGATTTAAAAGTCGGAGCCTCGAGGAACCCCACACTGTGTTGTTTTAGCTTCGGTTATCGTATCATTATATTTAGCATATTTCTTAATAGCTCTGAAACCACTTATTAGGAATTCCTCTTATTCCGATCCGTAAAACTCTAGCTTTAAAAAAAAGTAAGATGTGGTGTTTAACTGGCGGTATCGAATGCTTTCGACAGGTCCAGAACTATTACTATAGTTAAATCGTTTTTTTTTTATCAAGGGCACCCAACGAAGTTTTCGGTTAAAAAGCTGTTCGGGAGAGTAAGTTAGCCTAAAACTTTAGGATTTGAAAACACTGTCCCTAGAAAATTGTTTTCTGAAATACTGGCTAGAAAAAGTTGTTTTCAATCCCTAGAAAATTATAGAAGAAAAGGGACTATAGACTAAAAGGATCAGACTATGGATTCCTTTAAAGACCACAGGGATTTTATCAAAGCCCGCTGCCGTTCCAGAACGAAATGAATTTGCAATTTCTAATAATTCTGATTCAGTAGCAGGATTTAGGAATATAGAGTTAACAAAAGACAAGAAAGGAAAGGCTGATTCAACGGTAGAGAGTTTTTTCTTCCAATATTTCGATCGGCACGGCCGATCTTCTTCGGGGAAAGAGGCTTACAATGTATCCAATACAATGTATCCAATAAACTAGAATCTTTACGAAATAATACATGAATTATGAATTGCACAATCTTATGATAAAACACATATAAACCATTGAAAAGAAGGTGGAGAGTCAAATCTAATATGAAACAAAAATAATAATAAAGTTAACAAAAGAACAGGAAAGAAAAGAACGGGGAGAAGTTTATAGATAATTTTGCTCGCTAGATTAGGGCCAATGTTTGAGAAATAGTGGGTTATTAATACTTTGGTTATCAACAGTAAAAGCAAGAGGTAAAGTTGTAGTACATCTCTTTCTATAAATGACTTCGTTTAAAATCTTCCAAGTACTTCTTATGTTTGATTTTGCCTGTTCCAGTTTCTTTTCATAATAAAGACGATTAGCAAGTCGTAAAGAATGATTCAATTTGTTTTTGTAATTCCTATACAATAATTAACAAATAAAGAAGCCTTAGCCATGTTTTATACTGTCATAAAACACGATGGGCATTTGAGAACATGGGAGAAATGTTAAAGCACAAGCCGAAGACCATATAAAACATGGATTTAAGGCTTCTTTATCTGTTTATAATATAGATTTACGCGCGCGATGATAGGAAACCGCCAGTTGAAAACAGCAAACCATGTTATATACTCTGATAAATCATGGCTCCTTAGCCAATCAGAGAGCGCGTACTATAGTATTTATATTATAAATCATCTTAGAAATGCGTTCTATGCCTCACTTGAAAATGATTTTAAGTTATAAATGGCGCAATGGCACGAGCAAAACCGCTTAAAGTGCCCCTACGATCAAATTTTGACATATCAATTTTTTTCTCATATTCGTAAAGTAGAGTGGCTATATTATTACCAGTTCAAGCCGTTTTTCGATACGACGACGGGAAGTCTTATTTTTTGAACTCCGAATCTTGAATTTTACATCCCATTATGCGAACCCGTTCCTGTGGGCGAGGAATGCATGGTCATTTTTTAGCGTACGTGACGTCATACACTTAAGGTTATTGTATACCTTCAGGGTACTGTTCCGGATAAAATTAAGTAGCGTCTCGAATATTCGTCGTATTTAGATAAATTATACCTCCTTTAAAGCCTATAAAATTGGCTACAACGATATACCTAAGGTTTGTAATTTTAATAAAAGTGCGATTTTTAAATAAACTTCTTTTCCGAACAAGCGAGTTGGTTTCCAAGAGCTCCAACTCCATGGCAATTTAATGAATTTAAGATCTGTTTGCTTTTCCGGACTCCCACAGACCTTGTTTACGAAACTGTGTCGGCGATTGTGGAAATTCGAAGCCGTTCTGAAGATATTTTGGTCTTCGTGAAACTGCTAACGCGCAATCCAAGTATAGATGCGGGAATCGCTCTCAGCGCCTCTCTTTTAACAATTAAAAAAAATCGCCGACACAGTTTTTTAGCTGATATAAATTGCGAACAATCTGTGAAAATTTGAAGTGATTCGCACAAATTCGCGTCGAGTTGGAGCTTTTTTCAAACTATGTTTAGAACGAAAATAGAAAGTCAAGAAAACGCTCAGAAATTAGCCGGCCGGCGAGACTGATTCTTTCAACCAGTGACTGGGAAATGTCACAGTCAAAACTTCCCACAACAACACGTGTGGCTACTTTTCCCATACAAACCTTCACGCGAACTAACATACCGTAAAGTTCCGAAAATAAGCCCCTCCCTGTATAAGCCCCTACCGAATATAAGCCCCTCAGATTCTTAACGCGAAAAAGCCGCCTATATTAAGCCCCTCCGTATATAAGCCCCCGGGGGCTTATAATTGGGAATTGCCCCCAAATACAAAATAAACCAACGTAAATTATGATCAAGCCTTTTTTATTTATAAAACAACGTTTCCGTACGCTATATGTACGAGACTGAAGCACAGACTTCCCCTGTTAGATTTCCATTTACTTATTTATTTTCTGTTAACTTTGAGTTACTATTATATTTCATTTTCAATAAAGTTTATTGTTGTTGTGTTACAAGTTGGCATGTTCAGAGGGATTACCATACCGTAAGTTGTCACGAATTTCTAGTTAACGCCCCAATATTATCATTTTGCACATTGAAAAATTGCAGACACAAATTTCCCTCCAATTATAAGCCCAGCTGATTTCTAAACGCAAAATTCACTCCTATAGTAAGCCCCTCCGTATAGAAGCCCCTGCCGAATATAAGCCCCTCAAAAAGGTGCGTTGAAAAATATAAGCCCCGGATTTTACGGTATGTAGTAAGAAAGTGTCCATTTTTTGAATATAAATAATCGTTCAAGTTTGTGCATTGTACAGGACTGTAGCAATTTAACGAACCACAAAGCTGGCATTTCGCTACATTCAAGCCTTCTAGTTGAGTACCAAGAATACGGTTTGTAATTCTCTTCAAGCCTCACGCAAGGATGGTTTGTGTACGTTTTGAGGACAGAAGCTTCTCCATAATTGTTTGTATCACATGGAATAGCCGGTAAGACCGTATACTAGTATAGATTGACCGAAAAATAAGCGGCTACGTTTGCTGAGAACATGATAGTTTATCATAAATAACTCATATTGCTGTTTCCTATAAACAGATAAACCTATCGATGTAGTATGCCTTTTAATTTACTGCTAATTTTATTTTCAAGACAATAAACCACAGAAGAAACCACCAATATTATTTCATGAAGTACCTTGTTTCAGTTGTTTGTGTGTCAAACAGAAACGGGGGGCGCGAAGTTTGGTTCTGTGATAGCCACTGTAAAAGCTGCAGATCAGTCAGTTTCAATCATTTTTTTTAGTCTCTAGTAAATGCTTATCATTCACGATTTCATGTTAGACAAGAGAGCGATTTATTCGCCGGAAAATCTATTGCCGGGACACAGATAATTCTCGATCTCTCTCATTTACGAACTAGCAATCCGGGTTTCACTGTCTATCAACAATGAACAAACTTAAGACTTATAAACTGCTGATCGTTACCTTAGTGATTTCTCCGCTGAATTCTCCCTGTAGCCCGGATCCAGTAAGGGACCATTCATTATTTATGCCTGGGGGGGGGCTGGCAAGATACGTTCTAAACAACAACAAAATGTCTTGACCCCCCTCCAAACAAAACAAAAATTTCATAACCCCCCCGCACACAATTCTGAAAAATATAGAGCCCCCCCCCCTCCCTCGCTCACACTGTTTACAGTTTGACATTTACAGAGGACTAAACACGGACTGAACATTATGTGGATCGGCTCTACTAAGGGGGTCCGGGAATTTTTTTTGAAATTAAGGTTTCTGAGATCGCTGGAAATGCACCCAAACCTACCTTTAATTAATTTCAGATGGATCTAGATGATATTTTTTTACTAATGGAGTTTCAAAATTAAGATGAGGCAAACAAAATATTAGGCAAGACAATTGAATGGTGGTTGCATTAGGTGCTCTGTATGTTTCTCATTGGATTGGCTGATTACTATTAATTTTAATAAAGCAAGGTATTTCTCTGGGGGGGTCCGGGGATGCTCCCATGGGGGAAGATTTTGAAAATTGCGGCCCCTTAGATGCCTGGAAATGCACCCAAAAATATAGACAGCCCCCCCCTTCTATGCTTATTTTTTTCTGTGACCCCCCCCTCTCATGCTCTTGAATTTTTGATGACCCCCCCCTCATTCTTGCCAGCCCCCCCCCAGGCATAAATAATGAATGGTCCCTAATAGCACAACCTGAAAGCCGAACCAGGGAAAATACCCTGGGGAAAAATTACCCCCAAAAGATAAGAAACCTCTGCTAGCTAGCACTACTTACTAGCAGGCCACTTCCCAAGCGATTTTAGCGACTATTCATTAGTCCAGGGGCGCTTCCATTCAACCAAAACGACCGGTTAGAAGTTTCGAAAATTTTGAATGTCGAATGGAACGGGATTTTTCGAATTAGACAAACCGGTCGGAAAAAATACGCGTTCCATTCGCAGAAACTACCCGGTTATTAGTAGCCTCGATTTCAATTCTCAAAACTGGCAAATCACAGCAAATCTAAACCGGGAATTTTGAATGGAACAGAACTGGGGCGCTTTCCATTCAACCAAAAAAAAAACGGAAATTCCGGTCAGAAATCAAATGGAACGGTAAAATTTCCGGTTCGAAGTTTCGGAAATTGTGGACCACCTCGCTTCGAACCGGAAATTTTACCGTTCCATTTGATTTCTGACCGGAATTTTCGGTTTTTATGGTTAAATGGAAAGCGCCCCAGCTTTCAACTCGGTCGCCAGCGGCTCTATTTCCTCACAAATCACCAACATCCGGCAATAAATTTAAACAGAAAGACACATTACTATGTTGTGAAGAATCTGATGCAGATTTTAGGTCGTTATTTACTAAACCAAAGAAAATTCGCAGTGTGAGTTTGTCGACAATATAAGAAGAAATGTATGGGTTCGAAGCAACTTGAGAACGATGCGTTAAGTGTATGACGTCGCATACGCTAAAAAATGACTAGGCATTCCTCGCCCACGGGAACGGATTCGAGTAATGGCGGACGTGATTTTGACGGTAAACTCTCTTTAAAATGTGTGGTCTAATTGGCCCCTTTCAAACTTTTTTCACTGATTTGGATATTTGTGCCACTGTTTGTTCTTATGGAATACAAAAAAGTGGCAAAAGAAATGGTCAAATTTCGTCGTAGTGGCACTTTTTTAAACCCAAACTCTAACTGCAAAATTTGTTTATAACTGAGTGTTCTAAATGTCGAGTCACTGCGCTAGAACACTGATTCGTCCTTAGGATCCTACTATGGCTTAGTTTATTTGGACCAAAGTCCATGTACTAGTAGTACTCGACGCCAAATAAAATGTGTCTTGTCTATCCCTCCCTCCCTCCATTTCTCTATAATTTCACAAACCAATCAGATCGCGCGTTACTCCTTTCTATGTCTCTATACTCTCACAAACACATGGTTTTTGACCAATCAGAGAGCGCGTTATTCCTTTCTATGTCTCTATACTCTCACAAACACATGGTTTTTGACCAATCAGATCGCGCGTTACTCCTTTCTGTCTTTATACTCTCACAAACACATGGTTTTTGACCAATCAGAGAGCGCGTTAGTAACTATCTATTATATAAATATACATCATAAGATCCTAATATGTAGTCTGTATAAGTAATTTACGTAGTAAAAATTCACTTTGAATAAAAATACTGAAATGCGAGTGTTTACTGACAAATGCACTTAGGTAGTACTTAATTGTAATGAACGCATTTTCTAAAAGCTTTGTAGCAGGGTGCCAGTCGCGCTGTATTTGGGGGAGCATTCCATAACTTTGCTACTTGGTAACGCCAAGACTTAAGCCCGTACGTAGTTAGCATTGGCCTTCGGCAGATTCAAGATATCTTTTCCTCTAGTTTTTGTCTAAGTTTGAGAAATTCCTTTAAGCACTCTGGAGAATTACTGTTATTTATTAACTTATAAAACTTATAAACATTACCAACAATTTTTATGGCTCTCTGCTGCCTTAATGTAATACTCCCCAATTTATTAAGCAGCTCTTCGTACGGGGTGCTGTTTTCCTTAAAGACAAAGCGGACAGCTTGTTCGTTTATTTTCTCCAGCTTGTCGGCTGAGGTCTTCTTACAAAATTGCCAGGTCTCAGCGCAATAGTTGAAGTGTGGAGCAATAAAAAATGTATAAATACTCTTTCTTACATCGAGAGGAAGCATGTTCCTCATGCGCTTTAACACAGCGATCTGTTGGGATACTTTCCTGCAGACTTTTAATTTATCATCAACGATATCCCCAAGCAGCTCGATCTCCTCACTGTTAGGATTAACTATATGTTCTCGCAGGAAAGTTCAGGTTTAATCTGAAATATACTAGATGCGTGCCGTGGTGCAGTCTCCTCGCAGATTGCCTCTGTGCTTAATTGCGTGCTTGCAGCATTCAAAGGTAAGTTCATAAATTAAAATTTTAATATTTCAGCTTTGCGTTCATTAAGAATTTAGTTACCGCTGTCTTAGTTGTTTTTGTGTATTAAAGTAGTTTTGGGCCAAAGAAAACAATTGTTATGGTATTCAATTAAGGTTTGCAACTCCAACTCGCACTTCAAAGTCGCAAATCCAGCTCAACTAGGAACTCCAACTCCAACTCGCAACTCAGTCAAACTCAAACTTTCCCCAAACCCATTTCTGCTGGCTCGTTTACAATTTTCTCACTCAGTTCTCACCTCAGTATTAAACGAAAGCATTTGATTTCACAGAAACCAGTTAAACAAACCAGTTAAACACGAGAACTAAACTCAGAGATAATATAACTCCTGTATTGCACAAATTACACTGGCTCCCCGTTAAATATAGGATAATATTTAAAGTTTTACTCACTACTTTTAAGATTATTAATAGCTGCGCTCCATCGTACTTAATTAGTCTACTGGAACCTTATGTTCCAAGGCGTTCCCTACGCTCTGCCTCTCAAGGCCTTCTAGTCGTACCTAGTTCATCTACTACAACATATGGGGATAGGGCATTTTCTATAGCGGCTCCTAAGCAATGGAATAGCCTGCCGGCAAGCATTAGGAATACGGATTCTGTAAACTTATTCAAACCTAGGATCAAGACTTACCTTTTTAAAGAAGCATTTATGTAACTTAACTTAATTTTTAAATTTTCTATGAATTATGTGTTAACAATTAGTATATACAATATTACTTAGTTATTGATATGTAATATACACATGAATTGTATATGGTTTTCAGGGGTGGATCCAGGGTAGTTTATGTGATTTCCGTAAACTACTCAACTTTTTTCAAACCTCTAAATTTTAGGTAGTTTATTACTAGGAGGGGTGGGGTGGGTGGGGTAAACTACTCAGAGTAAACTACTCAGTCCAAACCCTGGATCCACCCCTGGTTTTATCATTGTAAACGCATTGAGGCGTATGCTAAATGCGTATCTAAAAACTGTAATTATTATTATTAAACATTTCATTGGTTGGTCTTTTGTCTTGAATGCTGTAAACAACTTTGGCAAGTTTACAGCACTTTTAGAACTGTAAGCACTTCAAGCTCTTGTGCTTTGCTTCACCTTTTCCTTGAACTGAACGGCGTGAGTCGAGTTTTACCTCGTTGGTATAATTATACTAAAACAATAATACTCTTCAATCTCGGTGAATAGTGGCTTTTAGAATATTTACCTCGCTGCTGTATATATTCTGCCACTATTCACCTCGAGATCAGATAATAATTGTATTTAGTATTTACACACCCTTACCCTTACTGAGGCTGTTTTCAATAATAATCGTTTCGCGTACCTCGAGTAGAAACTTTTTCATATTTTCATATCCATGATGATATCTCTGCCTCCAAGCTATTTTAGACGGCGGCCGGGAAAATTGTATCGTTCTTTCAATAATTCAGCCTCCGTTTCAGTTGCTTGCTTGAAATACACCAACACAAGTTTTCTCCTACACTTCAAACGAAAACTATCAACCCTTACAATTAGGCCCATGTAGTGCAGAGAGTACCATCCATTTCAACTCCTCTCTCCCTCAGAGAGGGGCTTTAAGCTCTCCATTCACCTCAGTTCGATTTGTAACCTATAGAATAAATACCAAAAAACGAGATCCCTAAGATATCAATCCACCCTTCGAATTTAGGATACCCCTAAAAACAGGGAAATTATTAACAATCGACTGAACGCGTTCAACTGATGTACAGCCAGGAAACATGATATTACTACCGATAGACCATGCACATTATCGGTACAATTCTTATTACAGTACTAAAG
The DNA here is from genome assembly GCA_030867875.1 of Actinernus sp. WN-2022. Classification (NCBI taxonomy): domain Eukaryota; kingdom Metazoa; phylum Cnidaria; class Anthozoa; order Actiniaria; family Actinernidae; genus Actinernus; species Actinernus sp. WN-2022. The sequence continues at coordinate 60,909,567 of JAOWCC010001589.1, forward strand.
ACCATAGGCTAAGACAAAGCAAAATGAAAGTAGTAATAGACTTGAAGCAGCTTTATTTAACGTCGGTACATCGTTAGAGACTTGTGAGACTGATAAACTTAAGTTTGAAGTTTTCATTTGAGGGGCTTACAATTTGACGTTTTTACTCGAATTGACTTTCATTTTCCTCGGTTATTTAAAAATCCTGTGTGTTAGTTGTCCGGCCGGGAACTGAACCCACGGCTTCTCGTACGTCAGAGCGCTTGGTATGCCACAGAGCAAGCCGGGAGATGGTCATTAGTGTTTAAGACAGGACAAAGAAAAAATACCTAAATCAGTTAAAAAGAAAACTGGATCATTCGCCCTCAAATGACTTATTAAAAAACCACTAACATTTGGTTAACGAGAGCGAGAAGTGGCCAGGATATTCATATAAATACAAACACGAACATAAAACAAACGGTTCATCAAAAAGAAACCTTACACAATTTGATACGTATTAATATCTGTAAATAGATCAAGATTAATCCAGAATTGCTTTGCTTTAGCAACCTAATAGTTAGGGCTCGTGTTGCTACGTTCTCGCCATTGTCAGCCAAGCTGCCCACTCTCTTAAGTATGTTAACATACAGGATATTACAAGCAACAAACAGACAGTTATTTGGTGTGTTTTTATTTGATTGGGGATTTCTGATGCCGTAATGGTCGGTATATTAGAAAGCAAACATCCTGCTGTGCATACCAATGAGGACGGGACTTTCTATATAATGGCAGAGCAGTACTGCCCAGCTCCAGCAGAACAGCCAGAAGAGAGCCACTACACCTGACAGAATTTCTTTAGCCGCTCTCAAAATGTTCAAGTCATCCAGCCTAGTTTTCGCACTTTTCATGGTCGCTTTCGTGATGCAAATGGACATGACGCTGCCATATCCTCAAACGAAAAATATCTATTGCTGTAATAAGGGAACCTGCCCTCCGAAGTATTGCCATTTAGGGGTGAGTAATATTAGACGAGTAATGTAATACGCAATATTTCTTCAGAAGCGGAACTTATTTGAGGTAGTCCACCTTCTTTGCTCCGTCGTACAGATACAGAATAAAGGGCGTCATGACGTTCCATAAAGCCTGGTTTCCATATAATCGCTACGATCGCTGCGATCGCTGAAAAATTGGCCCAGCCATCGTAGCGATCATATGGAAACCATTTTTTCAGCTATCGTAGCGATCCTGGCGATCGTAGCGATCGCGATCGCCGAGATAGAACAAATTCTATCTCGGTGATCGTAGCGATCGGGTGGCGATCGAATCGATGATCCAAACGATCCCATAAAGCATTGCTCAACAACAGAAACATCCCATGCCGGATGCACCCAGGTTTTCTCGCACTCGGCAAAATGGCGTCTACCAGTGCAGATATACTAGCAACACCGCGAGTTTTATGGAAGAAGTCCAGGTATACGAATGCCTATACAATAAATTCAGCAAAGATTACAAGGACAAGTTTGTCAAAATCAACTGCTGGAAAAAAATTGCCGAAAAGTTCTCGATAACTCCTAGCCAAGCAGAAACGAAGTTCAAAAACATTAGAACCGCATACGGGAGATTTCTAAAGAAAAAGAAGACGATACCCTCGGGTTCAGAGGGAAGCAGTGCTTCAGATTACTCTTGTTCGACCTCCGTGACTTACCTGTAGAAAAATTATCTGTCATGAAGTCGAAGCTCTTGAACGAGTGTATGAAAAGCTTCATATTCCTCTCGTCGTTGAAAGATTTTTCGGACCCAAAACCTGTGCTTTCTTTTCTTCTTCAATTTTCTTTGTCTATTTTTGTCTTCGCTTTAAGATGGCGAGAAAGGTCAAATAATACGCTTCGATCGTTAGTCGTTGGTTCAACGCAGCCGCCATGTTGGAAAAGTTCCCGCCAGAAAGAAGGGCAAAGACTGCCAAGACCCAGGCCTCCTCGACGTTTTCTGTGTGCTTGGACGATCGTAGCGATCATATGGAAACCGGTCAAAGATTTAGGATCGCTACGATCGCTACAATCGCTGCGATCGTTGGGCCAATTTTTCAGCGATCGTAGCGATTAAATGGAAACTAGCCTTAAAGTGCATATGAGCCCTAGCCAGTTATCTTTGATATCGATTGTACATCAAGTGAATAGTCCAACGGTAGAATATTTCTTGATTTGGGTGTTACGTCTACAAGATATGAAGGTTTATATTTCCAATATGCTAATGATGTGATGTCATCACCGACATACATTTTTTCTAAAGCATGCTGGTAGAAACAAATTACCTATTATTTAAATTATAATTTCTAATTCAGGAAGCTTATCAAATTCATTTTACCAAAAACAAAATCTAAATTAGAAAATAGCTTAATTCACAAATCAAGAAATATTCTACCGTTGGCCTATTCACTTCATGTACAATCGATATCAAAGATAACTGGCCGTAGGGCTCATGTGCGCTTTAAGTGTTCAGCAATTTAGTTCACTGATTGATGCGAAATTCAGTTACCTTGACTTCTCAGTAAAACCCTTGACATTTTGAAAGTTTAATTACGTCTATAGTCGATTCTTAGAAAGTTTGGACAAATATTTAATGTGAGTTTGCCATAGTTATGACGCTGCATGCATGACTTGATTCAGAGTCAGTAAAATTAAGTTATTGTGATCATGAAATTAAACCTTTTTTTTTTCAGCATTATTTTCTGAAATTTGTAAAAACATTGTAAAAACATTGGTTGAATACTCCGTTCAAAAATATATGTACTGTCGTCTCTCGGTTACGGGATTTGTGCATAATGGTAACAGAAACATCAGCAAAATAAAGTATCTTTATATTTAGGTTGAATCAGAAATCATATCAGACAATTTAAACCGATATGTATTGCGAGATCTTGTTTTTTGCTGATGGACATGGTATAAAAAGGGAAAGCATGACGCACACTGTATAAACCAACTGAGGAAAGAAGAGGTTTGGAAAATTAGCTCATATAAAGCATTAAAGGGTTATTTCTCTCGATGTAACATGACATTTTAAGCCTCGCTCCCTAATCTAAATAGCTAACCACATTCGCTCGAGAGACCACACTTGCGACATAAGCATAAGAACATACGCAAGCGCAGATCGTACTTTAAGGTTGGATGAATGCTTTGTTCTACTCAAGTATAAAGGGGTTAACTAACCATGAAGTACAATCTGTGCTTGCGTATGGTCTTATGCTTATGTCGCAAGTGTGAACCAGCCTTAACACATCCCTGTAGACCGCATTCTGCACACTTGAGTTAGGTAATTAGTATGTTTAAGGGTTATGGTATGCGGGGCTCCCAGTAAGAATATCTATATAAATATCTATATCCATGCTAAGATAATAAATTACAATTGTGAATGACACTAACTACATTAATTGCTAATTAAATTAAATTACGATTAATAGTAAAACGTCATGTAAATATATAATAAAGCATGTTTAGTAGGTACAACTTTAAAGCAGCTTTAAAAGACTTAATTGACGGCTGAGTTTTGATTTCACTCGATAGGCTATTCTAAATGACACTGAGCTACACGATAGCTTAAGCTTCGTTTAGCAGCTTCAGTTTGGGGTCTGAGTAGAAATATATTACTTGAGCTGTTTCTTAAATTATGTGTGTGGACCTTGGATGTTGATTCAAATATATATATTTTTTAGTTCCTCAGGAAAAATCTCATATATATAGCTTTATAAACGGTAATAATAGCAACAACAACTTTATTACCATACAAAATAAAGAAAAGAGCAGATACATGTATATGTTGACAGAAATGAGGTTATTCGTAATAGTTACCCAGAATAATTATAATTGAGCTAATCTAGCTGGGTAATATTTAGTTGCTTTGAACGTCTAGTGCTGTAAAGTGTCCCAGCCAAGATTATCCAAAATACTAGATGAGCTAATACTGTAATCTGAATAAGTGATTATCCTAGCTGCCCTATTTTGTAATTTCTGGAGTCTGTCAAAATAAGCATTTACCCAGTCCTCCCAGTCCCCATACTGTGTGTATGTATGTGTGTTTTTTTATTTCTCCGACCTAGTAATTTAATTCAGCCATGTAAACTGGCTCCCTGGCATTTTTAGCTTTCTAGTTATTTCAGGGTGCCAGTACTTTAAATATTCCAATTTCTTTTTTCTCTGTAAATACTATATGTAAGTAATAGTGTAAATAAAGTTGTTGTTGTTGTTGTACTTCACTGCAGTATTCTTTGTCTCGTCTTAGTGCCCCAAGGCCTGCGGAAGCTTCTTGCTTATATCAATGATAAACGTTTCTAATATGACCTTTATTGCCTTCAAATGTATTGTCGTGCTGAGATCAGTCAACTGCCGCTACGTGGTTTCTTTCTGTTCTCTCAATCTCAAGCCTTTCTCTGAGCTGAACGGAGAAAACCACTGTGACCTGGGTACAAGTCACCACACCAGTGATGTCATTGTCAAGCCGGGCTATTCAACAGTCATAAATATATTCGTTAAGTTATTTAAGAAACAACCATGAACTTTCTCGCTTTTCGATGTTGGGGCGACAAACTGACGTTCACTTTTCTACTTATCCTACTCCCGTTGATTGCAATTTCTAACTCAATACATCTCCCCTAGCAGTAAATAACAGCCAATCGGAGAACGCTATAAGGTAATTAAATATAATTAATATTCCTCCAATCAGGAGCAAGGGACAAATATTGTCCCAAGTTCAAATCTATTGGCGCGGTGATATAAGGTTTTCTCTCACTTTTCTCCTCGCCGCTCCGCACGCAGCTCGCTTATTGCCGCTTTGCGGATCTTCTCTCGTCATGTCATGGAGAACACCTCTTGGACCAGGGGACGAGTTTACAAAATTGGCACTTAAATATTTGTTCAATGTCACAGAAAAAAGCTGAAATATTGGTTTGCTCTGATCGCGCAGAATTATATTGTTCTCGGCGACATGTACTTATGCACCAATCAGCGGCTTCCCTGAGGGGTCGACCCCCGGGGTAACCAGGGGTATTGTAAAAAGACAGAAACAATCTTGATGATTTCCCCCAGGGGTAGGGGAATCGTCCCTTTCAAAGTCCCCTGGTTAGGTCTTCCACGACCTACAATCCCCCGTCATTTTGCACGAAATGAGATCGATGGAGCTGAATTGACTACTTAACACTCTATTTTCAACAGAAAATGTAACTTTATTAACGCTTCAATGATATAAAAGTATACAAGTTGACAATTCTTGCTGCGAGCAAACATGCATTTTGTTTTAGCATTAATGAATACGAAAAATCGATATTTTGGCAAAACTAAACATAAAAAAGTTATGCTTGATATGTAATGATTTCATTTATGGCAAACTTGGTGACAGATGGTCAATAGATAATCCCAAAAGGATTGGATTTTAAAAGTCGTACTTACTCTAACGGTTGTAGATGGCATCATTGCGAAAAGCACGTGAAGCACTAGTACCCAGTCTATACTGCTCGAGGTACGACAGGTAGCCCAAGTCAAGAATACTCGGCATCGAAATTCTACACTGGTCGTCTAGGTAAATCTCATATCACGCTTTAACTCTTGTATTAATAAACAAGAAAAAACATGAATCTCCGTGGTTAGTTTCCCTGATGACAAAAATAATTTGAACAAATCCCCCACCCCAGTTTTCCAACCCTAAAACAAAGTCGAGCATTTCCCCGACCCCAGGGGCAATGTTTGCATTCAATCCTCCTGTATTCCCCCACATATCTCCGTGGTTACCCCGGGGGTCGACCCCTCGGGGAAGCCGCTGATAGGTGCATTACGGCCGAGGTTAAAGTGAGGACGGAATAATTATAACATTGCTAATTAATTCTGCAGGAGAGCGATTGTGATTGGCTTTTGACAAATCGGTTTGGGGATACTCTACTCCCACATCACATGAAGCACATGTCAATCACTGTCAAGTGCTCGCTTCATGGGAATAGTGGACTCTCAAAGCTCGTTCAAGAAGATCATCACACTAACTAATTAGTTATATCACAGGCCGCCCAAGTTCTGACTGTATAACAAGGTTTGTATGGGAGTTCTTCCGATAACTCAGAATAATAACATAAATCTTCTGTAATACAAGGTAAATAAAGGAAGAAGACTTACTTGAAGTTGTTTTGTCGTCCTGTGTGTGTTTCAGGTAGCTAGAACGGTGTTTTATGGAATTCTTGAGTCATACGCTTCACCCCTCTAACCAGAGGGGAAGGCTGAACACTCGATACAACCACGGCCTTCGCTCGAGGACGAATTTTTCACAAAATATCAATCCCATCGGCGTTTACTCGGCCGCGGTACAATCCATGGACATCAATTATCTCTCAGAAGTCCCCAGACTTGATAACTCCTTTCCAAACCCGTTAGATTTGAACGATTTTTGAAGCAATTCGTGCAACTTCAAACGGCCGACAGATCGTGTAGTCCATAGAATGGCCCTTTTTGGTAACCAGGCGTTTGGGTAACCAGGCCGTTACAAATTATTTCTTTCCCGGAGAGGGACATATCAAATTCATTTGACACTTTCTAATCCCTCCCTCCCCTCCAACGAGACCACTGGACAGCGCCGGTGACTAGAAAGTGTCAAATGAATTTGATATGTCCCTCTCAGGGAAAGAAATAATTTGTAACGGCCTGGTTACCCAAACGCCTGGTTACCAAAAAGGGCCATTCTATGGACTACACGATCTGTCGGCCGTTTGAAGTTGCACGAATTGCTTCAAAAATCGTTCAAATCTAACGGGTTTGGAAAGGAGTTATCAAGTCTGGGGACTTCTGAGGGATAATTGATGTCCATGGATTGTACCGCGGCCGAGTAAACGCCGATGGGATTGATATTTTGTGAAAAATTCGTCCTCGAGCGAAGGCCGTGGTTGTATCGAGTGTTCAGCCTTCCCCTCTGGTTAGAGGGGTGAAGCGTAAGACTCAAGAATTCCATAAAACACCGTTCTAGCTACCTGAAACACACATAGGACGACAAAACAACTTCAAGTAAGTCTTCTTCCTTTATTTACCTTGTATTACAGAAGATTTATGTTATTATTCTGAGTTATCGGAAGAACTCCCATACAAACCTTGTTATACAGTCAGAACTTGGGCGGCCTGTGGTTATATCAGAAGCCCATTTGTCATTACCGCCCCTGAAGTTCAAAAGCAAAGCCTTTCGTCTGTTCGATCTTGTTATTTCCTACACAGATACAGACTTAAAACTTATCAATTCAAAGTTTAAGATACCTTGTCTTTGTAAAGGTTTTGTGTTAAATCCATGATTCGAATCGCCGCTTAGTTTATCTCTGAGAAATTAAAGAATCGTGTTGGTTTACCTTTTTTCCTATGAATCGTATAAAACGGAGAAAGTTATAACTTTGAGATCGCCGGTGCGATGTTTTTAGCTTTTAAATACTTCTAGAGCACGTACGAACATGAGCAACGTCTCAATTTGAAGCTTGGATTATTCTGAATACAACGTTATGATTTGCTTTTGACGCGCTAAGTTCATAGTTTTTATTTGATGCTCTCTAAGATTTGTTTTGTCGCGTTTGCCTCAGTTTTAGATTGAATGGACTTTGCCGCCAACTCCGCGGGGGAGATTGTTTTAGCGTTTAAGTACTTCTAGAGCACGTATGAACATGAGCAACGTCTCAATTTGTAGCTTGAATTATTCTGAATACAGCGTTATGATTTGCTTTTGACGCGCTAAGTTCATAGTTTTTATTTAATGCTCTCTAAGATTTGTTTTGTCGCGTTTGCCTCAGTTTTAGATTGAATGGACTTTGCCGCCAACTCCGCGGGGGAGATTTTTTTAGCGTTTAAGTACTTCTAGAGCACGTACGAACATGAGCAACGTCTCAATTTGAAGCTTGAATTATTCTGAATACAACGTTATGATTTGCTTTTGACGCGCTAAGTTTATAGTTTTTATTTAATGCTCACTAAGATTTGTTTTGTCGCGGTTGCCTTTTACTCAGCTTCAGTTTGAAAGTACTTTGCCGCCAACTCGGCTGGGCGATGTTTTTTAGCTTTTAAATACTTCTCGAGCACGTACGAACATGAGCAACGTCTCAATTTGAAGCTTGAATTATTCTGAATACAACGTTATGATTTGCTTTTGACGCGCTAGATGAATGACCAGTCAGTTCCAAATGGCATCAGTGAGATGTTAACATATCGTCTTTAGGAGGCGGAGCCTATAACTGAAGGAGGCGTAAGCAGACTAACTGAAGCGTAGAAGCGCGCATATTCAAATGAGGACTTCAGCAGCCATCTTTGAGAGATTTCATGAAGGTGAAATTAAACCTTCAAAACATATTACTAATCGTGGTCGGTTGGCGCTGAAACTTGGCAGTAAAGGCCTTCAGGATATGTTCATGATTTTGCGCCCTTTTGGTTTTTAGAAGAGGTTTTTGTTTGTTCGTAAATCACTCTCGCATATCACTAGTAGTAAATTTCCCCTTTAAAACACACGAAAAACCCTGAGGTTCCGTGTCATTTTCATACTCGTAAAATATGTGTTAGGTGAAAAATTTGGCGGGATGGTGAAGTTTATCATCTTATCTACATTTTGCGCCCTTTTGTTTTTTTGTAGCGATTTTCTTAACTGTTGAAAAGAAACGAAACCTTAAGCCACTATCGTCATTTTGTACTGTTTCCTTTATAAACTGGCCGTCCTGTTCAAATTAATTTTCGAATTTGGCGGTGTACTGTAAATTTTAAGACCCGGATGTGTCGCGCCATTCTGCCCGATGCGGGCGGACTGAACCTCATTTGGGTTTGTTATCTTTTTGTTATTATTCATCAATGTTGTTGGCAGGTTAGATCCGACTCTTTTATTTTTCATTAACTCCTTGATTGCATCCCGTGATTTTTAATACTGCTTTCTCTTATTAAAGTACTCATTCGTTGCAATCCGTATTATGTGATTCAGCTTATTTCTATAAAGATTATACTTTATATTCTTTGCTGAAGGTTTTTTTAATAGATCGTTTATATAATGACACGATAACCATTATGTACATATATCTAAATATTGTACTTCTGCTTTTGTGAAACAATCTCGTTCTCGAACTGCAACAAGCTTCACATCTTCTCGGATAAGGACGATAAATCGTAGGGCATCAGAGGATCAGAGACCTTCATAGAAGGAAATATATTTTATTTTATTTTATTTTATTAAATTACAGGCTTCCCTAGCCTTTTCGTGTAATTGAAAATCAATTTGGAGAGCACGAACATAATTTTATTTCGTATCGAAGTCAGGCATAATTGCCAAAATCAGGCGATAATTTTTTATGCCGTAAAAGATATGCTAATCACATGCGTGACGTCACGGGGTCTGCACATTTATAATCACAAAACCGACTGCAAGAATTCTATTAGAAAAAGTATGGCCATCTTCAAGGTTTCTCAAAGTATTACATATTTAAATTGCAAACTGGCCAAAATTGCATTTGTTTTGTAGTATTTATGGAGACGAATATAAATGCACAGATCTAGTGACGTCACGCATGTGATTACCATATCTTTATAAACGGAATAAAAATTGTCGCCTGATTTTGGCAATTCCGCCTGACTTCGATACGAAAAAAATGTGTTCGCGCTCTCCATATTGATTTTTAATTGCACAAAATGACTAAGAGAAACCTCATGTAGAATTTAATAAAATAAAAACGGGATCGATTTTTTCATTTCCTTGGCACTTTAACAATCGACTGAACGCGTTCAATCTACAGAGAAGAAATACGTTATTACACTGATTATGTGCAATTCAGTCTTATTACGACAAAGCAAAGGAAAGTAGTGATAGACTTGAATCAGCTTTATCTAATGTCGGTAACTCGGTTCCTAATTTGTGAATATATCTGGAACGAGATGAGATATCAGATCGACTTAATTTTCGAGTCATATATGTTGGTTGACTCGGGTCTATATCTGCATTAGTCTGGAATCCACCGTACTGAAAAAGATGGCGGCTTGTATTTTACCCATGCGGCTTTGCGCGCGAAAAACTTTAAATCTGTCATAAAATCACGGTAGAGAAGCTTTACATCTTAGAAACAAGTCAGTACAAGTGCTGTTGCCAAGACACTGTCATTGAAGAGAACAGAGGATTTCTACGTGTTATCTTGACTGTGTTAGGTTCGCAAGGAATTGTGGTTAAATGTACAGCCGCCATCTTTTCCGGTACGGTGTGATTTGAGTCCACGACGGATCTCCCGTGTGTCAGGCCGGTAGCTATATCACAGAGCTAACAGATAGATGGTCATTATGTTTGATACGAGACAAAAAAAATGCTAAAATCAAGTTGAAAATATTAATTAACTTTATGTATCGGATGCCGTCAATGAACTGTTAATAAAGATAACATTTGGCTAAGGAGAGCAGAACGTGGCCACGGCATTCACATAACGCAAACAGTAATCTAGAAAACGGTTCATCAAAGATAAGCTTCCACAATTCAACACATATTAATAGCTGTAAAGAGCTCAAAATTACTCCAGAATTGCTTTGCTTTACAGCGGCTCGAGTTGCCACCCGTTCTCGCCATTGTCAGCCAAGCTGCCCACTCTCTTAAGTATGTTAACATACAGGATATTACAAGCAACAAACAGGCAGTTATTTGGTGTGTTTTTATTTGATTGGGGATTTCTGATGCCGTAATGGTCGGTATATTAGAAAGCAAACATCCTGCTGTGCATACCAATGAGGACGGGACTTTCTATATAATGGCAGAGCAGTACTGCCCAGCTCCAGCAGAACAGCCAGAAGAGAGCCACTACACCTGACAGAATTTCTTTAGCCGCTCTCAAAATGTTCAAGTCATGCAGCCTAGTTTTCGCACTTTTCATGGTCGCTTTCTTGATGCAAATGGACATGACGCTGCCATATCCTCAAACGAAAAATATTTATTGCTGTAATAAGGGAACCTGCCCTCCGAAGTATTGCCATCTAGGGGTGAGTAAAATTAGACGAGTAATGTAATACGCAATATTTCTTCAGAAGTGGAACTTATTTGAGGTAGTCCACCTTCTTTGCTCCGTCGTATATACAGATACAGAATAAATGGCGTTATGACGTTCCATACAGCCTAGTTCCCAAAAAATCGCTACGATCGCAGCGATCGCTGAAAAATTGGCCCAGCGATCGTAGCGATCATATGGAAACCATTTTTTCGGCGATCGTAGCGATCCTGGCGATCGTAGCGATCCTGGCGATCGTAGCGATCCTGGCGATCGTAGCGATCGCGATCGCCGAGATAGAACAAATTCTATCTCGGTGATCGTAGCGATCGGGTGGCGATCGAATCGATTATATGGAAACCTCTCTCCAGCGATCGTGGCGATCCAAACGATCCCATAAAGCATTGCTCACTAACAGAAACATCCCATGCCGGATGCACCCAGGTTTTCTCGCACTCGGCAAAATGGCGTCTACCAGTGCAGATATACTAGCAACACCGCGAGTTTTATGGAAGAAGTCCAGGTATACGAATGCCTATACAATAAATTCAGCAAAGATTACAAGGACAAGTTTGTCAAAATCAACTGCTGGAAAAAAATTGCCGAAAAGTTCTCGATAACTCCTAGCCAAGCAGAAACGAAGTTCAAAAACATTAGAACCGCATACGGGAGATTTCTAAAGAAAAAGAAGACGATACCCTCGGGTTCAGAGGGAAGCAGTGCTTCAGATTACTCTTGTTCGACCTCCGTGACTTACCTGTAGAAAAATTATCTGTCATGAAGTCGAAGCTCTTGAACGAGTGTATGAAAAGCTTCATATTCCTCTCGTCGTTGAAAGATTTTTCGGACCCAAAACCTGTGCTTTCTTTTCTTCTTCAATTTTCTTTGTCTTCTTCGCTTTAAGATGGCGAGAAAGGTCAAATAATACGCTTCGATCGTTAGTCGTTGGTTCGACGCAGCCGCCATGTTGGAAAAGTTCCCGCCAGAAAGAAGGGCAAAGACTGCCAAGACCCAGGCCTCCTCGACGTTTTCTGTGTGCTTGGACGATCGTAGCGATCATATGGAAACCGGTCAAAGATTTAGGATCGCTACGATCGCTACAATCGCTGCGATCGTTGGGCCAATTTTTCAGCGATCGTAGCGATTAAATGGAAACTAGCCTTAAAGTGCATATGAGCCCTAGCCAGTTATCTTTGATATCGATTGTACATCAAGTGAATAGTCCAACGGTAGAATATTTCTTGATTTGGGTGTTACGTCTACAAGATATGAAGGTTTATATTTCCAATATGCTAATGATGTGATGTCATCACCGACATACATTTTTTCTAAAGCATGCTGGTAGAAACAAATTACCTATTATTTAAATTATAATTTCTAATTCAGGAAGCTTATCAAATTCATTTTACCAAAAACAAAATCTAAATTAGAAAATAGCTTAATTCACAAATCAAGAAATATTCTACCGTTGGCCTATTCACTTCATGTACAATCGATATCAAAGATAACTGGCCGTAGGGCTCATGTGCGCTTTAAGTGTTCAGCAATTTAGTTCACTGATTGATGCGAAATTCAGTTACCTTGACTTCTCAGTAAAACCCTTAATATTTTGAAATTTCGTTAAGTTTAATTACGTCTATAGTCGATTCTTAGAAAGTTTGGACAAATATTTAATGTGAGTTTGCCATAGTTATGACGCTGCATGCATGACTTGATACAGAGTCAGTAAAATTAAGTTATTGTGATCATGAAATTAAACCTTTTTTTTTCAGCATTATTTTCTGAAATTCGTAAAATCATTGTAAAAACATTGGTTGAATACTCCGTTCAGAAATATATGTACTGTCGTCTCTCGGTTACGGGATTTGTGCATAATGGCAACAAAAACATCAGCAAAATAAAGTATCTTTATATTTAGGTTGAATATTTGAAATCATATCAGACAATTTAAACCGATATGTATTGCGAGATCTTATTGTTTGCTGATGGACATGGTATAAAAATGGAAAGCATGACGCACACTGTATAAACCAACTGAGGAAAGAAGAGGTTTGGAAAATTAGCTATAAAGCATTAAAGGGTTATTTCTCTCGATGTAACTTGACATTTTAAGCCATCGGGTTGAACTAAATAACATGTTGACTTTTTTTTAGCTTCACAAAAGCCTTTCCAGAGATGTGCCACTCGCTAGCTATGGAAACGAGCCTGAAAGTTGGGACATCTTCAGGAAACTGCGAGTTCTTCCTCAGCCAAGGGTCAACTAAGCATCAGGCAAAGCTAGAACACGACGACTGCAGGCTGATAACATTAAAACTGACTCTTGTCGATCTGGGTCCGATCCCAGGGGTCCGGTTGTTCAAAGGGTCAGTGCAGTATGGGCTTACATTACATACATCTTTATTTATACATGGGAAATCATCATCATATATATATATATATATATTTAATAAACACATATAAACAGTATAAGGAAGAAACCCATCTCTATATATAAATAATCAGAATAAATAATATATGTGTTTATTAAATAAGCCTGAATCCTTCGGGATCCTTTAAACCTAGTGATTCCTAAGTTGGCCTAGGTCAGCTTTGTCTGTCCGCCTGTGAATCAGTATGATCCTTAGGTTGGAAGCTAGTTTAAAGTTACAGGCTTTCCCATCTCGACCCAGAATGAGAAAATGCTGGGAGTAACCACGGTTACGTTCCACAATGACACCATCAACTGGCTGCGTTGCCAGCGTGGTTGGCCCTGATGGTGCAGTGGTAACACAGCGGACTAGTATGCCGAGGCCGTGGGTTCAAATCCCACTCAGGGCACATATTTTCTATTTCACCTTTATTCTTTATTCTATATATATATATATATATTTATATATACATTATACAGTCGTTGCCGTTAATGTTGTCCTAGACATATCCACATATTGATTTATAGCCTTTGTTCAGTTCGCACCTTTTACACAAAGAACGGTAATCAGCAGTGAACGCGCCCTTTGTATTTGGTCACAAAGAGCCACGGTGGTCTAATGGTTAACGCTCTTGCTTACCAGTTCGAAGCCCCGAGTTCAAGTCTCAGTATCGGCATCGTATTTTTTTTCCTTGTCTTTTTGTTTTGTTTACATATGTTTCTTTTTGCAGTTTCTTTTTTTATATTGGATAAGAACGGACGATGTAGCTAAAATAATACTTTCAACCTGAAACGGTCTCAACTTTTCCCAGACTTTCAAAGTAGATAATTATACCAGCACTGACTGAGTACGCCCAAATTACGCTATTTTCGTTTAGAACGGTGTAGCAATTCTGTTGATGGTTGTGGGTTTGAAAAAGCGTAATTTGTTTTTCTTACACTGTGCCGGGCTTACATGTATATACCAGAAACAGTTTTGAAAATGCTAGATACCCACTGATTCAAAGTATTATATCTTTGTTTAGAAGTAGGAAGCGATTTTAGCAAGTGTTATTAATTTCATTCGTACTGATTTTCTGAACTTAGGCAGACTGAGCGAGCGACCTCATTTTTTTTCCTCGAGATTTCGAAAACATCGGCCGCGAGACACGGAGCGGACAGTTTTGAAAATATCCGGTAGTCCAGAAATTGTCCAGAATTCTCTTTGAAACCCATAGTAATGCTTGCATAAGTTGACGAAGCTTTTTTCTTTGTGAAGGAAAAGAACTCACATGGAATTAAAGCCGTGTACTCGGCGTAAGGTTTATGAGTGTTTGACAAACGATAACAAACTTTTGAAGCTACGCCATGGACGATGTCGATGATCAAAATACTACATTCCCTGCGGCAGTCGAAGCTTTTGCAAAAGAAATCTTCGAACATCCCTTAATAAAATATATGTGGATGATAGGTGTCCTCGGCATTTCAAAGGTTAAAAAGAATTCCGTTCTTGTTGTCACGTTTGAAATAAAAGCTTTTAAGGGTATTCAGTCAGAAAAAAAGGGGAAAAAGAAATGAAAAAAATATTCGCAGTAACAAAAATGCCAATACTGAGACTTGAACTCGGGGCTTTCGAACTGGTAAGCAAGAGCGTTAACCATTAGACCACCGTGGCTCTCTGTTACCAAATACAAAGGGCGCGTTCTCGGATGATTACCGTTCTTTGTGTAAAAGGTGCGAACTGAACAAAGGCTATAAATCCATATGTGCATATGTCCAGGACAACATTAACGGCAACGACTGTATATATATATATATATATATATATACTAAGGATTCGGAGTATTTAAATTCTTGGTTGATTCATATTTCGCTCTACAATACTGTTTCGTGGGGACCAAAGTCCTCACTCGTCATATATATACAGAGCTGTAGCAATAAAGCGATGAATCACTCCTGAAGTCAAGAACCATTTTATAAGAATATATATATGTATATATATATAAAGTATGAACCTGTTTTACATAAGAAAGCCATGTTGCAGGGACGAATAAGAAAATAGAATGTCATATATAAAAACAAATTACATATGGTTAAAATAACTCGATTTCGTAAGGTTAAAAATGAAATTATTTAAATTAGTTGATAGCTTATTTTATCCACTGAATAAGGATGTATCCGCTGGATAAAGTTATCCACCCTTTGAACAACCGGGCCCTGCGGACTAAGAATGCGGATGCCGTATTTAAGGTTTTACCACAGCACACAATCTTGGATCGAAATTGTAAACAAAAATAAAATCGAGGTAAAAAGCTAATAAATCGTTAGAAAAAGTGTCTCTGCATCTGTCAAACTCTATTGCACGCCATTCAATAACTAATATCGGTGGGTTGACGACTATCTTAAGTTGCGCTTACAGCTATTTCCAGTTGAGCACGCCGCGCGCCAGTTTTGTTGTGTTCCAGACATCATGCACCAGTCCATTCCAGCGGTGTTTAATTTGTATTGTTGAATCACACAGCGGTCAAACGTCTGCGCATGCGTCAAAAGTCTTGCAACAACAACATATTCCAAAACAAATTCAAAGCGAGCAGGCGGCCGTCATTGTTCACACTCACAGTTTGAAGTTTGTTCAATTTCCCGTCGACTGTGAAAATAAAAAGCTTAACTTTCACGTATTTTTCTTAACTTTTTGGGGTAGAAGTTCACAAGCCGAGTTCTTTTTGAAACGCCGAGTTGCTGTAATATGTTTTAAGGCAAATTTTGCGCGGGAAATTCGCGTGGCCACCCACCAGACTGACCGCGTAATACGCACGCGTAGACGTTTGACCGCTGTGTGTTGTTGGAAAAGCCAATGTTGTGGCTCGTTTCGAGCGGTACAGGCTGGCTCCTTTTCCTCTCCACTGACAAACGAGGGAGGAACCCCTGCCACAATCCGAACGGTTCTCTGTTGAGCATGCGCGCCTTTCTCTGTGTTCACAGACTAATCAATCAACGAATTCGAATTTAGGGTTTCCCTAAAAACAAGAACTTTGAAATATTTAACAATTGACTGAACGCGTTCAATATACAGAGAAGAAACATGTTATTACTATCGATAGACCATGTACATTATTATATGTACAATTCCTATTACAGTACTAAAGAGTACCAGGTCCTTAGCTGAGACAAAGCAAACGGAAAGTAGAGATAGACTCGTAGCAGCTTTACTTCGACTTAACTCGTGCTCGATTCAATTTGAGAGGCCTACAATTTGACGTTTCTATTCGAATATACACTCGCATTTTCCTCGGTTCCTAATTTGTGAATATCTCTGGAACGAGATGAGATATCAGATCGACTTAATTTGCGAGTCATATATACTTTAAGACCCTGTGTGTTGGTTAACTCGGGTCTGAAATTGAGTACACGACGTACCTTCCCTGTGTCAGGCCGGTATAGCTATACCACAGAGCTAACCGATAGATGGTCATTAGTGTTTGATACGGGACTAGGAAAAAAGACCAAACTTAAGTTGAAAATATTGATTAACTTTAAAATATCAGACGCCATCAACGAACTCTTAAAAAAGGTAACATTTGACTAATGAGAGCGGAACGCGGCCACGACATTAAAAACATTCACATGACACAAACAGTAATCTAGAAAACGGTTCATCAAAGTAAGCTTTCCACAATTTAACACCATTAATAGCTGTAAAGAGATCAAGATTAATCCAGAATTGCTTTGCTTTAGCAACCAAATAATTAGGGGTCGTGTTGCTACGTTCTCGCCATTGTCAGCCAAGCTGCCCACTCTCTTAAGTATGTTAACATACAGGATATTACCAGCAACAAACATACAATTATTTGGTGTGTTTTTATTTGGTTGGGGCTTTCTGATGCCGTAATGCTGATATTGGTCGATATATTAGAAAGCAAACATCCTGCTATACATACTAATGAAACAGGTACCTTCTGTATATAACGGCAGAGCAGCACTGGGATCCAACAGAACAGCCACTTGTCAAAGAGAGAAGAGCCACTACACCTAACCAGCATAAAGCTATTTTTCGCACTTTTTATGGTCGCTTTCTTGATGCAAATGGTCATGACTTTGTCATTTCCTCAAACGAAAAATCTCTACTGCTGTAGTAAGGGAACCTGCCCGAAAGGTTGCGCTTCAGAGGGGAGTAAAATCAGATGCCGATTAACGTACTACGCAATATTTCCTCAAAACAAAAAAGAGGAAGTCCATCTTCTTTCCTCCGCGCGCCGTACAGATACAAGAAAAAAGGACGTCATCATGTTCCACAAGTGTTCGGGCAATTTAGTCAACTGATTGGTGCAAAATTCAGTTGGCTTCACTTCATAAAACCCTTAATATTTTGAAATTTCGTTAAGTATAGTTACGACTATAGTCTTGTTAATTAAGTCTCGATTCTTAGAAAGTTTGGACAAATATTTACCTTATTATAGGAAATTAACAATGCACTTTATTAACGCGATTTTACAAAATTCGCGTTAATTTAATGTATCTTAATTAATGTCGATGTAAATTTAATGCACGCTATTTTACAACATTGTTATTTTAAAGCACCTTTATTTCATTTCAAAACCTTATTAGTTCATGACTCCTCTATTGGCTCTTCAGAGTCACTATTGCGGTTTGGTTTCCGTCAATCAAACGAGTGAGCAGCTCTTGGTGATTTCACCGTGAGGCTTTGAAAGATCTTTTGAATTGATAGGGTCTAGTTAGGCTTCAAACCCAAATTTTCGGCTTTAAAAAAAACTTGGAAACATCCGTGCACTTGTCTTGGAAGGTTTTATTGACGGAAGCCAAAACGCAGTTTGGCGTTCAGAAATGTAAAGTGCGAGTTTGCAGAATTATGAAAATCGCAGTAAATAAAGCAAGATGCTTATCGAAAAATTCGCGTTAATTTAATGCATGTAAACCTAACTTTTGAAAAATTCGCGTTAATTTAGTGTAACGTTAATTTTTTTCGCGTTGTCAACGTGCATTGTTAATTTCCTATAATAAGGTAATGTGAGTTTGCCATAGTTATGACGCTGCATGCATGACTTGATTCAGAGTCAGTAAAATTGAGTTATTGTGATCATGAAATTAAACTGTTAGAGCGGTTTTCAATTGAGTGTAGTAAAACCAAACGCAAATTACCCACAGCCAGCCAATCATAGGAGCGAGTAATCACAAGTAACTCATAAATGGCTTCCCTGTGAGCCAACGACAAATCAAAGCAAAACCAAAACCAATTTGCGTTTGGTTTTACTTTGGATCCTGATTGGTTGGTTTACTTTCTCAGCCAATAGGAGAGCTTAGTAAACG
This sequence comes from Actinernus sp. WN-2022, assembly GCA_030867875.1. NCBI lineage: Eukaryota > Metazoa > Cnidaria > Anthozoa > Actiniaria > Actinernidae > Actinernus > Actinernus sp. WN-2022. The sequence goes on from JAOWCC010001589.1 coordinate 60,928,235, forward strand.
CAAAACCAAAACACTTCCGACACTCAATTGAAATCCGCTCTAAGAGGAATCCGCCATACCGAAAAATATGGCGGTTTTTACCCACAATCCTTTGCACGCGAAAATCGTTAAATACGTTATGAATCGCTATATAGAAAGAAAACAAGCCAGTACAAGTGCTGTTGCCAATACACTGTCATTTTAGAGAATAGAGGATTTCTACATGTTATTTCGACTGTTTTAGCTTCGCAAGGGATTGTGGTCATATGTATGGGCGCCATCTTTTTCGGTACGATGGATTGTCCTTATAACAGAAAACAGAGCCGGAAGAAAGGGGAAAATCGGGCTGAACATTTGAAATGTAACCGATATGTTGCTTGGTTACGAACCACACAGCGGTCAAACGTCTGCGCATGCGTCAAAAGTCTTGCAACAACAACATATTCCAAAGCAAATTCAAAGCGAGCCGGCGGCCGTCACTGTTCACACACCCGTTTTTAAACCTTGAGAACTTTTTTGGTAAATTACGATTTTTTTTGGTAAACTCACAGTTTGAAGTTTGTTCAATTTCCTGTCGACTGTGAAAATAAAAAGCTTAATTTCACGTATTTTTCTTAACTTTTGGGGGTAGAAGTTCACTGTAATATGTTTTAAGGTAATTGCGCGGGAAATTCGCGCGGCCGCCCACCAGACTGACCGTAATACGCACGCGCAGACGTTTGACCGCTGTGTGGTTACGGACATGGTTTAAAAGGGGAAGCAGAACACATAAAATAACCAAGTGCAGGACTGAAGGGCCCGTGGGGGTCATTGTATTTGGTAGTCGGGGGTGCCCATCGTATTTTTAGGAGTTAAAATAGCGCTTCGGTATTTTTAGGGGTTACTTAGGTCCTCGGGCGGTTAAAGCAATTATGCTCGCGTGAATAAATTCAAAACAGCTCGATTGCCACGTGAGAAAATTTGCTATTACCTGCCAGTTATTCGATCGACCGAGCAGTGATGGGCGGGCGACACATTCCGGAAACACGAGGATATAAGGTATTAGTTAACTAGTGCATTTTCTAGGTGAGGTATTTTTGGGGGTATTTTCCAGTTTTTTCTGACGAGCATACAACAACAATAACAACATCTTATTTGGACCCGTACACAATTTAGTGCGTTTTGGGTTTTCACAAGAGACCATCACTTGGTTTTCACCAACTATACTTTACATGGCGTGAACGCGATGGTAAATAGCTAATAACTAAGAACGAGCAAAATATGAGGTAGTTCAGTTCAGTTACTAAGAGTTAGAAGCAGGCAATACTCTTATTTGGTTAATATTTTGTTCCTAATGACGAGGCAGTCATGTAGGTATTTATCTTGTTTGGAGGATTCATGATAAGTTTGAAAACCTCATTTTCATTCATTGTGCTGGCAAACCTTTTCATCCCAAACCACCCCCCTCCCCCTCCCTCTCGGGATTGGTCTCGGTATTTAACATTTTAAGCCATCACATCGAACTAAACAACATGTTGGCTTTTCTTTAGCTTCACAGAAGCCTTTCCAGAGATGTGCAACTCGCTAGCTATCGAAACGAGCCTGAAAGTCGGGACATCTTCAGGGACCTGCGAGTTCTTCCTCAGCCAAGGGGCGATTAAGCATCAGTCAAAGCTACAGAAGACTGCATGCTACAGAAGACTGCATGCTACATGAAGACTGCATGCTACATGAAGACTGCATGCTACAGAAGACTGCATGTTACATGAAGAATGTATGCTACAAAAGACTGCTTGCTACATGAAGACTGCATGCTACAGAAGACTGCATGCTACATGAAGACTGCATGCTACAGAAGACTGCATGCATGCTACATGAAGACTGCATGCTGTTAACATGAAAGCTGACTCTTTCATGACGGCGGACTACGGAATGCGAATGCCATTTTAAAGATTTTAAAATAACACACAACCTTGGATCGAAATTGTAAACAGAAACAATGTTGTAATTTGTAGAGTAGAGGAAAAAACGAATAAATCATTGAAAAAGATGTCTCTACATCTGTAAACTCGAAAGCCAGTCAATAATCAATAACGAAAATTATACCCAAAAAAAAAAGATAAAAACACAAAATAACTGATAGAATAAGAGATATCAATGCAAAAGGTTTAGAAAAGAAAATAAGAACGGAAAAAAGCACAAGGAACAACGGCTGTTTCACCAGCATGCTTTGCGCGCCTAGTCCAACCATATTATCATTGCATGACCTTTTATTTTCCCAATGTTGTGAAAATTACACTTTTCACAAATATCTCGAAACCGAGGTTTTTGTCGAGATTATGACGTAAATGTACTCTAACATAGTATACCCGTATTTCTGGCACATATTTGATAAAGGAAGGTGCAGAGAAAGGGGAAAAACAGCAGTATTATGCCAGTGATTTTAGTGACAAGGTTGCAAATTTAGTTCGCGCGAGCTGCTGCAATTTTGGAACAAAGAGCTTGCGCTTTACGACTACTTGATGAAGAGCGCGCAAATGAATACAAAAAAAACGAAGCTAAACCTTTTATTAATTTTGTTTGTTCGAATTTTTGCTTCCGTGTTATTAAAAGTAAATCATTTAGTTTCGAGCGCAATTCGGAGTTAATTCAAACGAATGAGGTTTCTCAGAGTTCCTAAATTGCATGAGTCTGATCACAGGTAACCCAAGCTCTGTAAGTGGCTTTATTTACTAACATTTGTATGGATTTTTTTTAGTCACTAATATTGAATAAAAAGCGACAATACTTACAGCGTGTGTTTATTTGTCCATGGGCTGTCTCTAGTTGCAATTTCAGCGTTTTTCGGCAAGTTTTGACCCCAGCAGTTCTGCTAACTGTATACCAAGGAAAGCTAGGAGACGAAGGATTTCAACCAGTCGAACTCTCGCCACTTTTATACCCCAAAAATCCCAAACAATCGCATCTTGCCTTCGCCACTGCATCGCCCAGTAAATATTAAAGCATTTTCAGTCAGTAGATCCGAAATAACCTTCATTCCCGAGCAGCTAGCCGCCCAATAACTCCACCAAATCACCCGTTTGCAGCCATTTTGATACGTGTCGATTGAAATACGAACAAACCGAAACCGTTGGCACGCGGTCAGGCCTGGGTGCTAACCAAACAAACTCCCTAGTGGGCAAGCCTAGGTCAAAAATGCTCAACCAAAGGCAGTTCCGTATGATGGGGTGGGGGAAGGTTTGGTAATAATATTGTGGCGTTGGTAGCCAATCAGCGAAACGAAAACGAAAGCTGAGGGAATGACCCGCGAAGGGGAAAATCCGCACAGTTTGAAATGTGGTTTGAACAGTTTCTGACGACTTTTTCGCTCAGTTCATAATTTTTCGCTCGTCTTCATCAACTGTAATGAAAATGTTTTTCGTACTCTTCACAATTTCCCGTTGTATCAGAGGATTTTCAAGGACATACAGCCTGTAGGAGCCATGGAAAAGTACCGTATAAAGTCATAAAAAGTCATCTGCGTGAAATTAACGTGGGCGTTTAATTTATAAACTCTAACTTCATTCAAACGTGTTCAGGTTGGCAGACAAACAAATTGAAATCCTTCGTAACAGGGCAAGCGGGAAGCGGCAAATCATTTCATGTGAAAAACATCTACAGGAGTTTGTCTGGAAAAGGAAAAAATGTGCTACCTACGCCACAATATTATTACCAAACCTTTCCCCCACCCCATCATAGTGAACTGCCTTTGGTTGAGCATTTTTGACCTAGGCTTGCCCACTAGGGAGTTTGTTTGGTTAGCGCCCAGGCCTGACCGCGTACCAACGGTTTCGGTTTGTTCGTATTTCAATCGACACGTATCAAAATGGCTCCAAACGAGTGATTTGGTGGTTATTGGGCGGCTAGCTGCTCGAGAATGAAGGTTATTTCGTATCTACTGACTGAAAATGCTTTAATATTTACTGGGCGATGCAGTGGCGAAGGCAAGATGCGATTGTTTGGGATTTTCGGGGTATAAAAGTGGCGAGAGTTCGACTGGTTGAAATCCTTCGTCTCCTACCTTTCCTTGGTATACAGTTAGCAGAACTGCTGGGGTCAAAACTTGCCGAAAAACGCTGAAATTGCAACTAGAGACAGCCCATGGACAAATAAACACATGCTGTAAGTATTGTCGCTTTTTATTCAATATTAGCAGAAGTCCATAACCAGAAGTGTCCATCTGTATTGGGGTAGCGGCCCATCAGTTTACAGAGTAGTCTATTTTTAGAAATGCTAATCTCAAATTTCGCGGGGAAAATCAATGGCGGACATTGCCATTGGGCCGGGTCAGATGCGAGAGTCATGGCTCCGGGGGGGCACTCATGTACACGACGTAAATGTGATGTACGGCGGTACCGGATAAAGGTTTGAGCCCAATTTGGCAAACTAAGTCTTGTTTTGGAGCAAATCAACTATCAATTCGGGTTGATTTTCATAAATTTTATTGGAAATTCTGGTTAATAAAAACACCTTAATTACATTATATTTTGCAAACTTGGTCAGGCTCTGAAGACGGTACCTCACATACTTCCCCTTTATTATGCAAGCAGTGCCCCCCGGTTTGAAGCTCAGTACATACAGGTCGCCAAGCGGTGCTACAAACTACAAAGCTAAGTACGGTGGCAAATGTCGGGCTTTTGACGACTAAAATTGAAGATATTGGAATTGTAATGAAACGAAATGTATAGACTGATCATCTGTGCCTCTGCTAATGGATCTTGGGGTGATTGAAGAAAGTTAAAAGCGATTTTCAAGTCTTCAAGTGTTGACTAGTGACGAGTATAAAAGTTTGAATTATGAATGAAAACGGAACCGAACATTCACATTCATCTGGCCAGGAACAACTGACATTATACAAAGACAAAATTAAATCAAAGTAAGCCAAGTTTACTTTTACTTTTTTTATTTAATTGTTTTGTTTTTAATCCATTGAAATCGGCCTTTGAAACTCGGTCGCATATGACCCGTTGCCGTGAGGCAGTTGATTCAAATCTTCTAATAATCTTGTTCACTGGTTGCCTGAAGAAAAAACCCTTGTTTGTACTAATTTTAAGAACTGGAATTTCATTTCCAGCTGCGATAGTTGCGTTCAGATTTCTAGTTTTCGATTGTAAAGTTTATTCTTGGAGATGTATAACAGTTAGTGTCTTTAATAAAACAGCAAAGTGACAACTGTTTCATTGTTTGATTGTGATTCATGAACTGCCTGAAATCAAACTTCGCTTCTTGCTAGTGTTAAGTGTAGCAGAAATTGACTTTTTTCACAGTTTATAGCTATCTTCTTTCAGTTCCAGTCGATTATTAAGCCTTGCTTGGAGATTTGCCGGGCTGTTCTTTTATCTGCCAAACGCAAATTACTTTCAGGATTTTCAAATATTCACTTGAGCTCAACTCAAAGACAAAGTAAACAAATTCGGTGCACTTAATTACTCTTGAGAGAACATGTGATTGTCTTTTTCAGTGCATTTCTTAAGTCCTATTATAAACAAAAATAGCATGATTTGTATGTGATATTTATCACTTGCTGTATTTATGCCAAATATCACTACAAAAATCTGTGTTTATGAACCAAAAGACAAAACTTAGCTTCGTTCTGTATACATCACACAAGTGCTGTAAACACGAAGTCTGAAACGGACGAAACGGGAAAATAAAAGGTTACAAAGGAACCACATGTTCTGGTTTATAATGGTCTTTCCTGAACATGTGGTGCTCACCAGTTCTTGCCTGTTATAAATGAGAAATAGCTGATTATCAAGAAGTTTCTACACTAGCAAGTAGCATTCGCTCGCATTGTCCGCCAAAATTTTGTACAATATTACAAACAAAGGAAATCGCTGTATTAGCCAATCAGGTACTGCTGATAAATTTTCGAAGAATATGATTGGCTGCGAGATGGCGGGAAAAGCTTTCTATAAATAGACTACTCTGTAAACTGATGGGCCAAACCCTATAGTGAGAGATGGACACTTCTGGTTATGGACTTCTGATATTAGTGACTAAAAAAAATCCATACAAATGTTAGTAAATAAAGCCACTTACAGAGCTTGGGTTACCTGTGGTCTGATAACTGAATGTAAACAAAACTTAATCAACATTGCTATGTACTGATACGACCGCTACCCTTCATTCCTATTTAATTATTTATTATGAACTATTGATTATTATCATTTTCGTTATGTATAATCTTGGTGTAAAGCAACTAAGCATCACCAAGTAATAAGCAGAAACAGGGTAGTTGTACGAAGAAAGGGTTTGGCGCGTTATTTTCCCACGGCTATATCTTTCTCAATCATGGAGAGTCCTTTTTTACAGTTCCAGCGCCATATTGGAATAGTAACCGCGCAAGCATGAGAACGAGGCTGGCGGAAAAGGTTCAAACAGGTGTTTAGTAGTGTTTTAAGTCGGAAAAGACTTCTTTCAGAATGGTCACAATACCCAAATATAGGGAAATCGCGACATTAGGTGGCGGCTATTAAAAGATCTTAGAGAAATTTTAAGATCAGTACCATTCGGAGAATGTTTATTACTTATACGTTGTGTACTACGATCTAATGCGACTGGCGACTCGGAAACATCGAGATTCTTGGGAAACAAAACTCGGATCAATCCTGGTTTCTGGAAAACCCCACCCCTCCCCCACACTTCACCTTAACCTTTAATGGTTAATCATTAATAGAACGATGCATATCCAAGGGAGGGGTGGGTGGGTAGTTTCCCAAAACCGGGATTGAGCCCAAAACTCATTGTACTCTATTCTCTGAACCGAATACAAACCATTTACAAACTACTTTCCATTATCACCAGTACACACCCGAGTTACAGGATTGGACATCTCATTTTATTGAATGAACAACAGTTTGGTGATAAAGAAAGAGCCCAAGTTTAAGATATTAATACTACGAGAAACTGAAAGTAAGGAACGTAGACTGTCTTTGACATAGCCATCTCTAGCTCGATCGGATTTCCATCTACCATGACCGCTTAAATAACCTAGCTATCGCTGATCCCGGCATTAGCGGCAGCTGACGCGCCACCCGACCTAAAACTGTGCAGTCCAAAAGAACCTGTGGGATACCCTATTTCCTTAATTGCGTCAAATACTATTGTTCTGGCGCGCGAGTAGATTAAAGGCGAATCCCGTAGGGTGTACTAGTTACTATATATGCTTGCAATAATAGAGATTATGAAAAAATGGTAACTCGGAGGACAAACATATTTTAGCCTTATCAGTATACCTAGAGTAAATTGCCGGTTTTGGTTAAAAACACTCTTGAACCATCTCTGTATACGTCCGTTTTACTTTTAGAAATAAATAACACTACGTGACTATTATATATTATAGAATTCAACATCACAGCAGCGTAAAGCTGCCAGCTCATTCTAACGCATGACTGTCGGAAGTGTTTTGGTTTTGCGTTTACTAAGCTCTCCTATTGGCTGAGAAAATAAACCAACCAATCAGATTCCAAAGTAAAACCAAACGCAAAATGGTTTTGGTTTACTAAGTATGGGTTAAACAATGAACGCGAGTGGTTTATGGAATTTAGAGTGTCGCGCATTTGATCGGAACGCCACGAGAGGCGAAGCCAAGAGTGGCGTTCTATCTTAAATGCGAGACACTCTAAATTCCATAAACCACTCGCGTTCATTGTTTAACCCATACTTAGTAGTTTATGTCGTAGAATCAGGTGCTGTTGCAGTAGTATCATATTTGTTCTTCGTTATGTTAATTAGTTAATCATTTTCCATAGTGGCTTTCTACATAGTTCTTATTATGCATAGTGAAGTGCTGTATAATATTTCACTGGTGAGGTTGTAAAACAAAAAAACAAAAAAGGCCTCACCGGTGGAATACTATATAGTACTTCACTATACATAATTAAAATCTTTTTACCCCACAATTACCCTGTGCTTCAGAGCCCACGCCACTTGCCTCATTGAGACACTATGGAACTATGGAACTATGGAACACTAAAATATTGGCTGAGTGGGTGTGACCATATTCCCAGAGTCTCAGGACTATAAAATAATGAATAATAATAATAATAATAATAATGGCCATATTTCTATAGCGCCATATCACCACAGTCTCATGGCGCTTTACATATTACTGACACATATCCCGTCAGTGAATTAGTTCGGACTGCTTTACGGCGCTAATAGTTGCCACGCAGTTTACAATGTTGAGTGTGTGGTTAGTGCAATGGCCAGGCTGCTGTACCGGGTGACAATCCCCTGCTCTTTTTCGAGTAGTACAACAGGTTCTTTCACGTCCCCTTCAAATACTGATTAGAAGTAGAAGGAGACAAGGCCAACGGGTTATAAACGTCCCTGCATGCCCAAGGACGCGGCCGGGATTCGAACCTCCGACCTCCCGCACTCTAGACCGTGCTCTACCAACTGAGCTAACCAGTAAGGCGGTATAGAACCGGTCAGTCTTATTATTGAGCGCATTGTGAGACGCTATGTAAACATAGTATATGCATCTTTGACACGCCAGTCATTATAATTAACGACTCTACTTAGCTAGTCTGCTCTCTCGTTAAGGGATCTAGGAATCCATTCGACATCAATATGAATATCGTTTTCTTTCGCCAAAAAAAATATATCTAATGCTAGTGTTTGCAATTCACTTGCTGCTTCCGGACTTTCCTCTGAGAAATTGAACAAGGCTTCGCAAGACTTTTTTTCCAACTTTTTATTGTCATTTTAATAAATATACAATTTCACATTACGTATAGTAACATTTTAAACAATAAAAAAATACGTTTATAATTACGTGCCATACGTATATACCTAAAACTACACATCTCTATAATTTATTTAATCACGAAAGGGCTTTCAATAAACTTGTCCCATTTTTAAAATAATGTTCTAAATCTAAACCTTTTGATTTTGCTATTTTTAATTCAATTTTTTCTGCTTAAACAAAAAAAGTTTTGAAACATTTTTAATGTTGGAACTTTCTTAACCTTTCTTGCTCTATACAATACAAGCTTAAAATCCAGAATAATCCAGTTTACAAATGCATCTCCATCAATGCCTAAAATAATATTAGCCACATTTGATTCAGGAAGAAAAATATCAAAATTTAACAGCCAATTATTAATGTCTAAGTATAATTTTTTTGACTCGAAACAATCAACAAAAACATCTAGTCTCCACCAAATTAAAACGATGCAAGTCATAATTCAAATAAAGACAGTTGTTTGAATTGGAAAATTCTTGTATAAGTGACTATTGAAGGACTGTAAATCCTTTGATATATTTCTGACCAATTCAAAGCAGTAACTTAAAAACGTACCTGCCCTTTTTGCTATGTTATCTTGTGATGTAGGATTTTTAAATTTGGCTCACCTACTAAACAATTATAAATGTGTTTATTCTGGATTTTCTCGATTTCAAATTCTCTATTGCACAAGACCACCCTATTAGGATAACTATTTTCTTTATTTACTACTTCCGCCTGTTTAATGGCATAGAATGAATAATTCTCAACCAAAGAAAATAGTCATGGCGAACAATTTCGTACTGTCAGCGGTTGTCATTGCGGGCGCGTACGTGAAAATCTATTTTTAAAAAGAAAGCCGTTGATGAGTGTTTATAGATTGAGGAGAGGTTACATGGACATCGACAGTCAAAATGGCGGACGAGCTGCTGTTTTCAACGTCCTGCGCGAAGGGAAATGTAACAGCTGAACGAGTCGGGTCTGTCCCTTTAAACTTTGTAGGTTTGGGAAGGAGACTTTTGGCGTTAAAATGTAGTTATTTACAGGACGTTTGGAACCACCAAAGCAAGTATTTCAACTCGTTTTTCTGGCGTTAGAATCTACTTTGGTATCTGCAGAACAGATTCAAACTTGTGGACCTCAAACATGAACTACTCGGAAGTCTTTGTGATTGAGCTTTCTGACTGGCCTTTACAGTATTTAACAGAAGATGTATGGCGGCTCTAGCTAATTTGGGTCGTTTTTTAGCAGAGCATCGGGAACCGGTCTAATCATCCACAATTTGTTAGCAATCATAGTCGAGGGCAGGAGCAGGCATGATAACTGAATTTAAAACTTGTGGACCTCAAGAAATATAAATATTAAAGCAGCAAATTGGAAAATTGCGAAAAGGTAAGCCTTGTCTTCACTGTTTTCACTAATTTTGGAACGACGTGTAATGCATTCTACGCATGCGCGGCGGCCATGATGTACGATATTGTTCGCCATGTTTCACATTTAAGACCTTTAGCCTTTTAATAAACATACTCCAATGAAAAGAAGAGATTCTCATCACATAAATCCATAACAAAATTAACATTACACTCATGAAATAAACATACTCCCATGAAAAGGAGAGATTATTACACTCATGAAATGCACGGACAAAAATAGATTTTCCATCAATCCTAATAAATTTATTGTTCCATGTACATTGTCGAAGTACATCTTCTGGATTAGGTGTCCCGGCATGGTGAAACAAATCCCCCAATTCCTTAAAACATTTACATAATATTGAGAGAGACTACACATAATTATATTAGTATCAAAATTAAGTTGTATTGCTTTCGGTCCCCCTATGACATCTAATTGAGATAAAAACGTACCAAACATCGAAGACATTTCATCTGAATATAAGCATCTAAATAGCGAACTTAACACAAGAAGAGAAATCCGGAAGCCTTAAGCCGCCCACCTCATATTCTCCAATTAATGTAGAATAATTAATTTTGGATTTCCTACCATTCCATATAAAATCAGTAATAGAATTCTCAGACTCTATATTTTTAATAAAATCGTCAGGTACATATAGCTTAAAACACGCATACAATAGCTTATAAATAGCCAAAGAACGAACAACCTGATTTTTTTCATATAACGTCAAACTACGCGTTCGCCAAATTGATAAAGTGGATTTGAAGCCAGCTAAAATACGCTGAAAATTATTTTAAAAATGAAAAACGTTATTATATGAATATAGTTTTCTTTCGCAATAAAGAAAATGTATAATGCTAGTTTTTGTAAACGACTTTTGTTGCTTCCGGAATGAACGATGTATGACAAAGCTTGGTTAGCAGTATACCATTTAACGACGTTTTCTCTGAGAAATTGAACAAGACTTCGCAAGCCATGAAAGATAGCCATAAAGCTCTCCCCAAGTGGCACTGTAGCATTTCGATGCTATCTCAAATTCTTATGTGATACCAGTGTATCATTCATTAGAATAAACGATGCCCAAGCGACGTCACTGATAAACAACTCTAGTTGGAACCCGAGCAGCAATAAACAATGATCTTTTGTTCAATCTGTGTAGATTGTTTTTCCAAAAAAATTCAAATATTAGCGCAAGTGTTCATTTTCTACATCTTGAAGGAGGCTGAAATTTATAACGAAACGTGATTTCCACTCGTTTTTTTCGATCACTGGGATCGTTCCCGAATTCTTACCCATGTCCTGAAGTGACCGAGTGAAAGTGCCGACGCCGGCCTGGAACTACTGAGGAATCGGGCCATTTACTACTATATTTGATTCCATTACTTTTAACAACAACAACGCAATCTGGTAAGTCAGTTTTGTGTGTGTTTTACTTACAAATGTCGGTTCAAATTTAATATTTCACCACGACTGGCCACGTGCGTTTAAGAGTGCCAGTTAACCCCTAATCCTTTCTTGAAATGTGAGAACTTTCCATCCAAAGTCCTCCTAGAAAAACTCAACATCTTGCCATTTTCATCGAAGAAACTTTTGGTTTCAGCAAAACTTCGCACGCGTTTTGGCCACTCATGAGTCATGTGGTGTTGGTCGTGTCGAATAGATCTCTGGGTAAAAAACGTCCTTCGGCTCCAACAAGGGCGCCAGTTGAAATATCCTGAGCCTGTTGGAAGGCTTTCCCACGAATTAAGTTAAGTAAAACATTAAGCTGCTTACATTTGAGAGATGGGACTCCAAATCTGAGAGAAATTTCATCTCGGATCTCCATCTGGTTTTCACTGTGTTAAGTTGTGTAAATAAATTAAGTGACCAGCAGTGTCCCGAGCGATATCGAATCTGATTGGTTGACCCTGTCACGTGTTGCTCCAACTCGCAACATGGAAAATAGGGACATGTCACATGACTGGCACAACGTGTCACATGACCAGTACAATCTGATTGGTTGCCGGCGCAAAATCTCGAAACAAAAGAGGAAAAAATGAACATTTTCGATTTCTGACTCGTGCCGGCCAAACTCCAAAGGCCTGGCCCGAGTAATTAACTTCTTTCCTGAAATAACGCTCAACCGCTCGATCGCTTCTCTTTGACTACATTCACTCTTTTCACCTGGTGGCCACCTTGAATTCAAAGCGAGGCAATCCTTTGTGTTTGCCAGGTTAGCCTCGTTTTCGCTATCCCTCACTAAAAGTCTAACCTGGCAAATACAAAGGATTGACTCGCTTTGAATCCAAGATTGCCACCAAGTGAAGAGTGAATTCAGTTCTAAGGAGGAATGACGGTGCAACATTTCAGACATTTCGTGACACGTACATGACAGCAATGACAGCTTTGGTAACTATTGACAGGAGCCCATAACCAGGAGCGTCCATATGTCCTTTTCACTCTTCTTAATATTTATGCGCATATCTAATTCACTACTCTAAAACGATCCCCGCATCGAGGATGCCGCAACGTGCATCCTAGTTCGAAAGGACAATTCAGGATGTTTTCTTTTATCTCCAACGCATAGAGGAACACAGAAATGTTCCGTCCGCGAACCCATTTTGCTTTTCAGCTAAGCAACGATGCGGGGATAGCCTCGTTTTCGAGTAGCTAATTATATGCGCATAAATATTAAGAAGAGTCAATACAGGTGTCACAGCGTTTTTACAAGTTGGGCTATTTTTAGATTATTTCCCCCGCCAATTAATGGTTGCACGTGGCGGAACAAAGATGTCTCATTAGCTACTTTTGTTCTACCAAACAACGTGGCTGCTACGCTTTTGTGATTTGATTCCCTTAGGAACAAGAGGCCCTGAGTGGCCTTAACTCGGGCCACCTAGGAATAGGTGAATACATGTAGTTCTAGCAAATTTTTGTATCATACATGGTTTGTGCTAGGGGAGCTGGATAATTATTGATTCACTACTGATGCTTGTGATAATTGAAGAGCTGTGCGCAAAAATGGTGTAAGTGACTCTTTATCACATTCTAAGTTCTCCATCAATTTCTTTGTTTTATAAGGGGGAATTTAGAATGTAATCAATAATCACTTATGCCCTTTTTGCACACAGCCCTTCAATTTATAAATAATGGATGACCTATTGCAGGAATGCAATCATATGATTGTACTAGATGCAAACAAAATCTTAATTCGTATATTTAAAGGCACTTGTATGAGATCGGTAGTGTTATTAGCAAAACCAGTTTGTAAATGCTACTTCGATCTTTCTAAAACAGCATTTTTAAAGATAGCTTGCCATCCAGCATCCATGGCAACATCTTTCCCATGGAGATCACACGCTCAATTCATTCGTTAACAAAATATTATACCAGCACATGACTATTTCCTGTAAAAGGCCTATTACAACTGCTCCCAGTAATTATGATAAATCAACTTCACATAACAGTCTCTGAACTTATTAAAACTTGCTCAAAAATATTACAATATTAATTGGTTTTTTTTGGGTGTATTTTAGAAAACTATTCGTTTTAGCAGCATTACCAACCCATACTTTTCAACATTTGTAGCTTTTCAGTAGGATTCATGGACTAATAATATTATTTCTAACTTCACCGTCCAAGCACAGGTGCTATTGTATGTAGCATACATGTACATGTAACGTTTCCTTTAGCTAATAGTAATAGCTTATTTAAAATTAAATATCCCTTCTGAATATTTAAGGTGTGTCATTCTAAATGTGAAATAAAGCTGCATGCAAGTTTTATTTCGAGTAGAGTGGTGACTTTTCAAATATTAGTGATCATGTTCATTTTCTACATCTTGAAGGAGACTGAAATTTATAACGATACATGATTTTGTCTTGGAGTCTGGGTTCACCTATCCTGGACATCTCACATTCAGACTATAACTTCTAAGATTGGTGTTATTAATAAATCCCATCAATTCTTCTCTTGTGATACTCTCCACATTCTGTATAATTCTCTTGTATTACCTTATCTACAATATGGAAACCTTATATGGGCATCAACTTAACCTACACATATTCACCCTATTTTGCTCTTACACTGAGAAAAAAGTAGTCAGAATTATTACCCATTCATCCTCGCATGCCAACACACAACCATTATTCAATAAGCTTAAAGTGTTAACTGTTTCAAATATCTACAAGTTTCAGATCTCGTTTCATTTTCTCCCATATTAATAAACTATTACAGTGTTCCACTGTCCTCCTTATTCAAATTCAACCAGGATTACCATCAACACTTTACAAGACACCAGTCTGACATGCATCACCACTTTCACAAATACAAACACTAATACTATTAAATCCCAAGGACCCAACATATGGAATGACATTCCCTTATTCCTTCATGAATCTCTACAACCTGTACATGTAATTTAGGTTAGCTGTGTAATTTAGTTTAGCCTGATTAATTCCTGTTTATACATTCTTCTCTCGTATGTTTTTTTTTTTTTTTTTTTGTCTTCTCAGTCTGCAGTATAAGAACATTTGATCTAGATTAATGACCCTTGTCAAATAAGCCACTGGGTTCGACTTTACATTTATCTATTGTAAGCAAAAAATGTATAGCTCAATAAATGTTCAAATCCCGAATTCTTACTCATGTCATGAAGTGACCGAGTGAAAGTGCCGACGCTGGCCACTTTATTTGATGCCATTACTTTTAACAGAAACCAATATTAAATAACAACACAATCTGGTATTAAAGTAAATGTGTATTTTACTTACAAACGTAATTTCACCACGTGCGTTGAGGAGCGCCAGTTAATGGCGGTTAATCCATAATCCTTTCGTAAAATGTGAGAAATTTCCATCCAAAGGCCTCCTAGAAAAACACAACATCTTGCCATTTCTATAGAAGAAGCCTTTGGTTTCTGCAGCAAATCAACACGCTAAATTCCAATTCGATCTGTGGATTAGCCGGGAGGCTTTGATCAGCTCAGGTCGTCGTGTCGTATATAAAATCTCTGGCCATCTCATCTGGGTAAAAAACGCGGTCCTTCGGCTCCGACAAGAGTGCCAGTTGAAATATCCCGAGCCTGTTGGAGGGCTTTCCCACGAGTGAAGTTAAAAAAAAAAAAAACTGCTTACATTTGAGAGAATTGGGACTTCAAATTTGAGAGAAATTTCCTCGCGGGTCCGCCATCTTGATTTTACTGCGTCAAGTTGTGTGAACAAATTAAGTAACACATGGCCTGGCGATTGTTCACGTGACCAGCACAGTGCAATCTGATTGGTACGGTGGCGAAAAGAACTTCAAAGAAGGTGCAATCTGAGTGGTTGACGCCGCAAAATCTCGACACAAAAAAATAATAAAGGATAAACACTTTCTAAAAATAACCTAACTTGTGAAAACGCTGTGACATAGGCCTAGTATGCGGGATGGACGCTCCTAGTTATAGGCTCCTGCTATTGACCAATCAGTATTTGCCTTTCAGAATGTGAACGGGAAATGAAACAATGCAGGCCCTCGTTTTCCTCTCTCGTGTCAGTTTCCATTTTCGCGCGGCCAAAATTATTTTATCACTTTCTTTGCATTGAAATAACACCGAGGGCCTGTTATTTTCGCAGGCTAATTTAAGTTAGAATCTTGGCAAAGCCATGAACAGTCTGGTTGGTCCGTACTGGGGAAAAAACCTGACCGGAAAAATAAATAGAGGATATTACATGGCCCCGCGGAGATGCGGTCGATGGTTGGTCGATGGTGTGTCGCTTGACAGTCGGCCGACACGTAGGTCCATTTCCCCCTCCTGCTGTTTAAGATGTCGATGGGGTATCGGTGAGATGTTGAAGTGCCACTACGACGAAAATTTACCATTTCGATTTGCCACTTTTTCAGTGTCGATAGGTCAATCAGTATTAGAAATATCAGTATCCCAAATGGGCATGTTAAACCACAAAATTTTAGGAGAGTTTACCGATAATATCCTGGAAGCCGTTTTCAGTATTCAGCGAAAGTGATGTCATACACTTAACACGACAACCTCGTGGCGCGAAATAGTGTGCATAAAAAAGTAGGCAACCTCGCAAAGATCAATATAACTTTCTTCTTATGTACGTGAAGACGTTTTTAGTAGAAATATGCCTGCAGGCGTTGTGTTCTTCAGGCGAGCGTTAAGTATATGACATCGCTTCCGCTGAATAAACCTTTGTTCAAAGCTGAACAAAGGGAACGGCCTCCAGTAATGGCGGACGTTCAGATTCAATATTCGGAGCTCCAAAAATAAGACTTCCTTTCGTTGTATCGAAAAAAATTTTGAACTAGTAATAATATATCAACTCTACTTTATGAATATGCAAAGACATTGATATATCGAAATTTGATCGTAGTGGCACTTTAAGCTTTACAACTCATGAGTGAGCGCAGCGATCGCGCTAACGAGTGAGTTATCACGTTAAACACGAAAAGATAAATTCTGTATCCCCAAGCAGCCATGCATATGTAATGTACCTTTATTCTAATTTTGAAGATCAGCAAAATCACCAAAATTTCCTTAAAAGTTCGTGGTTTTTTTTTCAAACAAAAGTATGTAATGATCGTAAAGCCATATAAACAATAGGAACGGCAGGTTATAGAAAGATCACGAGTTTCAGCAAGTATTTATTCTTGTGCCTATAACCCCCAACATTTAATTTTTTAACATGGATTCTGAAAATAAATAAAAGTGGAAAAAACAGACTTCGACGATTTTAGTGGCGTCAAAAATAGGGAAAACATCCGTTTTGAGCTCCCTGTTTCCAGTTGGAAGTCAGCGCGAGTCTTGGTGAGGGCCTGGAGTTGTGACGTCATTGTGGCATCTTCCTCCTCCAGTTCATAATCCGCTTCCACTTTCGGAGTCTGAACTAGATGAAAGTCATTGTTGACAATATTCGAGAAGTAAAGTTACACCAGAACACGAGTCGTAGAGTGCGAAGTCTGGAATAGAAGACGACGCCTTACTAATATACGTCACGTGTTACTAGTCTCCAGACCCCCAAAGGGAATTGAAATGACGGCCACCTGTTCTGGTTCTCAACTTTGAAAGGCCGTAAAAAATAGTTTTAGCCTCCCATTTTTGCTTTGAGTTCCAAACAATAGTTGAACGTTTAAAAGTATATATATTTTGGGAGTTATGCGCACTTTTAAGCTCCTTTCCTTTGGTTCCGGTAGACTCAGTGTCGCGAGATCAAATGATCAATGCACTTCTGCGTCTACGTATGTTGCTTGTGCTTATGCTTGCTTCGTTAGTGTGATCCAGGCTTTACTGCGTCTGTTGCTTGTGCTTGTGCTTCCGTCGCTAGTGTGAACTAGGGTTTACTGCACCTGCGTATGTTGCTTGCGATTATGCTTGCGTCGCTGGTGTGAACCAGGCTTAAGGATTCAACTTCCCATAGCCTGCTAGCAGAAATCGATAGAGGTAAAAGTTAAAAGGACAGTACGGCAAATCAGTTTGCAATACGAATTTTAATATACTATAAAATGTGAAATACATAGTGTCCTATTACACTGTTCTATTAATTGTCAATCATAAAATTACCATTCATCAAACAAATACATTGGACACGTTGGGATACCTGCGGTACCTATATATGATCAGTAAAATTGAATTTCTTACAAAAATACGGCCTGGGAAGTTTAGAGTAAAATGCGGGAAGGAGGGGGAAGGAGGTGCACTACCTGTACACAAATATATTTTCCCACACACATTCCCATTTGACAATGCTTTCACAAAGTCGCGTTTCCTCTTCCTTTTCCAATAATTAAACGGGCTATGTCAAGATGTTTATAATTTTCGGTAAAATAATCATCTGATTGTTTCTAATTAAGCGAATAATATCATAGAGGACAAGTTAATCGCTAATTTCAACTTCGTAATTTGTAATTTCACATGTGAAATTTCAAACGCCGCCTACGCGCGCTTAAATAATGTTTTCCTGGATCGTAATTTGCCCTCCATAATATTAATGGTAATCAAATAGTGACTCGTGAAATTAGGGATAAATCTCACTTGTGTTTGTCAAAATCTACGTAATAAGCGGCTCGGGAAATTCTTCGATTTTGACAAACACGCGGGAAATTTATCCTTAATTTCACTCGTCCCAATTTGATTACCTATACGAATACTCCTTGGACACTACTCAGTTAACATTGCGATGTTACGTTTTGAAGAGAAGTCTTTAGCTGATTAAATGGTCTATTGCAAGAATGCAATCACGTGGTTGTACTGGGCGGCAAACAATCTTAATTCATTTATTTAAAGGAACTTGTACGAGATCTGTAGTGTTATTAGAAAAACCTGTTAGTAAATGCTATTCTCCACCTCCAATCGATTGTCGATCTTTCTAAAACAGCGTTTCAGCATGTGACTATTTCCTGCAAAAAGCCTATTTCAGGTAATCAAAGATGTCAGTTGAAACATGAAAAGAAAACGATGGCCCAACGTTTTCAAGTTTTTCATCGTTGTAATCCATTTCCCTCCTTAGCCCGATATTCTTTTCTGTTGTCTCATTTCACTTATGAAGACGCTTTTAATAAAACATCAGTTTCTATTAGTTTGAATACGATTTCATGCTAAACATAGCATAGTCACTTGTAAGAGAGAAGTTGCGATTGAGCAAGATTTCTAAACCCATGGATAAAATAATTGCTATTCTATTGATAATACAGGTATGCAAAAACTATATATAGGACTACAATAAAACTTGTACCTGTGGTAGATCTAATACTAGTGTTCTAAGATTCTCAGGTTTCCAGATATAATCTTGTTTTCGAGTACTGCTCCTGCAGGGATATCGATCCTGTCCCCATGGTTAGCGATGATAATCACTGTACCCTACAACGGCACAATAGATACTCTGACATACAATAAACAGTACGAAACGCGCGCTCTGATTGGACGAGAGCCATGTGTTATTAGAGTACTGGTGCACAGATGACGTCACGTTTACACAATAAACAGTACGAAACGCGCGCGCTGATTGGACGAGAGTCATGTGTTAGAGTACTGGTGCACAGATGACGTCACGTTTACACAATAAACAGTACGAAACGCGCGCTCTGATTGGTAGATAGCCATGTGTTATTAGAGTACTGGTGCACAGATGACGTCACGTTTACACAATAAACAGTACGAAACGTGCGCTCTGATTGGACGAGAGTCATGTGTTATTAGAGTACTGCTGCACAGATGACGTCACGTTTACACAATAAACAGTACGAAACGCGCGCTCTGATTGGACGAGAGTCATGTGTTAGAGTACTGGTGCACAGATGACGTCAGGTTTACACAAACAGTACGAAACGCGCGCTCTGATTGGTAGATAGTCATGTGTTATTAGAGTACTGGTGCACAGATGACGTCACGTTTACACAATAAACAGTACGAAACGCGCGCTCTGATTGGTAGATAGCCATGTGTTATTAGAGTACTGGTGCACAGATGACGTCACGTTTACACAATAAACAGTACGAAACGTGCGCTCTGATTGGACGAGAGTCATGTGTTATTAGAGTACTGGTGCACAGATGACGTCACGTTTACACAATAAACAGTACGAAACGCGCGCTCTGATTGGACGAGAGTCATGTGTTATTAGAGTACTGGTGCACAGATGACGTCACGTTTACACAATAAACAGTACGAAACGCGCGCTCTGATTGGTAGATAGCCATGTGTTATTAGAGTACTGGTGCACAGATGACGTCACGTTTACACAATAAACAGTACGAAACGCGCGCTCTGATTGGTAGATAGCCATGTGATATTAGAGTACTGGTGCACAGATGACGTCACGGTTACACAATAAACAGTACGAAACGTGCGCTCTGATTGGACGAGAGTCATGTGTTATTAGAGTACTGGTGCACAGATGACGTCACGTTTACACAATAAACAGTACGAAACGCGCGCTCTGATTGGACGAGAGTCATGTGTTATTAGAGTACTGGTGCACAGATGACGTCACGTTTACACAATAAACAGTACGAAACGCGCGCTCTGATTGAACGAGAGTCATGTGTTATTAGAGTACTAGTGCACAGATGACGTCACGATTACACAATAAACAGTACGAAACGTGCGCTCTGATTGGTAGATAGCCATGTGTTATTAGAGTACTGGTGCACAGATGACGTCACGTTTACGCAATAAACAGTACGAAACGTGCGCTCTGATTGGTAGATAGCCATGTGTTATTGGAGTTTATACAATAAACAGTGTGAAACGTGCGCTCTGATTGGTAGATAGCCATATGTTATTAGAGTACACTAGTAAACATGCATATATGACGTCACGATTGCACGAAACTCTTTTTCTCGCTAATTATTGTATAAAACGAATAGATATCCTTTAGCCGTGGGTGTTTTCTTAGATGTACAAAATGACGTCAAAACGTGACGGAAAAACAGTCACGCCACTCGACTGCGTCACGTGTCGTACTTCTTTGTTCGTCACGTTGTGATGTCATCTAAAATGACTTTTTTTTTTTAACTGAGTACTTCATTTATTTTATTTATTTCTTCTTTTCTTTCTTCTAACTGCAATCCTCCAATTTCACTAAATTATGTTTCTGAATTTAAGCACCTTTCCTACATGTACAAGAAAATAACGAAGCACGACAAAACAAAAAATGAAGGTGGAAATACCTTGAGGGTCACTCCCTTGCCAAACGTAACATCCCCCGACACAGTCAAGTGATCAAGTTCTAGAAGATCAGGAATCGTGGCAATACGCTGTCGGAAATCCTTCACCTGAAAAAATTCCCAGAAAGGAGTCGTCCATTATCTGGTTAATGCCTCAGTGGATTTACTCTTGTTCACTTTACATTAGCTCGTTGTCTTCATCTTTCTATCGGGGACGAAGGCAATCTCGTTCCCAGAGCCCGTGCGTTTTTCGGCCAGCGGTAACCAAACGTGTCCACAACATCTACGCGTGCGCGTGACTCATTCATACCTTTTTGAAAAACCAACCAAGCTGAACCAAAGGCACACTGGGAAATTGCCTGAGAGGACTCATCTCCAGCACGCCGTGGTTCAGGCGGTACATATTGGACATGACAAGGAGGAGGTCGGAGGTCTTCTTCACAGGAAGGAAACGTCGACGAGGAACATTGATGCCTGCAAAATAAACAATCTTTGAGATTTATCACAGCTACAAAATAACATCAAAAACACAATGCTGTCCGACATGTTGGATTCGTGAGGACGTCTAATTCACGCAAGCGCATTCGTTTTTCAGACATGTTCGCGCAGAATTTTAAGGCAATAGAAGAGATGCATCCAAACCACCATTGACCGCTAGACGACTGGGTACTAACATGCATAGGCACCAATCATTCATAATGCACCAATCCCAGGGACTTGATAGGCTTGGTTACCCAGAGGGGGAGGGTTTTGACATATAGTATGCCCACCCTCAGGGGTATTGCTACTAGACAGTGATCCTCTGCAGGCTTTGGAGAATCGGCACCCCCACGGCTGAATCCGAGCCTAAAGCCTGGTTCACACCAGCGACATAAGCACAAGCAGCAGACGCAGTACTGCAGTGATCATTAGCAGCGCTTGTTCTTATCTCATACCTGAGTAGAAAAAGTACTACTAATGATAAATACGGCACTGCGTCTGCGTATGTTGTTTGTGCTTATGTCACTAGTAAAAACCAGACCCCGGAATTTCAAGAACCTTCCAGATACATGTATAATTAATTCATATGTCTCACCAATGGCTCCATCGAAGTTCTTCATCGCTGCTCCAACAGCTGTCTCAAGTTGAATGATACGCATTCCATCATCCAGAGTCTGTATGTAGCAACAACATGATATACAATAGTATCATTATTATTTTAGTAAAAAAAAACAGCATACTTTCACGTACATATTTGCACGTACTTGAAAGCGCACACGTTTTAGAAATGTCGGTAAAGTTTTATGTGCCAAGTGTAACAAATAAACAACTTCGATAATTAAGGCATTTGCAAAACTTGGTCTACACGAAATACAAACATTTTTTTTTTCCTAGCTTCACCAAATAGATGACTTCGAAAGACTTAGTTCAGTTAGGTTGGTTATCTTTGATGAATCGCAGTCATCAATCCAGCTGAATTACCCCGAAACATCCAGTGTCTTATAAAAATTTAAGTTCCCTTTATTTCACACTATTTAAAATAGGTTTACAATAAAGAAATATTGAATATTTTTTAAGTAATAAGAGAAAAAGAAAAGAGAGAGCTTTGTGAGAATTGTGTGTAGTGGTCAAAAGAGAAGAAGCTTTTGGAGCTTTCAAGTTGACCACTACCTAATGTATGGATTGATTCTCTTTTCACACCTCCTACGTACCATCCCCGGGACGTTATATACTGTAATATCCCCGGGACGTTATATACTGTAATATCCCCGGGACGTTATATACTGTAATATCCCCGGGAAGTTATATAATATTCCCGGGACGTTTTATAATATACTCGGGACGTTATATAATATCCTCGGGACGTTATATAATATCCCTGGGACGTTATATAATATACTCGGAACGTTTTATAATATACTCGGGACGTTATATAATATCCTCGGGACGTTATATAATATCCCCGGGACGTTATATAATATCCTCGAGACGTTATATAATATCCCTGGGACGTTTTATAATATACTCGGGACGTTATATAATATCCCCGGGAACAAACTACACATAAATATTTTTGGTAGCACTTATCTGGACTTGAACCGTAGACCTCTCGAATAGTCCAGTTTCGTACGCGTATTCGAAAATTACCGCTGAATGCGATGACTGCAGACGCATTTATACAGGATTAGCCTCGTTCTTAAGTTAAACAGTCTTAAATACCAGCGAGAAGGTGCAAAATGTGAAACTACAACAATTTTCCTTCCTCCGTAAAAATCAATCGTGAGTCGAGTGTAGTGTGTCCAAAACAGTTAATGTAGTGGGGGAGGGTGGGAGGAGTAAAAGCAGGCCCCCACCAGCTTTAAGCTGTAATACTCAGCCTGCTATAACAAATAAAATATTTATTTATTTATTTTAACGCATAGTTATGAATAATAGCCCAACTTAAGAACGAGGCTAACCCTATATAAATGCGTCTGCTGTCTTCGCATTCAGCGGTAATTTTTGAATACGAAACTGGACTATTCTGTTACTTTCCTTTCCCGCCTGTTCTATTGCAGCAATCGTTGGAAATGTTTGAACAAACTACCAACCAAAATCCTTGCGATAAAGCGTTAAGACCTTTCAAACAGCTATTGTTTTGCGTTTTACCAAGGAAATTATGATCAACAATTAATGCTTTAGTTAACAATGGTTATGATTGAGGTCATTGTATGCATTCTGTATGTTGTTTAGATAACCTTCCTAACAATGAACTAAGCCTGTCGTTCCTCGTTCCTCGGAGACTAAGCGATTGATGCCCTAGGGCATACGCACTTTGTGTTTAAGTAAGTAAGTACATGTAAGTAAGTAAGTGACTTTATTTAAGTGTTAATGTATTTAGCTTTGCAGCTAATTGGGGACACTAATCCTACGATTTTACGTCCTTATCCGAGAAGACGTGAAGGTCTGACCGTTTACTGTAATATGTAAAGGCAGCAGAAGGCAGGTTGTTATCGACCCCGAAACTGCACCCTTGTTTACTTCTGTCCCCCCTCCCTCTTAACTGAAAGTTTTGACTCATTCCCAATCTTCACTCGGACAAAATTACAACAAGAGCCCATCTGGGCTTACACTCGGGCCACATGAGATTGAAGATGAAATACACTTTCATTTGAAATCCTCTTAGTAATAACCAAAGGGAAGAATTATTAGCTGAATTTAGCAGTCTTTAGGAGTGGCCGGTAGCGCGGTGACTTTCATTCTCTGCTCCCCTATGATATATGTAATTTTATATGTTTGTTTTTCTCGTAGTTGACCTTTTAATTTAAACACTACTTATTCATGTAACACACGTTTACAATTTAGTCTGCTGTTCTGTTATACTGCAGGTTCCGAGTACTAATAGATGATTGTCTCAAATGTATGTTTATATTTGTACCATATTATAAGTTGTATCCTGTCCATCCTGTGATGGAGCTATGTCAATTTGTGTGCCTCTGTGTAACTTTATCTGCTGTTCTTGCTAAACATGATGAGCTATTACGAGACCATATTGGTATTTGTTGGATTAAAGATTATTAACTGAAATGCCTCTTGGTTATCTCTATTTAAAAGCTTTTACCCTCCTTCCCAAAACTGCAGTCTGCTCATTATATTACAGAACTATAAAGGGAACTGTTGGAAGCCTTTAATTTCTCGAACCAAAACCTCGGCCGTGAGAGGATTCGTGTTTACCTTGAGAGTTGAATATTGCTTCGCTCATCATAAATTATTCTGTGCTGAGTGTTTATTTCTCCGGGGTATTTCTGGCTTCGTGTTGGCGAGCGACAGTGTCGGCTCTCACAGTTCAGGAGTTCAGATGTCTTCAGACTTCGATAGAGGAGAGAAACCCATAACTGCTCAACCACAGTATATATATATTTGCTAGTAAATCGCTATATTTCGCTATAAATCAGCTATTCAGTATACCTGTATAGTATAACGTACAGAGGTCTCGATACGAGATCGGTAAACCAACCAAAAACACGGTCAAAATTATTTTAGTGTTGGCCTACAGATCACGGTGTTTGCACTGGTATGTATTATGACCGAGAGTAAAATGAAATGTGGCATAAAACCTACGAAACGTACCTCAAACAAGAATACCGTCCGATGGCGAAATCTATCAGCGCCACGAGGTCAATTAATGCATAATTTAGCGCATGCGCAGACATTTTGTTGTACCGAACAAAAACGGCCTGCAGATTAAGACTCGTGCCTGCCACAGGCAGCCCGAGTAATGAGCGATAGAACACGGACAGTGACTAAGAAAAACAGAGGGCCTTGCTTGCAGTCTAGGTATATTGCGCAGATGTTGGTCCTACTATAAGTGTATTACTAAACCTGGTAGAACTCCTCGAAAGTATGGTTCAGTTCAAGCATCCAAACCTTAAGATCAAGCTAACCTTTCAATGCCTTATGTAGTCTATCAGAATCTTTAGATAATGTTACTGATCCTATACCCGATCTTGCTATAAGTTAGAATGTACTTAAACAGCTTAAATTACTTGATGTTAGTAACGCTTCATTAGGTTTGTCTCCTTTAAATATACTACGCGCCTGTGCCGGCGCAATTACATCATCATTGTGTAGGCTGTTTAACATGTCAATACAACTGGAACAAATTCTCGAGAAGTGGAAATATCCCAACCTAGTTCCTGTTCACAAATGTGATTCGAAATTGCTAGTCACCAATTATCGGGGTATATCTCTTCTAGATGTTTTGTCTAAGTTACTTGAGAGGCAAGTTTTTGGTGAGACTTTCGGTACGATCCCACCACATATTTCGAAGTGGCAGCATGGCTTTCCGCCAGGCAAATCTACCGCCTCTCAGTCGACTAAGGTAATCCACTAATTTTCTAAGGCACTGGAGATGAAACAGCAGGTTGATGTAATTTACCTTGACTTCTCTAAGGCCTTTGGTAGATTTCCTCATAGGAAACTTTTATACAAGCTTGAATGCTTAGACATTAAGTGATCTCTAGCTGCTGTCATGGTTTCGTTCTTACCTGAGATGTAGAAGGCATAGAGTTATTCATGATGAGGAATCCGGCTTCCTGCCTGCAGCTTCTGGTGTGCCACAAGGGTCCATGTTTAAATATTTTAGATTTAGATAGTTGTAATTGATATGTACATTTTATATTATTCACTTATTTTTGTATTGTAAATATTCTTTTAAACTATTAAAATAGATGCTTTTTGAAATTGTTTTCCTTATAGTTTGTTGTAATTAACTTTAGATACGCAATTCAGCCTGTTGGCTGCCTATGTATTTATCGAATGAACCATCTATCTATCTATCTATCTATCTATCTATCTATCTATCTATCTACCTACCTACCTATCTATCTATCTATCTGTCTATCTATCTATCTGTCTATATATCTATCTATCTATCTATCTATCTATCTATCTGTCTATATATCTATCTGTCTATATATCTCTCTGTCTACCTCACATTATATAGGACCCTTGTTATATGTTATCTATAATAATTATATGCCCAACGCCATATCACAGGATATGGCAGATGATTCTGATTTTGCAGATGATTCTGTTAGAGATTATTTAGTTTATAGGGACACTTTAATGACATTCAAGTGTATAAACGGAGTTGCCCCAGAATATCTAGCGAGTAAGTTCTGTAAACGGTCTGCTATCCATAATCGTAACATCAGGTCCCGTAACGACCTAAACATCCCTAAACTTCGCACCTCAAGTGGACAAAGATCTTTCGCTTATAGGGGTGTTAAGATCTGGAACTCATTGGAAACAGACCTTAGAAAGGAACCTAATTTTGCTAAATTTAAGAAACAACTAAAGTTAGCGCTTTTAGAGTAGTGCTATGTACCATATTACTTAATGCACTTCTACTTCAATAGTTTTAACTCACCTGATTATAGTTAGTACTTGTATTTTACTATTTCATTATTTTGTTACTGTTAACGTTGTTACATTGTAAATAGTTGTTGAAAAGCCCCTATGGGAACTTCTATTAAAGATATGTATGTATATGTATATGTATGTGTTTTCGCTTAATTCTTGGGAAGGATGATAGAGATAACTACACTGGATGACTTAAATAGGTTATATCACTGGTCCAGTACTTGGGGCATGGAATTTAACACTATGAAGCGTAAGGTACTGCGAATAGCTCGTACTAAGTTAATCTATCTGAAATAGATTATTACCTTGGTGACAAAAAGTTACAGCGTGTCGTAGTTGGAAAGAAACTTGGAGTCCTAATTTGTCACACAAGAGGCTGGCACTGCCAATAGATATCGTTAGAAGGCAGTTTTGCCGAAATAGTGGAGAAAATAATAAAACAGCGAACGCTTTCTCCATACGAAATTGTCATGATGCACCTGCTGACAGACCTAGGTGGGTCTGTGGCCTCCGGCGGTTTAGCTCACGGGCAAACAGTAAATAAAATCCAGTCTCGTCCGATCACCCAAGTTAAGCCTGGATGGGTGACCGCCTGCCGGGAATACCTCGTGCTGTAACCATTATTTTTATCGTTGTTTTTTTTCCTTTTTTTTTGCCGTTTTTGTTTTCGGATACCGGGTACCCACGCCTTTAAAAATGGAATTGGAAGTCCTCAATTTTATTTAGTTAGGATAATTAAAATCATAATCCCTGGCCTTGCGAGCCAGCGATCGATCACCAGGCTAGTTCGCTAGCAGTGGGCAAATGGCCCAGCAAATTGAAAACAAGAAACACAGGATAAATAGACTGAATGCACAAAAACTGAAAGTGCTACCAGGACTCGACCTTAACTCTTTTCGCTAGTAGGCTTACGGCTAGTAGGAAGTAAATTTTCACTAGCCAAAGAAACCTTTCTGCTAGTCATTAAAAAATGCAACGTTCGTTATATACAATCCATATTAGTTCTTCGAAGTTTCTCCTTTAGAATCATCACTCACTCTTCTTTTCAAACTGTTCACTAGAGGAATTCGTGGAAGATACAAAGAAGTTTCTAATATCCATTGAAGCATCGGAAAAATACAGACATACGTATGTTGGAGGAGTGGTAGTCCCAAAAAGAAATTCGTGCAAGGCTAAATATCCCCAAAACATATTACTGCAAGCACTAAGGCACAAAAAAAGTTCTTGCAAAGGAACGTAACTGATGCATTGTTTTGTTTTGAAAAAATACTAGCAATTCAGTTTTACCAAATATAGTTCTAAAGATTACCCACACAGTCTGTGTAACTAATTTGATGAAAACAACCTCTCCAGCCTTCATAAAAATAGTTTAGTCACTGTTGTCATGGAAATATCAACTGGCGTTAATTACTGCAGGCTCAAATTATTCTCTGATGCCATTAGTTTTAATTTTGCAACCGCGTTTAACGTCAGGTTTCATTGAGTAAACTTCAACTGATGTGCACATTCTCAAAGATTACTGAGTCTGTGCCAGTAATTTCGAACACATGGAAATATTTTCATGTATTGTCTTGTGCAAAACATCATGGACAATGAAATATTGCGGTATGCATTTTTGATTTGGTCTGAATAGAGCCAAGCAATGAAAGACCGGGACAATATGCATTCTAAGGCGATCAAATTAAATTCCTCACATCACTGGGCTCGTTACAAAAAACTGCGGCTCAAAGTAAATACACAAGTCAAGGAATGTAACGCAAATTACTATAAAGATCTGATTAGACAAAACAAAGGAAATTCAGGTGCTCTATGGAAAACTAAAAATGAATGATTGACTTGCAGTAATACATTTGTAAGATCTAATGATGGCTCCCAGCCGACCTTTATCCAATCGGATGGAAAACAGTTAACAGAGCCAACGTCGATCGCTTGTGCTCTTAACAACAACTTCACATCGATCGGACCTTTGTTAGCAGCAGTTTCAATCTCAAACCCTGGCCCTGCTTGACCCAAAATCCGAACTCCAAAACCCTGATTGCCCCCTTTTTGGGGAAAAACCCTGATTGTCCCTTCTTTAAATAAAAACAAATATTATATTATATTATGGTTGTATTCAGAGGCTATAAATATGTACTAATTAATTCGACAATTTCATCCTCAAACCCTATTGAAGTCAAAGGCATACAAAGGTTATTCCAAAATGCCAAATTTGCAAGAATATGCTAGGGAACAGTCTAATGCTGTGGTTTAAGTTGCATATATTACAGAATGGCTTAAATTTATTATCACTAGGTCTATTATATACATTTACACATTCATTTAATTTAAATTCAAGGTTAAACTGGTATTTTCTTTGTTATGTGAATTATATTAGAATGGGTTCTAAGCGTTGTACCTATAGAATGTGCACCCAAAAAAAAATTGTGCAGAGCAATCGCCTTAAAAAAAACATTCTTGCAGAACTCACACTGCTAAAAAAAATATCGTGCACAGAAAGTTTTCCACCCCCCCAACCCCCCCCCCCCCCCCCCCCCCCCCCCCCCCCCCCCCCGGGAATTCTAATGGTCCACCCCTAATATTCACTGATTGGTCAGGGTATGTGTTATGGTCCCAGTTCGGGTTTTAGTTAGTTTATATGGTCAGAGATCGGATGCGCCAGTGGAACATACAGCACGTGTTCGCGGCTCATCGTATGTCCGCTGACCGGATTTCCTAATTTGTATTCAGCATTATGCAAAACACCCCCGCCGTTGTGTACTTTCAGATCTTGCACCGGTACGGGCTTTGTTGTTCTATCCTTTTCCAAGCCATATATTGTAGCTATTTCAGGGAACACCAAGAAGCAACTGCTTTCCCCATCTTACATCGACCGTACAGTAGAAGTTACCCGCGCGTGTCCCGAGCGGTGTCAAATCTGATTGGTTTATGCTGTCACGTGTTGAGCCTACTCGCAACACGAAAAAATAATAATAAATAAACACTTTCGAAACTTGACTTGGGCGGCCAAAGGCGGTTTTATTGGAGGTTTATGTTATGGAATCTTGAATTCTGTTTTAAACTGGCCACAAATTGGATTATTTCTTTTTCATACAATAATGTACATTTAAAAGTTAAGTAAATTTTAAAATAAATAAATAAAAATACAATAAAAAATGTACTCTAAAGCTCCAGTCAAACGGTTTCAACATTGGTACAATATGGATACAACATTGGTTCACCATCGGTACATCGGTTGGTATATCGGTCGGTTCAACATCAGCACAACATCGATACAACATTGGTTCTTCGGTACAACATCGGTTCAACATTCGAACGACATCGGTTCAACATTCGAACGACATCGCTTCAACATCGATTCAACGTTGGTACAACATCGGTTCAACATCGGTTCAACATTGGTACAGCATCGGCATAACATCAGCCAGTTGAAGCCGATCTTGAAACCGTTTGAAATGGCCATGGCCTGAAAACATTGTTGAAAGGTGTTGAAAGATAGTTATTGAAAGCATGTTGGAGAGAGTTTGACTTCATTAAAAGGCCAAATATTGTACCAATGTTGAACTGATGTTGTACCGATGTTGTATCGATATTGAAACCGTCTGACTCGGGCTTAAAGTGCTACTGCGATCAAATTACACTTTTTCCTATTTTCTTCATTTTAGGAAAGTAATAGTACCAAATACTTACCATTTCAAATCTTAAGTCAAAATTGCTAAAGGTAGTCTGATTATTTGAGCGATAAGTTCGAGCTCAGACTGGCCGCCATTACTCGGACTAGAAACGAGCGATCCTTTGTTTAGCGGTTTTTTTAGTGACGTCATCTAAGCAACAGGTACGCGACACAGCAACTAACAAGCTCTCTACACGTTTATATGTAAAAATTACCCTCTGCATATTAGACTAACGTAGCCATGTTTTGCTACTATAACGTCATAGTATCCAATTCTAGTCCTAGTAATGGCGGACGGAAGTCATGGCTAAAACAACCAGACTTCCTGTAGGAATTTTGACTTAACATTTGAAATCATGGTAAGTATCTAGTGCTGTTACTTTCCGAAAATGAAGAAAACAGGGGAAGTGTAATTTGATCGCAGTAGCACTTTAAAAAACATCAGATGACAAACCTTATTGTTGACAATGATTTCCATATCCATTTGCCGGTTTTCAACGAGTTTTTTGGTAGCCTTCAAATCCATCCACAAGTTATTTGTGTTGAAGATCCTGAGAAACAAAATTACAAAAACATATCTGTATTTGCTCTTAATTGGGACACAGGCGCTATTCGTGACACATAGTTTCAGTTCCGCTCAAGGGCTTTCCTCCCCCTTGGAATTCCAAAGGGTTTCATGTTGTTGTTGGTTTTCCTTTGTTAAACCTTGCCTTGATATGTATCCAAATTTAAAAATTATCAGTCCGAAACGCACGCTCTGATTGGTCAAGAGCCGTGTGTTATTAGAGGACACACATGGATGACGTCATGAGCGCGCGCAACCAATTTCTCAACTCGTTTTGATTGGATATTTTCATAGTTTTTTAGTTTGCGATCATTATTATATGGGCCGCATCAGGCAAAAAGGGCCCGGACGACATAATATGTAAATGTATTTTAAAATTGCACCATGTTTGTTTATACTTGTGGTGCGATTACAATATGCATCGCGAGCACCACATTGTGCTACTAACAAGTAGTGTTGATTTCATGAAATTGACCAGTGAAATCGAAGACGAAATTTACGATATTTTTTCACGAGAGTGTGATCACAATTTTAGCAGGCGCAAATGATTCCTTATCATCAGACGCTTGTTTGAAGGTGTAACTTGTACTATTGCTAAAATCATATGAGCTACGGGGAGTAGAATGACTGCAGAAAATAGTTATTTTGGCCAAAAATTGATCATCTTGTTCATCTTATTTATTTTTTACTCTTTAATGCCAGCAGGTATAAATGAATGTCATACATCAAAATCATCCCCTCTGACAGGATTCCTAATTTTTGTGGTCATATTTGTGATCGGGCTTTTGCATCAAAATCACGTAAATTTCACCCCTGATTTTTGTTGTCAATTTCTTGAAACTGACATTTATTGTTAGGAATGAAATGTAGCGCTTCTCGTCAAGAATACAATACAATCTTCAACCTGTTATTGGGAACACCGTTGTAGGAATT
Organism: Actinernus sp. WN-2022; assembly: GCA_030867875.1. Classification (NCBI taxonomy): domain Eukaryota; kingdom Metazoa; phylum Cnidaria; class Anthozoa; order Actiniaria; family Actinernidae; genus Actinernus; species Actinernus sp. WN-2022. The sequence continues at coordinate 60,960,071 of JAOWCC010001589.1, forward strand.
ATTTAAGTTGAATGTCGTCCGGGCCCTTTCTGCCTGACGCGGCGCATATAAAACAAATAGATTCCTTTCCGCCGTGTGTCTGTCCACTTATAGATGCACAGATGACGTCACAACGTGAAGAGATCATCAGTTACGTCAGTCGACTGCGTCTCGTGGCGCACTTCTTTGTTTTCACTGATATAAAACTACTGATGTTTTATTAATCAGTGTCTACACTGGAGTATAAAGAGGCCATCACGTGGTGTCATTCAGCACACATGATTGGCTAGTAGTAGTACCCTTATGAATTATTAATTAAATTTAGAAACACTGATAGAGTTGAGATCTAAGCTGAGACTCTGTGACCGATATAGAGTTGTTCTTGCGTCGACAGCCAGCATAACGTATCGCTCAATCCAAAATCAAACATTCTGGTTGAAAAACTTACAACTCAAATGATTGTTTTTTTGTTTAATTTGAATTTCTATTGAACATTTACGATGTCTCGTCCCTTCAAAATCCCATTGTGCTTGAGTGAATTCGGTCTCGTTTGGCTCACTGCAGTGTGATGGCGAAATCAGCACACAGGTATGCCAAGCTTATGATTCCATGAGCGATTATAAGAGAATGTAATGTCTACTCAGTGCAGTGAAATTACACTTTTACGTCAGCATCGGCGCTGACTAACTTCGAAACAGAAACATCGTCCCACATGTGTTAAACGGCTGTGCGCATAACCAATATATATGCTGACGGTAGTCAAGATAGTAATAAGGAACCGGCGCGGCCACGGAAATCTGGGCGCGAGTATTTTAGGCATGTTAACTTGGGAAATATTGATTGAAAAATGAGGCATCATATGAGAAGATTGATAACATCGATTTGCTAACGCCTCATCGAGTAAGTGAGCGAGCGAGCGACACGATTTTCCCAATACCAATAACTCGAGGGTTGCGTTAAAAAGCGCTACGATATATGTACATACACCCTACGGATATTGTGACGAATGCCCCCTCCCCCCCCCAAAAAAAAAAAACACAACAACTTTATTTGACTCGATGGGGGTCGCATTATTACCCTGGCCCGAGTGGGTATATACATGTACTATGCACCACCATATTTATTAAAATACCGTAAACATGCACTCACTATCTCCCGAGTTTAGAGCTTGAATGTGGGAGGGGGAAATGAAACATAACTTTTGTCGAACGTATTAACTTTCATCAAACTTTCAAATTACAACTCGAACGGCAGTGGATTGAAATACACTCACTCATTGTTGACCAAACAGTGAAGCTTTAGAGAAGAGATCGTGTTTTTGTACTCCTTTGTACTCCTAAAAAGTTTCTTTTCTGTATTGTTTCATGTATTCACATTCTGTTTTTTTGATTTTTGATTTTATTATATATATACATTTTTCCCTTTTCTTCTTTTTTTTTGTGTGTGTAATTTCCTTATATGTAAGCCTTAGCTAACTTCTGTTATCAGGTATTCATATAGAATTATAGATGTTCCGCCACTCAGCCATATAAGCCTCTGGCTTTGGCTATCATGCTTGTAAGAACCTGTTATTTGATAACAATAAAATTGGAAAAAAAAAATTAGTTTGCTCACCTAAACTTGCTCACAGACTTGAACTCATCTACCTGTGAAGTAAACCATGAGATTAACAATAAGTAAGTTTACCAACCCCTCAAATGTTACATGTTCTCGTGCCGAAAGACAAAAATAACTACTCAGATTAGCAGTCATGCTTTCCAGGTATACTGAAGAAAATAAGATTTTGATGAAAGATGGCAACTATTCAACTGAATGCAAAATACTGCTTTTACATGCACACTGTAAGAGAAACTGCAACCAAAATCAAGTTTCTAGAATGAGCTTTTGTAATCCACTTTAATCTTTGCCATCCTCTATCGAAAAAGTTTGAAAAGTACATCAGGATATTCAAATGATATTTCTCTTCTCGTCTCAGGGTGTTATTTTTGTAAACACTGGTATATAATCAACTAAAGTCGATTGAGGTATGTTATTTTTTTGTTTTATTTTAAAGAAACTTGGTTCAATTCGATTGACAGTTCCGCTTTAAGAGGCAGTCTCTGTAAAAGCGGTCCATTGCATTTCGGGATGGGTTCAATTCGACAATGCCCTTTCAAGTGATAAGCAACAAGCTGCATAAACCCGGGGGGGGGGGGACTCGACTGGGATGGGGTGCAACGCTGGGACCCCAGAATCCCTACCCCTTCTCAGACCTAAAATATATTTTTCCTACCCCATTTCAGACTAAAAGTTTAAATTTGGGTGAAACTGGGACCCCACCTCAGACCAAGAAGGTCGAAAAACCGACCCCATCCAGCGACACATACCCGTGTAGCGTTTATATGCCCCCCTCCCCCCCGGGCAAAACACTCACATGTTCCTGTGGCACTTGTGCAATCTCAAGCAGCCTCAATCTGTTGTTGTACTCTATGAGAGTTCCTCCCTGTTGGATGAAAACAACAATGATGGAGGTCCATCTATGATGGAAAAACCTCAATCTATCATTTTCCATCACTGGTACATTGTCACATTCTAGCCTACTTCACTGTCATTATCACATATACGCACAATGTAAGTGCTTGGCAGTACATGTACGTCGAGTACTACTATATAAAGGGATTACTGGCTTGTCAATACAAAAATGATGGCTTTACACGTTCGTTATGTGAGTACAGTGGAACCTCGATTTAACGAAGTGCAAAGGGACTGAGGAAATTGGTTCGTTATATCGAGGGTTCGTTAAATCGAAAACCTCGTTATAACGAATTTGCGAAAAACAACCAAAATGTTTGTTAAATTGAGGTATAGTTAATAATTGTTTTGTAACGGTGTTACGTCGCACTACCCAGCATTTACGGAACAAATAACGAAGTTAATATAACTAATAAGAGACAAAGAGGATAAAGCGGATCTGTAGATGTCTCAATAGTGCCAGTGTCTGTACACATCTAATGAGCTATTGACTGAGAGGTTGTTCTCTTGTTACAGGATTAAAGGATTTTCATCGCTGTTGGTCTGTTCCGCATTCATCTTTTGTCGCGTGTTGACATTTATTCGTTATATCGGAGTAGATTTTACGTTTGGGCTGCCGGATCGTGTTCGTTATACCGAGGACTTCGTTATATAGGGGTTCGTTAAATCGAGGTTCCACTGTACTATATTATATATTGCATGTAAAGCACGTGTATTCACATGCGGAAGGGGGAGTGGCAATGAAATTGATTACACCCCTCATTAGGGGTTACAAAGGTCAAATTCCGTGTAAGTTCAGTCGCTTTCCACACTTGAGACCACATGTCCTTCATTGACCCACCTCCTCCCCATGTCTGTGCCACCTGTTCAACCTATGAGAAGGCATTGCTAAGACCTCCACCGTACCTTTGCTGGGCAAATAAATGACTGATTTAAATTACAAAAGTATATGATAAAGTGGCTATGTGCTCAGGCACACCAGATTAATTCCAAATCAGTGTTATTCTGGTTCTTTGCCCGCCAAAACCGAACTCAACATTTGACAGTGAATTGCCAGACTTACATACTCAGATAAAGGCATACATAAAAATGCAATTCCAAGTTACTTTTAAATTTTCGATATCTGTACCAGCAAATCCACCGAGATTGCTGAAAAGTCCACCTCAAAATTAGTTAAAACCTCAAATTTGAGAGTTACTGGTATAGAAGAGAAGATAGTCAAGTAAAGGCATTTTTACAGACATTTGTATATAGTGGGTGTGCAAATTAGTGCACCCCAATAATTTACAAAATTAATGTCTGTCAAGTTTTCGTACTTTGTTGGACTGTATGGCAGCTATTAGCGTCATAAGCAGTTCGAAAAATCCACTGACAATATGTCAGTTATATTTCAAAAATCATGCATAATTAATGAGCATTTTGTCCAATCAGATGACGCAAATCAGTCACGTGCATACTCCTTTATACCTGTTAAAATCTCATCATTTCTATTGATGTTTCAGCTTTCTCATTGAATTGCTAATTAGGATGAACGTTTTATATAAATAATACTAATGAACATGAATTTCTAAATAAAAGGTTCATCCTAATTGAGAATTCAATGAAAAAGACCCAAAGATAGCAAAAAGTACACGGATCATAAGGTACCTAGATAATCAATTTTGCACTAAATTTACTAATATCAGCAGACTACCGAGATACACAGATAATATTTTTAAAATGAAGTTATCCAACTACCATTACTTGTTTACCGAGCCACTGTTTAGTCTCAATTATTAAACCAAACTCAAAGTCGTAAAATAATAAAAACGTGCAGTAAACTTACAAACATCCTCTTTATATTGTGTGCCGGAGTCAAAAATTTATAGTCTGCCGTCATGTCAGTCACATCGCTTTCCAAGTCTTGAACTTTATCGATGTTGTTCTGATCAGCGTGTAGTATTTTATTTCAACTGAACTACACTTAACAATTCAGTTTCGGTTCATTCAGACTCAGTTCATTCCGACGTGACGACCAAGCAACAACAAAGTCAGCGGAACCTCCTTGGAGTCTTTACTCGTCTGCCCGACCGAGTCCTCACGCAAGAATCAGCCACCACAGGAATCGGATTTCGGACCGGAACATCCTCCCCCACCATAGACACGTCGGTGTCTAGCATAACTTCCTTGGCGCCCTCTTCGACCTTTCGCTCCTTTGACCACTACACACTATTATCTAAAGATTGTAATTACTATCTCCTATTTATTTTTATTTTTCTCATGACTTGTTATATTCAACCAATAATTGTAACATAAACAAGTGTGAATAAATTGAACTTGAACTTGAACTTGGTGTCTGCATCACGTTCCTTATTTCGGGTAACTTACAGTCGGGCGGGAACAGATGTCAACCACGACACCAAATCCTTCAAGTGCAGGTTCTTCTTGCCCTAGCTTGTTCTTTGCCACACAATACTTTCAGCATTGCGAAACGTCCGCTTGAAGCCAGCCAAACAAACAACATAGTATGGTAATTTATAAATGTAATTCCCTTGAGATGTTCGTAATCGCAGGCAGTGATTACTCGATTTTTTGCGTTGCGTTGTGAATACAAAGGTTCAATGGTTCTTTAAGTACCATTCAAAAACTACTTAAAGTGTTTATGAAACCAAATTTTGCATCTTTATTTTATTGCAGAATAATAAAGTTCATTCTTTTCTGATTATCAAGAGTATGTTTATTTTTCAGTTCCGCCTTCGGAAAGGTTTCTTTTTCGCCATTCAAATTTACTACTTTATGCTAAAAACTGTCCGGGACCTGGAACCGAATCTGCCATTACAATGACGTCACTTTGAGGACTCGCAAGTGACAATCCCTTCAAATGATCATGTAGGAAGACGCGTATTTCTACAAAAAAATACAATATAATAAAGCACAATACAATTCAATACAAAAAATAATATACAGTAGAACGCAACACAATCCTTAACGAATAAAAGATGGTTCTCCTTGTTCTATAAAAAAAATTTACACGCTTGAGGTCCGTGAAAAACTGCGGATGCACGCGCAGAACACGAGTGCATTTAGCACCATTTCAAGACCTCGAAAGTAGATGATTTTGTTATAGAACAAGGAGAACCATCGTTTATTTGTTTTATAATACAAACTTCACTCTAGACGAAGGAAACTAAGCTATATAGTTTTAAGAACCCACATACAAATCTAACTAAGCGAACTGACTACAGCGAAAACTGCATTTTACTGTACTTCGACTTGTTTACAACATTTCTCGTCGCTGATTGGTTCAATTCTGACAGCTTGACATTGACGACCTGAAAGTTTCTTATTGGATGAAATAACCTGCTTTAAAAAGAACATGTCGATTGATAAAAGTGAAAGACAGAAATTGCAAGACTGCCGGCCGCAAACGTGAACGGGCTGTAAAATTGTCAACTGATCAAAACTGTTGCAGGAAACACAAAGTGCTTTCTTTTTACAATGAATGGTCAGCACAGGAGAAGTTAATCTGCACATTGTGATAGTGTTGAAAATGCCTGATGGAAAAACATTCATGGAGATCAGAAAGCGTTTGTAGCGTTTGTAGCGTTCGTCTGGGTTCTTTGCAAGTTTTCAGTATCGTCCGTTTTTCATTCACGAACATTCAGTTCAGGATCCTCTTAAACGAATTTCTACAGCAAACCAGAGGAACCCTATATTGTATTCTTTGCCATTCACTGTTCTGGCTTCAGCATAAAAGTACAGGAGTATTAAAGTTATCGTCGAGTTCTTGGTGAGTCATTTCTTGTACTTTTTGTAGTTGTGTTGTAGTTGTACAAACTGTGAATGAGTATAGAATGTGGACATTGACTATTGCTTTTCTCAACTTCAAAGTCCATTGTATTTTGGCGTAGGATAAAGTTAAATACCGGAAGAAAACCAAGGCCACAAGTCACACAATATCTTCCACCTCCTCGCTTATTTTTAGCTTTCTCTGAAACTTTCTCGCCGAGTCTGCCATGTTTGTAGTTTTTAAACAGCGAGTCCTCACAGTGACGTCACGCAGCTCATTTGGCGCGCGGCAAACGGGACAGTTTTTAGCATAAAGTAGTCCATTTGAATGACGAAAAAGAGACCTTTCCGAAGGCGGAACTGAAAAATAAATATACTCTTGATAATCAGAAAGCAATGAACGTTATTATTCTGCAATAAAATAAAGATGCAAAATTTGGTTTCATAAATACTTTAATAATTCATGAGGTAATTGGCCAATTTGTTCCACGTGCAGTACTTTGAAACACGGTCAAAGTACTCTCTACGGTACTTTGAAGAACTATTTCAAACACGAATTGGAGTCTTTTATCAGGGGTTCCAAATATTGAGAAAACAAATGAAGGTTTTATTGTTTTCGAAATATTTGGATGAAAAACGAACAATGGGTGTTTGAAATGTCTTCTCATGCGAATGCTAAACCGAAAATTTACATACGGTTCTTTTCAAAATTCATTAGCAATTATTGTTTACCGTTTGACTGTTGTATATAATTATTCGATAGATGGCTTATTATTCTTTTTTGATGGCAGTGATTTCAACAGGCGTACCAGTAGTGTAGTGGACAAGAGTTAGTGCAAGCAGTCGGAAGGGTCGAGGTTCGAACTCCAGTGGAGGCACACTTTTTCTTTCTATGTCATTCTTTATTTCGTTACTTCTTCGCTCCTTACTTGTAGTTTATCAGTATGTAATTAGTTAGTGGTTCATGAATATGATGATTAAGAAATATTGATCACTAGGATTGGAAATCTGATCAAACACTATAGTGCGTTTGGAACTGGTGTTTCATTGGATGTCAAGATGCATCCACCTGACGAAGCTTCGAACAAGGGTTTCACCCGGTATCAAGACCCATGCATGTGACCAAATACAGTTCGTCCATTGGATGACTCTCATGAATTATTAATGAGTTTGAGAATTCTTTTTCTAAGAAAAAGAATTTGAAAATACTGTAGGCAAATACCTTGAACAAAGGGAGGTCTCACGATTGATCACAGACTTCCGCAGGCAGTAAAAAATGTCAAGGTACAATACCTGTCTTGATGCATACAGACCGTCTCTCCAATGTGGGACCTGTTTTTTTGGCACACTGCGCATGTCAGTGACGCCAACTATAGCGCCAAACTATAATATTTTCATCACATTTCACGCCAGGTTGTAAACACGTTCTCCCACGAGAACAAGCACATAATTTTTAACATTCCGTCTTTTCATTAACAATGGACGTTTGATTACTTAAGTCAAACAAAGCAACTATATGTAAACACGCAAGTCACAACCTACAAGCCTGAATCATCGAAACTTTAAACGCATGAAGTTTTAAAATCGTTGTGTTGTTTATCCCAAAACCACCAAACAAGCATGAAATTATTAAGTAGCTTTTTTGAAGTCGTTTCAAAGCCTCCAATTCGGACTGGACGGGATTTCAAAGTCCTCGCAATAGCCCACTTCCGCGATATACTTTACCTGTCACGCACAAAGGTTTCAATACGAGGCCCCGTGCTAAATTAAATTTATTATTTTCTCTGTGAAAAGAATAAATTTAATTTAGCACGGGGCCTCGTATTGAAACCTTTGTGCGTGACAAGTAAAGCATATTGCGGAAGTGAGCTATTACTTCCAGTTCTCGGATGCGCCTCGGACTGGAACTAATTGCGCGGACTTTGAAATCCCGTCCAGTCCACATTGTCGGCTATAAGTTTTTGAAGCCGTTTAATAAACTCGCAGCACGTGTTTTATCAGATCTAAAAACGCTCGCGCTACGCCCTCGCGTTTCTATATACATGTATGATAAAACACTGCTGCTCGTTTATTAAACAGTACGTAAAGCGCCATGAGACTGTGGTGATATGACGGTATATAAATATGGCCATTATTTATTATTATTGTATCTTTGCTCCCATACGATATATACAATGTACCCGTAACTCTCAAATTCAAGGTTGCATGTGGCTAATTTTGAGGTGTTCTTTTCAGGAGTATCGGTGGTTTTGCTGTTATAAGTAGATATCGAAATGTTAAAAAACCTTGGTAGGGTCTGTCATCCGAGTCATGACAGAGAACATGTCCATTGTATGTCTTCAATTTAAAGTGCACCTAACATTTATTTTGTTATCATAAATATCGATTCTACATCAAGTTTTGAGTACTTCTGTTAAGAAAGATTTGGTTTATAGAGAATACTCTATGTTCTACGCTTGTTTGAAATCGTGAAAATGTGACCTTTCCTGACCCATGACCGCGTAAGCAATAGCCTGGGTCGATCCCTGGGTTGACGTCATCTCATTAATGCATTATTCTCCATGGCGTCTTTCTATCACAACAACATCGATTTATAGAGAATATACACTGTTTGCGAGTTGTTAGTTAAGAAAAAAAGTCATTTTAGTCAACAAGTTAAGCATTTATTCAAATTATTGCAAAGTCGAATTAATTATATGACGTCTACCCAGGGACCGACCCAGGCTTTTACTTACGCGGTCGTGGGTCAGGAAAGATCACTTTTTCACGATTTCAAACAAGCGTAGAACATAGATTATTCTCTGTAAACCAAAACTTTCTTCACAGAAGTATTCAAAACTTGATGTAAAATCGATATTGATGATAACAAAATAAACGTTAGGCGCACTTTAAAAGAAGCGTTGGACCTTTCAATATTTTTCAAACGGATTATGCCATCACAAAGCAATGTTAACTGCTTACCTTGACGTCGGCCCTCGTCTTGTCAGTAACCTCCATCACAAACTCACAATTTGGCCCGTCCGATTTGTTCAGTAGAAAGTCTAATATGTCTGAGCATCGGCAAGTGAAGGAATGTTAAGTCGTAATACACTAAAATAAACAGTGTAGATTTTTAGTAAAGACAGCTGAGATCAAAGTGGATAGAAATACTAGTGACCGTAACAAATTCGATTCAGTGCTAATGTTATTTTTTGGACCTGGAGTAGGGCCACTTATTGGAGACAGGGCACTTATTGCTCTTTCTAACATTTGAGAAGTATGTTCCGCACCAACACAAATTAAACCACTAAATGATGTATCAGGTTTTTTTCTGAGGTGGAGCCAGATATACATGTAGCCTGCTACAGCAGACGTATTTTTTCATTCTCAAAAATTCGAAGAAAAAATTGCGTCTGCTTTATAAATGATAGCCTGCTTGTGCAGTCTCATAAATTCGAAGATAAAAGTAACGTCTGCTTACCCGAGCGCTTAAGTAGTTTCCAATATGCACACCTCATTGTGTTATGGACCAATCAGATTTTACCTTCCATATCCTGGAAAGTGACGTAATGTTACATTTAAAAGGAATTCAGACAAACATTTGCCATTGATCAATCATAGGAGTGTAATCGGATAAGCAGACGTATTTATTTCTTCGAATTTATGAGGGTGACAAAATACGTCTGCTAAAACCAGACAGCGCAGCTAGACAAGTGTGGTATACATTGTGCTTTCATTTGGTAGTTTTTGTGCAAACTATGAATATTTTACCTTGATAATTAATCATTGATTGGGTACTCTTGTAATTTATTCACCAATTGGAAAATCTGTCAGTGATTATGGTGTGAAACAAGGATGAAAGATACTCGTCCAGTGCCAACCCAAACTGCAAAACAGTGGATGAAGGACTACGGAAAAACTCAAATCATCATCAAGCCTTTGTAATAAAAGTTAGATTATCATGTCAAGCTTCTTCGATATTTGAGGTACTAGTACCGGTGGGATAAGGGGGCCACAAAAATAGCATGACTTATAATTATAGGGTTGATGATCAATCTTTGCTAAAGGGGCTATATCATGGTACTGCTAATGTATCAAGTAATCGCTCGGTTGGTGGCTGTTAATTGGATACAAACAGGTAAACTTCCCTCCCTCGATGCTTGACTGAAAGGATTTTCAATATTTTCCATGGTTGCATATTTACTTTGATTTAAGCATCCCACATGGCCGAGAGGTTCGTCCGTTCATATCAAAATCGGTGAAAATAGCTTTTTCCGGCCCGGAACGCGAATGTAAAGTCTATTACCGTGACACAGCCCCTTTAAAGATCATATTATTTTAAGGATACGGATGTCTACTGTAGCTCCCAAATTGTCAATGTTTGCAACAAACATGAACTCTTTTCCCTCATCTATAAATTTCTGCAGGAGACCAGAGTTGTAGAAAGACTCGTAGATGTCACCATGACCAGGGGGGTACCATCTTAAAAAAAAAAAAACGTGATTAGAATTACAAACCATACAGCATCATATGCTACATGTAAAACATTATAAAACAAGAGCCTCCTCTGAGGCTAAACTCTGGCCTGCAATAAGATTTACGTTTTGATGCCTGTGTGAAGTGACCTTGCAAAAACCAAATCCAGTCGCTACCAATTGCATTACTTTGTTGAAATGGACCGTTATGTAGTTATATATATCAGATGACCTCTGAAACTGACCATTCATCGTATTGGTAAAACTAGTACCTAACATTTGGTCAGAATTATGTCCATGGATAATTCATCTTTCTTATATATTTTACAAAACGTATTAAGTAAATAAGCAAAACAATTAAATCTAAAGCAAATATTTTTGATGAACAATCGAGTAGAGCCTTTTAAGATGTTGAGATACAAATTATGACACTTTAACGTTTGGACGGTGATTCACCTTTTTTACGAATTGTCGCACTCAGGACTAGACTACCGTACAATAATTCAGTTAAAACTGAGGTTAATGCTAAGGTCTTTCCACTCCACCCTTCCCCTCATAATAACTTACATGTACATATCTGGTTTGAGTACTTCCAGAATGCAAAAACAAATTCAGTAATTAATAGACCAGTTCGCGGTTAATTCCGACATTTTGAAAGGGGTGCAAACATGGCGCGAAATGCAGTGTTTGTATGGGAATCCGATGCCAAATAAAATCCGTAAAATCGAATCTCTGAAATATTCTTCAGATACAAACTTAAGATATCAGGTAAACGATTAACTGGTCGAAAGTTGAGGGATGTAGCTGCGCTGGGAAGCGTGCAATCGTGTTTTCAGTTTTCCATACATTGTCTGTAAATTTTCCCACGGACTTAGACTCGTTTTTACAGCTCCAGTTTCTAAATGCCACGGCCACTCATTTTGTATCTATTACTAATACAACTTACCGGTTTGGATTCTTATCAAAGGTGGTAGGAAGAGGTAACAGTGACTCGGTGACAATCCTTGGATGGCCACTCTGATTAAAGCAGTGGATATCAACATTACAAGCTGCGTATTTCCGTAGTGTCTTAATAGTCTCTTGATGGGTGTTGAAAGAGTTCATCAGAACTAATGGCACTGTTGATCCATAAGTGTTGTTTAAATGCTGCAAGAGAAAATAGACTATTTTAAATGTTGACAATGATCTTATAATATTATTAGTGTTCTTTTTTGTTATTGTCAGATGTTATTTTTATTGTTATTATATTGTGGTACTACAACAATATTGTCTTGTTTTTATTTTGCCTGATATATAAAGTAAATAGAATGACCTTATTCTAATGTTTAAACTGACCAAATTAAAGAAACAACCTAGAACTCTGAGATCATGTGCACCGCGGCAAAACGTTATGCTCCGCTGGCCAAAAGAGCGAAGGCTCTGGAGGTCTTACACTTTTTTAGTAAATAATTTTATAACTTAGTAAACTCACAGTGGATTGCAAATGAAGAAAACTTCAACCTGTTAAAGTCTTAGGCTTAGCTTTTAAGTAGTTTTCTTGTTTTTCGCGAAAGATTTCACGTAAATAGTCAAAGTCAAATATTTTATTTACCCACGGAAGGGTCTATCAGATGCACATATTTACAATAAAATACGGCTAACTGTTTTACATAGACGCCGTGCATATATAAAAAGACCTGGAATAATAATTACAAGTGTAAAATAGATAAAATTGCACAATAGTACTGCGCATGTCACAGTCTCCAGACATTGAATTGACAGCTGCATTGTGTAACATCCAATGAGAATCAATCAAAATAATTTGCAGGAAACGCCAGACTGTTCGGGTGTTAGCCGTATTCACAGATTGTAGTTATGCACAGTATATGGCGAGATTTACAAGGATTTTATTCTTCCTACATCCAAGGTAAACAGCATTGAGTAAAGAATGGTATCTATATTTCATTACTTGCTTGTATTTTTTGCTGTTTCCAGTCGGAAACAGTCCGAATTTGACCAAAGTGAAACAAGCTGCTCGCGTCCGTAGATATATATTTCTTCGTTGTGCACTTTTGACATGAAATAATTCTCCAAATGGCACCATTGTTTTATTTCTACATAACTAATAACACAGTTCTCTGCTGTAAAAAATATAGAACATTCTATGGACGATTTCTTGTCTTAAAGTTTGGAAACGTAACACATACATTTGCGCTAAAAAGTTCAGTACTTTCGGACTACGAGTGGCTGTTTACTAGTTTGCACTATCGGCTGTTATGGACTGGAAACTTACTTTCACAGCTTAATATTTATGTCGATTAGTCAGAAAGATATCTTGTTTAAGATTCTATGGTTCTTTCGGCATCAGGAAATTTTTAAACGGGAGTTTTCGTACAGTATTTCAAGCTATGCTGTAGCGCGAGTTTAGTACGTAGTCACAAATGTCCGTGAAACTAATAGCACGTTAGATCATTATTATCAGTTTGCTCTATGGGTTCTCATGTATTCAATAATCACTTCTGGAGCTTGATATGTATGTTGTTTGGTCACAAGGATTTCCTCTTTCAGTTTTCCCCGTTAGTTTGGACATTAGGGATTTATTCTTGGAGATTTCGTACAGTTTATCGACCGTGTGTCGAAAGTTGAAAAGTTCGCTTGTCATCAAAGTGCGTAAAACTGTCACAAGCGGTTTCATAGCAGTTCGATGTTTGACTCTCATGTAGTCGATGATAACTTATATAGCTTCATATGTATGTCGATTGCTCACAAGGCTATCGTGTTTTAGTTCATGAGGAAGGTTTTATCTAACTTTTCGTACAGTCTTTGCACTCCGGTCATTTCATATAATTTCAGCCTCGTTTCTAAGCCGTAGATATATATTTCTTCGTATCGCTGTTGAAAACTGCCATATCATTATAATACGACTTGAAAAGTTGCCATGTGTTTCGTGAACTCTACTGGACATCCAAACCCTCTTCGCTTCTGGTTGGAATGCCAAAAAGTTTCCAATTTCTTGCGTTTTTCGGCTGCTGTATTCACAGTACTGAGTGGCCGTTTTCCCCGCCGGTAAGCATCACTTATACTTTTTTGTTTTAGTTGTGTTGCAGTCTGCAACGACTAATTTTGAATAAACAAATAACTAAAACTTATTTAAGCACATCTTACATTTCCATAAATGACCAAAGGAGGCAAGGATGAGTTCAAAAAGAACACTGATGAAGTCGATTTTAAAATCGATATTTCACCCCTCTGAGACCTTCGTTCCGGGCCGGAACGTAATTCTAAAATCATCAGATTTTCACACATGCGCAGTACCGTGACACTGCGACTTTAACCCTGATGACAGATTGCCTGTTTAGACCTCCTTAATAGAGACTTGAAAGAGGAGAGTGATTTTGCTAGTCGCATCTCCTCAGGTAAACTATTCCACACGGAAGCTCCACTATACCTAAGGCTTTTTTTAAGTAATTAGTTCTTGGAGCAGGCAAAGCAAGTTTGGCTGACAGGTCTCTTAAATTATATTCTGGTGTCAGCCAAATCGACAAATTGTACTCTAAGATATTCAGGAAATAAGCCATTTAGGATTTTATACTTTGCGACACATTTCAGCTCACTCTGCCTTTCTCTTACGCTCATCCGGTTTAGTTTTAGTAGCAGCTCTTTACTTCTGGTGTCATATCGAGATCCAGTTATAATCCGTGCTGCTCTGTTCTGTAATTTTTTAAGTTTGTCCACCCGCTCTTTGTTGGTACTGTCCCAAACGGGAGAACAATAGTCGAAGTGTGGCTGAATTATCGACTGATATATTAATTTTAGAGCATGTTTGGGGACAAAGGGTTTTACTCTTCTAAGCGCACCAATACCAGATGCAATCTTCTTCGTTATGCTGTTCACGTGATCAGCCCACGAAAGATTTTCGTCGATAATGACACGGAGTGATTTACAGCTCACTATCCTCTTGACTTCACAGTTTGCAATATTTATATTAAATTTGTCTTTGACTGTGGCCAGCCTCTGCCTAGATCCTACTAGCATAAACTCAGTCTTTGCCACATTCAGACTTAATTTGTTTGCCTTAAGCCACTCATGAATGTTCATTAGATCAGCGTTTGTCATGCTGTTGATTTTACTATAATCGTCTGACGATACAGTAAGATTGGTATCGTCAGCATACATTCGTGGAATAGCAAATTCTAAACAGTTTGGGAGGTCATTTACGTATATTAGGAACAGTAAAGGTCCTAACATACTTTCTGTGGGACGCCGCAATTAAGTGGACGTGGTTTGGAAAGTACTCCGTTAATATAGCATTGCTGAGAACGATGTGATAAATATGAGCCAAACCATTTTAACGCTGAACCCTTAAATCCATACTTCTGAAGTTTTTCAAGAAGAATTTCGTGATTGACGGTATCAAATGCTTTGGCCAGGTCGATATAGACTATTGCATTAATTAGACCCTGGTCGATGCTAAGGTACCATTCGTTGGTTGCTTCTAGTAAAGCGCTTAGGGTGGAATGGAGAGATCTAAAGCCAGATTGGCAATGACTGAGAATGCTGTTATCATCCAGATATTGAAGTACTAGATAATACATAACTCTTTCACACAACTTTGCGATAATAGGTATGACCGAGATTGGCCTGAAGTTATTCATGTCTGATCTATTCCCTTTTTTAAAGATGGGTGTAACTTCAGCAAATTTCCATTCATTAGGGAAGATGCCAGTTTCAATTGTTAGATTTATTAGATTTGTCAAAGGGGTGGAAAATATATCTGCAGATAATCTCAAAAGCAAGGCAGATACGCCATCTATACCGGTTGCTTTTGAAATGACCAGACTTTGAAGAAGTTCTAATATTCTTTCATGACTTACTTTCTTAAGATCAAAAGAGCTTTTGGGATCTTTGACAAAATCTAAGAAATCAGTAGATAAAGATGGAATAGTGCTTGACAATTTAGTCCCTGACAATTTAGTCCCTATCTCAGTGAATAAAGTGCTTGTTGAATTCATCGCAGATCCGTTCAGCCTCAGTAATCTTTTTATCGTTTACATCGACTTCAAGAATGGCTGTATTGTTGGATTTACGCGAGGTAAGCTCATTTATAGTAGACCAGGTTGAACGCACATCTCCTTTGTTCTTCAACAAGCGCTCACTGTAATGCGAGGCCTTTGTACGCGTATTGCGTCTGTTTTTTAGTTTCAGTGGGAGCGAGCAACCGGCTCATCATAAGTGCATACGCGCGACGTGTTGCCGCTGCGTGTGCTGCGTGTGCTACATGTGTATCGCAGTCGACTGTATATATAGCTACATGTTTACAACAGTACCATAAACCGAGATTTTTTCAATCAATTTTTCTAACTAATAAACTTACTTTTAATTAGAATCCCATGTATAGTCCCCTCTGTAGATATTAGCCCACTTTCGATATCTGCTTCACTTGTCATTCACAAAGGTTTCAGTACGAGGCTCTGGGGTAAACTAAATTTCTTCTATTCTCCCGAGTATTCAGTTTACCCTGGAGCCTCATACTCAAACCGTTGTGCATGACAAGATTCATATATTGACAGTCAGGCCATGGGTTATTACCCCTTATGAAAAATCCCTCCTTTCCACTCCATACTCATGTCCCCCCAGCGGTTAATCCCCCCCCCCCCCCCCCCTCCAGAATAAATTGTCTTTGTCAATAAAGCTTTGTTTTTGTAAGTTCCTGAAAAAGTACTCTCAGACTCCTTGTGTGATTTTGTTTTAATTAACTTCAAATGATCATTAGTACAACGTACATAAAATATTGTCATGATATAGAAAGAAAGTGAGTGGTTGCTGTTGTTTTCCTTGTTTCCTGTCATATTGAAAGTACTGTGCATAATTTATTTGTAAATCATTGAATTTATAGCTTTGTTTATTCGTTTTAGTTTTCACCGTACGCTTGTAATCTGCTGTCTGTACAATGATGAATGAGTGTTCCTTGGTGTTGGTAGGAGTCAAATTAGTACAATTACACTCTGCGATGAGTTGAAATATCTGTTCCCTGGTTTGGGCGGCTCCACATCCCAATGTATAACAACCCACAAAACCCCCTTTATGTATATACAATGTAGTAGCACAAGAAAAACAAAAAAAACAATGGGAATTCTGATTAGCCTCCTCCGCAGGCATCTCTAATTTTGAAGAAATCAGACAGGAGTCACAGGTAACCCAATTCACGATTTTTTAAATCTGATTTCTTCGAAAATTAGAGATGCCTGCGAAGGAGGCTAAATTCTGATGGCTTTTGGAAAATTCCATTATTAATGTTTTTTTATTATTATTCCCTGTGCTCGTGACGTCATCACGCCGATGCACGGTGTCTTCAAAAATCTAAATTCTAAACTTTTTATCCTATCAAACTGTTTCTTTAACATTTTGTAGATGGCCGTGATTTAAGTTCTCAGACAAAATTTCAGGTCAATACGATGTTTTGCTCACGAGAAACAGGTTCGAATAATGCCTCAACAGTCCTTCACGTACATTCGTATGAGTGGGACAAACTACAGCACTGCATGACTACAGAACGGTTACCGTACGGCATGCCGTGACGTTGAAATGGTTTCCCATTGTTTTTGTCCTGCTGATAATACAATCAAATCACAGAGTTACAGCGGTACAGCACGGTTACAACCATGCCGTAGTTTGTCCCACTCATACGAAATCTGCTCTATGTTTGCATGACATATAACCTGGAGGTCGTTGGGTTCGAGTCCCTTTTTTGTGGTGGTCCCGGCTAGATAACCATGGCGAACAATATCGTACATCATGGCCGCCGCGCATGCGTAGAATGCATTACACGTCGTTCCAAAATTAGTGAAAACAGTGAAGACAAGGCTTACCTTTTCGCAATTTTCCAATTTGCTGCTTTAATATTTATATTTCTTGAGGTCCACAAGTTTTAAATTCAGTTAACATGCCTGCTCCTGCCCTCGACTATGATTGCTAACATAAGTAACAAGTTGTGGATGATTAGACCGTTCCCGATGCTCTGCTAAAAAACCATACATCTTCTGTTAAATACTGTAAAGGCCAGTCAGAAAGCTCAATCACAAAGACTTCCGAGTAGTTCATGTTTGAGGTCCACAAGTTTGAATCTGTTCTGCAGATACCAAAGTAGATTCTAACGCCAGAAAAAGAGTTGAAATACTTGCTTTGGTGGTTCCAAACGTTCTGTAAATAACTGCATTTTAACGCCAAAACTCTCCTTCCCAAACGTACAAAGTTTAAAGGGACAGACCCGACTCGTTCAGCTGTTACATTTCCCTTCGCGCAGGACGTTGAAAACAGCAGCTCGTCCGCCATTTTGACTGTCGATGTCCATGTAACCTCTCCTCATTCTATAAACACTCATCAACGGCTTTCTTTTTTTAAATAGATTTTCACGTACGCGCCCGCAATGTTAACCGCTGACTGTTTAATCTCCATAAACAATTTCTTAAACACCAATTTTCTATTCGTTCACAGGCGCCTACTAAACTATAGCTATTTTGTGTGTGTATGTGTGTTTCTTAATTCACCACTTTGTTTTTCTCTCCATCTTGTAAAGGGGAGCAGAGGAAATGAAAACTCGCTAAAATCGCTTCATATCAACCCTGTTACCACACAGACAGCAAGTAATACAGTATGGAAGGAAGGTAAGGCATTTTATTCATTAATTCTTTCGAATTTCTAGCTCGTTGAAATTCCCATACAAACGCTGTAAGTATTAGCTAGATATTTAGAGCTTGGGCTGCCTGTGGTTCAATAGAAGTTCCCTGACGGGCTTTTCAACTACCATTTACAAAGTATTCATAATATCAATTACAAGAAAGTATAATTAATGGTATATAACAATAATATAATAATAATAATTGCGGATTAAAATATAAACTAATGGTAAACTACGACTGACTAAAACATGACTCTAACAAAGCCGACTTTAGTTGCCTTTTAAATTTGACAATCTTTGTTTAAGATCTGCATCCAACGAATTCCATAACTTTACCCCTCTGTCGATCGGTAATAAAATGATTACTGTCCCCTTGAGGAACAATACTTTTTTAGGGATGTTGAGGCGAGTGTTGCTCTGGTGTTTTACTGAACGACTAGATAGTTGGGGGCAAGCCCAGTTTATGCATTTAAATGTCATTAGAGTGTCCCTATACTCGAGAGTGTCCTTTACAGGTAACCATTGGAGTTGATGTAAGATTGGAGTAACATGATCAAACTTGAGTCTTCCACAAACTATCCTAGCAGACTGAAAGTTTTGTACGTGTTTAAATTAATCACCCAAGTCAACAAATTTATGTCAAATTAAAGGTTTTTGGCCTTACAAATGTTTAAAAGTTATGTTTAATGGGACTCATAGCGAAACCGATTGAAATGGATGACATATATGTTCCCTTTGTTTAAGATTTCAAATTTTGGCGGCCATGTACAATGTAAATACAATAACCTATATGTTCGTCCATAACTCTGAAACAAAATGCTCGTCTGCTTCAAAATTCGGCCCAGATATGTAGTTTTGATTTCTCTTCTAACTCAAAAACATTTTATTCAATTTGGCAATCATAAAAAAATTGAGTCACATGGTTGAAAACCAAGAATACATGCGATTTGATGCACACCGCGGCAAAACGGTATGCTCCGCTGGCCGAAATAACGAAGGCCCTGTTCTCAAATACAAATTACCGAGGGCTTAAACTTTTTTAGTAGATAATTTTATAACTTAGTAAACTCACAGTGAATTACAAATTAAGAAAACGTCAACCTGTTAAAGTCTTAGGCTTATCTTTTAAGTAGTTTTCTTATTTTTTGACAAAACAGTTTACAAATAGATACTTTTAAGCAGAAATTTAAAAATCACGGCATGTGCCTGTTGTTTCATTTCAGTTTTCACGCGAAACTGGGGGCGGCCGCGCGCTGACAAGAAATAGCAAATACGCATGCGCGTGACGTTTTGCCTCGGTGTGGATTTGATGTTGCTTATAGAATGATTATAGAAAACTCTAAATGAAAGCACAGGAAGCCCAAGCTCTGTTTATGTCTATTATATAAGGGTTTGTATGGGAATTTTTAAATCTAGCTTTTCGATAAATAAACTGTCATAAAATGAATAAAACGTTCCTGGTGTCTATAATCTGTGTCTTAGCTGTGTCTGTATGCAGTTTCATCGAATTTGGGCAAATTTTAAATCCCTTACCCTGGTACATGCTAAAGCGTAGTCTATTTATTTATTTATTTAATTTAAGGATTTAGCATAACATGCATGGTGCAGAAACAAAAGGACACGAAGTCGCCTACAAGGTTTAAGCACCAGTGACCCAGCCCACAATAAAACCCGATCACACCCGTCCCCAGTTACACCCTTGGATTAAGATAATAAGATAGTAAAGCAAAGATAATAATAAAGCAAAAGAAGGATCTAGCAAGAACAGATAATAAAAGCATTGGTACGACGACACTTAGGACATATAAGCTTGTAGCTGCGAATGTCGTCTTGGTTGAATGCATGCTTTAGTCTAGTTTCATATTCGAAAATTACCCCTGAATGCAATGAATACAGACGCATGTACGCAGGGTTATAAGTCTCATTCTAAAGTTAAACATTCATAAATACCAGCGAGAAGGTGGGCTATTCACAGCTATGCGTATTGTCATAGTTTCGCGTTTTGCACCTTCTCGCTGGTATTTATTAATGTTTCACTTCAGAATGAGGCTAACCCTGCGTACATGCGTCTGTATTCATTGCATTAGCAGTAATTTTCGAATACGAAACTGGCCCTGGTTGTTCAAAGGATGGATAACTCGCTATCCACCGGATAACTCGCTATCCACCGGATAACTCTCTATCCACCAGATAAAATTTATCCACTGGATTGCACAAAGCACGGATAGCGCTATCCAGAGGATAAAGTTATCCATGGTTAGGTAGGTTGTATAACTTTCTAAACCGCCTCACGGTTAGCTCAATGGTTAAGCTCCGGTCTGTCGAGCGGGAGGTCGCGGGTTCAAACCCCTGCCGGACCAACACTCAGGGTCTTAAAAATAACTGAGTAGAAGGTGCTGCCTTTGTGAAACAACTGCAAATGGTTAGACCTTCACGTCTTCTCGGATAAGGACACAAAATCGTAGGCCTCCCGTCGGCCTCAAGTTTATCAGTCTCACCAGACTGTCACGAGTTACCGACGTTAAATAAAGTTGCTTTACTTTACTTTACTTTTATCCACCGAATAAAAATGTAGAAAGCAAACATGGCTGCTCGTAGACTTCATTTTTTTTAAATAACAACTTAGAAGATTTCAATCCACCTAGAAGAGCAAGAGTTTACCGCAGAGAAATAGAGCCATTAGCAGCATACACAGAAGGTGAACTTAGAGCCAGATACCTGGAATTACATACATTGTTGGCCTTGTGGCGGATGATATTTCTCCTGAAACCCATAGGAACCATCCTTTATCTGCAACCATCCAAGTTTTGCACTCAGTAGCGGTAAAATGACGTTTTCTGTTCCTCTTAATCGGCTCTGGCTCAATGTTTTCCGCCATTGTTGACATTGTTGTGCACGCGAGAACTGAACCAAGGTCATATATTTTACAATGGCAACTGGAAACCATTTAGCAGTTACACACTGGATAGCAATTTATCCATTGGATAGTTATCCGTGAGGCTATCCAAGCTTTGTGCAATCACTTTTTATACGGTGGATAACTATCCAGTGGATAGCGGTTTTATCTGCTGGATAGCGGTTTTATCTGCTGGATAGCACTAATATCCACTGGATAACTTAATATCCACCCTTTGAACAACCGGGGCCTGGACTATTATTATTTAGTAAAAATTGGCATAAACAGAGCTTGGGCTTCCTGTGATGTACATAAAAATAAAAGTTTTAGTTTAATTACTACATGTACATGTATTTACTGTATACAAATATCTTACTTATCTTCATAGGTTCTCACATGTAAGCTATTATGAATAATTATGTAAATGAAAATGTGGAAATAAAAGCTTTATCTGAAGTAGAGACACATAGATTGTACACTGCTTTCTCACCTCAATTTGCTGTATGTTGAGGTCCAGGAATGTCAAGTCTTGTGTGACAGAAATGAGACTCTTTGGACCAATCAGACCCATAGTCGTTCCAAGGCCTCCATTGAGTTTGATGACAACCAGCTTATCAAGTGCTGCCTTAATATCAGTAGGATTTACTTTGGCCACCTCCTCATACTTGACAATCTTAAGAAATTAAAAATAATTTTAAGGGGCTTTGTAATTTACTAGTGCACCATTGAATTACAATAAGCGAGTTCAGAGTTTCACACTTTAATTTATCTCACAAAACAATATGACAGAATAATTACATGTACCCCAGGGCTAAAAATAACGGCCGGTCAACGGACAATGTCCGGCCAGAATCCGAAGTTGTCCGGTCAAATCTTTGCCTTGCCTGTCATTTTGACCGGTCAATGTTACTACAGTTTCAACCAAATACTGATCTTGACCGGCAACTGACTGGCCATTATTTTTAGCCCTGGTACTCTAATAAATAGCATTGCTAATCAGTGTGACATTGAGTAAAACATGTTGCAACCACTTACCGACAGCTTACCAACCACTTACCGACAGCTTACCAACAACTTACCAACATAATTTTACCAACCACATACCGACCACTTACCGACCACATACAAATGTACCAACCACATACCGACCACTTACCAACAACATATTAACGGTGCAACTTGTTCACTTTATTAGCCCTGGAACATGTTGGGATGAAAAATCCAGAAAATAATTTATATAACCTACCCACCTCTCCTCATTGTTTTTCTTCACCTACATGACCAGTGTACAGTTTTACATAATATACATGTATAAATTGTATGGATTTGAGAGGAAGATTTTTAAAAACCTCACTTTCTCTAAGAAACATGTGAGAAACAAATTTGATCCCTACTTATTCCAGTTGGAACAACTGGTGCACATATTCCTCATAATTTTGTCCTGCTGAAACTCGCATATTATGTTTGCCATCCATAGCACTTGAAATTGCAACT
Organism: Actinernus sp. WN-2022; assembly: GCA_030867875.1. Classification (NCBI taxonomy): domain Eukaryota; kingdom Metazoa; phylum Cnidaria; class Anthozoa; order Actiniaria; family Actinernidae; genus Actinernus; species Actinernus sp. WN-2022. Next base: position 60,982,830 of record JAOWCC010001589.1, read on the forward strand.
GATATAGTTACCAGTGTGACTAAAATATTACATATATACACTGTATGTTTGCCGAATAAAGCTTACTGATTAGTCGCCAACCCAGCTCCCTTGTGAAAACAAACCTGAGATGTTGGTGTCAGATCTTTGCAAGGAATTGGACACCAGGTGAGATCTCGGGCAAGATCTTGCAGAAATCTTGGGTTCATTTTCACAAGGGCACTGAGTACCTTTGCCGGCTGGCAACTAGCTTTTATTGCTACAATGTACATGTAGCTAGTCACCAATAATTTTTTTAAATTTTGAGGCCTTCATCAACTGTGCATGTCTGACTCTCTGACTATTCTAATAATAATATGTCTGTCGTACAAGCTACATGTGTAGGCTATCAACTGGTTAGCGAGCAAGCATTTTGCACTGTACAATAAATATTGTATAAACCACAATACACAAAGGTAATTATAATCCATCAAATATTTTCTCTACGATATGATTGGTGGAATCATGTCATGCGACCTGATAACACCTCCCTTCATGAAGGCAGTTATGTTATAAAAAAAAAACTCTGAATTTCTAACGAGACCTGAAACAACCATGGGGGCTGATCAAAGCCAGGTCCCAGCTAATCCTCATATCGAATTGGAATTTAGCGTGTTGGTTGTTATCAGGCATTATAACCCACCAAATATATTCTCTTGCATGATTGACATGGTGGAATGCATCACATGACCTGATACAATGTACATGTATGTAGTTTCTCTATGCCAAATGATGAATACCAGCGAATACAACCCCTGTGAGCTTAAGCATGTGTCACAGAAAATATCAATCTCGTACCCAGATCCCATTTGTTTCTTACTGCGCATGCTCAACGAAAAAATAGGGCTCTTGAATAATCCGATTCCTTTGTTGACTCTGCGCATGCTTATCATTATGTCACCCTGAGAAGTCGTTTCTTCGGGTTCGATTCTCGCACAGCGCCTCAGGCCTAGGTTTTGGTTTGGATTTGGACGTTCACCCGGTATCTTGATAGTGATCTTTTGCTTGCTAGTGTCAGGGCAAGCCTTAGGGAGTCTCTTTCATATTCTGCCGTTTTTAGGTTGGATTTTAAGGCTTTATTTTCATGCATTTGGCTCGTGTTTCTTTATCGTGCAATGGATATCAGACATCACAGATTCCTGAGTGCACAAGAGGATTCATGGGGATCGAAAACTCGCTAAAATCGCCTTACCTGAGCCAGATGACCACATAAACAGCAACTGAATACATGGTAGAAGGAAGTCAAGGCATTTTTGCTTACGATTCTCTCGTATTTTAGCTCCTTGAAAGCTGGAGTTCGTAACATTCCCATACAAACGCTTATATTTAAGTGATCAGCGCCTGTTCACAAGTTTACGAAATCGGAAAATGCCACTTCTGCCTAAAGAGCACTTACAAACATTGTTGTTAATATGGGGATGTATAGTATTGCCTATCTGTTACGGTAAATCCCTCGGCTATATCCAGTTGAGTTCTATTTTCGAATTCTGAGAATTCATGTACTGTGTGCGATGTGTGTTTGCGATGAAGTGATGTGAACTCCCGGATTTTTTTTAGCGGCATCCATTTAGGTAAAATCCAACGGTTTTTAGCGTTTAGATAACCCGGCCCTAATTTCCAATGCCTTTGTCCAAATAAATCAACCCTCCAGAAATGCTTTATGTTTGACTTCCGGTGAAATTGCATTGTTCAGAACAGCCAATCGGAATATACGAAAATCGGATTATTCCAGAGCCCTATTTTTTCGTAGAGCATGCACAGTAAGAAACAAATGGGGTCTGGGTATGAGATTGAGAAAATATCTACATTGTGGCATCAAAACATGCCGTCATACCATATTTCCTCACATATAAGCCAAGCCTTTTTTTTACCTTTCATATTTTCAAAGTTACAAAAAATTGCCTCAAAGTTGGGGGTGCAGCTTGCACACGAGTTTTTAGAAGAAAAAAATTTGAAATGATCGCAAACAAAGCCATATATATGAACAATAGAAAGGGCACATTATTCACAGAGCACGAGTGTCAGCGAGTTGTTCTACTCAAGCTCCTTTCCTTCACTTTACAAAGAAAACTGGCAGTCCATTCGCTTGACTTTATGTGATCTTCTCTGCTAATGCTTGACTAACGATTCTTTGTATTATTAAGGCCAATAATTGGCCTTGGAAGCCCTCTAATTTTCAGTATCATTCTTGCATATTGAGTTCTCATCCTACAGTCACAGCCGATTGAAGAAAAACTCGCACCAGGCCTCCCTCCTTCGAAATCCAAGATGGCAGATCACAGGCTCGTACACATGCATGTATAGTTTTTCCAGAAAACCTTGCTTTCTCTTGGATTAAAGAAATGAGGTTCCGTGAATATGTTGCTAGTTCATAAATATTCATAAAGCCGACTGCAAGGATTCTATAAAAAAAATATGGCCATCTTCAAGGTTTCTCAAAGTATTACATATTTAAATTGAAAACTGGCCAAAAATGCACTTATTTTTGTAGTATTTATGGCGACGAATATAAATGAGTACACCTTGTGACATTACACATGTGATTACCATATCTTTAATGGCATAAAAATTGTCACCAGGTTTTGGCAATTCCGCCCGACTTCGATACGAAAAAAAATATGTTCGTGATCTCCATATTGATTTTTATTTGCACAAAATGACTAAGAGAAACCTAGAATTTAATAAAATAAAAACGGGATCCATTTGTACTTTAACCTCCATGTGATCATGAATGTATTGTGTGTCCTGGTAAAAGAAAATATTTGAAGTATGATTAAAAACAATTACTGCCTACTTTTAATTATGACTTAAATTGGAAATGTGCACCTGGTCCAATTCCCAAAAGCATGATTAAAGCTAAACTGGGATTAAGGGTAATCTTTAGTGTTTGATTTGCTGACTCATGTACTTCTGCAGGACTTGAAAAATATTGTGCCCAATAGTCTGATACTAGTAGATTTTCACATTTTTGTCAGTCACTTGCCCAACAGGCAAGTTTGCTAGAAGTTTGTTAAAATGTTGACCAAAAGTTGGTCTAGTTCAAAATTGCCTTGGGCAAGTAAAACTTGAGAACGGGCAAGCTGAAGTTTTCATTATTTACAAGCCATGTACTGGTTTGGGTTTAAAAACTGTTGTGTTGTACCATAATCCTAGAATTAGGAAACACACCTTTTACCAAGGGAAACAATTTAGTGAAAATCCTTGGTTAAAAGTTAAATGAGAATTAATGCTAATCAGGCTTCAAGGAACTCAGACCTGATATTGTAATTGCATGTCCTTGGACATTACATGTTCCTCAAAACTCAGTTTCCCTCAAGCTTCGCTATAATTGTCAATTATTTACTTCTTGGAACAGATATCTCTATACAAATGAATAGGTCCATGCAAGAACAGCATAAGTGTCTTGTGATCAAGTTCCAAATTCTCCCTTAGGAAACAAAGGATATCAAGGAGAATTTAGAATGTGATCAGTGGTAACTTACACTGTTTTTGCACAAACCCCTTCAAATAGAAATGTAATCCACCGTACCGAAAAAGATGGCGGCTGTACATTTGCCCACAATTCCTTGCAAACCTAACATGGTCAAAATAATACGTAGAAATCATCTATTCTCTTCAATAACAGTGGATTGGAAACAACAATAATTTATTGTACTTGCTTGTTTTTAATATTTAAATCCTCTCTACCGCAATTCTATAACGGATTTAACGTTTTTCACATGCAAAGGATTGTGGGTAAAAGTACAAGCCACCATCTGATTAGCAAGGTATTGCTAATAATTATTGGGGACACTGTTGATATAAAATTATAAACTATATAAACTATATACATGTATATACTATCAACTGAGGGTGGTCACTAGTACCTGTGATTGGTTTATGTCCTCAGTGGGGCCTACGATTTAACATCCTGAGCCGAGAAGACACAAAGTGCATACAATGTACGTATTTCCATGGCAGAAGTAGGTTGTTGTTTATGTAAAAAATAATGTACAAGAAACCTATTCCACTACATTTAACACTTACTGATCCCTTCGGAGGTGGGTGGATCTTGTCCCATACAACAGATGGTCCAGTTTCTTGAAGATATCTTCTAAATAAGCCCTTGAAGTTAGATAACTCCTTCACTGCAAGCTGTCATTAAATTACAGACAACCAAAATATTAATTAGGCTTTATGTTTAATTTATTCGTCTCAACTTAATTAACTTCCTATCATGTTTAACTACTAGCCACATGTAGCTTGGTAAACAAATATATTTTATATGATCCAGCTAGTACTGGTCCAGCAATCAATTTATATTTAGCTGTGGAGGTTAGACGATGTTAAAATAATTATGCGATAGTATTAATATTTTTCTACAAATGCCTGGTTTTATATTACTGTCGTAGCGTGAAGTAACATAATAACAAAGTATAAACGCTAACCAGAGCATAATTGTACCAACATAATTTTCAACAATCAACATTGAACTGTACCTCTTTTACTTCAGGCGAAGCCACTTGAATTAGCTTAGTGAGCTCTGTTTCCATTCGCTCGTAGGCATCTTTGCGAGCCAAACTCTTGAATTGTTCGACGTGTGAGTTATCCTACAAAGAGAAGGTTCATGAAATAATAACACACTGGAAACTTAACTGTGTACCGTGTACGTAATTTATTTGAATTGTGGGAACAAGTTTGTCAAGTTTCCTGCAGATATATTGGGTAAAAGCAATGGAAATCAATAAATATATACCAGCATACCATTCTCAGCTTCAACTGTAAAATCAAAGCCCTTTGAAGCCAAAGATCGCCAGGAATAAAATATTTACACACCACCAACAACGCTTGTGATAACGCGTAACGTCGCCGACATTCTGTGTTTTATTGGATTACCGCTGAGGTATATCATTTTGGGATTTTCGACCGTCAACCCTCGGCCTCGCGGCCTCGCGCGCTCACCTGATGATCGGCCAGTTCTTAAATGGAACACGTCAGTTCTAGGAACTGATTGAGCCAGTCCTCAGAACTGATTCCGAGTCAGGATTCGAGTAACCTGCTTTCAGGCGGTAGATGGTGTTTTTTTCCGCGCAGCAAACGGATCATCGAAACGGTCGCCATATTGGCCGAGCGTGATTGAGACCTGGGATCGAATGGCAAATGGAGGGAGTCTGGTCCTCCACCCCCTCCCCCTCTCCCACCCCCATCCATTCGTCATTCGATCCCAGGTCTCAATCACGCTCGGCCAATATGGCGACCGTTTCGATGATCCTTTGCTGTGCGGAAAAAAACACCATCTACCGCCTGAAAGCAGGCTAGGAATTTTCCGGGCCTTCTCACTAACCCTTCGCCAGCCAGTTACCCATGGCAGAGGTTAACTATCCTGAGGGTCATAGAAAACATCTCAGAAATGAGCAGACACCCGAGGCGATTGATCAATTCGCGGGATAATCCGTGACTTTCGATGTCTCAAACTTGAAACAAAAACTGAAAGCGAGAAGCAGATGCATTTGAGACAAACAAAGAAATATTCATTACAATTAGCAAACCAAGCGATCCGATGTGTTAAAACTCGACGTGAAGTTACGAATGTTGCATATCGATGCCGTCCCGTTACATTTGTTTCTGGAGGTCTTCATAGCTTATAAACATCTTCCGAACTGGCCAAATTTATTATACATTCAATATATAATTTTAATACTGGCCGTGAAGCCCTCGTAGAAATATCCAGCCGTGCATTTTTCAATACAACTACTAATTTCATTTCAAAGTCAAAAATGTCAGAGTTAAAAAACTAGTAAAGTGTTCGATCACAAATGTCATAAGGCAACAGTTCTTGAAAGAAAGTGCTCATTGGAAACTTGATTTTACACTTGAAAGGTATTAACAGTTATTTTATTTTGTTTTTACGAAGTACAAATATTACATGAACTGATGTTGTATTTATTTTGGAGACTCGGACTGATTATTGAGATACAATAATAAAGAACATTGCCTCCCAATTTATAATAACTGTACTATGTGTATTGGATGGGCCATGATGCTTTTCAGCTGCAAAATAGGGGTGGGTCATGTGTAATTCTGCACTAATCCAGGGGTGGGCCATTTGAAAAATCGAATTTTATCACCCACCCACCCCTAGCCTGATTTTCAGACAGTACGAGGTCGTCCGTTCACTTCCTCAGGCTAACCCACCCCCTGTACTTTATGTCACTGTGTCCGAGCCCGTGGTGCTTTGCGCGCGCAAATCATTTTCGTAGGCTACGAAAATCAGAAAGATTGGTGTTGTTATTATGTGACTCTCGAATCTTTCGAAATCCATCCCTAGTTTGTTTCTTTATCTTAACTTTTGTATATATACCTTTTAAAACTTTAGTCGAATATTTCTTCGAATCCCGGTCTAGGGTGGCGAGTAGAGGAATGCCGAAGAAAGAACAGACAGCGAGGCGAAGCGACTCGACAAATAATTCTTCAGCAGTCCACATTTTACTTTCTCTAGGTCTACAAGAGAACACTTGTGGTTCAAAAGTTTCCTGGGGATTTGCTGCACTAAGCTAAGGGACCGGCGGCCTTCGTTGGAAATACAAAGCAACCACTTCTGGCATCAAGATCATTCGTAATTATAATTTCGCACGGCTCAGCTACACTGAGGTGTTACGACTTATCTGTATCTGTATATGTTTTGCATTTTTATTAGCAGAGAAAGCAATGCCCTTAACCTTTTTTTCATCCTACAATACGTCCAGAAAGTCTTGCTACCAAAACTACGAACTCCAATCTGCCGAGTTCAGCTGTTACGTCACTGTGAGTTTGACTCGAGTGCGAATACAACATTTCATTTTGCACTCAAAATATATTATTCGCAAGGAAAGTAGAGATCTTCAAATAATACAGCTAAACAATACTGGAGACATGAAAACAAGGTAGCAAGAGTATGTGAAAAGTCGTACTCGTAAACCCGAATTACTGATGCACTTATCAGCAGCCATCCCAGGGGGTACACCACGGTGAACCCCCGGGCTTTTGTAAAATGCTGTCAACAAATCCCTCATACCCCGGGGCAAAATTTATCCACCAACAGTGGAGAGGAGCGAGCATCCGAAGGTCGAAAAAGTGGCGCCCATCCTATTAAAACATACGTTCGGTAGAGCCGGGATCAATTTAGGGCCGACGTGAACCTGGTGCATCCTCCACTTTTCTCTGACGGTTAAAACACTGGTTCCATAAAATCGCAACGATCACAGCATCTCCATAGCAAGGATCGCAGAATTTATTTATATATCTGCGATCGCGAATGCAAGGATCGTAAGGGTAGTAACAACTTCATCGCAAGGATCGCAGTTTTGGTTTCCATGTGATCGGAGGGTCGCACGACACGTTTTTCTTCGATCGTTGCGATTATTATTGAATCACGCTTTTAGTGATATTACAGGCAGCCCAGACTCGACGTATATTTCCCGCTTTTTGGGTTACCTGTGGTATGTTTCATAAGCGATCTCGGAAGAGTTTATATAATTGCTCCTTGTGAATTCTCTTTTCCGATTCCTACGAAATAAATCTTCAATAATAAAAGATTGATACTTAATGAAGTTGTGTGAGTGGTTTTGGGGCGATTTTGGGACTTCTAAAGCAGTTTATTAGGCCTCGAAGTTTTGACGGTTGGCCGCGTGTCTACGGCATCGGACACAAATATACTCAAGGTATGCAGGCGCTTTTCATCGATGTGACCTCACTCGACGCCGAAATTCGACAAGAAATTCAAATCGATTTCGCCTCTGCTTTCGGCACACAAATCCAGAGATGTGTAAGCACTTCTCATCCACGTTTCAGGCCAAACGACGTGAAAACGGCCTGGAAAATTAATTCCGAATTCAAAATATTTCTATCGGTACACGATCTGCAGATTGATCGGTCCACAAATCAGCGGTAGACATCGCAGGCGGTGCTTTCAAGATGCAGTTGCCATGCCCACGAGAGAAATATTTTGAATTTTGAATTTATTTTCCAGGCCGTTTTCACGTCGTTTGGCCTGAAACGTAGATGAGAAGTTTTTGTGTCCGATGGGTAGACACGCGGCCAACCGTCAAAACTTCGAGTCCTAATAAACTGCTTTAGAAGTCCCAAAATCGCCCCAAAACCACTCACACAATTTCATTAAGTATCAATCTTTTATTATTAAAGATTTATTTCGTAGGAATCGGAAAAGAGAATTCACAAGGAGCAATTATATAAACTCTTCCGAGATCGCTTATGAAACAAACCACAGGTAACCCAAAAAAGCGGGAAATATATGTCGAGTCTGGGCTACCTGTGCTATGCTCGCAGCAGCAGATGCGATTTTTGCCGCTAGCCTGAGAAAACAGCCGACTCGGGCTATATGAGTCGGCTGTTTTCTCAGGCTAGTTTTATGCGTGTTCACCGACCACCCGATAGTTTTAATACTTACACATGTTTGTAAGTTTTATTCGTGGTTTACCTGAAAGGTTTCATGAATGAATGAAGTAAAGTGTTCAAAAGTCGGAACAAGCTGTAGCGGGGAAAATGAAAAACTTGGTTTATCGTGTGAAAGAAAATAATTCTTGACAAGAATCTCAATCCGATAAATTTGAAGGAATCGTTCAGGACTCGAAAGGCGCCTAACTGTACTTGAACCTAGAGAAAGGGAAATATTTAATAATTTGTACCGAGTAGAAAAGTAACGGCAAGCGTACGGCGGCGCCAACACAGTGATGAAGTCAGTCAGGAAATCGCCGATGTATGGGAAAGCAAATTTGTATTAGACTCTCCGATGTAGCCGAGCTCTTTCTACTGTTGATAGATTGAAAGAACATCTAGTAAATATTATCTAAATTTGTCAAAGATACCGGAAGCTGAAATGGCTGCTTCCAGCGAGAACATGGCTTCTAAATACGGGCACTCAAGAACACTGCAAGAAGTCAAGGGATTTTCGACCGGCAGGTTTTCAACTCAAATCCTCCACAAACATGAACACTTTTGTCTCCAGATAACGCTTTCGGGTTCCTGGTAAAGTTGTGATTGAACCTCAGTGCAACTAATTAAAATACAGGTGAGTTTTCATCCTTAAAAAAAGTATTTTTGATGTCGGAAAACAAACTGTTGTGAACGCCACGAGATTCAACTTACTTAAAGTGAAAGTTGTCGAATCTCGGTCTAATTTTAGCTTGATTTCTATTGGCTCTAATGGGTTCCTGGTATGTGCTCCATGGCCACACAGTCCGAAGCCGGCCGCTCATTGCAGACAATCAAGCTAGCTCATTGCAGACTGGAGTATTCAGCCAAGTCCCGAAACTGGCCATTGTCGGAGGAAATAGGGGAAAATGCACATCCTGTTCGACCAATTATCAGTGTAGACTTTAGTGCAACAACAGTTCTGCGACTATTTCACGACCACAAAACAGGCACTTTTGCGCATGCGTTAATTTCTTCACTTCCGGTTTCTAAAAATCCTAAACATTTTGCACGCTTTCACTAAACACCAAACTTTTTCCCGTTAAAATGTTGTTGACCATGTTCTCCACAAAATCGAGCATGGATTTTGGAAACCGACGATAAATGCCAAAGTTATGGCTTTTCATTCGCCAAAAAAGCTAAAAATTGGACTGAAAAGTGTTGTAAAATCTTTATTTTTTGTCGTAATGGCAAACCCATGCTCGGTTTTATACGCCCTAATTCGTAGGTTCGGAAAATATTCATAAATTACTACTAGATTAAAAATCCTTAGAGAGTTTAGAAATTTTCTGATTTTGATGACGTCATCATGACGTCGCTTAATGATGTCATCATACTACAAGACTTTAGCCTAGGAGTCACCTTGACAATAATCATTGCCCAATTAGCCTGGGAAACCAGCCGACTCTTATCGCTCCCCACTCGCGAAAGACGTCTCTTTCGCGTGAATGGGGAGAGATAAGAGTCGGCTGGTTTCCCAAGCTATTATTTCACTAACCTTTGGCCATATGAAAGAACAAGCATTTCAGTTAAATTATAATGTATAGCACTTGGACCAAAATTCCCCGCTTGTCTATGAGAACACATACCGAAGAGTTAAAACGAGTTTTTGTTGGGTTCAAATAGGTGCAGGAAATGACTCTTTTTTTTTGTTATTGTGACTCATCACCGCTCTCGCGTGAATTACTCGTACAAATAGGCCTGACTCAATGTCCGAACTTTCGCGGTATGTTTACACTTGGAGTGACGTGAACGCACGTGCAATCTGACGCCGAAAAGGCAAAATTGCCAGTTACTGGCTAAATGGCAATTGAATTCCATTGGTTAAGGGATGGCTCGCTGACGTTAGCTTTGGAGGCGGAAAGCCTTTCTCTATAGACCCTATGCATAAAGCTGGAACCAAATTTACATAAATTCAGAATTTTAACACGTGAAGAAAAATTGACACTGTAACCTGAAAGAGCAGGTACAAGTTATTCATCGTATGCAATTTAATAGTTTTATCACAAACTTCTCCAAAGTTATTACCATTTAAGTCTCAGGAAAAAACATGAAAGCGAGGCTGGTAGGGCCAAGGTTGACTATTTTCATACAAATCTCTCTTATTTCAAAAGTGTATTACTCTGTAGCAATGTAACTTATGACTCTCAAATTTCACAAGATTACTTATTTTTTCATGTTCTTTTATGTGACTATGTTAGTTTTCACAAATATTCATTGCTGACAGGAGAAATCCAGTTTTAATCAAAATGTCCTTTATGCATAGGGTGTATGGCTCTTCTCTTTTCTCTACCACGTCTTCCCTTCTTGAGACCCTGATACTCAGGTTACATTACATATGCGCGTGCAACTCATCTGCACGTGTACTATCTATTTTCGTAATTACATCTGCACGCACGCATTATATTTTCCGTTACAGTATCTGCGTGCAACTCAACTGCATGTGTGCATTTAACAAATTGAAGTTAGTTTTTTATGTGTCTGTCCTAATAATATTGACAATGATTTTCGTCATAACATGGTGGAAATAGCTGTGGATCCACGAGGCGTCTTCATTTGTGATATATATAATTTTGAATTTTGACAGAACGACCCAGCGTGTTTTCCGGAAGGCATAAAAATCCATGTAATTGCGTCAATTTCTTTTTTCATTAAAAGTTGCATTCAAAGAGTTTTGAAGTGAAACCCAATGATTTTGATGGGAAATAGGCCTTTTGCAGGAAACAGTCACGTGCTGATATAATACTTCGTTAACGAATGAATTGGGCTCGTGATCCCCATGGAAAAGGCGTTACCATGGATGCTGGAGGGCATGCGCAAGCTATGTTTAAAAACGCTGTTTTAGAAAGATCAACAATCGATTGGAGATGGAAAATAGCATTTACAATCAGGTTCTGCTAATAGCACTACCGATCTCATACAAGTGCCTTTAAATATATAAATTAAGATTTATTTATCGTCCAGTACAACCACATGATTGTCTACAAAAGACGCATTAAGCTTTATTTGTATTGCGTTTTATGGCCGCATACAAAGTACTATAAAAGTGTCGTACATTCATTGACCCACAGCTCCGTTAGGAAATAATCTAATATTCCAAAATTTGGATGTTATCAATGCAAACCACTTTTGAGATCGTGCTAGGGTCATGACGATGAAAACCACCAATTTAAAACTAAAACGTTGGTCCGATTGAACAATGAACAAAACACATTGAACAATAATTTTCCGACCTTAAATTTGATATTGTAATACTATACCATTTTAATAAGTATAATCAATGACGTCATCCGCGTACTTCTCGTATATCAGGACTTGAATGCCTGTTTTAAAATGGTCTTTAATACCAGTGCCTCTGCTGCATCCTGGAAAGTCTGAATTTGATTTCCAACGTTTATTCAAGAAAGCATGAGTTTTAAACATTCGCGATTTGTTTGCTTTTCCGCGATTTGTTTGCTTTTCCGCGATTGACGTCACTATAATTGAATTCCAACCACTTATTAAAAGGGTCGGTGTATACTACGAGATTTTTGGCCCCGATTCTATTTTGGTGGGAGGGGGCCGGGGGGGGGGGGGGGGGGGGGGGGGGGGGGGTTCATAAATTATCGGCTCCCTGTTTTGAATAAATACTGCCAGCCGTGTTTAAGCTTTGACAAAAATTGAAGAAAAAAAACAGTTGTTGGTCCGTAAGGGAAGTTTTCCAACCATTAATCGTAAAGGTCGTTCTTGTACCGAAGATTGTTAACTGTTCCCCAGTACTACTTCGGACAATAACCAGGCTAATCCACGTGGTCTGTCCTGGTAGAACATAGTGCAGCAATGGCGAACTTGTGGATATAAAGTGTATTTCTGTGGGTTATCAAGGGTAAACATGTGTAAACGTTCCCATGCAGTTTTCAGTTATTTTTGCTGTTGTGATAGCCTGTGTAGCCTGTAAAACCACGTGACCGATGACGTCATCGTTACGACACCACCACTAAGTGATTTATGGGGACCCAATACCATGTCTGTCAAAGTTTGAGCCGTCTGTCAAAGTTTGAGCCGTCTGCCATTAGAAATGAGGGCCGGATAAGGGCATGTACTAAAAATCACGCGACCGATGACGTCATCATTACGACTTCACCACCATGTTAACTGCACGTAATTTCCTATTTCCACTCCTTTCCTGTTTTGCCGACATTGTCCACACATCTAGTACCTGAAGAAGGCTGGTTTGTTTTCAATACGATTACCGTTGTATCAGCTTTGCTGTAGTACTTACCAAAATTGGACTTCTCATTTATAAAAGTATACAAGGCAGGCAATTAAATTCATAGCCGCCAAGCTAGGCGCGCGAAAATTTTGGCGGCCAAGTAGGGCCAAGCTAAATTATGGAATTTCATCACGTGATATAAACCAAAGGTAACGGTATTTCTACGCGGCGTACGATGCAGTGAAAACAGGTCCTCTCGTTTCTATAGCCTAAAAAACCCCGTGCGGCAACAAAAACACATACGCATCCTTGTGTGTTGTGTGCTGACTGAAGGCCGCACGGCACTGTTTAATACAGTTGTAAAATAATTTTGAAGGGAACTGTGTATAGAGCATCCATAGGATGAAAAAACCCCACTACGCTCTTTGTAGATATTAAAGGGGGGAAATCCCGGCACCATGGAACATGCAGTTTTCCCTAGCCTGCCGGGCTCGGCTTGCTAAATGCCCAAGGTCTGGGAAACAGAAAGAATAGAGTCAAAATTGTCCTTAACATAACTGTCTTTCGCTTTTTCACTGGACCATCGTCCATGTCTTTTAAAAAGTCTATCTTGAATCCCTGCAATGGAGGCAGCCGTAGCACCTCCTGCTCTAAGACTGTGCCTGGGTACTGCTATAGCCGGTATCTTGGAGGGATTGATTATTTTATTGGTCACAGAAATCATGCATTGCGCGCTTTCCGATATCGCCACCCGTTACTTTCACTTTCGAACTGAATGAACAAGCTTCTTCTTCGAAAGAAACAGTTTAAAACACTCGAAAAGACGTTTTATTTCAACTCTCCAGCCTGTTCTTCATGATGTCCGACAATTCAAGCGACGAAGGAACTGAACGTGAAGTCCCATGTAATGAAGTGTTTGAGGAAGTCACTGGCTACCTCAACAAGGTGCAGAAAATGCTAGCGCGTGAAGCCAAGCGTGTTCGACAGGAGAAAGAAGCCTTCGACTCGGTAGCCAAGAAGTTGAAGCACGTGCATTTCTCCTCGACTATCAAACTGAATGTTGGCGGTCAAATCTTCACTACAAGTCTCCAGACTTTAAACAAAGACGCGGGCTCCATGCTGCATGCCATGTTCTCAGGCCGCTTTGACACGAAGCCAGGGGAAGATGGAACGTACTTCATTGACCGAGATGGCACATGCTTTCGCTACATCTTGAATTACTTGAGAACTGGCCAACTACTCCTGCCGGATGACAAGATCATTCGCAAGGAAGTGCTGGTTGAGGCGGAGTTTTATCAAATTCAGGGAATTGTCGAAAACCTGAATCCAAAGCTTTTCTGCGATTCAGTGATTCTGTCATCGGATCAGTACAAAACGCTTTCCAAGTGGTTGTCAGTTGATAAACAGGAGGAAGATCTCAAGCTTACTCTACTGTACAGAGCCTCGCGGGATGGATGGAGCTGCAGTACATTTCATACCACATGCGACAACAAAGGCCCCACCGTGACCGTGATCAAGAGTACTGCAAACTATGTGTTTGGAGGATATACAGAGCAAAGCTGGGGAGGTGAGTCGATACACACATTCCTTGGTATACAAGCTACAAGTGTTGTCAGTAGTTTCAAGGATTTGAAAACATCTTTTTTGAAATAGAATCAAGAGGCTGCCCAACAGACAACTAGTATTTTATCCTGTTAATATGCCGAGCTTCAACCTAACTACTAACCCGAGTGCTTAATTAAGTTCCAGTATGCAAGACTTCTTGTCTTTTTGACCAATCAAAGGTTACTTTCCATATCCTGGAAAGTGATGTTATGTATACAATATTTGACATTAGCCAATCACAAGAGACTGTTCCTACGCTTGAGATGAGACGGATTTTCTCTGATTTCTTGCATATTGGAAAATAATTAAGCTCTCAGGTAAGCAGACAACAGGCTGAACCCAAGCTTCATAAAGCCTGATTGGACACGTGACCTTATTAGCCTGTCAATCAAAAAGAATTGGCGCTAGAACAACATGCCAGAATGCCAGAAATGGAAAGGGTAAGCCAAAATTAGTAAAAAGCCCAAGTTTTAGGTTCATATCTTTAAAACTGAAGGAATGGCAAATTTTTGAAAACTATAATTTAGCTTAATTAACAGAGTTTGTGATGCTTTTTTTTGCTGACTGGCAAGCTAAATTGTAGAGTTTTCAAAAATGTGTCCTTCCTTCAGTTTTAACATAGTTAATAGAGTGGAATGGTTATGAAACCCGGCAAACTTCAAAGGGGCTAATAAAGGCGCTGCGATTTATGTTGGAAGGGGGCAAGACAAAAGATTGTGCAGGGTCATAGTTCATTGGCGTCCCCTGAACGACTGAACTCACACGTTTCTATTGGCTGATTGATTAACACATTGGAATTTCTATTGTGTTTTGTGCAGGGTAGTGGTTGAAAAAAGCTAACAAAGACATATAACAAAGAAGGTCGCTGGGTTTCATAACCATTCCACTCTATTAACTATGGTTTTAAAGATATGAACCTGAAACTTGGGCTTTTTACTAATTTTGGCTCACTCTTTCCATTTCTGGCATTTATGTTGTTCTAGCGCCAATTTGTTTTAATTGACAGGCTAAAAAGGTCACGTGACCAGGTCCTGCAAAGGGCCTATTCAATACCCTTATTTTTTCTGGAGGTCTTGATAACTAGAACATATTTCGACAGCCAAAGTAGACTGCTAGCTCTCCCTACTATTTCCGCTATTAAAATGAGAGTTGATATCCAGCCTGCCTGAAGCATGATTTTTGAGCAGTTCTGATAAAACATTCAAAATTCGCTCTCTTTGTCATTTATGTATGAAATACCCTATAACTTAGGAATAATACGGTAATCATGTGTCTTAACATTTAAGGATTGGTATTTTGGTGTTTTGAAGGTCACGTGACCTTAAGGCTGATAAAACAAATAAATCAAAATGGGGTGGCGGAAGTTATTGTTTTGTTTCAGATTTTCGCTTCGAAACGTTAAGTTTTTTTTGGGAAATAAGAATCTGTCCGGAATGGTTGACTTTTTATCACTGAAGAGGATATAAATGGCGGAAAATGGTCCCAAGAATAGGTCACGTGATCTGTTTTCTATATTTTTGCCTTAACAGTCTATCAGAGTCAACCATTCCGATCTGATCAACCACAAGTGTAATGAGATAAACACAAAATCGTTACTTAAAATATACAATGCACCCACCCCGTTTTTAGTTTAATTTTCAACTTTTTGTGATCACGTGGTTGGTCACGTTAGACATTTTACCAATATTTTATATTAGGACGACTAAAATCGTTGAGATTAGTTATAACCACCATTGTTCTAGGATTTGAGCAAATTCAAGTGACTATTCAACAAAACATGGTTTTGGTCCCGTGTTGACTTGAATGCTGAACGGACGGTTTTCAAATCATATGAAAGCGAGAACATTTGCGCTTGCTAGTGTCCAGGCCAGTGTGGACAGCTTATTTCCGTATTCCGCATGCGTAATGTAGTCGTTGAAAGAAATAAAGCAGACGACTGTCAACACAGGTCAAACGTGAATCCGAAACCCCTATGCAATATAAAATTTATCGACGACATTTCGTCGAATTCGTCACCAATAATGAGGAAAAAGGCAAAAAGGATAATAAACTTTACGATGAGGGAGCGAGTAAAAAAACTGAAAAGTGGTACCATTCGGTGATGAAACTATATATATAGCCCGCTCTTATTATAAGTATTCGCATTGAAAGACCTTAGTGTTCCTTCAGACAGTTCAGAGTTTCCCTGACAAACCGGTCAGTCTTATTTTGCGGGACATCGCCAGAAATTCGAGACATTGAGGCCTGATAGTATATAGATGGTAGACATAGCATATATGGTACATTGGGACACTATAACCGCTCACCAGAATTTTATCGCAGACTCGTCTCTTTTGGTCCGTTTAGGACCTACTTTCCAAAAGGACAAATTAGCTTGAATAACCGCTAGCTGTTTAAACAAACACACTGCAGTTTCTAGTGTACAGAACAAGGTTTCCAAAGCTGCCATGTTTATTGGATTTGGTCACTTGTGGTCAGAGTTATGACAGTTTCAAGACGAGCAATATTACGGGTTTTAGCGTGCCAATATGGAGTCTGATGTTTCTTGTCGAAAAGCTGAATTTTCAAGAAGGAAAAGGAATCATCCAAAATGGACTTTGGGACATCAGAAGGGAAGAATACGGTAGGTCTTGTTTATGTGTTCAACTCTTCGTGCGCACATTTTTTGCTAAGGTTGTAGATTTGCAGCAGATACATTTTATAAACTGTTATCTGCATGTTTTTACTGGAAATCTTTAATGTCCACTGTAAATAAATGCGAATTTTATGCTTCCTCTAAAATGAAAGAAAGGAATCATCAACGTGTACTACTTGGCTTTGAATTGCTTTGAATTGAATTGATAATATCTGTAGAAATAATGCCTCGATCGCACATTTTTACGATTGTACCGTATTTCATGAGAAATAAGGAAAATGTTTAGGATCCCATACATTTCTCTGTAAATTTTCACGACCCATTTCACACAGTGAACAGGGGTCAATATGTGTTGCGCAATAACCATGTCTCGAATTTCTGGCGATGATTTTATCGAGAAGAATACGCCTCTCGGGTCTCATTTGTTTTCTCAATATTTGGAACCCCTGATGAAAGACTCCAATTCGTGTTTGACATGTCTTCTCATGCGAATGCAAAACCGACAATTTACATACGTTTATTTTCAAACTTCATTAGCAAGTATTGTTTACCGTTTGACTGTTGTATCTAATTATTCGATCGATGGCTTATTATTCTTTTTTGATGGCAGTGATTTCAACTAGCGTACTAGTAGAGTAGTGGACAAGAGTTAGTACAAGCAGTCGGAAGGGTCGTGGTTCGAACTCCAGTGGAGGCAGACTTTTTCTTTCTACGTCATTCTTTATTTCTTTACTTCTTCGCTTCTTACTTGTAGTTTATCAGTATGTAATTAGTTAGTGGTTTATGAATATGATGATTAAGAAATATTGATCACTAGGGTTGGAAACATGATCAAACACAAGGGTTTCACCCGGTATCATATGGCGTACCATCCCCGCCAAAATTCATGGTTTGAATTCGAAGTTCTTCACATGAATTTTACACTCAAGTAGAATATTTCATATTGTTATTTTGTATTTTATAAGCTTTATCAAGGTTTCAACATACGTGTTTTATATTTGTCGTTCAAGTTTTACATTCGAGATTGTCACTGTTCATTCTAAACTCCACGTCATGCATTCGTCGTTCGAGTTTCACATTACAAAGTCGACGACTTTTATTTTCAACACATTTCTGATATTCGTCTCTGGAAAGTGTTTTCTTTGTCACAAGTACATCGAGACTAGAGGAAGAAAATCTCAATTACAAAGGATACTTAGAGGAAGTGACTTCTTTTCCACAGTCGAGTTTACCCATGTCACTTACGCTGACGCGTGATCAGGTGAAGTAGGAAATGCCCTTCTGGTAGATGCCATCATGTTGTCTTCCACGCACCGTGACCTCTTGTATGCCATGCATACTCTACCACGGTAGGCATATCATAGTCAGCCCGCAATCCTTTGAAGAAACCCTCCACATGCAGATAGTTTTGTGAGACTGTCTAATCTAATCTGCTTAAGAAGTGGTTCTGGCCAATTTCAGTGAACATATTGGCTAGCTTTGTAAAGGATTCTAAAGCAATAGTGAAAGACTGTCGTGTAGTCCTAGATACAGTCATATTCGGGCCATTCGTGTTCCGTTTGCCAGTCCGTTGAAGCGCCTGCCCTTCGTGGTCGTCAAAAGACTTCACAACATCTCGAACACGCTCTAAGTTGTCTTCAAACGTGCACTCGTTCTCGTCTTTTGCTTTCTTGTCGATTCTGTACACGTTCGCATAATTTGACATGATTTTCTGTAGCGGTACAAGGGCTTTAGGCGAAGTTATAATTCTAACTGCCTTGTTCCCAGCGTCGCTAACAAAAATGGTGTTTCGGAACTTGCAAAGACCGGAAGGCTTACTCCAAGCGCATTGTATACCATCTTGGTGCCCATATATAGTTCCATACTTGTTTGTTAGCTCACTGTTTTCTCTGAAGTATTTGTTCTTCAGAATATTCGTATACAGTATGTTCCGCACTGCAGGAAACAAATACTCTCCCATTCTCTGTAACTGCAATTCCATTAGGTGACAAAACAGCGAAAGATGTCAGAATTGTCTTATTCTCAAGACTCAAAAGGGAAACTCTTGAGCCCAACTCTTTATCGCAGTCACCAACTAATATGTACTTATCAACGAGGATCCACCAAACATCGCCAACCGCCCCAAAAAGAAGCGCGACGCTTCTTTAATGACGAAAGACCAAGAGGAGGCGCTGAAAGACTTCGCGCGAGAGTATGGAAGAGGGGCGAGGCAGCTAAATGTTCGCGCCAAATCAAAAGAACTAACAGGAACGCTCCCATACGCCATCAGCAATAGGCCGACAGTTATCACTCCCTATGACTCGAATGAAGATGTTGTTGGCGTGCGTGAGGAGAGTAGTGTTCTTAGACGGGGGCATGGCCAAGTGGTGCGTGTAAGAACAGTATTTTATAATAATGATGTTGTTGCCATTCGGCACAATCGCACGAGAGAGGCTGCTCCCTACTGGCTGGCCGTCCTCAAGGACGACGTGCACGTCAATGACAGCGATGGCGACTTTGTCAAGCAAAGTGTCGCATTTCAGTGGCTTGTTACAAATGACAGTCATCTAGTATACACTTTAGGGGAAATGTGCAATATCGATTCCCCGAAATGTATACTAGGGAAAGTTGAACGCTACAATGCCGAGGAAGTTGGTCGTTATACGCTGACACCAGAAGAGGACGTACGCCTTTGCACAATCGCCAACGGAGATACGATGACAGAAGAGGGCGATGATGAAGAAGAGCAACACGAGGTGGAGGATCGCGAGGATGCCGTCGCTGAGAGCCTACCAATGCGCCTGGAAGGCATAAGCTCCTCTGGTCGTCGAACGACGCGGTTCCAGATTATCACCGGGACTAGGCGGCGTTAACCAGGTATTGTCTCGTTGTTGCGAGTGTGTCATCAAATCCTAAGTATCCATGCATGCACGTAGAATGATGTTGAGTCACTCCAGTAATATCTGAATAGGCTTTTGGGAGAGCTTATTCAGAAGGGTTGATGTTCTAAATCGCGAATGTAAACTGAAATACTATATTTGTTAACTTAGTATCAATTGATTAATATATGTAAAATGTGAATGTCTCTCGTTACACAAAAGAAGTTACTACTTATCTAGTGAAGTATAACATGGTCTGTGAAGTCTGAATTGGCCTTTCTCACGCGGCAGCCATCTTGAAATGAAAACGAGGCTAATAACGCATGGAAATCCAAGATGGCGGCGTACCATTTCTGTGTTCCTTTGTGTGTGAACGATTCTCGGAAAGACAAGGGAGTATCATTCCATAGCTTTCCATCTGAACCAAAGAGGCGTTCCGAGTGGATTGTTAAGATCCGTAGAGACCCTGGAGACTTTTTTGTGGTGTGTATATGTTAATTTATCTCTAGCTTAACTGATGCAACATAATGTTGCAATTTGATCCTCGTGTGAATTTAATATTTGCTTGTGGCCAACAGATTAAGCCTCAAACGAAAGTTTGCTCTGCGCACTTCAAATCCAGCGACTTCAAGAGAACTTTAACGGGAAGAAAAGATCTGTTATCGTCCTCTATTCCTTCAGTTTTTGGCTGGACTACTGAAACAGTTACACGACCTTCTCCATCTAAAAGACTACGAAGTCTAGAGGCAGATCAGGGTGCAGACAATTGCGATTCTGTAATTATCACTACACCACCATCGTTAGAACATGATTATTGCCTTCCAGTTAAAGAAGAGGATGAGAATATTCGTAATGAACTTGTGGCAGCCAAGGACCGTATTGGGACCTTTATTATTTTTATTATACGTCAACGATTTGCCTGATAATTTACACTCATCTATCAGATTATTCGCTGACGATGCGCTGTTATAATGGTGTTTAACCTCTAAATGCAAGACAATCTGCATCTCAAATAAGAAGGCTCCTCCTCTTAGGAAGTATACTTTTTTTGTGGGACTGAACTAGGACAAGTCAACTCCCTGTCATACTTGGGTGTTATACTTAGGGATGACCTAAAATGGTCTCAACACATAACTACCATATCAGGGAAGGCCAGTAAGGTCCTAGTGTTGATTAGACGGAATCTCTGGAACTGTCCCAGGAGTGTGAAAGGGACTGCTTATCAGGCTATCGTTCGCCCAAAGCTAGAGTACGCAAGCGCATCATGGGATCCATACTATAAGAATGACACAGCTACCCTTGAGCGAGTCCAAAGGAAAGCTGTGCGCTTCTGTTGTAACAACTATCAGCCGAAAGCTAGTGTCTCCGAAATGCTTGGAGATTTGGGGTGGGATACCTTGGAGTTAAGAAGGAAAATTACGCGGCTGACTCTGATGTACAAAATGAGTCGCGGGCTACTTGACATTAGTATAGACCAGTACCTAATCCCACATACCGAGACTAGAACCCGCAGTAGCCATAGCTATAAGTGTTATCCCTACAGAACTACTATGAATATCTCTCACTGTTCTTTTTTCCCACGGACTATTAGACAATGGAGTTCCCTTCCAGTTGAAATAGTTAATACAGACTCTATTAACATTTTTAGATCTCATTTATCCAGTTATCTGACTAATAATTCGAATTAATTTATTGTATTTTTATCTTTTATCTTTTTATATTTTCATTTTTATTTATTTATTTATTTATTTATTTATTTATTTATTTATTTATTTATTTATTTATTTATTTATTTATTTATTTATTTATTTATTTATTTATTTATTTATTTATTTATTTATTTATTTATTTATTTATTTATTTATTTATTTATTTATTTATTTATTTATTTATTTATTTATTTATTTATTTATTTATTTATTTATTTATTTATTTATTTATTTATTTATTTATTTATTTATTTATTTATTTATTTATTTATTTATTTATTTATTTATTTATTTATTTATTTATTTATTTATTTATTTATTTATTTATTTATTTATTTATTTATTTATTTATTTATTTATTTATTTATTTATTTATTTATTTATTTATTTATTTATTTATTTATTTATTTATTTATTTATTTATTTATTTATCTTATTTATTTATCTTATTTATTTATCTTATTTATTTATCTTATTTATTTATCTTATTTATTTATCTTATTTATTTATCTTATTTATTTATCTTATTTATTTATCTTATTTATTTATCTTATTTATTTATCTTATTTATTTATCTTATTTATCTTATTTATCTTATTTATCTTATTTATCTTATTTATCTTATTTATCTTATTTATCTTATTTATCTTATTTATCTTATTTATCTTATTTATCTTATTTATCTTATTTATCTTATTTATCTTATTTATCTTATTTATCTTATTTATCTTATTTATCTTATTTATCTTATTTATCTTATTTATCTTATTTATCTTATTTATCTTATTTATCTTATTTATCTTATTTATCTTATTTATCTTATTTATCTTATTTATCTTATTTATCTTATTTATCTTATTTATCTTATTTATCTTATTTATCTTATTTATCTTATTTATCTTATTTATCTTATTTATCTTATTTATCTTATTTATCTTATTTATCTTATTTATCTTATTTATCTTATTTATCTTATTTATCTTATTTATCTTATTTATCTTATTTATCTTATTTATCTTATTTATCTTATTTATCTTATTTATCTTATTTATCTTATTTATCTTATTTATCTTATTTATCTTATTTATCTTATTTATCTTATTTATCTTATTTATCTTATTTATCTTATTTATCTTATTTATCTTATTTATCTTATTTATCTTATTTATCTTATTTATCTTATTTATCTTATTTATCTTATTTATCTTATTTATCTTATTTATCTTATTTATCTTATTTATCTTATTTATCTTATTTATCTTATTTATCTTATTTATCTTATTTATCTTATTTATCTTATTTATCTTATTTATCTTATTTATCTTATTTATCTTATTTATCTTATTTATCTTATTTATCTTATTTATCTTATTTATCTTATTTATCTTATTTTAATAGTTGGTGTGATGTCCATACAGACTTTACCAACTTAACTAAATGTAGATGTAGAAGTCCATTTGTATCGTCCGCCATTTGGCTTCACCTTCATGCAGGCTCCACTGGACATTCCACGCATACCTCAGTTCTCTAAAAATGAAACCTTCGCTTTAATTGGTCGAAATGAAACAATGGCCAGAACACGGTTTCTACCAAAGTCAATCAGACGGGGAGGGGGGAGTAAGTGAGCGGACGACCTCGTACCGTCTGAAAATCTGGCTAGCATCTCACTAGCTGGATTTCGTGAATTCAAAGTGACGTTGATTGGTTTATACAGTATTATATCTGTGACGTTTGTTGAGTAAGTTATTAAATTAATAGAAGACTTTAAAATTGTTTATGTGTCAGTCAAACTGTCGCCCTGAGCGATTCCGTAGTTTTACTTTACTTCCGTGGTCTACCTTAATTAAGTTGTCCAGTCATAATTTTTAGCGTGCATCGGAGTTCAGTCATGTTGAAGTTTTATGCCATTTTCCCGACAAGTTTCCTAATTAACTTAGGAACCACAAACAGACCATAGGATCGAAAACCACAACGATGAAGTGAAAACTAGAATAAAACATGTTTTAAGTTTTGTTTGCGAAGTGAAAACTAGTATAAAACGTGTTTTACGTATTGTTTGCGAAGTGAAAACTAGAATAAAACGTGTTTTACGTATATATTATTTGTTAATTCGTCATTCCCCTCCCCCTACTTTTAAGACTACTCACCACTGTGATCACAAAGGGATTGAAAGGTCGACAACTTCAAGTGATTTATGTGGTAAAACGGAAGAGGAAATCGTCAATATCTAATACTAAATAAACCTCCAACAGACAGATAAACCAATGATCGAACTACCTTCGTAGCTAAACAATATCAGTCGAATATCACAAGAAGCGATTGTTTTGGACGAAGTTTTCAACTGACAGAGCGGTTTCGCGGATGTGGCTTGAGTTAAGGTTCGCAGACCAGCGCAGTTACTGCGAGTCCTGGGCACAAGACCAAACACTGTCGCTACCCGGCCTATACTGGGGAGACGAAACATGGGGTCTGTTTATTTGTTTGGTGCTGAACAACTTTCTTATGTTATTCATCCTGTTGATTTATTTTGCTCCTCGTTCCTTTTTTTTCTGTGCAGGTTCTTCCTGGAAAACGGACCTCGAAGCATTCCTGTTCAGTTTAGTGAATGCTTCTGGAACTAGGCCTGCCAAACTTGCACTCGTAGCAGGCAGTGAGAATAACGCAATATATTGCAACAGCAGCTATGGACCGACTTTTGGAGGCGGACATGACCTACACATCAATAACCATCCCAACTCAAATGAGAGCACCGTCTCTATCGGGAATAGTTATAGATGTCCGGCAGGTCAGTCGGGTTCTTCTTTCCTTACTGGAAGTTCTGGTTTTCTCGTGTCTGAAATGGAAGTGTATAGAGTCGAAATTTAACTAAGTTCGCTTGTATGCCATCAAAAATTTTCTCTCGCGCATGATCGGTAGAATTTGTCACGTGACCCGATATTTTAACTCCATCAGGACAAATATCAGCGAATACACCCCCTGTGAGCGTAAGCGCGCGTCAAAGAAAATATTTGATGGATGATAACAACGAACATTACTGAACCTTCATTGTGGTGTCGAAATATGCCCTGATATTTGTCTTTGAACATTATCTGATCCTTGAAGCTCACAGTCAGTTCCCTCGAGCTTCGCTCTCGGAAACTGTTCTCTTCTCGGAACAGATAATGTCTGTAGACGAAATATCAGGGCATATTTCGACACCACAAATAGGTTATTGTTAATATATATGTCAAAGTTAGGACCGCTAGCTAAGTTAGTTGTATTAAAAAGGCCAAGACAGTAACCTAAAGGGACACAAAAGAAGTAGTAAGTAACTCAAGTAACTGTATTCTGACTTCGATTCTTATGAATAAACTGATGAAGTTACAAGAGAAATACTTTGCATGTAGTGTTTTATACATCATTCATCAGTTTTTGCAAGCCTTTTTGCATGTGTGGATTGAGCAGTTCAGTCGACTGAGGTAATATATAATATGTCATGCCGTTAAAATTGTCGATATAAAACGGTACGTTTTATACGAACCTGTAGGCAAACTTGGTCAATAAATGACTACAAATAGAACTTTCGAAACTGCTCTTAAACTGTCCAGGGTAAAAAGACTTCTTGATGATTCAAATGCTACCTGGAAAATTATTCCCTTATGCTATTTAAATAGATTTGGAGGTAAATTGTTGTGTCAATGTAATTATGATTTTTTACCTCCTTTCTATTTGGATATTTTGGAATACTGGTCAAGTGAGTTTTTCAAATCCTCCCGTAAGTGGTATAATGAAATAATTTGGAATAATAGAAACATCCAGATTGGTAGTAATTCATTTTATTACAAACACTGGTATCAAGCTGGCATTGTATATGTTCATGATTTATTCAATTCAGATGGGAAATTAATTCCTCCACAATCGCTAATTGATATCTTCAATTTAAAATGCGATTATTTTTAAGTAGTTGTGTATAGAGCGCTGTTAATGCTTTTATAAACCAAGCTTGTTTGTCAGATTTTGATGAAACAGAAATTTAAGTTATTGACACGAAGCTGTTTGATAAATTCTGCAACATGTCCTGCGCCGCTTATAGAAAACTACTTGTTGAAAATCTGTTTGTCCCTCCAACGTCGGAGTTCCAAATTCTCAGAGCTGGTGTAAACGCGGATGATTTACAATTTATATATTTTCTACCTTTCAAAGTAACACGTGAAGCGTTCTTGTCCATGTTTCAGTTAAAAATAATCCACGGCTTTTGCCCTCAAATTACCTTCTTTTTAAAATGAACTTAGTGAAGTCAATGAATTGTAGCTTGTGCAAGGTTCCTCATACTATTGAACACTTATTTGTTAATTGTCAACATGCTGTTGATTTTTGGTCCCTTTTCTTGAAATGGTGGAGAGATAAGTCAAATTGTGAAGTTCATCTTTCGAATACCGATATATTGTACGGGTTTAAACCCAATGATGACAAGTTCATTGGCTTCAACCACTGTATCTTGATTGCTAAACTAGGAATTTATAAAAGTTTTCTTAAGGAATAAGCACCTTTCTTTGATCTTTTTCTGGTGTCTTTGTGTAATAATAGAAAGACGTATTGCACTTAAAAATAATAGTTTACAATATTTTATCTCAAAATGGCATTGTCTGGCATAATCTTTAAAAAATGCTTTTTCTTTTTTCTTTTAGTCTGTTTGTTAGTTTGTTTGTGTGTCCAAAAACAGTATAGTATAATTTTGTATAATTATATTTAGATTATTAGAAATGTATGTAAGCATTAATGTGATTGTACTGAATAAAAAAAAATGAGTACAAATATACACATGTATAAGTTGTAAATATGTATACCTTAACGAGCAAAAATAAGATATATTTAACAATTAGACCCGCAGCCCGAAAGGGCTACGAGTCAATAGCCCATTCGGCTGCGCCTCATGGGCTATTTAACTCGTAATCCATGAGGGCGAGAGGTCTAATTGTCTAAGTAAAAACTAATTAGTCGGACAGTAGAAAATAATAGAAAGAAACAAATTGAAGTTGAAAAAATGTTATTATTTCGTGAAAATGCGTGCGGTTTTTCTCTACCATGGGCTATAACAAATAGACCTATAGTAGCGTAGCCAATGAGAATGTAGGATTTGTAATAGTCCACTATAGTTGGTTTATACTAAAATCCCATAGCACGACGCAAACTCGCGCATTGATTGGCTAACGAAGGGTTGAATATTTTGTGGAATTCAATGGTTTGAAGCTGTATTCAACGATGTACAGGGAACCCGCGCGTAAATATTTTGTCATATTTATTATCGCGAACAGATACAAAATTTTCCATGTTAAAATTCCGAACCAGATATTCACAACGTTTTTTACGAGAAATGATATCAACTGAACAAGAAGCAATGCGACCGACTCAAGTCCGGGGAATCGACTAAAGCAACTGCAGCAAAAATGTGTGATTTAGAACGGAAAAGCTGGAGCTTTGTGGATTTTCTGATTCAATTCATGTAGTATTCACACACAGAAGCTTAAATGACTGCCTTGAAACAGAGAAAAAGGCTTGTAAAAACAGGACAAAAAGCACGGCTACAAGAACGCTATTGAAATCATGGTACAAGGAAATTTGGAAACGAGTGAAAATTCAGCATTAACATTTGGTAATTTGCTTATAAAATGAGGATTAATAATTACAAGTTTGCTCGTATACTTGTACAGCTCTTTTTGTCAGATTTTATACATTTTACTTATCGCCATCCGCCATTAGCAAGTGATTTCAACAGGCCGCCGGTTTTCTTAATCTTTCATAGACATTCACAATTTTGTCTCCAGTTAATGCACTTTCGCCTTCTTGGTAAAGATCAGATTGAAATTAAGTGTACCTAAATAAAATACAGGTATTTTTATGCATAAAAATGAAGTAGTGATATCGGAAAACCAAATGTGAGCATGATTTTCACTTGAAGTTGAACCAATATTTACAGGATAACAATATATTAAGTCATTGCCAGTCAGGCTTTCGATCATTACACTTAAGTTCGCTACTGCAATATCCCGCAAAATAAATTTTGCCACTCTGAATTATTCTAGGTCAACCCCCTCTCCCCCGTTACAATGTTTCGCCATCATGAAAAAGTCGACCGAGTGTGTGGTTGTCAATCCAAACATTGTGAGGGGGAAAGGGGGTAAAGTGGCACACTTATTTTGCAGCTGATTGTATTTAAATGCATTGAAGGAATGCTGACTACAGCCAGCCCAGTAGGACTGTAAAGACGCATCATTTAAATCACAAGAGACGGCGGTAACCCAAATAATTGTTTTTTCATGCTATGTTAGAGGCGAATTATAACGTGAAAAAAGCAAACATGATAAACTATTGAAACAGGATAATAATCAATATTATAAGTTACAGGCCTGTCCATATTATAATAATAATATGATAGCCTAACATAAAGGGCTAGAAAATCCCGGTGCTGAAACTACCGTACTTAAGTGGCCACTATAGTCAACCCTCGCGCGCTCTGTGATGCACCGCTCGAGTGCCTGCAATCACTGCCTGGTACGTAGTTTGGAAAGAATAATCGGATACTGTATGTTATCTACGATTATTAGTGTCAAACTTTTTAATTAGAAATCCTGAGAAATTTTTACCGTGTATAAATAAAGTTACAATACAATACAAACATTATGCTATAAATCTTATATTTCAGCCAATCAGAGCTCAGCTTTACTGTGAAATACAGGGCGGTATTTCATGTTTTTTCTATGGTATACAGAGCGGTATTTCATGGCTAGATCAAGGCCAATCAGAATGCAGGAAATTTCGCGTCCTTTCTTTATCAGCCAATAAGAATTAAAGATTTTGAATACATAATTAGTCTACAGACGAGTCCGCCACTCGAAAAATTTTTGTTCCAGCGAGAGAATTCGCAATTTGTTTTCGTGATAAATCTTCCCGTAAATTTGTTATTTATAGGATGATATGGTTATTTCATGGTTTTCTATGGAATACAGGCGAATATTTCACTCGAAATTCATATTATTTTGGTATACATACCAAATAATACAAATTCGCCTGTATTCCATAGAAAACCATGAAATAACCAGCAAATACAATACAAAAAACCGACGTACGTTTGTCGTACAAGGTGCTAATAAATATTTGTTGTTGTACATGAAGTCATGCACAGCGCGACAAAACGTCACGCGCATACGCGTTTGATGAGCCGGTCGCGCGCGAGTGTGCCCAGTTTCCCGCCGAAACTATAATTAGCACTGATAATAGTTTAAAAAACCTGTGGCCCTCTAATTAGGGGATAAATTTTATAAAAATACTTATTACAATAGAACATTACAATATAAATACATGGATATAGATAAAAAAACTTTAAAAATTATAAAATTGTGATAAGCAAACCAATTGTTTCAAATTCAGTCATTTAAACCCTAACAACAAAATAGTACATGATAAAAAGTTGATAAAATCGAATAAAAATGGTCACACTTAAACTAAAAAAATGATTTAAAAACTGCTGTTCCTTAAATAACACGTTCCAATAATGGCTTCTAAATGCAGCACAAGAGTTAATATTTCTACATTCTAAAGATAAACTGTTCTATACTTGGAATGTTACTGTAAAAGTTCGACCACCTTCATCTTGCGAGTAAACTTTAGACAAACTAAGTTGAGATTACTGTACCGAGTGCTACGTGTGTGCCGTTCGCTGTTAAGCTTTGGCATGTCCTTAATATAACTGAATAGGCACTTGGTCTTTTAAACGTTTATATGCTAAGCAACATTTAGCTAATTTCGCTTCTTCATAAAACGGTATTAAACTACTTAAGACTATATATGCAAAAGTTGGACTATTATAAAGGACCCCTGTTTCTAATTTTTGGTACGAATGTGCAATTTTTCGCAAACAAAATAATACTTAAAAGCTAAGCCTAAGACTTTACCAGGTTGAAGTTTTCTGAACTCATAATTCACTGTGAATTTACTAAGTTATAAAATTATTTACTAAACTAGAAGTAATCATAGATTATCAAAGTGCGTTCGACATATTTTTTGTAAGAGAAAGGACTGGGCTTCCTGTGGTAACACAAAAGGCTGAAAGATTGCTGCAATGATGTGGACGGTGTAAATAATCCTGTTCAAAAATGCTTGTTCTCAACTAATTTTGAATGTCTTGACTTATATATTAATATACAAGGGGTTGCATCTGCATGGGTATAAAACTGTAATTATCTCTGTGTAACATTAAATCATTGGATGCGATGCCTTATGTGGCTATATGTACATGTGTGTTTCATATGGTTATCATTCATTTGAGCATTCGCAGCACATTTTGCTGTGTGGTATAGTGTGCGTTACTTTGTGGATGCTTGTCATTCTCAAAGGGATTAATTGCTCTTATTTCGTGATCGGCTCGGTTTTCTTTGTTATTCATAGGGCTTTATCTACGATAAAGACCGGTTGAACAATAGAGAGTTGTCATTGTAAATGCAAGGGCTTTCTCTGTATATTGAACCGGGTCAATATACGGATAAAGCCCTTGCATTTATAATGACCAATGCAAGTTGTGCTCTCAAGCTGACAGTCAGTTCAATGACCCGATATGAGAGCTCAAGTGCGATACTCACTCACTCCCTCTTTAAGAACGCGAGCCGTCTTATCATTATGGGACGTGATTTTTTTTCACAATACTCCAACTGCACATGTTAGTGACGTACCTGAACGCCAAAATAATTATTCTATTGTATGAATCAGTGCTTTGTTTAATTTACAAGGGTATTGTTTACATTTTCTGAAGGTCAAAGAATTGTTTTCTCATAGGAAAGTTTTTTTTTGTGTGAAAACCTTGTCAATCTTGAAATAAGTCAGTTAAATACCTCGAACCTCAGCTTTTATCCAGATACATCCCTCGGGATGTATCTGGCTAAAAGCCTCGGTTCTCGGTATTTAACTCTTCCATATAGAACACACCCTGTATAGTATTGCACATTTTTGCGTTCACTCTAGCTTCGTTCTACTCGATCTATAGTACATTTCTCATAGCATTGGTTATATTGCTTTTGATTAATTTTTATTGCAATATGGGTAAATCCAAACGAACCAGTTTCTGTAGTGGGTGTAAGCTGTCTAAGACGGAACACGCATTTGGTCCTCCGGGAAAACATTGCAACGAGGGACCACAGTCGCCTGTCAGTACACCAGACGCTACTCCTAACACTTCTCAACCTCAAGATTCGCCCGAACGCCAGGACGTTCTCTCTACCCTCGTTAAAGCGGTGGAAAATCTTAGCCATCAGGTGGCTTCCCTACAGGAGGACCACAATACGCTGCGTGAGTCCGTTGGTCGCCCTCCAGCTCTCTCCTACCACAGCCATTAGCCGGATCCGCACTGCCCCTAACCCTTCAAGTTCACGGTTGAATCTGGGCGATTTACGTGCCATGGAGGGGCTCGTAGATCAGGCAAATCGTCGGGTCGCTACCTTGGGCCTCATTGACGACAACAATGACGACGTGACGACAACAATTGTCGCTGATGTGCCTACAACGAAAAGCCAGGTCCAGGGGGCGTCTGCAAGCGCTGGCTGTGGTAAGTTGAAATCGGGTAGGGAAGCTAAGCGTGATGACCAGTTCGGTCTTGTACCCACAACTCTGGCCCCATAGCCATCTTAGTTTAACTAACGCTAAACGCGAAGTTCTATTCGAGAACCCTCACGTTGGAGGAATTCGTCGCCGGTTATGGGCAAATACTGTTATTGCCAACTCTGCCGTCCGTCGAGTCGACAGCCAGACTCCGTCATCTCGTCCATCTGATGTACCTAAGCTCAACAGTACGAATGGCACGCCGTGTTGAGCTTCCATGGGGCGATTCTGTTAGAGATCGAGCGTGGTATGCTGTCATGGGGCAATTCTTTTTCTCATTTAGAGAGTCGCACCTTATACGGATATATCAAGCCAACTACAACCACGCGCTCCGCCTTATCTACGGGTAGTTCAACTTCCACGGCCATATTATTCTGTCGTGACTACCAGAAATCCAAATGTTCCCACAACAAGGATCATTATGGTTATATTCGTGGTATTTTGAAATGGCTGCGCCACATTTGTGCCACGTGCTGGACAAAAACTCGAAAACAGGAGCTTCATCGGGAAGGATCCACTGACTGTCCTCTGTTTTCACCTTCTTCCAGTGGCGATTCTGCACGCGACTGACTACCGTCATCACTATTGCCTCCATTAGACTGTTTTACAGTTCGAGACTTTGATCCCCGGGGGGGGACTCTCCATAACAGTAGACGGGGGTGATCGTCGGCAAAATCAATTTTAACCGTAAGGGATAGCACATTGGGTGTGGTCAACAGCAAATTTACCCCTAAGAGATAGCACATTGGGTGTGGTCGAAGAAATTTTTAACCCTAAGAGATAGCAATAAAACAAACACATTTTCAGTTTTCCTGAATTTTATTACTTGTGATAATAATTTTGTATTTGTTACCGACAATAAAGCCGGAAGTATTAAGCGATCAGTTTCAGTTGACTGTGTGGTTTACTGTAATATAAGTTCCGGGCCACCATTAGCGTGAGACCCCCTAAGGGATAGCAGACTCTTTGAACACCCCTAAGGGATAGCAGATGGTAGAATTTTATACCCTAAGGGATAGGACGATCACCCCCGTCTACTGTTATGGAGAGTCCCCCCCCCCCCCCCCCCCCCGGGCTTTGATCCCATATCGAGACTGAATACTATTCCCGGCTGTGTACCGAGCGGTGATCCTACGGTAGATACTGGCCGTCTATATCGTGACAATTTTCGTACTTCTACGGATTTCGAGGGTCTGTTGCATCCCGATCGTGACAATACGTTTTTCATTCAATCACATTATAAAGTGATTCAAACCGGACTTCCAAATTATTTACAGGCTCTGGTTGGCGTTCCATCTGGACTATGTTTACCTACTTGGCGCAGATTATTACGTGACTATCAAGACAGTATCGTTTGTGAATTTTTGGAGTATGGTTGGCCAATCGGATACACGACCCCTTTTCTTCCAGTATTTGATATCCGAACTCATCGAGGTGCCTTGAATTTTCCTCATAGTCTTGACACTTATCTCCACGACGAATGCCTACTTGGACGCGCAGCAGGCCAAGCGTGTGTCACAACTCACGACCTGTAGTTTTGGTATCTGTATGTACAGCGAAAAGCAGAATCCAATACAGCGAGAAAGCCAACAGAATTTTCGATCGCAGATTCACTCGGGTGTTAATTACTGGATAGTTCACAGGCAGCCCAAGCTCAAGTTACGAAAATATAAGGGTTTGTATGGGAGCGTACTCAAGCATGTTAAGGCCTGGTTCATTTAATGGAAAATAGATATACGTTAAAAATGTTTTCGGACAGAAATAACAGTTTAAACAAAATCTAATTACACCATAATACTAATATCAACTTCCTTAAATTTGTTAAGTGGATGGTTGTCGTATCACGTGATTGATGACGTCATAATTATATAAAATCGTTTAAGTGAAATGCGGCTGCGACGATAACATATGAATATAAAGTAATCTTGTTAAAACATTACTCCTCCCGCAGTGTGTCAGACCACGCTTAGAAAACATGACTATCATGAACAATTAAGGAGATATTAAGGGTACAAAAGGTCACGTGACCTATTTTGCATATTTCGCCTTAATTACTCGTTAACGAAACATTGTAGTCATCTTTTCTAAGCTGATTTAGTTAAAAGGCTTCAACCTTTTCCTAGCTGTTGTAAACTCGGAGCCGCATTTTTGATTTACTGATTTCGTGTTCTAAGTCACGTGACAGACCACGTGACACGTTTTACTACACACAAACCTCTTAAGGTAGTCAAGTATGACGATACCTATTATCGTGAGAAATTTGGCGTACTTGCCATACTCGGCTGTGCTGAAATAAGGAAAACAGTTTTTACCCGAAATTTAACTCCTGAAACAGGCCTCAACATGCTTGAGTAGCGAACTCCGTTTACTAGCCAGAAATACTGTAAAATATTTGAATAAAATGACCTACCTTGCTACTGTGATGTCTTCTGTTGTGTTTCTCTCCTTGTTGGGTGGCTTTAAGCAGATTTCAGCCGGGATATTTTTTTCGGAGCCCCTTCTCTCATTTTATTCAAATATTTTACAGTATTTCTGGCTAGTAAACGGAGTTCGCTACGCTCCCATACATACCCTTATATTTCCGTAACTTGAGCTTGGGCTGCCTGTGGATAGTTCGACACAAGTTATGGCGGAGTTGATGTTCAACTTCGCTAGTGTCGTCTTCAAAACAACCATGTTTGACTTGATATTGTTTGGACATCAGACTTTGTCGAATGCGAACACTTTCCTCAGGCTTTGATATATCATACTTGCTAACTTTTTAAACATTATTGCATTGGATTGGGAAAATTACTCGACGTTCACATGGCGGTTTTCATTTTGCTCCGAGCATGATGTAGTTACCAGTTTCCCGGCCGAGATAATTTATGCGAAAAGGTAACAAGACATTTATTTCGCCTGTGAAAGCACAGGTAGCCCACACATGACCACAGGGAGTCCACTGCAAGATTAGGATGCGTTCTCCTTCGTCGAACGCAAACACCTACATATAGATGGACTAAAGTTACTGCGCAAAGATAGAGCTAATCGTAAGGGTGGCGAATGCGTGCTGTATTATGCAGAACACTTACGAGTAATACATTAGAAGCAATTTCGATTGAACTGAGATCCCCTTCCAATACAAGTAATACAGCTCTATTTTCTGTTCTTTACAGGCCTCTTGATAATGGAGAATTATTTGATGTATTCAATGTCTCTCGAGAAGGCTTGGTTAAAAATATCAAACATAATTTTGCTTGGAGATCTTAACTGCGACTATACTAATATTGATGAATGAGGTGTATGCAGAAATTCAATCAAACACGAATAATCTGCGCCGTATGTTTGATATGTTCAATATGCAAAACGTGATTACCACTGCTACCAGAATAACACGAACAACAAGTACCTTAAAAACCTCATCGTAACCTGATTTGGTTTGCAAATCAGGAACTTTCCATCTAGTGACGCTACATTACGCCTGTCAAATATAAGACCGCCACCTAAAATGATAAACACTAGGGCCTAGAACTATCATTGATTGGAACTCCCTACCACCGCATGTTCAGTTGGAAAAAACGAACGTAGTGAAAGCTTTCAATGTAGCCATGAAATAGTTATTTTCTCATAGTGACAAGTGACTAGATGTATATTTTTTTTGTGGTTCTCTATTTTTACTTTTAACTTAATTATTTATTTATACATTGTATACATTATTTATTCTATTTCATTTTTAATTATTTAAAGTTTTCCCTTAGTTTTGCCTCTGCGTAGTAGTACCTACAAGGTGTTGCAGAGTACCAATGAAGATGTAGACTACAAGCGCATGAAAGTAAAGGACTTTCAAGCGGATATTATTGAATCAGCTCCCTCCCACATCGCCAATGTCTTGGAAGACCCTGATGACATAGTGTGAGCCTGGAATAAAGTATTTGTACAGGTAATCGCATGGGGCCGAGTAAAATTAATGATAAATCTCACGCGTGTTTTCAAAGTTTGGAAAATTCGCGACGAGGGCAATTTTGCAAACTTTGAAAACTTAATTCATTAATTTTACGAGGACTCATGCGATTACTTGTTTATAATATAGAGGACAACATTGAAAACAAAACCTACGACTACGTGTGCTCGACGAAAAACCTGATGCCTTGTCATTACATTCGCTTCACGTAATCTCGACAGGAAAACAGCTAGTGTTTTAAATTATATCTTGATTACTATACTATTTGCTCTTCCAGAGAGGTTTAAAGCAGAAACGAGAAACCTCTGAACTTAGTTTGTCAGTCAAAAGATCAATTAACTTTGCAGATAATTAAGCTAAATACCACAGTATTCACTTAAAAAATTCTTCAAAAAGTTGTAAAATAACACTTAACAGATTAGTGGACTCACCTATAAACGTTTTACTATCATTAAATGCTTGAGATATCGTTTATAATATTTGTTCGCTTTTTGGAGCACAAGTACACTCGAGCTGAAGTCAGACTAAAATTCTCGCCGCCTGTTGCTAGGCAACGTAACGACCAATCAAACGTTAGAAATTTGGCCCCGAATTAAGAAAAAACCTCTCCTTGATTAGCCAATCAGATTAAATAATTTTTGCCCTCCATGTTTTTAGAAGAGATATGCGATACGCATGCACCACGTAAAGTAATCAAAGTGCGAAGCTACTCTTCACCCTGGATTAGCAGTAATATACGATTAAAAATGAACCGGCGATACAAATTATACAAGAAAGCTGTATAGAAACAAAGGACCAGGAAATATGGGCTAAACACAAGAAGTTGAGAAAGAAAATTACGTCGGACATTCGAAGAGCTAAGACGCGTTTTTTTAAAAGCAGAAAATAGATGAGGTGAAGACAACTGCTGACTTCTGGAAATTGCTTACAAAGACAACAAATCCTAAAATACGTAAAGTGATTGGTCCTCCTCAGGTATATTAAGGCCTGGGTCAAGAATGACCACATCCCTTAGAAGTAAAGGGGTGGTCTACTTTCGTTTAGTTGTACCCGATAAGATTGAGATCACTATATCTCATGTAGAGTACACATTTTAACGTTCTGGCAAAGATGGTTGCCATAGCGACGGATCCTGTAACCTTTGATCTCATTTTCAAGAAAATATTACAGAAGGCTTCGGGAGGAAAGTAGAGCGCACAAAGGTCAGAATTAAAACCGGTGGAACTAATGCAGTTTACCATGTAGTTTTCAGTCCAACTAGACATTGTGGAAAAATATGATAAATTCGTTGAAACTTGAGGGTATCAAATTTCACATTTACCTTAATTGGCCTTTCTCTTAAAATTTCCAAC
This sequence comes from Actinernus sp. WN-2022, assembly GCA_030867875.1. Taxonomy (NCBI): domain Eukaryota; kingdom Metazoa; phylum Cnidaria; class Anthozoa; order Actiniaria; family Actinernidae; genus Actinernus; species Actinernus sp. WN-2022. The sequence continues at coordinate 61,019,214 of JAOWCC010001589.1, forward strand.
CGTTCAAGTTGGACCAAGAAAGTATGCCCTAACCCTGAATGAATTACAGTAAAATACCCGCCATATCAAAACTCTTTACCTTCCTCCCCGAGGCTTTTTTCAAATTTCCTTAAATTAAAGTTCAAAGGTCACATTACATGTTTCCATGGAAACTGTTACTAGAAAATGTTAGCTTCGTGCCTTTATCGAATCTGTCAAAGTGCCATGAAAACAACTTACAAGCAGGAAGAGACAGACCACCCCCTCTTGATTTGTGGCGGCCATTTTGGAAAAGATTGAGACCCAGGCCTTAATGTACCTGGGTCTGAGATGCAATGACGGAAGCCTAGCAGTAGCTGATGAAAAAAAAAGCAAATTTAATGAATTCCCACTTCACCACAGTAGGAGACAATCTAGCAAAAAATCTCCGTAAATGCCAAAACATACAGATGAACAGAGTCGAACAGAGACTCCAACTATAAGGCTGACGGATAAATTGATTAGAAAGAAAATCGAGGCAGTGAAACCCAATAAGTCGCTTCATCGAAAATTTCTGTCGACCCGACATCTTGCAGATTAGGACGCATACAAGATTACTCGCAACAAAGTCAAGGCCTCGCTTAGGAATGCAGAAACAAATTATGTTTCACAGGAAGTACATAAGTATAAAAACAATTCCAGCTACTTGTGGAAAGTTATCAAACGGTGCATTCCCTCTAAAGAAAAAACTAAACCTGTTTACGCAAAAGATACACTAACTGTTGCTAACGAATTCAACCAATATTTTTCGTCTGTTGGCCGAATTGCGTCAGACAGTGCAATAGAGCTGGTGGCAGACCATGGCATCCACCTATCAAGCCCTCTCTCCTCGTCCATAGAATCGAATATGCATCACATGAACTGTTTAACTTTAAGACTGTCTCGACTGTAGAAGTACAACGTACTGTTTGGTCTATGCCTTCTAACAAATCACCAGGAATGAATAAAATATCAATACGTGTCATCGAAGACTGTCTACCTACTATCTTGCCAGCATTAACGGATATTATAAACTGCTCCCTTATTTCATATTCATTTCCTACTACGTGGAAAGAAGCAGAAGTCATTCCTTTGGCGAAAGAAGGTGACCACGAGATCTCATCCAATACCCCCGTCCCCTATCGTTATTGGTGGTGGCCTCCAAGATATGTGAGAAAATTGTCTTGAGTCAGTTTAGCACCTATTTAACATCGAAAGGTCGATTGACCTCGTGTCAAAGTGGAAACAAAAAGTATCACTCAACTGAATCACTAAATATTCTCGTAATGTTCAGATAGTATTCTCTTGAATAATAATAATAATAATAATAATAATAATAATAATAATGTCTTTAATGAATCACCGATAAAATACATATCGTGTGTTACAGCTATAAATAATAAAGCATAAATATACAACTCTCATAATATAACAAACGTGTAAAGTATGTGGGAACAAAGACTGTTAAATAGCTAGGTTATACCTAAAGATTAATCTATTTACAAAATAATTTTTAAAACGAACAGTATTAATTTTCGGCCACTGGGAAGACTGAGACGAGGGCTTGATTTTGGGCAAAAGTAGCTTAAGAGGATGGTTGCTGTTGTTACGTAGTTTATGAAAAAGTTTCTTATCATATAGTTCAAGTAGTTCTCTAATGAGGATATTCTTGGAAGTGTAGCGTCTCTTATAGCATCTGTAAAGGAAACATTGGACAGTGGACAAGTCAGCCTTAGAGGAGCCATACACGGATAGTCCATAAGTAATCTTAGGAATAATTATACTGCTAAAGAACAGGTCAATTTCCGACTGATTAAAACCTTCCTTTCTAAGAGATCTTAAGACGAAAAGGCATTTGTTTGCTTCACTAAGCTTACTTTTAACGTGACTAGAGAACTTGCAATCTTGTTGGAAAGTGATACCTAAGATATTTAACTCTTTTTGTTGAGGAATGCCTTCAATGCCGGTATAGTGTTCAGTGTTACCTTTTTTACGAAAAATAAGCTCATTGCATTTTGATGGTTACATGACATTTGATTCGTACAGGACCAGTCTCTAAAATATCTAACGCAGTCTTCAGCTACATCAGCCGTGTCCTTCCATACTGGAACAATAATTGAGGAATCATCAGCATATTTGACTAATGCTGCGTCGGTGTTAGGTTTAACATTGAGATCGTTTAGGAAAATATTAAAAAAGATAGGGCCCGCATACACTCCCTTGAACTGTGCCCTTGTTGACATGTATCCAATCACAAGAAATACCGTTAGAGACCACCCTCTGTTTTCTGTTACTAAGAAAGCTTATGTGGCAATTAATTATATAAGAGTTCAGTGGGAGAAGTTTAAGTTTAGAGGAAAGTATACTATGGTTAACAAAATCAAAGGCCTTGCTAAAGTCCATGGCAAACAGTCTAACCGCATTACTTTTCGGATCATCTAAGTCTCCAAGCAATTTGTGTTGTATACAAAACAAGGCATCAGTACAGTTTCCACCGATTCTGTAAGCAAACTGTGATAGACTGAGGTTGTCTTCCAGGGTGTCACTCAGATAAGCTCTATAGACCACTCTCTCAAAGGCTCTTGCAATCACCGAGGTTACATTTACCCCTCTATAATCAGAGTTTACAAGAGGTATGTTTACAAGAGGTATGAATGATCTCCCGTTGGTTCCATCCTCCTGCCAACTCCAATCGTATGTCGATGATTCTAAAATCTACCTATCATTTCAAATCAAGAACATCGAGCAAGCTACAAAGAACCTGGAGGACGACCTCTCCAAAGTTGAAAAATGGTGCTGTGAGAACAAACTCAACATTAACCCAGACAAGACCAAGTTTCTGCTCAAGACAGTTGTTACTGAGACTACCATCAGAAATGTATTTGTCTTTACTTGGCAAGAACTTGAAGCCTGTTGACTCAGCCAAAGATTTGGGTGTCATTTTAGACTCCCATTTGACTTATGATGATCACGTCAGTGAGCTCGTATCATCATGTATGTCCAAATTAGGGCAGATATATCGAGTTATAATTAGGGATAGTTTTGAAACCAAAACGTTATCACTAATCATACAATCTCTAGTCATATAAAGTAAGTTCTTTTATTGTTCGACTGTATGGTCGAACACATCTTTAGGTAATATTCATAAATTACAATTAGTACAGAATTATGCAGCCCGTATCGTTACAAATACGCGTAAATATATTGACCACATAACACCCGTCTTACAAGACCTTAAGTGGCTGCCAGTATAGAACAACAATTGTTTTATAGAGACACTATAATGACCTTTAAGTGTCTAGAGGGTATGGCGCCTGCTTATCACTTAGCCATTACTTCTCTAAACGATTTAGAGTACATGATCACGCGACCCGAAGTAAAAACGTCAACATTCCGCTCTTTAGAACTGCCACGGGGCAAAGATCTTTTAATTATAGATCTGTAAATATAATGGAATAACATGGATGACAGTTTGAAGTATATTACTTGGTTCGCATTAAGTCACGGATTTGTCTTTTATAATTTTAAGTTTTACATTTTTACATTTTAAATCTATTACTGCATGTACTATAGTTATAATACTTTTAATATCACTGTAAATCGAAGCTGAAAAGCCCTGTCGGGAGCTTTCAATAAAACATGTATGTAAAATATGTATGTATGTAGGATCGGACGGTATATCCCCTAAGTTATTAAAACTAGCAGACTCTGCAAAAGGTATATCTTTCCATTTTCCTGGGGGCTTTAAAATTGCCGAGAGGTGTTTATATAACAAAGCTTTGCGTGCATACCATAGTCTTTTTAAGTGTTTTTCTTCAACTGAGAATGTGTTACTAAAGCTGTTTTCTTCTATGGTGATCCCTGTTTTGTTATATGGTTTTGTTATAAGTATGGGGAGTATATCTTTTAGGAAAAATATCGAGTTTTAGTAGTTTTAAGCAAAAATTGATTACAGTGGTTCTTCTTTTGGAGAAGCTTCATTTGAAATTCTGCAAACGGGTTTTATGGGTTCATGCTAAAGCTACGAACCTTGCAGTTTATGCTAAATTGGGTAGGGCGCCTCTAATTTTACAGATATCTGTTCTGGTGATGAAGTATTGGTTACGTTTGAATAATTCTAGTTACAGAGATACTCTAGTTAGCAGAGCTTCACAAATTGGTTCTTTTAATTTGCGAAACTAAAATTAAAATTGTGGGATTTCTTTTCTAATTTTTGGAAAACCAACGTTTTGGATGGGCAGTGTGAATCTTACCTTAATGTTGGTGGTAAACTACGTACTTTTTGTCGTATTAAGCTAAATGTTAGCTATGAACGATATTTAGATGATATCCCTAATGTACGACACCGTCAAGCTGTTACGAAATTGAGAATTTCAGCCCACAAGTTGCCGGTGAGGCTAGTCGTTATAAAAAAATCCAATACGATTCTCATGTTTGCCCTTTATGTAATTGTAATAATGTTGGTGATGAATGTACGTATTAGACTGTGATAATTCTGACTTTGTATTAAGAGAGGTCTTCCTTCAATCTGTTTATAATGTAAATAACGACTTCCGCCTTTTTGATAAGACAATAAGAGATCGTTATTCTTGTATTTGTTATCGATGAAGGATAAATCGGTGATTAGGATATGTGTAAAAAAAATTATGACGTACTGGAGTTGGCAAAAACCTTATCGGTGTAAATTAGGTTACTGTTTAGTATATATTTTGTATTACACATATAACCGTTGTGCGTGATTAGTACCGATGTACTTGTATTGGTATAAGGTTTAATAAAATTATTAGTATTTATAACCGCACCACTAACTAGATTATACTTAGTGAGTGCAAACTCTGCTTTGGTATGTAGCGAATGGAAGAAATTAAAGCACGATTAAAGGCGCTATATCATGGTACTGCGCATGTATCGAGTAATCGCTCGTTTAGTGGCTGTTAATTGGATACAAACAGTTAAACTTCCCTTTCTCAATGCTTGATTGAAAGGATTTTCAATGTTTTCCCTGGAGACTGTTTATATACACTGTTTGTTAGTCATTTTTGCATATTTGCTTTCATTTTAAGCATCCCACATGGCCGAGAGGTTCGTTAGTTCATATCAAAATCGGTGGAAATGCCTCTTTCCGGCCCGGAGAAACGAATGTAAAGTCTTACCGTGACACAGCCCTTTTAACACCAGTGTTTAAAAAAGATGATGAAACGGAGAGAGCCAATTATAGACCACTGTCAATCCTTAGTGTGCCGAGTAAATAATGGAATCCTGTGTTGCAGACACATTACACGTGCACACGGATAATAATTTAACAACTGACAAACGAAAGGGTCACTCAACGGAACTATTGCTAGTCAGTACACCTAACGGAAACTTGGAGACGGGCTTTAGATTCAAACTTGGTGGTTGCATGGAGTGGCTTTTGTCGACTTTAGTAAGGCATTCGACTGTGTCTCACATACTACTTTAATGAATAAATTACAAAACCACTTTGGCATAAATGGCACCCTATTATCATGGCTCGAGAGCTATTACGGATAATACCTCCCGAGGCCGAACATCGAAGAGAAATCCTTCAATGGAGGTGAAGATTGATAACGCAGCAGAACTGAATGTTCGATACCTAGTTCAGGCATAGTTAATAGAGTGGAATGGTTAGGAAACCCGGCAAACTTCAAAAGGGCTAACAAAGGCGCTGCGATTTAGGTTGGAAGGGGATAAGACAAAAGATTGTGCACGATCATAGTTCATTAGCGTTCCCTGAACGACTGAACTCACACGTTTCTATTGGCTGATTTTGTGCACGGTAGTGGTCGAAAAAAGCTAACAAAGACCTATAACAAAGAAGGTCCCTGAGTTTCCTAACCATTCCACTCTATTAACTATGGTTCAGGTCAGTTCAGGTAAAGATGCGATCATTGCCATTGCGTAAAAGTTTCTTCAAGACACGTGGGAAAAGGCTCTACCAGATGACATCTTTAAACTTGTGATTGTCGACGAGGCACATCACCATCCGGCTGAGACACGACCTTAGGACCCGGAGTAGGCCTATTATCGAAAACTTTGAAGCCAGAGCATGCATTGCTTGTCTTCTTCACTGCAACACCTTACACTGAGAGGGGATAAGAAGACAGTCGTGGATCCTCCGTGTGCTTATCGTTTGTCCCTTGAACGTATCAGTACCATAGAAGAAGGTATAATTCGCAGAACAAAGTTTGATGATTTAACGGAAAGGAAACCACTCCCAAACGGGATTGAAGTTAACACATATATCAGTGCAGACCAGGAAGAGCAGGAAGTATTTGCAGTGATCCTTGAGAAAGTGATGTCAAAAATGCAGTTCAACCCCTATCCTACAACATTCCACAGATAGCTACTGATATTGCCAAGGATACCTCCAATGCAGACCAATTAGTAAAGATATGGAAGGTTGTTTCGCACTCTTGTTTCGGGCAGTGATACCACATTTGCATACCACTCAGTTGCAGGCAATTCTCAGGAGGTGATGCAAAAAATAAATGAGGTAAAGCTTCTTGTGGTCGTGGGTATACTTCTTGAGGGATTTGATCACCCGCCCATCAGTATTGCTGCAATAACGTTAACAACCAAGATTGGTTCCCCAGTTAAGTATGTGCAGTTTATTGGATGAGCACAACGAATTGTCCGTGCTCCTGAAGGTACATATAGCTACAGAAGCAGATATTGTAACCCACAGGTGCTACAAACAAGTTTATTAGTGAAGAACCTATTCAGGATGAATGACTCTAGCCGGCCATCACCAAATACAATGTAGCTAATGTAATGGAAGCCTCGAATCAACATTCTTATTAGGAATTTGCAAAATATATAGCCGCCTCACTATATCCCAAATGATTAAACCCTATGATTCCGCGTCGTATCCCGTTTTGAGTATGCCCGCAACCATGAATGGATCCAAATCCGCGTTTGTGTAATTCCAATATATGTCAATTCTTGTGGCAAATCACCCAAGAATCATTCATAACATAACAATTACTATTTTACAGCTTTCTTGATTCTAACTCACGCATTTTGCGTTCCGAACAGATTCCTTTTACACTTCGCTCAATCCGTACTATTAAACTCCGTACCGCTCGAGTTCTCGTTCAGTTCAAAAACCTCGTGTCCTTATGTAAAGTGTAATAAAAACCGTAACGTAAGAACTAAGTGACATCACAATGGAGTACGTACTCCCTACGTGCTGCAAAGTTCACAGTTCACTATATTTGACACCGACCCCTGTTTTCACAAAATGTTCAGAATTTGGTCATGTGAGAGGCCTAAATTAAATCCTTATACATGTATATATTTTTCAGAAATGTACATACCATGGTATGAGGGGTCGTCGACAAATCAAAATAAAATTCTTAACGTCATTTAGACATTAAGCCCCCGGCCCCCTCCTTCCCGCCTTAACGTCCACTTGTATAAAATTGTACAAAAAAGTTATTCCTAAAGTTAAAAAACATTTGTTCTTCACGTCCAGGCCAATACTCCCTCCCCCCTTAACATCCATCCAAGTGATGTTAAGACTGAGGGGAGAGGGAGTGGCATTTGTCGAAAATCAATATGCATCTGAGATGGACAGTTAAATTTGTCATCACAAACTTGCTGAATCAGTCATACACTATGTTCTGCTCTAATAAACACCAACAGTAGCCCTACAAATCATGCAGTAAAATGACCAATATTTTGCAAATGAGTACAAACTAGAGGTAAATAAAATAAATTACAAGAATAATTTCTGTAAAACTAATCAAGAGTATTCATCAGAGCTTGACATTCCATATGGCATTTCTTATTTCCATCTTTTCCTTAACTTATGCAACGGTACAATATTCAATCGCTATTTTTGGACAGCAACATTGAACAAAACAGCCCAAAAAATAGGTATGTGAAGTCTGAAAATAAAAATTACATGAATTTTCATCGAAATTTGAGATTTCCTGACTTTTCCCTTACCGTGGGAACCCTGTGTAAGTCCATCATTTCAAGTGCCTACAACCCTTCTTGCAATTTTTATAGCTATGAACCTCCGAAAAGTTTTGAGTACTTCTGTGAAGAAAGTTTTGGTTTTCAGTGAATACTAGTGAATACTATGTTCTACCCTTGTTTGAAATCGTGTAAATTTTACCTTTCCCGACCCATGACCGCGTAAGTAAAAGCCTGGGTCGATTCCTGTTAAGACGTACTTTGCAAGACATACTCAACATGTCGCCTAAAATGACTTTTCTTTACTAACAACTCGCAAACTGTGTATATTCCTCGAGTCATTGCATTTAGACCGTTGGTTGAGCAACCTCGAGTCTTGTTATAAACAGAGATTCCACTTAGGATCTTTTCAAGGATCTTCACTGTACGAGTGAGGGTCTTTATAAAGATTCATGGTGAAGCCCTTGGTTTTATAAGGATTGACTAGGGAGGGTCTTTATACAACTTTTCACTGTACGAGTGTGGCCCTATATACAACTTCATGGTCGAGGCCTTTTTTTTTGTTCAACAAAGGAAAAAGGCCTCAGCCATGAAGTTTTATATAGTTTCAAGTTTCAAGTTTTTTTATTTTCACACTGTTTACATGATATATAATAGGTACAAATAATTAATTACAGATATTAAAAAAGACATATAACATAATACAGAAATATACAAAATAGGCGTGCAGAGACCAAAGTAGCAGAAATGCTTTCGAGTTGGTCACCGCCTATGTTACTAGTAAGGACGATTGAGACATGTATTATGTGAAAGAAGGAAAAGAAGAGAGAAGGATAAAAGGAAAGAACTGGAGCCATTAAAATTGATTATGACTACTAGATAATAATCAATAAGATGAGTAACTAGTATATATAGATATTGTAAGTAAACAAGTATAATTATAATGGTATTATAGCTATACATTCATTAAATACTTATGAAAATATGGAAGGTGTTTTATTTGTTTACAATTAGATTTGGTCATCCAAAAGAAACTTTTTGTATTTTTGTTTGAAAGCATGGTATGGAAGGTCTTTAAGTTCTGTTGGTATAGATTCCCAGAGTTTGGGAGCGGAGGACCGAAATGTATGAATCCCATAATTTGTTCTCACTTTGGGTTTGTAGAATTATTATTTTTGGCAGCATATCTGGTATTGTAGGAATGAATTTCGGACATTGGTGTAAGGATATCAGAGAATACGGCTGGAATAGCACAACACTCGTAGAGTGAAAAGTTGTATAAAGACCCTTAAGTTTTACCGGGTATAAAGGAGCATGCACGCGAGTGATTTGCTTCTTCTGATTGAACAAAATGCTCATGAATTATTTTTGAAGTATAGTTTGACGGGTTTTCATTCTACATCGATTTCTACATTTTATTACACGATGGTTGAGGCCTGTCGCTTTAACCCGTGACCTATTTGGAATTCCATGCAGTATCATTTGCTACGGAACGACGTCAATTCAACCTGTAGTCAGAACGACGTCTCGAGTAGTGGTTAACCGCTTCGCCTCTCACCTCTGTGGCTCAGGTTCGATTCCCGGACGCGGCGCCACATGTGACTGAGTTGAGTTTGTTGGTATCTCGCCCTTGCTCCGAGGGTTTTTCTCCAGGTTCTCCGGTTTTCCTCCCTCCTCAAAAACCAACACGCTAAATTCCATTTCGATCTGTGGATTAGCCGGGACCTGGCTTTGATCAGCCCCCATGGTCGTTTCAGGTCTCGTTAGAAATTCAGAGTTTTTAAAGACGTGGACGATACACTTCCGAATGCGGTTTTATCACCCTTGCATTAATAATTAACCTTTATATTATTATACAATTGAATCCTGCTATAGATCGAAATGTTACCATTCCTAACCTCATAAAATTAGTAATCCTCCTCCAAAAAAGTCCACTGAAAATCCCGTGCTAACTACTCTTGATCTTACCTCAAACACAATGCACGATGTGTTGTACCCTTTTGATAAGACAACCCCTGAGAAACCCCAAAGACCAACCAAACGAAGCTTCTAGTAACCTTGTTTGTTTATTTACGCGAGTCAACATGAAAAATCTAAATTTTTACTTTATATATACTTTTATAAATAATACGTATTGCAGCGCGTTTTACGTTATACAAATAAATAAACGTTTTCTTTTATATTTAATTTATGAAGGCATAGATTGGGTAAGTGGAGGGAACAGTCTGTGAATACGAGTTCGTGTTACGCAGTCCCAGAGTACTTTGCTGCGCCAGTGACACTCAACTGATGGCGTTTACCAAACACCCTGTCCAATCAGGTTAACAGCTGTAACAATATCAACCCCAAACGATAACCCAGATTAGCAGAGTATGCTTTACTGATATACTGGAGAAACTGAGACAATTTTGATGAAGGATGGCAAAGATTCGAGTGGATGAAAAATACTGCCTTGAAGAGAAATTTACAGCAACTTGAAATCGGTTCACTGTGACCGAAATCAAGTTTCTAAAAGAAGCTTTTGCAAACTACTTAAATCTTTGTCATGCTTTATCGAAAACTTTTAAAATCATATCAGGACATTCACATTGTATTTTATCCTATCTCAGGTTATTTTTTGGTTTTGTTTTAATGAAGCTGTGTCACGGTGAGGGACACGCCTTTATGTTCCGGGCCGGAATAAAGTTATTTTCAGTAGTTTTCATATAAACTGACTATCCTAGCACACGTGTGGGATGGATGAAATCAAAGTAAATGTGCAAAAATGGCTAACAACTGTGTGTACCGTATATCTAGTCTTAAAGGAAAATATTGCATATCCTTTCAATCAAGCATTAAGGGAGGGGACTTTAACTGCTTGTAGCCAATTAACAGCCACCAATCAAACATTGATTCCAGACATGCGCAAAACCGTGACACAGCGCCTTAAACGAAATTCGATTGACCAATCAATAAGTGATTACAATTTTACCAAAGCCATGTTTCGTTTCGCCAACGAGACAATCGTACTAACTTACTTTATGAAATATTTTCGGACAAACATTCTTTAAGGGACTAACACTAAGCACTACAGACGGTAGAATTGTATCCATATCAAAACCAATTACTGTCAAACATTGCTGGATGCCGAAACAAAACTAGACGTATGTGCACTCGGCGTTGTTCTGTTAGTTTTTTAACGTACTACGAGTCCTATATTCTAATCATTGTGAGATAGAACGGTTTTCGATTGAGTGTCGTAAAATACATTTGTAATTATTAATTACAATAATTATTAATTACAATAATTATTAATTACAATAATTAATAATTACAATAATTATTAATTACAATAATTATTAATTACAATAATTATTAATTACAATAATTATTAATTACAATAATTATTAATTACAATAATTATTTAATTACAACAATAATAAATAATTATTATATGTGATTACACAATAATTACAGAGCCAATCACAGGATAAAGTGAAAACACTGAGCCAATCACGAACTGAAGTAATTCACGATTGGTTTTACTTTAACCAATCACGAGGAAAAGTAAACGCAGTCGTCAATACAGTCACTAAAACAAAACCTGATTGCGTGATTGCGTTTGGATTTAGTTTAGAACTTGATTGGCTGATAACTGGAAAATATTTCTCACAGCCAATAAAAAAGCTAAGCAAACGAAAAACCAAACAATCACTTGTTGCTTTCGACACTCAATCGAACCGTTCTACCAAACAAAACAAGTCACGCTTACACATACAGCTGTTTAATATTTAAAGTGCACCTAACCTTTTGCATTTTTAATACATATGAATCTTTGAAAGGTTTTGAGTACTTCTGCGAAGAAATTTTTGGCTTACAGAGAATATTCTATGTTCTAGGCTTGTTTGAAATGGTGAAAATTTGACCTTTCCTGACCCACGACCGCGTAAGAAAAAGCCTGCGTTGATTCTGGATCTTACGTCACCTCATTAATGCATTATTCTCCATGGCGCCTTTATTTCACAACAACATTGATATATAGAGAATTTATACAGACTGTCAGTTGTTAGTAAAGAAAACAGTTATTTTAGACAAAATGCTAAACATTTATTCAACTTATTGCAAAGTCGAATGAATTAGAGGACGTAATATCCAGAATCGACCCAGGCTTTTTCTTACGCGGTCATGGGTCAGGAAAGGTCAAACAAGCCTAGAACATAGAGTATTCTTTGTAAGCCAAACATTTCTTCACAGAAGTACTCGAAACCTTTCAAAGATTCATAGGTATGAAAATCGCAAAAGGGGTTAGGTGCACTTTAAATCAGTTGTGCTACGACCATCATATGGACGGTAGAGTTCCTCAGAATCAAAGAAGTGGATTGTGCTGTGCGGTCAAAGCATTGCTACGACCTCCATATGGATGGTAGAGTTCCTCAGAACCAACATTGAAGGAGTGGCTTGTGTTGTACGGTCAAGGCATGGCTGGTTTATATATTTAATGATTGCTATCCATGCTCCCTTGCGGTCTTGTCGAGTAGACGTAAGGTTTTTTTTATCCAACGTCTTTTAATTAGCTGTATCCTGTACCTGAATCACTACGAAACCAAAACTTTAACAATAGAAAATATGTTTTATAAGGATTCTTCAACAGATCCTTCTCTCAAGCTTATGCTTCAAAATATGTGCTTCAAAACATTGAATATTTTGAGTCTTTTGATTCTTCTTTTATACCTCGTTTTTTTGTTAATCTCAACTATTCTTTTTCTGACTAACGTTATAAGTTTTGTTCTTGGTGGTAAAACACTCACTGTTCTACTTGATTTAACAAAGCTATAGTGCAAACTCTCAAACTTTAGACTAAACTTTAAAGGAACTCTCGGCTGAAAAACAATGTTTGCTCTCAAATGATTGTTATGCATGCCTAAGTCTGTTTCTGTGTTTGTCTCCAGTAAATTGTACACTAGATGTCATTTATGCACCGATTTTCCTGTCGATGAAACGCATTTGAATTTCCTGCGCGGCGCCATCTTAGATTTTGACGTCACAGTGATGCCAGAAAACAATAGCTCTTTTGTTGTGTATGAATAGGGACAACACTGTGACGTCATGAGATCCAAGATGGCGGCGCGCAGGAAATTCAAACGAGTTTTATCGACAGGAATATCGGTGCGTAAATTACATCTAGTGTACAATTTACTGGAGACAAATACAGAAACAGATTTAGCCATGTATAACAAACACTTAAGAACAAACACCGTTTTTCAGCCGAGGTTCTCTTTAAGGTTGATTCACACTTGTGAAACAAACGCAAACGCATGTGCCATAATTAGTTACGGTAATTAGTTAGTTAATTAGTGGCATAATTAGTTACGGTACCGTAACTGCGTACGATGCGTACGTTGCTTGCGTTTGCGCTTGTTCAGCACGACTACGCTTTCATTTTCATCTACCGTCCACGCGAAAACGATATGAAAACGTAAACATTTGAAAACGCTCTCCAAAGTGGAAAGATTTGAAAACGCAACGCTATCGTTTTCGTATGAACGGTCAAACTCACTGAAAACGCTCGGTCCAGTCCACGTAGAATGAAAACGTCCAAGATGGAGGACATGGATGGACAGGTCGATCTAAACGACGCCACAATCCACATGAGTACGTTTTCAAATATTCGCGTGGACGGGGCCTTGGTAAACGACTTATTTCTTGTTTACCATCCGAGGGATCCCAGGCAGGAGCGCAAATAGACACTTAATAGAAAGCTATGGTGAAAGCTCATGACACATCCACAGCTGATTTTCTCTAATGGCAGTTAAAATAATTAAATAGCGGGTAGCAGAACAATTGCTACGTTGAATAATATAATACATCTTATCGGTTTGATTGAACTATAACACTGCCTCAAGGCATTCTCGTTTCCCATGCAGGAGCGCGAATGGACACTTACTAGCTATATAGAAAGCTATGATGAAAGCTAATGACACATTCACAGCCGATTTTCTCTAATGGTAGTTAAAATAATTAAATAGCGGGTAGCAGAACAATTGCTACGTTGAATAATATAATACATCTTATCGGTTTGATTTAACTGTAACACTACCTCAAGGCATTCTTGTTTTTCCAGACATGGCCTACGAGGACTGGGAACGAGTACTGATGGATCTCAAAGGCATGGTCCACCACACCTTACGGTATTACTGTAATATTCTATCTTGTGTGACATACTCCTAAAGTACTTTTCTCAATTAAGACGATACTAATTTTGGCTTTTCACCGAAGCCTAAGACGAATGAAAAAGCATTTCTTTCTCTATAACGCGTTGTACTATTTTGACATAATGACCAACGAATCTTCCAGCAGCAATTTAAGCCGGTTCATTTTCACTCCCTTTTCGGACCATATATAGTCTGAGCATTCTGACGGTATACCAACATCGGCTTCCCGTTGGCTGATCACTGAATACGTCACGGGGGAGCAACGTAGCTTCTGAGGTATGCAATACTCAACGGTTGTCGTTTGGAGAGCATATCGATCAGCCGCCATGGAAGGGTGGTGTTTCCTAGATGAACCTGTGATAAGAACAGTTGTGTATCTTTAGTGGACGGAGTCAACATGCTCGAGAGTAGCGAGAACGCACGAACAAGACAAAACAATACTTTTATTCGCACTTGGTTATACATATGGTTATACACCAAGTTCAAAAATGTTGATCCAGAGAGTGATCCCGTACCACAAGAGTGATCCCGTACCACAAGAGTGATCCCATACAACAAGAGTGATCCCATACTACAAGAGTGATCCCATACTACAAGAGTAATCTAGAGAGTGATCCCGTACTACAAGAGTGATCCCATACTACAAGAGTGATCCCATACTACAAGAGTGATCCCATACTACAAGAGTGATCCCGTACTACAAGAGTGATCCAGAGAGTGATCCCGGCCGACTACAAGAGTGATCCAGAGAGTGATCCCGTACCACCAGAGTGATCCCGTACTACAAGAGTGATCGAGAGAGTGATCCCGTACAACAAGAGTGATCCCATACTACAAGAGTGATCCCGTACTACAAGAGTAATCTAGAGAGTGATCCCGGACTACAAGAGTGATCCAGAGAGTGATCCCGTACCACCAGAGTGATCGAGAGAGTGATCCCATGCCACAAGAGTAATCTAGAGAGTGATCCCGGACTACAAGAGTGATCTAGAGTGTCCCATACTACAAGAGTGATCCCGTACTACAAGAGTGATCCAGAGAGTGATCCCGGACTACAAGAGTGATCCAGAGAGTGATCCCGTACCACCAGAGTGATCCCGTACTACAAGAGTGATCGAGAGAGTGATCCCGTACAACAAGAGTGATCCCATACTACAAGAGTGATCCCGTACTACAAGAGTAATCTAGAGAGTGATCCCGGACTACAAGAGTGATCCAGAGAGTGATCCCGTACCACCAGAGTGATCGAGAGAGTGATCCCATGCCACAAGAGTAATCTAGAGAGTGATCCCGGACTACAAGAGTGATCTAGAGTGTCCCATACTACAAGAGTGATCCAGAGAGTGATCCCGTACCACAAGAGTGATCCCGTACCACAAGAGTGATCCCGTACTACAAGAGTAATCTAGAGAGTGATTGCGGACTACAAGAGTGATCTAGAGAGTGTCCCATACTACAAAAGTGATCCAGAGAGTGATCCCGTACTACAAGAGTAATCGAGAAAGTGATCCCGGACTACAAGAGTGATCTAGAGAGTGATCCCATACTACAAGAGTAATCTAGAAAGTGATCCCGGACTACAAGAGTGATCCAGAGAGTGATCCCGGATTACAATAGTGATCCAGAGAGTGATCCCGGACTCTAGTGATCCCAGACTACAAGTGTAATCTAGTAATTCAAGTTTTTCACGTGAACTCTAGAGTGATTTAAGGAACAATGTCAAACTATATTCAAAACAATGTTTGCGGCTAGCTCTTAAGAGGTCGTGTTCCTCGGCATAGCCTTGAGGTACCTTCCACAGCATTAACGACCTTACCTTGGTGATGTACCACACCAGTGCGCATTCCTGTCCGTTCACATCAAGCGGCTCTACAATCCAGCCACTCGACATAATCTGAGGAATGATAAAAACAAACGATCAGACATGGACGCAAAATAGGTACTTGCAGGAGTATAATATACTCCTGGTACTTACTGACTGAGGGGGGAAGGGGGAAATACTTGGCTCGAGGTCAAGATGAACGGACCAAGCAGAGCCTACAAATTGAGCCAAATATTTTCACGTCCGGCCAGACCTTACTCAATAAAGGTTTTTATCACGTGATCACTTTCAAATGGCAAAACAACAAGCAAAAATTCGGGCAGAACCGGACAGCTTTTTCCGGGCCCGCACACGTCAAACATGTACGGGCCCATCACGTGACTTTTGTAAATGGTTATGAAAAGAAAGCGCGCGGGGCAGTATGGGTCATATGATGTCACTTATTGAAACACGAAGTTATAAATAGACCGATTTAGCTTGTACATTTGTTGTCCCAATTCAGGTCACCTGCCTTTCCTCTTGAGTAATGTTTTCTTGGTTTTCTGTATCCCAAGAGGAAATGTACAAATTTCTCTAATTGGAAAATAAAGCACTGAATCCTCTGGAGAGCTGTCACGTGATCTGAATTGGGACAACAAATAGCTAAATCAGTCTGTTGTACTACATTTGAACCTGAGTCAGTTGGGGAAAAAAGAAACAAAGGATGTCAGGTGAAAAACACAAATATGTAACAAAGTTTTCTACTCTAGTATTAGGTCAGTAAGAACCAGTTACCTGCGCTCGGATGATACCCTGGACTTGGGGGGCTTTGGGATGGTCGATAGACTGGGACGCCATGACAAACTTCTTACCCTAACAAAACAGAGAAGATTAGAACACGATTCACTCTTATCACGTGTATCTCTAAACTCGTTCTGAAACTGCTCGGTGCGAAGGAGAGAAAATAAAGGTTTTTATTCTTTAAACTACAGTGTTTTACAAGGATTTCCAGAACTGAGAAACATCGTATCTGAAAAACACGTAAAAATACGATAATTATCGCCTTTCAGCCAATCAGCGATTTCCACGTCACGCGCTTGTCCTTGCTTCCCACAACCGGGCCCAGGTCAAGTATTGTTTACTCCTCACTCGTGAGCTATCGAGTTGAACACGCCCATGTATTATTCTCTATTTATATTAACTAGAACTAGAATACAATACAATATCGAGTTGAACACGAGAAGATACATTCCATATCTCCGCACGCCCATGTATTATTCTCGATTTATTCTCCTCGGACTCAACATGGCTGCCGCATGATAAGAGAAAAAGGACTGGGCCGAGTTTGTAAAGATGATTCAATCAACAATAAACCTCGTCATACGAAAGACCAGATCGGAATTAGTAAGAATACCAAGTTTGAGAATGATTTGGTAAATAGAAACTGAAAAGCAAGCTTTCAAAAATCGTTTGTATGGATTGAAGGGTCAAGCGTCCGGCTCCAATCCATACAAATATGGTAATATCCCATGAAACGTCCCCAAATGTGGTAAACGTACTAATTTCGATGTGCCCGTTCTTGTGATGGAATTCAGTTCTTAATTAGTTTATAATTAGATGAACTTTACAAACTCGGCCCAGTCCTTTTTTCACTTGTTAGTACCCGTCCGACAAACACTAATTGTATTAAATTGCTTCGTGAACCGGTATTTATTGGTGAAAGGAGCCAATAGGAGGCTTTTTACTTTTACCAAATGCCGTCTGCTTGTTCCTTATTTGACTAACAGGGAGTTTTGTTTTGGTGCAGCAAGTAACCATCACAGGACTCGAATTTAGACTCGCGCACTCGCAAAATGTGAGTAGATTTGTTAGAAATGCGAGTAAAATATCATGACAACTCGCAACTTTTGCGCTATTTGTCAGTGCTAATGGATCAGACCATGTTACTAGTAAAAAATTGTGATAACTAGCAACAGTTCACTGGTAAAACCAACTAATTTCCATAGCTAGCTAGTACGGGAAAACATAGTAATTCGGATTTCTATGGTATTTCCATACCATGTAAATATACAAGAATCTTGGAAATTCCAATGTACAGTATTTTGCATGGTATGTCCACGATTTGACCATGATATTTACATACTTTCGAAAAACTGGAAATATGGAAATGTCATGGGAAAATGCTATAAAATTGGAATTTCCAAGATTAGTGTATTTTTTATAGTATTTTTTTTTTCAGTGGTTGCTAATGGTATTTTCCTCTAATTTCAAGCCCTCCATAGTCTTTCTCACCTCCATTCTCTCCTTCGTGACGTAGCAGAAGTCACGTGAGTGGGTCACGAAGCACTGCGATGTCTCGTGAATCATGTACACTGAAGGAACAAAAGAGCTGTTTGAGACCGTGCGGGGAGGGGTGAGGAAGAAAGAAATTCGTAGAGGAACAACCGATATGTCGATGTTGCAATACAGCGAAACATCATCAAGCCCCCTGTGTAGATAATCATCTCCCTCGTGTAGAGTCTCCTCATGGTTTTATTTTATTTAACTCAAATGTTAATTGCCACTTTAAGAATGCCGTACTACAACAAAAAGAAAGTGAGTATTGGCTGTTTTTCCTCTCCCCCCCCCCCCCCCACCCCACCCTCTTTGTCATATTCGAAGCACTGTGCATAAAATCTCCCCTCCCCCGACGTTTAGTTTCAATACTCGGAGTTCAAAACATAAGTCTTCCCGTCGTCGTATCGAAAAAATGGTTTGGACTAGTGATAATTTGGCAACTCTACTTTATGAATATGCAAAAACTTTGATTTGTCAAAATTTTATCGTAGTGGCACTTTAATGGTTAATCATTCAATACACATGTATACCCAAGGAGGGGTGGGTGGATAGTTTAATGGTTAATCATTCAATACATATGTATACCCAAGGAGGGATGGGTGGATAGTTTAATGGTTAATAATTCAATACATATGTACACCCAAGGAGGGGTGGGTGGATAGTTTAATGGTTAATCATTCAATACATATTTACACCCAAGGAGGGGTGGGTGGGGAGTTTATCAGAAAGAGTGATTGGGCCCAAACGTCTACGTAAGATTATCGAAATGAAAATGTTGGAACTTACCGACTTTAAGCCCTTCCTCGACGTGTTCTACAATGCTGATTTTCTAAAAAAGGAAACAATTTAGCATTATGTGATGCCCCATCGCTGGAATGTTCGCCCCATTGTTCATGATATTCAGACCAAGACAGAAAAATCTAGGTCACTTAAGACCTCTCTAATGGATGATATTACGGTAGAACAAGTCGAAAGTACTAAATTTATAGGTGTTTATATTGATCAGCATCTTACATGGAAAACCCACATTAATTATATTTGTACAAATATTTCAAAATCAATCGGATTGTTATACAAAGTGAGATTGTATTTGCTTTCAAAATCATTGCTATCATTATATTACACTCTTGATTTATCCATATCTTACTAACTGCAATATAGTCTGTTCTTCTACTTATAAAACTAACCTCCATAGAATATACCTTCTTCAAAAAGGGGCAGTTCGCACAATTCTGATGGCTGATTATAGAGCTCCTAGTAAACCACTCTTTTGTAAACTAAACATTCTAGATATCTTCTGTATATACTCTCTCCAAGCTGGAACTTTTATGTACATGTATTCTTACCATAACAGATTGCTACCACGGTCCTTTAAGCAAACTTTCCAAACAAGTAATCAAATTCATAATTACTCAACCATCAACCAGATCCGCAGAGTTCTACCGGTCTCATGCTTCCATGGCTTCTAAGACGCATCCTCGCCATTATTTCTTATTTATCTAATAATTTACTTTGTACTAGATATTGTTTATTATACTATATCATTAATATATACCCTTTTCTGTACTACTATATGGCAAAAAAAAACAGAAACTGATCAAGGAAAGCAATCTATCACTATCTATTTTTTTAAATTGCTTTAATAATTGGGGGACTTCAAGATAGGTATCATCATTCTGCAGTATGTTAAGAAGTATCTCCTTCATTTTTAGTTCAACTTTTTAGATTAAATTTGGTTTAATTTGACAGTTTGTACATTCCTAAATGTGACTGACATCACATGAGCGACTACTGATAACAACTGGATTTCTTTCCAGAGAAAAGCACCCACCTTGAGCATGTTGTCGTAAATGTATCGTGATAATGGATTCCTGACGGCTTCCCAGACTGTTCTTGTAGAGGCTTCAATAATCCCTCGACCCATAAAACTACAGGAAAAGAACTTCAATGTCAGACTCGATCAGGCCGACAAAAAACGTACATTGTATTCAATAATAGTCCACTAGTCCACTTGCCATATATGCTGCACTCGTCACGCATAAAGGTTTCAATATGGGGCTCCGGGGTAAATTAAATTTATTCTTTTCTCCGGGGATAGAATAAATTTCTAAAATATATATACGTTTCGCTGGTTTCAACATGAGGTCTGGGGTACAATAAATATATTCTGTCCTCGGAGAAAGTAATACATTTATTTTACCCCGGACCTCATGTTAAAACCAGCGAAATATCGAAAGTGGGCTATTCGTAGTTGTTGGCCGCCATTTTGAAAGGTAACCAAGCCTTTGGTGACTTCGAGGCTGGAGTTGAGTCAGCTTTGTTAAAGGCTTGTATCTAGTGCAGGGTCAACTCCATCCTCCATGCAAGGCTAAGGCTTGGTTACCTTTCAATAGCTGTGAACATAAACCTTGTCAAAACAAAAGAAAAAAACACTGCAAAGCATCATGGTCCAATCATGGTTCCACTCATACATACATAATAAGCCCCGCCTTCCTTAGTTACTGTTGCTATGTCTCACAAGCCGTAGACTTTAACCCGAGACAAAACAAACATGGTGAAATGGCCGAGTTCGCCCATAGTCTTCGTAACATTCTGAATAATTTATCGATTTCCTACCTTCCGCTGAATTTCTTAAATCGCTGCTAAAAAAAGTTGTGTTTTCATCTCCTCACGAGCTTGAAGGAAAATTGACCGATTTAGCTTGTACATTTGTTGTCCCAATTCAGGTCACCTGACTTTTCCCTTGAGTAATGTTCACTTGCTTTTCTGTATCCCAATAGGAAATGTTAAAATTTATCTAATCGGAAAACAAAGCACTGAATCCTCTGGAGAGCTGTCACATGATCTGAATTGGGACAACAAATGTACAAGCTAAATCGGGCAATTGTCGGTCGTATTCTCCTGGGGGGACATCGCTGCATTCTGATTGGTCGGGATTTCTTAATTGACAGGTAGGGAATAATGAATGGTACATTACAGCGTGGAGCAGGAATTAGCCTTTTAGGAAAGAGAAGGGAGGGGGTTGGACGAATTGGTAATGGTAATAATTTATACTCGCTCTGTAAAAGTATATTTCTTGTTGGTGCCGCAAAAGTAACATTAATTTTATATTAAAGTGGTGCATGGGTGTTAAATTATTCTTGTGCTTCCTTTTGTAAGAATTGCCCTATATCATTATGACGTCACGGCTTGTTTATGAGGGGGTCAGAATCGACATGAACAATAGAATTTTGAACTAAATCTGCTCTGCTGAGGAAAATTAAACTTCGAATTGTCTGGTTTCCAGGTATCAGCTGCATCAATGTTTATCCCACAATATTTACCGTATTTGGTGGCTGTTACCGCTATTCTACGTTCTACAAAATGCATTTGATAGCGATTTCCTTTGTGTTGTTGCTGTTTTGTCCCCCTCCCACGACCGTGATCCTTAGCGTTTAAACAATAGATTGTTTTGATTTGACGTCATAATGATATAGGGCAATTCGCCTTCCTTGAAGTGTATACAACGTCATTAACAAGGTTATTATTGATTTGAAATCTCTGAATTGGATACATATGTTGGGCAAAACAATTCGATTCGGTCTAATATATAATCACGCCTTAAAGTTCACAATCCACCAAGCCCTTTCAAGTTGACCGCGTACTGGGAGAATAGTACCTCGTGATGGAAACCCGAGAATCGAATGGGAATTTGACAGTTTTTGAGCTAAAATATTTGTGTGATTTATACAGAGTGATTTACTTTCTTACGCAAAACTTTTCATGTTGTGTTGGTTTTCAAATAACGGCCAGAATGTGTCTGACTGCGCGCACACGTTTGGAGCTAGCCCAATGCAACTCCACGTGGCGATCTCGCGCCATCGCGTAGCCATGAAAATGTGGTAAGGCATAATAGCGAGATGTAATGGAGGGACGAGTGTCTAGCTTACCAGTAAATAAAACCACCAGGAAGCTCTTCTCGTTTTCTTAGGATGGCTACATCCTTCTGTACGTTCTGGAATCTGCACACGAGATATAACAACATAAGAGACTAAATCTACTTTTAAAGGAACACTGTCAACCCTCAAATGATAAACTTTCTCAAGATGAAAGACATAAATAACTACTCAGATTAGCGGGGTATGCTTTCCAGGTATACTGGAGAAAGTCTGAGACAATTTTGCTAAAGGATGGCAAAAATTCGAGTGGATGAAAAATACTGCTTTTAAGAGAAATTTGCAACTTGAAATCGCAATTTGAGCAACTTGAAATCGGTTCACTGTAACCATAATCAAGTTTCTAAAATAAGTTTTTGTAATCCACTTTAATCTTTGCCATCCTCTATCGTAATAGTTTGAAACGCATATAAGGACATTCACATGGTATTTCTCTTCGGATCGAAGCTCGAGCAAGTCGAAATGATAGTCTTGTAATCGACACTGATTGGCTCAAATAACCATAAGTTGGAATGCTTAGTTTTCATTCTGCAATGTGATTGGTTCTCGTTATCTAAGTGGACCCGGTTTCAGTAGTCGCACTGTAAACACGTGAATAGATATGGCATACAGCCGACCTTATTTCGAATATGAAACCGGTGGACTACTTACGTCCATCCTCCATTGCCGCTAGTTTTTGGTGCCATCGGTCCCGTGGTTGGAAACATTCTAACGATCTCGGGTACTGATGACGCCAGGAACGCCTACATACAACAACACCACCACCACAATCAGTATATCTGAGAAGTGAACAATCCAGTATGGACTGCACGGTTGGATAACATTTAATGCTGGACTACTCAGTGAAAGTAACTACACGCGTGGTTTTTTCACTCGCTTTTAATACTTTACAGAATAATTAACAATTAGACTGCTTGTCCCGACCTGGCCTCTCTTTCGACCTTGGTCGCGGGAAAGAGAGTAGATATTGTATGCGCATGTCAGAAATGTAACCAGGCCATAATAAAAATGGGATACGGCCTGGCTACATAGCTCACAACGGTTGTATCAACGTTTGGTATGCCTTGAAAGTGTGTAATTATCAATTTGTACCAAAGTTTGAACAACTGGAAGCATTATTTAATCTATGCAAAGGAAAGATGTCTTCGTCAACTTCAGCACTGAGTTTGGCAAGTCGCTTTATTTCATTTCGTATGTGATTCTTTAAGATCTTCACCACAACAGACTTGTAATTCGTCGATTATTATTTTGATTTCTGCACTCGTATCTCTGATGGATGATCAAATGTCTAAACTAAAGGAGCACGGGGTAACAGCAGTGAAGCTGACTGATCTCAGTGAAAACGAAATGCATCGACTTCAGCCTTCGATCTACATGTGTGTATAAATACAATAAGGGTTTAGTTGGCATCCAGGTGCCACCTGATTTTGTTCTTTCAAGTAGACCAAGTAGATTCCATTGTCATACGTATCGGCATGTTCAGTCTAAAGTGCTTTTAGTATAAACCGACTAGTGGACTATTACAAATCCTGCATTCTGATTGCCGGCTACCCTACTATAGGTCTATTTGTGATAGCCCATGGTTGAGAAAAACCGCACGTATTTTCACGAAATAATAACATTTTACAACTTCAATTTATTGCTTTCTATTATTTTCTACTGTCCGACTAGTTAGTTTATACTAAAACAATTAGACCTCTCGCCCTCATGGGCTACGAGTTAAATAGCCCATTCGGCTGCGCCTCATGGGCTATTGACTCGTAGCCCATTCGGGCTGCGGGACTAATTGTTAAATATTCTTTCTTTCCTAGAGTTACTAGAGTGTGGAATATTCAGTTGCCGCCAGAGACAGTGAATGCTACGTCACTGCCTATCTTTAAAGCCGCTGCCGCACAAGCTATTGCGGGCTCAGTCACTCCAACACATCTTAAGCGCATGTAAAGACTTTTTGGCCCAATATTTATTTATTTATTTACTTATTTATTATTGTCGTTATTACTTATTATTATATATATTTCACGTGTCTTAAGGACCTTCTAGGATTAGCGTAAGCTATTTAGAAGTGCGATAAACTAAGAAATTCTGCACTGATATTATCGGCCATTTTAAACCTTCAAATAAAAATGTATTACGTAAACCCCGCGAATATTCCCACGAATTTCACCTTATTCCTGATTGGACAGTTTTGAGCATGCGCATACGATTTCCAGCGACCTTCCAGAGTACGGAGCGGTCGAAAGAGAGGCCAGGTCAGAAACCTTGAGCTTGTAGTCTAGTAATCCTATCAGTGAAGCCCCGAGTCAACTATCACAGTCGATTGAAACCAAGAGCTTTGTTTTAGCATAACCAGGCTACGGTTCTTTCCAACTTAGCTGTTGATTCTTCGTGCGCTCGTTCTTTAAAATTGCCGTCTATCCAAAATTAGTATACACCAACTTGTGGACTATTACAAATCCTGCATTCTGATTGGCTACCCTACTATAGGTCTATTTGTGATAGCCCATGGTAGAGGAAAACCGCACGCATTTTCACGAAATAATAACAGTTTTTCAACTTCAATTTCTTTCTTTCTATTATTTTCTACTGTCCGACTAGTTAGTTTATACTAAAACAATTAGACCTCTCGCCCTCATGGGCTACAAGTTAAATAGCTATAGACTCGTAGCCCATTCGGGCTGCTGGTCTAATTGTTAAATAAACGATGTCTGCGTAGCCAATCAGATTGCGAGTTTGCCGATAGTCGGTGGCTTGCTTATGCTAATGATCGTATCTCCGAGTTAACTATCAGCCATAAAAAGTGAGAGCGAGTAGTCTAATTGTTTTAGTAGAAACCATGCAACTACAGTGGAACCTCGATTTAACGAAGTGCCAAGGGACTGGGAAAATTGGTTCGTTATATCGAGGGTTCGTTAAATCGAAAACCTCGTTATAACGAATTTGCGGAAAAACAACCAAAATGTTCGTTATATCGAGGTATAGTTAATAATTGTTTTGTAACGAAGTTAATAGAACTAATAAGAGACAAAGAGGATAAAGCGGATCTGTAGATGGATGTCTCGATAGTGCCAGTGTCTGTACTGTATATACACATCTAATGAGCTGTTGACTGAGAGGTTGTTCTCTTGTTACAGGATTAAAGGATTTTCATCGCTGTTGGTCTGTTCCGGCCACATTCATCTTTTGTCGCGTGTTGACATTTATTCGTTATATCGGGGTAGATTTTACGTTTTGGCTGCCGGATTGTGTTCGTTATAACGAGGATTTCGTTATATCGAGGTTCTGTTACATACATTTTACTTGTAATTTTGTCGGGATGAAGAATATCGTTCGTCATACCGAGGACTTCGTAAAATAGAGGTTCGTTAAATCGAGGTTCCACTGTAGTAGTTCAATCTTAAAATGAAGCAAGATTATTTAACATTGCGACGACTTCGCAGCCATTGTTTTGCTTTTGAAAACCGTTTTTTTTTCGCTATTCACTATCTATCACAGAATAGATAGTGAGTAGCTTAGCCAATCAGATTGTAGGATTGGTGATAGAACACTAGTTGGTTTCTACTAATGATCGATAGACGATGCTTGCGTAGCCAATCAGATTGCAGGATTGGTGATAGAACGCTAGTTGGTTTCTACTAATGATCGATAGACGATGCTTGCGTAGCCAATCAGATTGCGAGTTTGCCCAGAGTCGGTGGCTTGGTTATGCTAATACTGATAAAGTTCTTCAACGAGAAATGTCTCTTATTCAATAGTGGATAAACTGTTCAAAAGTAGAAATTAAGCCATAGTTCACACACAAACTGTGAATAAGGCTTTTTAGTTATGTTTTGGTTTCGGTAATGAGAAATATTTCATCCTTTACGGATTGTCAACGCCACATTAAGTAAGGCGTCAGTCCTGCAAGGTTACTTTGGACCAAAGTCACTGTCAAGCAAAAGATGGTTTGTTGTCCCATCTTTATCTTAGTCAACACAAATAAACTAGTAACTAGACATGTCAACTGCTGTTCTCAAGCTGTACAAGTAAATGTACCAACACATTTATAGCATACGTCACGCACCTCTTTCAAAAGTTCCGCAGCAGCGTGGTTACCAATGACTCGATACCGAATGTGAAGACGGTTAACTGAAATACAGAAAATTAACCAATCAGAACGTTTACATTTATCCGTTCAACCAATAGGAATGCTTATAGGCTCTGACATGTGTCAAGTTCGGTCTGGATCCCATGAAGGAGCGCGGGCTCACAAAAACGACTGGAAATTAATCCGCCTAGAATGTTTATCAGCGATAACATTAAGAACGATAATAACCAGACCTTGTCTTGTCTATATGGGCTTTTATTATGCGGTGGCCATGTTGAGTCCCAGGAGAATAAAAACCTTTGTTTTCGTCCGGTAAACTCGTTCTGAAACCCACCAGTGCGAGGCTACCGGGCCCAAAACCATTGTTTTATCCAAGATGGCCGAACTGTGATAATAGCCCATTGCACATTTCAATTGGAAAAAATGTAATAAAAAATGACAGCCTCGCTTCTGGCGTTCGCAATTCGCTGTTATCATTAAGTGACTAAATACAGGAATGGTCCGACCTCTGATTGGCCAAAAATAGAAGAAAATCTCTCAAATTATTTTTCCTCACCATTTTCTTGAGACTCTTTTGAGAACCCTAGCTCTAGGTGGGTGACTGAGATCTTGTTTACTAACCGGTTAGAGTTTTTTATGGTTCAGGATAGGGTTTTAGTTATAATAATAATAATAATAATAATAGGCTTTATTTCAAGAGGGTAACACGTTACAGTAGTAAAAACACTGATGACTCTGTGGCCCTCACTATGATAAGAATAAAACAATACAATTTCGAATAACAATTAAAATATGCTAAGATATAACTATGTACAATTGTAAAGATAACGAGAAAAGCTACTATAATAATTACTTAAAAGATATACTATAAGTATACTTATATCTATAGAGTTCCATTTTTAAATTGTCCTAACTGCGAAAGTCAAAAAAAAGAAAACTACTATGATAATTACTTAAAAAGTAATAGAAATTTATATATTGATGAGCATGGTGGCTTTCTGTTTACTCAAAAATGATTTAAATAAACTATGTTTAAAACTAGCTACTGACTCTTTCTTACGTATACTTATATCTATAGAGTTCCATTCTTTAATTGTCCTGACTGCGAAAGTCCGCCCTCCATTCATTTCCCTTTTGTATTTAGGACATATCAAATTTAGCTTTGAGTAGCGTGTCTCTCTATTGTGAATTTCAGAGTTCCTTAATAATAGTGTATCTATGTAACTAGGGGTAAAATAGTTTGCATTTATACGCTTATAAACTAGTGTGTTTCTTTTTATACATGATTGCTTCATAAAGGGAAGCCAATTTAGATTATTAAATAACGTAATTGACGGTGTTAACCTGTCAGCATCAAGAATAATGTGAGCGGCCCTTTTCTGAAGCTTAAGTATTCTCTGCAAACTATCCCCGCTACAGCTATCCCATACCATACTCCCATACATAAGAGTAGGCTTTATAACTCCATTATAGAAATGATCCCTTTGGCGTTGCTTTAGGTATGGGCTTATATGCTTAAGAAGACCTAGGCGTTTAGATAGTTTTTTACATAGTTCATCGATATGTGACTCGAAAGTCATGTTCTTGTCTAAAGTTACACCAAGAAGCTTGTGGGAAGAGACCTCAGAAATTACAGAATTTTCGAGCGTAACGTTCAAGCATAGGGTGATGTCCTCACCTAGCCTCTTTGCAATACACTTTCCTGTAACCAGTAGGGATTTCGTCTTGGTCGTGTTGATAAACATTTTATTATTTGTCGCCCACTCGCTTAAATAGTTCTTTTAGTCGGAGCATTCCTGTATTTAGCCGCAT
This sequence comes from Actinernus sp. WN-2022, assembly GCA_030867875.1. Classification (NCBI taxonomy): domain Eukaryota; kingdom Metazoa; phylum Cnidaria; class Anthozoa; order Actiniaria; family Actinernidae; genus Actinernus; species Actinernus sp. WN-2022. Next base: position 61,047,312 of record JAOWCC010001589.1, read on the forward strand.
GTCGCTTATCACGCGGCGGCTATGTTGAGTCCGAAGAGAATAAAATCCTTTGTTTCCCCCGTCTAACCTCGTTCTGAAACTGCTCAGTGCGAGGCTACACGTGAGACATCTATTCCTTCTAGCCAACATAGCTTATTAACCGAGTGCGAGGTCCGTACCGTGCGTTATGGACCGAGAACGAGAGTCCATAACTTACGGTACGGACCGAGCAAACGAGATTAACATGTTATTATATGGCTTCTTCATGTTCCTTGAGACCGACGTTGTCGGAAGGTCCGTACAGGAAGTTATGGACTGCAAATAGACTAATTATAGCTCACGAAATGACATAGCTATATAATAAAGTGGACATACTTACCCAGAGGCGCTGATACTATCTCGTACTCCTCAGTCCTGAAAATAGGATCAATAAAATAAGTTATCCTTTTAGCAAACGCACCCTCGAACATCTCCTCATCGTGTCCTGAGCCTCTGTAGGGACACTCTCAAACCCCAAATTATAAACTATAAAGGGACACTTCTCAACCCTAGCCTGGGAAACCAGCCTCTACCGAGGCTTGAATTTCATTGTTGTTCACGACGGTGATCCACTGCCAAGTAAACGAGCAGCCTCGGTAGTTATATTCCTTGAAAATAACTCGCATTCGGCTTCTGAGAATTGCAACTATTTATGCATCATGAAACGGCTATCTGCTACGTCATCAGTATGGAATTTTCTGCCTCGTTGCCCAGACGTCTCTTTCGCGAGTAGGAGCGATAAGAGTCGGCTGGTTTCCCAGGCTATGTCAACCCCCAAATGATCAACTTTAGCATGATGAAAGACAAAAATAACTACTCAGATTAGTAGAGTATACTCTCCAGGTATACTGAAGAAAATTAGAGACAGTTTTGATGAAGGATGGCAAAGATTCGGGAAGATAAAAAATAATGCTATTGTCAGAAAACAATAGCTTTTGTCGTGTAGCATTGGGACCATCAATAAACGTCATCAGATCCAAGATGGCGGCGCCCACGCCCAAAATGGCGCATACTCGTGTCCAATTTTTTTCAAAAACTAAAATATATTTTCCAATTTTTTTCAACATATTTTCATCTTAGATCATATTGCCAACAATTTAACGGCAACTTGTTCCAACAGCCACTGTAACCGAAATCAAGTTTCTAAAATATGCTTTTGTAATCCACTTTAATCTTCGCCATCCTCTACCTAAAGAGTTAGAAAAGCATATCAGGACATTCACATGGTATTTCTCTCCTAACTATAGGTGTTCTTTTAGTAGTTTTGTTTTAAAGAAACTTGTAGGTTCAATTCGATTGACAGTGCCTCTTTAATCCTCGCGTAAAATATGCAAAGAAATCACGAGGATTGAGCTAAAAATCAGCCAGTGATCACCTGGAAGATCTTAAAAGAGAAGGAAAATACAAGGGCAAAGAAATTGTGTCAAGAATCATGCGGGGCAGAGGGGGTAAGAGCCATATTAACAGGGCTGGGTAAGGAAAAGTAAAAAAATCCGGGAAGGAATGTCAGTTATCTTAAAAAACTGTGTTTTACCAGAAGTCCAAAACCAGAAGTCTCGATACGCAATGAAATGCGGTCCATCAGTTTACGATATAATCTAAGTTTAGAACGGAGTTCAAACGACTTTCGTGGGGGGAAACAATGGAAGCCGTGTCTCTTTTATAACACAAAATTAGTTCTCTCATTAGAACAAAGGATTTCATGTTTTTGACCAATCAGAGTTGCTGGACAGGGGCAATTAGGTGCAAACAGAGGTTATTGACCGGATGGGGGATAATGGTCGAGTTCTTTTTTGTGTGAGTATTACCGAGCCCGATGGGCCCCATCCGGACCGAATACGCTTGGTCAATAAATGTTTTATTATATAGCTTATATGGCTTATGCTGAACAAAGCTGTGCTTCAGTTCTTTTTTCCAACGATACATGTACCACTGCAATGGTTTCTTTCTTCTTTCGCAAACTACAATGACATTGTGTCTGATTGGTCAGTTCAATGAGGTCATTTCTGATTGGCTGAGGGTAAGATTGAAACCCTTTCAATGTTAGGTAGATTTGGTGTAAGAAAGTGAAATTCATGATTAATCCGAAAAAAAATCAAAGAAAATCCGGCTAAATGTGTGCCAAAACTCTTCAACTTGTCAAGTGTAATACTAGGGATTGTTTACTTGTTATCGTCATCGCTTAGAACAATCTGGCGCCATTTCTTGTGAAGATCTTCTACATTTTGCGAAACATGGTTTTGGTTCCGTGTTGACTTGAATGCTGAACTGACGGTTTTCAAATTTAGCCAACCTTCTTTGCCGTGATGAATGGAAAGCTCCCATCGTTTGGAGTTCTAAAGAGAGTTGGAATTCGCCTTCTTTCATGATATTTGCTGTGCAGCTTTGGTTCGTGAAATGTCTGTAAGTGTAAATGCTTCGCTGAAATAAAGTCTGTGACATAGCTTGTCTCGAACTTCACCGTTTCGATCTCTTCAAATTATTTTTGAAGAACCGACAAAGTAGCAGGTTCAGCTAAATTTCAGACATGTTTTATTTGCTTGTTTTGATACTGGAAAACGTTTTCAGGTGAGTTTGGGTAATGTCCTATGCCTTGGCTTTTGTGTGTTTTGGCTGATGTCACACAATACAATACAAGTCACACAATACAACTCTCTTCCTTTTCTTTGACTTTAATTGTCATGCTTTTCTCTATGCTTTTTGGCAAAAGGTTTTGCAATGTTATTTATCTTCTGACATAACGTTTTGTGTTAGGCATGCCTCGAGTCTATAACGTTTTTTTTAATCGTTGCTGTGGAAACAATCTCAATCAACTACTCTAGCTCGCAGCGGTCCAAAACCATACCGACCGGTCGTACTGCGATTTAGCGGACCGTTGAAGAACCAATCAGGTTTCTCAATTTGCCGCGAGACCAGCTTTCCATGTAATCACTGGCAGTCCAAGCTCTATTTTTGTGTCATTTAAAAGCAACTCATTGCGAGATTTTACAGAAGTTAATAAAATGTAAGAAATCAATACAGTACTCAAATAAAGATTATATACCTCTTTAAAGTTGTGTTTTTGATTGTCCTGTGTACTGGAGTCATTTTAGCCACTATCGCTTGTGATGGACACCGCGCCGACCACGTCCACGCGTGCGTGCGCAAAACCGAAGTTCAAAATAACTGCTGTACTCCCATTGGAGTGGATCATATCTGGCGGCAAAGCTCGTTCAATCAACCAATGGGAGTGCAGCAGTTATTTTGAACTTCGGTTTTGTGCACGCACGCGTGGACGGCGCGGTGTTCATCACAAGCCTCTCAGGATTGAAAAAAGTTGTGGAAAAGGGACTATTAATCGGGCTAAAAAGTAACTGTGATCACCATGGAGGAAGCAGGTGAAGGAAAAAACAATGGACAATTTACCGGGAAAATTCGCGATACGAGTGGATTTCCGGCGATCGTCATCGTTGGATGCGAGGTGAAGTCGCCAGCCTTGCTATTTTCTATTACAGTTGGGACGGTGAATTGGAAATCTTGTGAAAATGGCTAAAATGACCGCAGGAGTACACAGGGCAATAAAATAAAATAAACTTTGAAGAGGTATATAATCTTTATTTGAGTACTGTTTTGATTTCTTACATTTTATTAAAGGGGCTGTGTCACGGTAAGACTTTACATTCGTTTTTCCGGGCCGGAAAGAGCTATTTCCACCGATTTTGATATGAACAAACGCACCTTTCGGTCACTGTGGGATGCTTAAAATGAAAGCTAATATGCAAAAATGACTAACAAACAGTGTATATAAACAGTCTCCAGGGAAAATATTGAAAATCCTTTCAATCAAGCATCGAGGGAGGGAAGTTTAACTGTTTGTATCCAATTAACAGCAACTAAACGAACGATTACTCGATATACATGCGCAGTACCATGACATAGCCCCTATAACTTCTGTAAAATCTCGCAATGAGTTGCTTTTAAATGACACAAATATAGAGCTTGGGCTGCCTGTGATATAATAAGCATGGCTATCGATTTAGCGAGAATATTTTTCTAAAAATACATTATACCGTAGACTGATGGGCCCAGACCTAGTATGAGAGATCGAGACTTCTGGTTATGCACTTCTGATTTAACTCAAGGAATGTTTCCAATCTAATTTATTTATTTATTTTATATACATAGTTCGGCACTTGGACACATTCTACAATTAACTAGCTGGGGTTAGTATTGTGGTTATAGACAGGGAGTCGAGGTCTCATTCGCTAGTCAGCCCTAGAATACTACACCAAGCCGACCTCATTTACCGACACAGGGTGGTCACCGTCAGATATTTGTTTGCGTCCTCAGAGATTGTTTTACGTTCCCCTTTATGCAAATGGACGTCATTTTACGTACATGGTCATCCGAGCCACGAGGAATTCAATCCAAGTCTCCAATATATTGAATTTACACCAGTCTCGCAGGATTGGTAAGAGAAATCATCAGCGGACCATGACTATTTCTATATCGATCCTGTGAACTTACGTGAGGTTTTCCATATACTTTTTCTTCTCCTCCTGTACTAGTCTCTTCAGTTCCCCGATGCATATTTCCTTCCTCGCCTTCTCCCGTTCGATGTCCTTAAGTCTCGCCTCCATCTCCTCACGGTCTTCTTCGCTAGTGAGAAGACTTGAACGAGCTTCGTCAAGTTGCAGTAACAGAACTTCCTTTTCTCTCGTTTCGGACAAAAGCCTGCAAAAAGGAGCGAAACAATTTCAAAATTATGTTTCTAAAAGCAGGTTGTCAGTACTCCCCGCCCCACCTCACACGGTGTGCTTACCATTTATGTCAAACCAGCTGGTAAAAAATAAAAATATATAAATGGTACGTGCGTCCACGGGTAAGACAGACAGAAAAGAGCGGGAAAAGTGATTGACTGCTTACGTTTTTCAAAACTTCCGAAGAAAATGACGCGTACCATTTGATTTTCCAACCGGAATTTCTGGTTTTTCGGCGTAAATGGTAAGCACCCCTGACTTCTATTTTTAGAGCACAATCTCGTTCCCAGGGCCCACGCGTTTCGGGCCAGCGGTGATCTAATGCTGACCACAGCCACGCGGGCACCTGGAACGAAATTGCATGAGCGGGTCGTGTTCTCATTATGGGAGGATTCCAAAAGTAGTCCTGTTTTAAGAGCGTTTTAAGAGCGCACGAGGAGATTCAATCAACCCATACTTTCCTATAAGTGATAAACTCCGTCTCGGTGAACGGTTTTTTCTTACTCTTTTACGCGAAGAACAAGTGAAAAAAGCAGTGGCGATGGAAAAGAAATAAATAACATGACACGCTGTGACAAGTATCAGACGAAAGTTCATGAAACACATCACAACTTGTGTCACGCAACGCAAACTTTGAACTACATCAGTCACACAGCACCTTGACTGAAACGCTGAGACAAGTGAGTTGTAGACTAAAAGGGCAACCTTTGCGTCTACTTAACAATTAAACTCTACGAGCTCGAAGTTTCTATCGGCTGATAGTTGACGAAAAGCCTAGCCAATCAGATCGCTGGGTTTGCAATAGAATACTAGTATGTTTCTACTAATTAACAATTAGACCGGCTATGAGCTCGAAGTTTCTGTTATACAAATAGACTGTGTCCGTCGAGGAACAATCGGCTGATAGTTGCCCGCGGAAATTTGATGTTCTTCAAACAAATATAAGCCCGAGAACGAAGTTCGAGGGCTTATATGCTAGTTTTAAGAACATCAAATTTCCAAGGGAAACTATCAGCCGATAGTTCCGAGACAAACACAGTCTATTTGTCGTTATTGTTCCTCACAAAATTGTCTTCCGCTCTCAGCGGGCACTATCGCCTGATAGTTTGCATCCGCGGACGACAACTATCACGTCACCTGATCGCTCTTGGCCAATGAGCGCGCGCCAAAATTTTGTGGTGAACTATAACGGCTGATAGCATAGCTCCAAGTCAACTATCAGCCATAGAAACTGAGAGCGAGTAGTCTAATTATTTTAGTAGAAACCAATTAGTATAGTTCAATCTTAAACTGAAGCAAGATTTTTTTAACATTTTGACGACTTCGCAGCCATTGTTTTGCTTTTGAAAATCGAAATTTATTTTTTTGGGGGGGGGGGCTACTCACTATCTATCACTTCCCTACTCACTATCTATCACAGATTAGTATAAACCAACTAGGGGACTATTACAAATCCTGCATTCTGATTGGCTACGCTACTATAGGTCTATTTGTGATAGCCCATGGTAGAGAAAAACCGCACGCATTTTCACGAAATAACAACATTTTTTCAACTTCAATTTGTTTGTTTCTATTATTTCTACTGTCCGACTAGTTAGTTTATACTAAAACAATTAGACCTCTCGCCCTCATGGGCTACGAGTTAAATAGACCATTCGGCTGCGCCTCATGGGCTATTGACTCGTAGCCCATTCGGGCTGCGGGTCTAATTGTTAAATAGATAGTGAGTAGCTTAGCCAATCAGATTGCAGGATTCGTGATAGAACGCTAGTTGGTTTCTACTAATTAGGAATTAGACTGCGAGCTCGAGGTTTCTATCGGCTGATAGTCGGCGAGGGGCGCAGCCGTGTCAACTATCAAAGTCGATATAAACCAAGAGCGAGAAGTGTAATTGTTTTAGCATAACCATGCCACCAGCACCTGGCTAGCCAATCAGATGGCGAGTTTGCCAATAGACAGCGCCTGGCTAGCCTATCAGATGGCGAGTTTGCCAATAGACAGCGCCTGGCTAGCCTATCAGATGGCGAGTTTGCCAATAGACAGCGCCTGGCTAGCCTATCAGATGGCGAGTTTGCCAATAGACAGCGCCTGGCTAGCCTATCAGATGGCGAATGATAATGATGAGTTAGCCAATAGACAGCGCCTGGCTAGCCTATCAGATGGCGAATGATAATGATGAGTTTGCCAATAGACAGCGCCTGGCTAGCCTATCAGATGGCGAGTTTGCCAATAGACAGCGCCTGGCTAGCCTATCAGATGGCGAATGATAATGATGAGTTAGCCAATAGACAGCGCCTGGCTAGCCTATCAGATGGCGAATGATAATGATGAGTTTGCCAATAGACAGCGCCTGGCTAGCCTATCAGATGGCGAGTTTGCCAATAGACAGCGCCTGGCTAGCCTATCAGATGGCGAATGATAATGATAAGTTAGCCAATAGACAGCGCCTGGCTAGCCTATCAGATGGCGAATGATAATGATGAGTTTGCCAATAGACAGCGCCTGGCTAGCCTATCAGATGGCGAATGATAATGATGAGTTTGCCAATAGACAGCGCCTGGCTAGCCTATCAGATGGCGAATGATAATGATGAGTTTGCCAATAGACAGCGCCTGGCTAGCCTATCAGATGGCGAATGATAATGATGAGTTTGCCAATAGACAGCGCCTGGCTAGGCTATCAGATGGCGAATGATAATGATGAGTTTGCCAATAGACAGCGCCTGGCTAGCCTATCAGATGGCGAATGATAATGATGAGTTTGCCAATAGACAGCGGCTGGGTTGTGCTAATCAATAGCCCACTTTTGGTTTTATTTTAGTTATGAAACACGACCCTTTTTGTATTACGCAACACAAACAACGTACTACTTTAGTCACACAATACTACGACTGTAACGTTAGCTAATGTCGTACCTGCTTTCCACCTCTTCAACTCTTTCATAGGCCTCCTTTAGTTTGGTTGCCTCTTCCTTCAAATACTCCACTGTCTCTTCGTTCTGAAGATCATCTACGGATTTCATTCGATGCATTCTTTTGATTCGACATTTGATGAGCTTTCTTTCCCTCTCTCTCTCCACGTGAAACCGGTCTCTCTGTGCCGATAGCTTCCTCATCGCTAATTCCTTCTCTTTTGCAGATCCCAGTGTATCCTCAGAGATTTTCCGCTGCTGTTCAACCACCCGCTCCTCGTCTCGCTCGAGCTTCGCCCTTTTAGCGAGATAGTCCAGGAAGAGCTCATTCTCCACGGACCCAATACGACCAAGTTTCTCCTTCACAAGATCCATCACCACTCTACTCTGCGTACTCACCGCTCGCTCTTGTAGTTGTTGTCTCTCGTCGGATGGAATCTTAGAGACGCAAAAGGAGTCATTAAGCATGCTCTCGATGTCGTCAAACTCGTTCCATAACAACTCGAGATATTTATTTCTCTCTGTCTCGAAGCCTCTTATCTGCGTCTCCTCGTCCGCACGAAAGGATTCCATATAAGAATCCAGTCTCTCTATATGACTCTGCTCGTGTCCTTTGTAGCTTTTTTCTAGTTCACATAACTTTTTCTCCGTATCCTGAATCTTCTCTTTATACATATCTAAGCTATTTAACTTCTCCATGAGCACTAATTCATTTTCCGCCACAGACTTTGTTTTCTCGTTTCTTAGGTAGATAAGCCTGTCAATCTCCTTGTCCATATGACCGAGTCTCCGCCGCTGTGGACTCGTAATATCACCCATTGCTTTCTCAACCTCACAACTGTCCATACTTGCCGAGATTTCTTTTTCATCATTCAAAGACGCATCCGTATTCCGTTTCTCGATCTCCTGTTGTTTATCTATAGAAAGTCGGTCCCTGCTGTTACGTTTTTCTTCAAGCAATTCCCTTTCTTCGTTCGCAAGTTCGATGTCCGCTTTCTTCAGAAACGTATCCTGTTTCCCCTCGAGGGTTCTAATTTTCTTTTCGATGTGCTCAAGTTCTTCGCTGTCCTTTCGGATAGTTTTTTCGAGACCCGGCTTACTTTTACTGAAGTCCTTTTCGGCTTTGACGAATGAAGACTTCAACTGTTCCTGTAGCTCGAGCAGTTCCTCTTGTTGCTCCTCCACACCTCTTAGTTCCTGATCATTTTCCCAAGTTAAAAGCTCGCGCTGTCGTTTAATACCCATATCGGCTTTTTCAAGAGCTTTGCGCTTCTGGAGCTCAATATCGGCTAGTTTCACCTCGTACTGCTCAATCTTGTGCCATTGCTCCTCCATAAAATTACAAAAATCGTCGTGCTCTTTTACTAACTCTACACCACCAGGTTCCATATCTCCTTTTAACATAAACAAGTTTTCTATTTGTTGATCTATGAGCACTTTCTCTTCCTCGCTTTTAATCTCCATGATTCCCTGTACTTCAGAGAGCTCTTCCCGTGTTTGTCGTGAGTTCACTTCATGTGTTAGTCGTATCTGTTGCATCTGCTCCTTCTGCGCCTCAATTTCTTTCTGCTTGCTGTCAATCTCCTCTCGATAACTGCGCTCCACTTCAAGGCGGCGAACTTCCGCTTCCTTGTGCTTTGCAATGAGGTCGTTGATGTGATTTCTAGAAGTAGAAAGGCTTTCTTTAGTTGCGCTGTTTTGTGTTCAATGATGACACCACAGTTCCATGATGACTATCACAGTTCGATAACTGGCAAAGCCTTAGATATACAAAAATGACGTCGAACCCAGTGGCGACCTATTTACCCTAAACCCCCACATTAACCGGGATTCGGTGATCCATGACTACTGCTTAACAAAAATGGTCATTTTTTCGTTTGTCTGTCCTCCTACAGAGCATGGATGACGTCAAAACGTAAGGCAACAAAGTGTTATCCGTCACGTTGTGACATCATATGTGCACCTATAAGAAAATAGAACCACTGCAATTGTTTTAATTAACAAACTTACAATAGTTTACCGTGGTATGTCCTATTATTTACCACGTTTAGCGTCATCGCACGGTCAAAATGTTTGTGGATTTCACGAGGCGCTAGCCAATGTTGACCATGAGAAGACGAAAAACGTGGTAAATAGATGGGTTGCACATGACGTCACGGCGGCCATGTTGGTGTACCTATAACAATAGATTCTTCGTTAGCTTCTTTTGTTAGGTAAACCAACATGGCCCTTTGTCATTTGAATCTCTGGGGATTGAGTGCAACCCATCTATAAGTGAACATACCATTGTCAACTATCGTAAATTTGTTTTTAGAGCGGTTTTCAATTGAGTGTAGTAAAACCAAACGCAAACTACCCACAGCCAGCCAATCATAGGAGCGAGTAATCACAAGTAACTCATAAATGGTTTCCCTATGAGCCAATGACAAACCAAAGCAAAACCAAAAGCAATTTGCGTTTGGTTTTACTTTGGATTCTGATTGGTTGCTTTACTTTCTCAGCCAATTAGAGAGCTTAGTAAACGCAAAACCAAAACACTTCCGACACTCAATTGAAATTCGCTCTACAACAACAATCTTAAGGACGGTGCCTACTAATTACAAACCAATTTGTTTTCTAAAAATCTATATGGATTGTTTGGACCCCCTAAGGAGCTTTTGAAATCATAAAAAAAATTATGGGGTTATGATTAACATTTTTTGTACAAATTTTGCTTTGTAAGCCTCATTAGTGACCATGAACAGACATATATTTTTTGCTGAAATGGACATCAAGTTTCAATTTTATAAATACAAAAAATATATGTAAACGTTGTTTAGCTTCTATATTATAGATTATAAAAAGACAAAATTGGGGTATCCAGGCGTTTTAAAAAGTTATGTGGACGGTAGGCCTCTTTATCGCTAATTATATTTTCAAAAATTTACATTTTTTACCAAGGCCTCCCCAGTAAGTCTGATAATTGGTTTCTTTTATTGCATTCTGGGAGATTTTCAAGATGGCGCTGGGGAAAAGGGACAGTCCCGTCTTTCGACTTTCTTCATTGAAAATCAAACCTGTTACTGCTTCCTTTGTGCTCAAACCCCATACAGTCCTTCCTTCTTCATTCTTCTTTGGATTTCCAAGAGGTTTACCCGTTTTCACAAAGCTTATTTGACCGTATTCACACATTGTTTATACTCGCCGAGTCCATGTTTGGAGAAACTGACGAAACTCGAAAGCATCGACAGGCCTAAAGCACAAGGCGCTGGACGAAAAGACATCAGCGATTCATGGCAGTCCAAACAACCTTCATTCAATTGGTCGGGTAAATCTCCTAAATCTACTATTCTACGACCATCTCCCCACGATAAATCATCAGTTGAAATGGTCGGCTCTTTTAATACCATTTCAGCTGAAAATTGTCTTTCGTGGCAGTGTAGTGGAATTTAAAGATTTCCCAAATCGTTCATTTCTCAAGCATATCTTTCGACCGTATTTTTAAAATCCTTCATCTGTGCATATGTACTCTAATAGCACATGGCTATCAACCAATCAGAGCACAGTGTGACATCACCTGTGCATATGTACTCTAATAACACATGGCTATCGACCAATCAGGAGCACAGTCTGACATCACCTGTGCATATGTATGGCTATCAACCAATCAGAACACACAGTGTGACATCACCTGTGCATTTGTACTCTAATAGCACTCAGTGGCTATCAACCAATCACAGCACGCGTTTCCCACTATTTATTGTATAATTACAATTATGTAACAAGCTGGACAAAATAACACAATTCTACAATGTACTAATGTTACTTACTTGAGTTCATCCACACCTTCAACGTCCAGCTCCACACTGCCGAGGTAGAAAAATACAAGTATAAACAACAGCAAAAAAAAAAAAATGGTTGCGTTTCGAATAATACGGTTTTTATTTAAACTTATGAGTTCGTGTTATGAATTCTTGATTTTAGTGTTGTATCTATGAGTTACCAGGCTGGTCTTAAGTACGTTAATTAATATAGTCAGTGAATAGTTGAATGGTAGAATAGTTCTTGATTTGAGTGTTGAGTCTATGAGTTACCAGGCTCGTCTTAAGTACGTTAAAGTGCACCTAACGTTTATTTAGTTATCACAATTAGCTATTCTACATCAAGTGAATAGTTGAATGGTAGAATATTTCTTGAGGTTTATATCTCCAAAATGCCTACGAGTGTGATGCCAACCCGGGAATTTACTGTAATTTCGTTCTCCTTGTGAATGAAACTATATAATTTGATTTTTATAATACGTTTGTTAAATTCACTGATACAAACTACAATGATAATCATAGATGATTGCAAAAGTCAGTTATCTCTACCAGCATGTTTTGGTAGAGCGGATTTCAATTGAGTGTCGGAAATGTTTTGGTTTTGCGTTTACTAAGCTCTCCTATTGGCTGAAAAAGTAAACCAACCAATCAGAATCCAAAGTAAAACCAAACGCAAATTGGTTTTTGTTTTGCTTTGGTTTGTCATTGGCTCACAGGGAAACCATTTACGAGTTACTTGTGATTACTCGCTCCTGTGATTGGCTGGCTGTGGGTAATTTGCGTTTGGTTTTACTACACTCAACTGAAAACCGCTCTATAATAAATGATTCCTGGTTTGACATCACATTCATTAAAATTTGTGAGATATAAACCTCTATAACTCAGACACGGCATTCAAATCAAGAAATATTCTACCATTCACTTGATGTACAATCAATATTTGTGACAACTAAATAAACCGTACGTTTGGAATGTCTAGGCTAAGATAGCAATGGATTAGAGTGACACGAATCTAGAAAAAGATGCTCTGTTTATTAAGTCTGGCTATGACGCCAAGAAACCAATAATAAATAAAACGTACAATTCCTTCCTCACTGGAAAAACTGGACCTCTTCCATGGAATGAATCACGGTTCCACCCACCCCTCCCTTGGGTATACAAGTGTAATTAATGATTAAACCATTACATTTAGCGTGAAACAGGGGTGAGAGGGGGGGAGGGGGGGTTCCCCAGAAATCGTAATTGATCCGAAATGTCTTGGAAATTAGAGTTTCCAACAAAATGTTGAAGATATTTCCAACATATTTCCTCCGTTGGAAGTGTGCAAAACCATGGAAATACAAACTCCCAACTATTTTCCAACAAACTGCCATCCCATGGAAGAAGACCAGTTAAGTTATTTTGGCGATACGACCTACTTCGGCCGGGAAAATCGAAGCAAAAGCTTATGCAAATCAGGACAAATCTGTATTAGATTTGCAGATCACTTATCGCACATTAGGTTTGCACAGGTTTATTCAACACTTAAAAGGTTTTGTAAGCATGCGAACCAATCAAAATGGGGCTGCTTGAGTAACAGCCAATCAGCTTTTAGTGCGGTAAAAAAAATTATCTTCCAAAAAGGCTGAGAAGTTTTTGCTCTTAAGGTTTCTTCAAACAGAGCTGTTAGGTAAGCGAAAATAAACCTTTTTGTGTGCATTGATAGCAGTCTTATAATAAACAGTTTATTGACACAAACAGTTGTGTAATACGGCTGGGATTTAATACCCAGCCGTATTACACAATTTTCGGCTCAATCCCTGTTTCTGGGAAACTACCCACCCACCCCTCCCTTGGATATGCATCGTTCTAGTAATGATTAACCATTAAATGTTAGGGTGAAGTGTCGGGGAGGGATGGGAGTTTCCCAGAAACCGTGATTGAGCCCAACTTTCTGTGTAATAACCTCCATGTACACGATAGGAACAGACAATCAACTTCACTAACAACACACACACGAAAACCTCTCACGGGTATATACAAGAAAAGTTACATTTAAAACAAATACTACAACCAATGAGATTAGATCTCGCACATCACGTACCCAGAGTCCAGCGTGAATGGCGAAGACACGTCTGACCTTGTACTCAAATCACCATGACTACCACGTATTTGTGAAAAGTGCAAACCAGAAAGGGACTCGACGGACTCCTGAAAGGTAAACACCACAATCATGAAAATGCCCGAATGTTGAATGATGTCGACGCCAAAAGAATGCGTGCAGCCTGACCTCTGATCACGGCCCGATCGCACTAACTGACCTTATGCAAACCCATTGCGGGGCCCTGGGGTCGAATCATGAAAGAGAGGTCGGTCGGTGTAGCTGTTTTAATCTTCGTCAAAATTTAAAATATCGGAGCTTTTGACATACAGACCCTGTCAAACGTTTTTCAACCGTATGCAGTACCGAATGTGGTTCGGTAAAACGAATATTCGGTAACCACATGTGCTAATTTTCGTTCAGTGAACTCCATACGTTTTAACACCGAATTCGTTTTACCGAAGGTGGTAGAGTCACCGAATTCGTTTTACCGAAGGTGGTAGAGCCACCGATTTCGCTTCGCCACATTTCGCCACATTCATTTTACCGAAAGTGGTAAACACATGTGGCACATGTGCCACATTCTACCGGATGTAGTTCGTACGGTGTGAACAACGTTTGACAGGGACTGTATGAAGTCCCCCTTACCATTTGTTTTAAGAAATGTTTATAAACTTTAAAATATCGGGTATACAGACCGATCTCTCTTTCATGCCATTCGACCCCAGGACCTGTCACGGGCCGGTTTGTACTTTTTAGTTATCAATGAAAATAATTAAGTGAACTGAAGAAAGAACATAATTAGGCCAGATAAAAAAAATGCTTGTTTAGCGTCCCCGCCCGACCTGAGAAATGTCCCCGACCTCAATTTATTTTTATTTTTTTATTTTTCATAAAAAACTTTAGAAAGTGTAAATGCGCCCGCGAACACCAATTCTTGTACCCAGACCCTACATGTACCACTTAAAATATGCACCGGCGCATTAAATATTTGAACATCGACGCCATTTTGTTTCTACAACACGAGGTCATGAACACAAGGCGAGTGAATAATGTCTAGTCAAGACAAAATAAACTTCACATAGAAAAACCCTAACTCCCTCCCTACCTGGAAAAATTGAAATGGGTGGACACTAAACAAGAAATTGTTTTTATCTGGCCTTATTGCAATTAACTTGTCTTATACCACATTCAACTAAACATGTTTAATGAAACTGAGTTTATCTGGCCACTATCTTTAATGAGTTTCGTTACACAGGGTTAAAACTAGCTTGAACATTAGACATAAGAAAAAAAGCCAGGCTCTTTCTCGATATATCAACGACAATGTACTACAGCAAAACAATACCCTGAAATACAAAGAACCCTAACCCCAGAATACAATGAACTACAGCAAAACAATACCCTGAAATACAAAGAACCCTAACCCCAGAATACAATGAACTACAGCAAAACAATACCCTGAAATACAAAGAATCCTAACCCCAGAATACAATGAACTACAGCAAAACAATACCCTGAAATACAAAGAACGAACGAAAACAATAGAGTTGTTCATTGTCCTGAATTTCAGGACGTTGATATATCGAGAAAGCCCCAAAAGCAAAGCGAACTGTTAAATCTTTTAACAACAATTTTCTTAAATATTTTAAGAATAGTTACGAAGGCCTGAAACACTTTAATCCGTAATGTTTATATTTGTATTTTTGAGCGATTGCAGTAAATCCGGTTTTAAATATTTTCTGTACATATTTTAACTTTATAGATTTTAGATAATTGTATATTGATAGTTGTATCGTCGTTCGTAATATTTGTATTTAATTGTTCTATTCTGAATGCTAGTTTTTATATAGCTACGATATTTGCATTTGTTTTCTTATTTCGTTGAGGGCCACCAATTTATCAGTGTAAACTGTTATGTGTAACCCTCGTTAAATAAAGATTCTATTCTATTCTTCTTGTGTAGGTAGGTATTTAAAACTAGTTTAGCGCCAGCGAGCATGCAGTGTGAATAGATGTAATATGTAAAACACGAGGTGCTGTTTTAGAAGCGATTTCTAAATACAGGGAGAGGGGGTTAAAAACCGAGGCAAAGCCGAGTATTTAGAAATTCGCTTCTTTAACGAGCTCCGGCTGTTTTACATATTACATCAAATCCACACCGCGGCAAAACGTTACGCGCATGCGTATTTGCTATTTCTTGTCGGCGCGCGGCCGCCATAGGGCAGAATGGCTGGACACTTTGAGGCGCCAATCTAATTAGCGCTCAATGCCGACACTGCCTACCCGCGGCAAGTTCGAATTCCTACTGAAAAATAACAAAGAAAATGGTCAAAAACCGCCAAGTGCAGCTTGGTTTTCGCTGTTTTCTTCTCGACCATTTGCGAATTCGACCTGTTGTAAGCTGCTTATTGCTGTTGACATGTTTATTTACTCAATCCTACCTTTCGTTACTTTCCACGCTACACATTAGTTGTTGGAAATTATCCTTAAAGTTCTACTACATTTTACGCAATTTTGTATGGGAGACTGCCAATCTCAATCTTTCACCGTCTTTCTAACTTCGATGTTGAATAGAAATGTTTCTGTTGTAAGCGGAAAATGCTTTCTTATGGTTAATATTCAGTTCTGAGTTGAAAAACTAAACGTCAAGGCATCTACAAACAGTTGGAAACTTTGCTGGGTAGTTTGATAATGAGCATATCGCTCATTAATATTTATTTCTGATGAACTGCAACTCATCATTATTCCGAATTGAATCATTAGTATTCGAAGTTGAACACGCTAAGCCCCGCCTCTCTCATTCCCTTGGGAAAATGGAGAGGCCTGAATCATTCTAAGCTCCGCCCCCTCATTCTCTGGTGAAAGAATATTAAATATAAAAACATTTCATTTTAAAGCTGAGGATTTCAAAAATTCGTCTTTCCATTCAATTCTGATGCGCCAGCGTTTTCTGTGATGTTCTGTTAGTTTTAATATTCACTTTTCAAATCGGCTTTGCTTTGAATTAAGAACAGTGAGCGCGGTCCTTTGCGCTTAGTTCGGAGTCCACATGACAAGTGAACTCGTTTCGTCCTTTGCTAGTTTCACTTCTACAGCAAACAAAATCTCGAGAAACATTTCATTTTAAAGCTGAGGATTTCAAAAATTCATCTTTCCATTCACTTCTCATGCGCCAGCGTTTTCTATGTTGTTCTGTTAGTTTTAATATTCACTTTTCAAATCGGCTTTGCTTTGAATTCAGAACAGTGAGCGCGGTCGTTCGCACTTTAGTTCGGAGTCCACACGACAAGTCAACTCGTTTCGTCCTTTGCTAGTTTCACTTCTACAACAAACAAAAACTCGAGTCCACACGACAAGTCAACTCGTTTCGTCCTTTGCTAGTTTCACTTCTACAACAAACAAAAACTCGAGAAACATTTCATTTTGAAGCTGAGGATTTCAAAAATTCGTCTTTCCATTCAATTCTGATGCGCCAGCGTTTTCTGTGTTGTTCTGTTAGTTTTAATGTTCACTTTTCAAATCGGCTTTGCTTTGAATGCCGGTTCCTGAGTCCAGATGCTACAGTGGAACGGCTGATTAATCTAAAAAATGCTTTACTTTAAAGTAAGTATAGTAATCCCGATTAGAAAGCGATCAGAAGCACACTTATCTGCCTGTCAGTCAGTAGTGAGTTAGCAAAAGTTCCAAACACTTTGTAAAACGTTCCACTACAAAGATTGTTGTGTGCTTGTTAAATCTTTGCTGATTTATAAATGACAAATAAAATAATTTAAAGGAGAGGGATCGAGGGAGAGAAGCAAGGTCATGACTTTTAGTGATGTGGTGGCTCCTAAAAGAGCCGTTGTTTGGGTTAAGGCTGAAAAGCCCTAAAGAGTGTTAACTTTGCGGAAACGGAACTTCGCACGCTCTACATGCCACTGCCTCGTTTTTCCAGTTGGATCGTCCTTAGAAAAGAACACTGGTGACTTTCCAAGACAAATCTTTACCAGAATCGGAAAGATGATTGTCCTTTTCATTCCGGTCAGGGAAATTTCTTTGGAGATGTGGCGCTCTAAGCCGGCAGAAGTGACTTCTTCTTGAGACAGCTGGTGCCACGAGGTGCTGATCCGTGATAGAATCTTTGGAAATATTGCGCGTAGAACTTCGTGCCTTAGTTCTAGGCTGACATCTGACATCAGAGCAACCTTCAATCCTCTTTCGAATAGCAGCCCTATTCGAACTAGACCGTCTTCTACCAAGCTGTTGTGGGGTTGATGTACACTTCGCCGCTAGGAGATATCATGCGTAGAAACAACATGTCGTTTCATTGCTACGCCGACGATACGCAGATTTATGTAACATTTCAGCCGTCAGTTAATGGACAGTTAGATTGTTCAAAGGCAAAGATTGAGGCATGTTTACGCGATGTAAACAACTGGATGTCAACTAACAAATTAAAACTAAATAATGATAAGACTGAACTTCTAGTTCTGAGGGCTTGTCATCGGCCGCAGCCTCCCCTCGATAGCATCCAGGTTGGTGCCGAGATCATCTATCCATCCAAATCAGCAAGGAACATTGGGGTCGTTTTCGATCACACTATGATGATGGACAAGCAAGTGTCTGCGATTTGCAAATCTGCGTTTTACCATATAAGAAACATTGCTCGCGTTAGGAAATTTTTATCTTTAGATGTTTGCAAAATACTAGTTCATGCATTTATCACCGCCAAATTAGATTATTGTAACTCGTTATTATATGGTATCCCTAAATATTTACATCAGAGGCTCCAGTATGTCCAAAATTCGGCAGCACGCCTTCTTACTTGTTCGCGTAAATCCTGCCATATTACAAATATTTTACAAGACCTACATTGGCTACCAATAGAACAAAGGATTAATTTTAAGATATTACTACTGACATTTAAGGCTATGAACAATATTGCACCATTATATATTAGTGAACTTTTAGAACCATATGCACCATCTCGATCATTACGCTCATCTTCTCAGAACTTACTCAAAGTTCCAACATACAATCTAAAAACGTATGGTGCAAGATCCTTTTCATTCTCAGCGGCCACTTTATGGAATAGTCTTCCAATTGATGTAAAGAACGTTCAATCTGTAAATATTTTTAAGACTAAGGTTAAGACTATTCTTTTTAAAAAAGCTTTTAACATCTTATATTTAAAATAGTTAAATCCGTAAGTATGTTTAATTAATTTGTATATTTTGCCCTATTTAATTTATTTATTTTAATTATTTTTAGTAGTGATGTAAAGCGCCATTGGTCATTTAGTGGAAATGGCGCTATATAAATTGTTATATTATTATATATATATTATATTATTATTATGGTACTTCGAAACCTTCTCTGATCTGATGAGGAATGTGGCTCGAAGGCTCCCACGTACTCTCCTCTAGTAAATAACCTTGCCACTTTACGAGGTACTCTACTTTTCTTTCGCGCTGACGCTTGGCAATAAGGCGCTCCACGAGAAAGTCACCATCTAGAATCTGTATCTTGGGAGGAAGGCGAGATCGTGGCAGAGGGATGTCGAGTATATCTTTGAAGAAGCCAGCTTCGGGTCTTGCACGCTTCGACATTTTCGTCGATGATCACTAATGGTTCAAGAGTGTGTAATTCAAAGCAAAGCCGATTTGAAAAGTGAACATTAAAACTAACAGAACAACACAGAAAACGCTGGCGCATCAGAAGTGAATGGAAAGACGAATTTTTGAAATCATTAGCTTTAAAATGAGATGTTTCTCAAGTTTTTGTTTGCTGTAGAAGTGAAACTAGCAAAGGACGAAACGAGTTCACTTGTCATGTGGACTCCGAACTAAGTGCGAAGGACCGCGCTCACTGTTCTGAATTCAAAGCAAAGCCGATTTGAAAAGTGAATATTAAAACTAACAGAACAACACAGAAAACGCTGGCGCATCAGAATTGAATGGAAAGACGATTTTTTGAGATCCTCAGCTTTAAAATGAGATGTTTCTCGAGATTTTGTTTACTGTAGAAGTGAAACTAGTAAAGAACGAAACGAGTTGACTTGTCATCTGAACTACGAACTAAGTGCGAACGACGAAATGTGAAGGAACTTTTAGTTAAACTTTCACGAGAATTTAGCCCGCTGAATCGGCAAAAGTTTGTTCACACTTAAAAACAGTTGTGTGTGTTCTTTGAATACTAGTTAATAAGAAACGCTTTGAGATAAATTTCACAAGATTGAACCCGCTGAATCGAGAAATTTAAAAACAGTTGTGTGCTCCCAGTTATGCAACTACGCGAAAACGAATATTTTAAGACTATTAGCAGCTCACTAATGCAAGGAATGTCAATCAAGGAGATAATTGACAGTGTCGTATTTAGAATAAGATTCCCATGGGTGAAGTCTTGAATTAATAAGTTCGTGATTAACGTAAGATTCTCATGGGTCCCATTATGGCTTGACCAATCATAAAGAACGAAATCCACTCATTAATAATTTAAAAGTGATAACTCAATTATGGTTTCGTTAACGAGAAATGTCCACGACACAATAGGCATTCTGCGCCCCAGTTTCCCACAAAAACTGAAATGAAACAACAGGCACATACCCGTGATTTTAAAATTTCTGCTTAAAAGTATCCATTTGTGAACTGTTTTGTAAAAAAATAAGAAAACTACTTAAAAGCTAAGCCTAAGACTTTAACGGGTTGAAGTTTTCTTAATTTGTAATTCACTGTGAGTTTACTAAGTTATAAAATTATTTAAGTTGAAACCCTCGGTAATTTGTATTTGATAGCAGAGCCTTCGTTCTTTTGGCCAGCGGAGCATACCGTTTTGCGCGGTGCACATCTATTCACACCGCATGCTCGCTGCCTAGAAAGGAGATTGAGGATGAAGCTCATTTCCTATGAAACGCGTTCCATGCTTCAATGCAAAATGAATGCCAGAGAAATATAGAAAATTGCTCCGAGGAAAGTCGGTTAAAAATAATGTTAAGTTCCAACAATAGGGCAGCAGCTACAGTTGCAAAATACATATACGAGTGCCTTATGATGGCCTGAAAGAACTCTATAACCCGGAATTCGACATAGTTTAGAACAACCCGGACCCTCTGAAATCGAAATTAGATTCAAACCTGGACCCAGGACCGCAGCAAACTGATATATTACGACATAAACAAGAGTGTCCCCCCTAATATAGAACTTATCCAGGTCCCAGATGTTCGAAGCCGCAAGGCTAACCACTACCCCGGGGCAAAATCGCTAGCCTAAGGGTAAACTGTACAGATTACAATTATAGATTTAGCGCTATCCTAGGGATAAAGTTACCCTTGCTTCGAACAACTGAGTCCTGAGTTTCTCTTCTTTTGCCAAGGGTTTTAAGAAGAAAGGGGCGTCATTACTTTCCCTTTCTACTTTATGTGCTACCTTAACTAGGTATCTCTCCATGACTCACCGAGCTGTACAATCCAGATTTTCTTTGCTCCCGTAGCTTAGCAGCCTCTGCTGGGAAGTTAAACTTGAAGACATTGGTCTTACCGAGAACAATCACATCACCTGGCGGGAGAGAAGGGAGATATGTAAATAAATTGCTCAACAATAGACAAACTTCTAAACACAAACGTCTCCCACATGGATAAGAAACATTCAGTGCTGCCATATGAACGAAGTTTACGCATTACGTAATAGTGAGCCAGAGAATAGCCCACTTTCGATATATACGTCACTTGTCACGCACTTCACTTGTCACGCACAAAGATTTCAATATGGCGCTCTGGGGTATAATGCTCAGTGATTCGTAAAAAGAAAAATAAGAAAATTTAGTCATAATCATACTGAAACCTTTGTGCGTGACAAGTGAAGCACAGAGCAGATTTCGTATGAGTGGGACACACTACCGTAACCGTGCTGTACCACATTTCTGTAATTTGATTGGATCAGCAGGTCAAAAACAATGGGAAACCATTTCAACGTCACGGCATGCCGTTCGGTAACCGTGCTGTAGTCAGTGCTGTAGTTTGTCCCACTCATACGAAACCTGCTCTATATCGAATAACATCAAAGACTCCATATGTGAGTTGAGTTTGTTGGTATCTCGCCCTTGCTCTGAGGATTTTTCTCTGGGTTGTCCAGTTTTTCTCCCTCCACAAAAACCAACCAATTCGGGCGAGGAATTCGTCGAATACTTGATTATAAGATCGTGCTTGAAGTCTACAGGCTTTCTACGTATGTAACACGGAGAATGTATGGCTCAATCCCGGTTTCTGGGAAACTACCCACCCACCCCTCCCTTGGATATGCATAGTTCTATTAATGATTAACAATGAAAGGTTAGGGGGAGGGGTGGGAGAGGAGTGGGGTTTCCCAGAAACCAAAATTGCTCCGAATTTACCCACATAGCAGTACAGTTTGAAGCTTCAAGTGGCTCATTTTATACATGTACACGTGCTTTCCGAGATCGAATTGGAATTTAGGTTGGTTTTTGTGGAGGAAGGAAAACCAGAGAAAAACCCACGGAGCAAGGGAAAGATACCAACAAACTGAACTCGCATATGACGCCGAGCCCTAGATCGGGTTAGAACCCAGGACCCTCACATAGGTGAGAGGTGAACACTTTAACTACTCGGCTATCCTTGCTTGAAGTCTACAGGCTTACTGCTGTATGTATATAGCAATAACAATACAAAGAGATTTGTAATCAGTAGACAACAATCAGTGTCCAGTGAACTATACAGCATTGTACTAATATGAAACGTTTAAATGCGGAGGACTACACAACGCAGGATAAACTATAAACTACATGCCGGATTTCTTGTTGTAGAGATACACGTACTAGACGTCAAAAGTGATATATTAAAAACGGCTGATCAAAAACGATCACAACGCCTAACGGCCTCAACAAACGCAATGAACAGTAGCGATTGAGCAGCTAACGTTAAGATATTTTCACTCTAGATAGCTCTGGCCTTGCAGAAGACTAGTTGTATACTAGTCGAAATATTGGACATTATATCTGCCCTTTGACGCCGAAATACTAACCTTGCATTTTAAATTGTTTATTGTACTAACCTTGGTTGAGTTTCGTCGGTTGTACAATGGCCACTCCATTAATCCAACACAGGGAGGCCAGGGGATCTAGTGTCACCTTACCCTTGGTATAGTCAACCATACAATGCTGACTTTGTATCTCCTCGCCCTCTAGAACTAAACACGTAAAATACAGTTACGGTTATCAGCTTCCTCTCTTATTTCTAGCGCCAAAGGCAATTTCTGTCAACCGTGGTATTTCTCACAGCAGAAAGAACTGCACAATTTCTTTTCAGAAGCGGTTAAGTGAAAAATGAGAGGAATTTGTTGCATTTAAAAAGCGCACCTGCTTCTGATCAACTACAATCTCACAAAGAGTTTTTCCTTACTGCACTTTTTAAAAAGTTGAATGGCTAAGGTAATTCGTTTAGATGAAAAAATGAGAGAAAAGAGTACCCCAAATAGTAAGTCATACGTAGAACGTGGTACATCGATATTAAAGGAACTTCCACTAAAAAACAATGGTGCTTACAAATGTTTGATCTACTGCTGTGTTTGTTTCCTGTAAATTCTACACTAGATGTCACTAATGGACCTGTTTACCTGTCACTAATGGACCTGTTTACCTGTCCATAAAATACATTTCAAGTTCCTGCGCGCCGCCATCTTGGATCTCATGACGTCACATGGTTACCCTCGTGATTGTTACACAACAAAAGAGCTATTGTTTACTGACAATAGGGGCAACTGTGTGACGTCATAAGATCCAAGATGGCGGCGCACTGGGAATTCAAAGGCATTTTATGGACAGGTAAACAGGTCCATTAGTGACATCTAGTGTACAATTTACAGGAGACAAACGATTTAGGCATCCATAAGGAACATTTGAGAGCAAACATTGTTTTTCAGCTGAGGTTCCCTTAAAAAGACAAACGTTTTAGCTAGTTTTAAACACATCTACGCAGAAATTTATTCTGACAAAAAAAAACTGGAAAAAGGTTTTTGGTAGATGGTCGGTAGATTGTCGGCAGAACATTGTAGGTGCTCCTGACACAAAAGCAAGCTGCCATTCACCGACTTACCGATATCCTGTGGGTTAGGTGCATCTTCTCGGCCTATATGTGTCTTGCCATGCTACACAGATAGAGTCAATCACAAACTGTTACTAATGACAGTCAATTAACGCTTTATAATAAAATATTATAGTTTTATGATAGGCCTATAAAGGGCAACTGAACCCTAAAATCAACCCAACGTCTATACAAATAAATAAGTTCTGTTATTTTATTTCTCTACGTTGCACATCTATATGAAGATAAAATCTGAAACCTTCCTCACAACCTCCGCTATGTACAGACGGCTCAGCTCTTGTAATTTGTGACGTCAGGTTCGGGGAATAAATTCGTTTTCCATGCTGTCTCCGACATTGAATAGCTCCTTGGTATGTATGACGTACGATATGGGGAAATTAGCACTGAATTGAGCAGCCACACAAGCTACATTTGTCAGCGGAGAATCGGTTATTTGTCGAACAGATAAATAAAAATAACATCAGAACCTATTTCTGTCGAAACCGGAAACGGAAGCACATCTAGAACTCAGCACGTGAACAACACGCGCTGACGTCATCGAGGCGTGACGGAAAATCACTGAGCGAGTGTGCATTCTTGTAGCGAACGAAGTTGTGATGAGAGCGAGCGTGAAGAGGAAATAAAGAAGTTGTTGGGTTACTAAACGACACTTTATTGTTGTTGGAAAGCATACACGACATTTCTTTTGAATACACCTTTGAATACAATGTAGTCGTTGGGTTGAAGTTCGAGTTCAGCTCCCCTTTAAATATTATTTCTAGAACTGAAACAAGCTCATGAGGCTTACCATTAACCGGTAAAGCATGATTTCTGTTCTTAGCGGATCTTCCTCGAGTCGTACGAGGTGAGGTAACTCTAGATCCACTAGAAGGACACACGAACCTTGACGACTGAGAGCAAGCTGACTTTCCTGGGAAACAAAACGCAAACATACAGTGAAATGATAGCAAGCTGACTTTCCTGGGAAACAAAACGCAAACATACAGTGAAATGATAGCAAGCTGACTTTCCTGGGAAACAAAACGCAAACATACAGTGAAATGATAGCAAGCTGACTTTCCTGGGAAACAAAACGCAAACATACAGTGAAATGATAGCAAGCTGACTTTCCTGGGAAACAAAACGCAAACATACAGTGAAATGATAGCAAGCTGACTTTCCTGGGAAACAAAACGCAAACATACAGTGAAACGATAGCAAGCTGACTTTCCTGGGAAACAAAACGCAAACATACAGTGAAATGATAGTAAGCTGACTTTCCTGGGAAACAAAACGCAAACATACAGTGAAATGATAGCAAGCTGACTTTCCTGGGAAACAAAACGCAAACATACAGTGAAATGATAGCAAGCTGACTTTCCTGGGAAACAAAACGCAAACATACAGTGAAATGATAGCAAGCTGACTTTCCTGGGAAACAAAACGCAAACATACAGTGAAATGATAGCAAGCTGACTTTCCTGGGAAACAAAATGCAAACATACAGTGAAATGATAGCAAGCTGACTTTCCTGGGAAACAAAACGCAAACATACAGTGAAATGATAGCAAGCTGACTTTCCTGGGAAACAAAATGCAAACATACAGTGAAATGATAGCAAGCTGACTTTCCTGGGAAACAAAACGCAAATATACAATGAACTGAAAGGGAGCTAGTTTATCACTTATAAACTTTATGAAGTGTTTTTGGGTCAAATTTGGAGTTCAATTTGGAGAGAGGCCACCATATTGATGATAGTGGCTCAATAGAACCTATTCATTTAAATTACGTTTTATTGGCGACAACTCTGCAACTATTAAAGTGCCCCTAAACCCTTTTGCATTTTTTATATATATGAAACTTTGAAAGGTTTTGAGTACTTCTGCGAAGAAATTTTTGGCTTACCGAGAATACTCTATGTTCTAGGCTTGTTTGAAATGGTGAAAATGTGACCTCTCCTGACCCATTACAGTGTAAGAAAAAGCCTGGGTCGATTCCCTATCTTACGTCACCTCATTAATGCATTATTGTCCATGACGCCTTTCTATCACAACATCATCGATATATAGAGAATATACAGTCTGTGAGATTTTAGTAAAGAAAACAGCTATTTTAGAGTAAATGCTAAATATTTATTCAAGTTATTGCAAATTCGAATGAATTCGATGACGTAAGATAGGGAATCGACCCAGTCTTTTTCTTTCAAGGTCATGGGTCAGGAAAGGTCAAATTTTCACCATTTCAAACAAGCATAGAACATAGTGTATTCTCTTGTAAGCCACAAATTTCTTCGCACAAGTATTCAAAGCCTTTCAAAGTTTCATATATATAAACATTGCAAAAGGGTTTAGGGGCACTTTAAGTATTCAAACAAATGCATCAAACAGAATATTTCTTGGTGTTTTGACCTTGCCACGAAGACTCGAAGAGGGAGGCTATATTTGCTGCTATCTTGACCGAAGCGGCTAGTCACATGCAACACGATAACAAATAGAATCCATGCAGTAAGTTCATTATTGTAGAGATATCACACTAAATCGTAGAGAACAGGCTGCACATGCGCAGTAGATGTTGTACCTGCATGATCATCTTGGCCTCTTTCCACTTCTCTGTCCAGTCCTTCGTTAGCTTCTCTACCTTCGCCTCCTTCTCGTGTATCTTCTGCGTAGCCTCTGTAGTCTCTCTGTTGCGAATTCTCTGTAAAGACATAAGAACTATTATCAAAAGACGGATAATAAACGTCTTCCTCTTTAAAGGAGTTACTGGATTTGGGTAGAGCCTTCTTTGGTTATTGGCTTGAAGGATAGAAACAAAACAGTTGTATTCGTTTTTCATGACCTCAGTTCACGGATGTTATTCATTATTCAGTTGTACCAGAATTCAATCTCTGGCACATGGTTTCCACCATCCCACCTCTGTCACCATTACCTTGTCGTTGCTCTCACGCAGCATGTTCTTCAGTCTGTCGATCTCGAACCTCAGTTCTCTGATGAGCTTCACGTTTGAATCCTGACAAATACAAACATGACTCAATAAAAAGAGTATGAAAACGCGGGTTTTGAAGTTGTATTTCTGGCTACTTCACAGTTGTGTCAGTTATGTGAAAACGTGTTGAAACCTCTGAGTTCTTGTGTTATTAGGATTTCAGTGATTTTTGGTTTGTCATCTCGACCAAAATATACCTTATACGGGTGATTAACAAAAAGAAAGAAATGATAATGATCTTCATTGAAGGGTGTTCAATTCTTTCAGTAGTGGAACAGGCACTTGCTTTGGAATGCATCATAGCAAAGGTGGCAATCGAAACTCGACTCAGAGATCGGCTTTCATTAATACGACCTTAGTTGGTTTTATGTCATTCTGTATATGTACGTGTATTCTGAGGCTTGTTGGCTTGATCTTCCCCACCCACCCATCCCCGCGTTTTTTCTACCCGTGTGATGTAGTACATGTGCACACAGCTTCTGTCCCTGTAACTACCCAGTGAGATTATCAATACGGTCACAGGCAGTCAACATAACTAGTATCAGTGGGAACGATATACGGCAGAACGGTAGCTGTACTGTAACCGTATCGTAATTTTGATGTGCCATAACTCTGTAATTTGATTGGATTAGAATGACAGAAACACTGAGGAAGCCATTTCAATGTCACGGCATGCTGTACGGTAACCGTGGCATATTTAGAGTGTGTATTTTTGTCCACTCACACAAAATCCGTTATATTTGTCCTTCATACGGCCAATTCACCGCACGAAAAAGCACGTGATTTTACCCACAATCATTTGCGCTCAAAAACTTTAAATCCGTTATAAAATCAAGGTAGAGTTTTGAATCTTTAAAATAAGCCGGTACAAATGCTGTTACCAAGACAACGTTATTTAAAGAGAATAGATGATTTCTACATGTTGTTTTGACTGTATTAGGATCGCAAGGAATTGTGGTCAAATGTATATCCTTCTTCGTTTTCCGTACGGTGGATTATCAGGAGTTAGAGCAGATGTCGTATGAGTGGGACTGACTACGGTTGGGTTACTGTATGGCATGCCATGCCTTTGGAATGGTTTACCACTGTGTTTGTCTTTCTCATCCATCAAATTACAGAGTTACGGCACGATAAAGAATATGGCCTAACCGTGATGCTTAGCGGCCTTTTGTTTATTTCCACTTCGTGAAACTATCAAACTAAACAGGAAAACTACAAAAAAACTTTCCAAAAACAGATTCAAATTGAAACTATAACACAAAGCAACAGGACTGTAACGATTTCCAAAAGATTGGAAGACAACTTGTACAAAACCGACTTTTCAACTCTGACAAAATGGCCGCCATAGCGCGCAAAGCAAAATGTGCTCTATAGTATTCTGATTCTCTACGCTCTTACCTCATTAACAGTGGGTTTATTGATGATGTTCTTGGCTCTATGTGCGTACCGTAACGTGCTCAGTGTCTCACCGTAGTTGCACTCAGCAGGAGACACCGCTATCAACAGGAAACAAACGACAAAAAGTATGTTATTGAAAATCCAATCCTTAACTTCACCAGTTTGTGGCGGTGTGAGATTCCCGCGAAAATTGGTAAAGACACTTACGTCCAAGAACTGTTCACGGATGAATTTTATAATATTGAAGTATTATTTTCAATTTCGTGATTTACATGTTTCGACTGAAGAACAAATTTCGTTAGTTCTCAAAATATATTTTCCTGAATTGAAGCAGAAGCACTACTCAACGGCTGTTACAGGAGGACAGGAGACTAACTTTAACCCGGTAGGGGGTGGGGACTCTTGTTTATGACATAATATTTATGTACGCCGGTACTGGGTCTGGGATTTTCGTAAAAAGTATGTCGAATTAAGGGTTATATACGATTCAGAATAATCAAACAGGGAGAAAATCCGTTTTCACAATAACTTGGAAATCCTGGTTTTGGAGCTGTATTTTTTCTGTGAAAACCGGGTCTGGTTCTGGACCGCATGGCCGTACATGCCAACCCATCTATCATACAAGTGTCCCCTCCCCCCCCCCCCTCCACCCTTCGGACCCTTCGGACTTTAACTATGATGATCTAAAAATGGCAGAAACAAGAACATCACGCCCATGGGCTTGAAATTAGACGAAAATACCACTAGCAACTGTTGTTAATTGTCACTATTTTTTTACTATCAACATGGTCTGATCCACTAGTAACAACAAATAGTTCAGCAAGATTCTACTAACAACAGTTGTGAGTTGTCATGAGATTTTACTCGCATTTTTAAAAATCTACTTGCGAGCCTAATTTCCAGGCCTGCATTTCATTATCTTCTGCTACTGAAGAACAATGGAGGTAATGTGTTTTCCATACCTGCGATCATGATGGTTTTAGAGTTTCCTCCTAGGCTGTCCTTCAGTAAGAACGTCAGCACTGAGTCTCTGTACGGCACGAACAGCGTCTTTCTGTACGCCAATCGCTTAGATCCCTCGTACGAGTTCAGTGAATTCTCAGCTGTAATAAAAAATACATTTTCAACATTTCTGCTGTTAAATCGACACGTTTGGATAGCGCCGTATGATTTTGTTGATTAATGATGATCAGTGATAGATAATGCATGATTACAGTATTGCCAATAGCGGAGCTCTATACGCATCCGAGTAGAAAATAGATAAGGAAAAACTGGAAATGAAAGGATAACCATGCAAGTGAAAAAAAACACAATTCACACCACGTGTGCCAGCTCGCACGACGTTAAGTATAATTACCTTTTTTACATAGTAAAATATTTCTTGATGTTACTGTTGCGTCTATGAGTTATAAAGGTTTATATTCAAATATGGTAATGATATGGGGCATTTATTATTATACACAAACGTATACTGGTAGAGATAAATGCCCTTTTATAAACATCCATGTTATATTTGAAGCTTGTACCAGTTTTCCTCCAGAATATTTTATCTAAATCAGAAAATAATTTCACTAACAAGGAGAAAGAAATAACACAAATTCGCTGCCTGACGTCACACATTAGCATATTCGAAACAGAAACATTATAACTCATAGACGCCACACTCAAATCAAGAAATATTCTACTATTTACTTGATGTAGAATTGATTTCAATGACCAAAAAAATGGGTTCATGATCATGACAAATTCGAATGAAAGCAGGAGCCATTACCAGGAGCGTGCATCTCTCAGATTAGGTCTGTACAACAGCAGAACAGACAATGTAGCTATTTTTAGCATTGTGTTTCCCGCAAGAAGAAACAAAGGCCGTCACTTTTAACCAATCAGGTTGCACGGAAAAATTGTAATTAACACGGTTCAAACTGCTAAAAATACTAAAGCGCAAGAGAACAAAAGACAACGTAATCGCATACCAGAACTTCGCGACTATAAACAGCCACAACCTCTACTGTGCTGTGGGCGCTACCCATCACATAGGTACGCTCCTGGTAATGGGCTCCTGATGAAAGTGAATATTATCTCACAGGGACCATGTCTTGAGCCTTATTTTGATGCAAATTCTGACAAAAATAGAATGGATTTCATGTGGGTGTAAGAGAAGTTACGGCAAATTCCTAACCGTTTCGTAAACGTTGCTTTACTAAACGCCTTGTGATAAGAAGTTCAGCGTTGCATAACCCAATTTTGGTCTTAGTTTTTCAATGTTTGGCAATAAACAACTCTTCCAAGAAGATGAAGCGACAACGAAAATAAGGTCCTGGAACCAGGTTAAATGTAGCGGTGCGTCTTCTCGGGTTTTTTTTAAGTAGTTTGATATTGGGTTGCCTGTGGCAGGCGGTCAAGGTCTTGATAGGGATTGGGCCGAGAGTTCCGCGCACCACCGGTAACCCAATATACAAGTGTTTTTTTAGTAGCTGATATTGGGTTACCTGTGGCACGCAGTCAAGGTCTTGATACGGATTGGGCCGAGAGGTCCGCGCACCACAGGCAACCCACTCTACTTGTCTTTTTTTTAGTAGCTGATATTGGGTTACCTGTGGCACGCTCACCACAGGTAACCCAAAATAGCACCTGAACAAAAAAAGGAAATTTTGCCTCCACTACACAATTCAGACACACACAGTCACGTAGGATACTTGGGCATGTTGGTCAGCCGAGCCCAACGACGTTTATTCATATAATTGCTCATAATTGCTTACAGGCATTCGTTCTTCAACTTTTAGTCTCATATTTACTACTATTATTAATTATTGCGACACTGCCGGATACGAAAACCCAAAACCACTGTGTGGACTAAACGGGAACGTATACTCCCACCAATGCAGTGCCGCCAACTCTGGGAGCTGAGGTCATCTAAATACATTTAGTCCGATTTAAATTAAACTCGGACGATTCTAACCTAGCCAGAATGGTTGCCCTTAATGTTCGTTATGCCTCCGGCTTCTGGATCCAATCATTTAAAAAAATGAAGCAAGGTAGCAAGGCTGACCTAGACTGAATTCAAACTCTTAACAGTCACCTACTTATGGCACACTACATTACCCATAATTCTCAGCACTACTCTCCCCAGGCTTCTGTTCCGTGCCAGCAAAATATTCATTTCTGTGAATTTCGTACCTCAACTAACATAAATTACACAATCCGCCAGAAGAGCCGACAAAAGGCTCTCGCGTCATATTTACGAACTTGTTTTCTATTGACTGGTGCTTACCTAGTGTAGAGATAACAATACCAAGCGTCACTAGTGACTTGTTGATATTACTGCCTTCCTTCAGCCTGTCGCCTGTGGCTCCACTGGCACTCGCCCTCTCGCTGTTGTTAAAATACGACATCATTCTTTTGCTAACAATCTGGCTTGTTTCATTTCGTTGCTAGTTATAAGTGAAGGGTTTTGCAAGAGGGTTAATTAGGGGGACTAACCCTTTCACAAGGAACTGCCACCACCCCCCTCCCACATCAGACTACCCTCCCCCCATTTCTTTCACTCTCAAGTCTTAATTACCAATTTAGCCACTGGATGTGACCAGTCACAGGATTACAATAGAAACGCACTCACTACACCCTCGGAGTCTTGAACATGCCTGACCTAACCTAACCTGACCCTCAAATATTTTCCCCATCTTTTTCCATTTCTGATTTTCTCTGACCTAACCCCCAGATCAGTCCTAGCGACAACCCTGTAAGTATGTCTTCATACTGGCATCTCCCCTCACGTCCTTAGACGTGAACAGCTGTTTACTTTATGCAGATTATGTGAATCCAGCACCGTCTACAATGTTCGTCTGGCTTCCTACCCTGATAAAACAGCAGCCTTTCGTGGCGGGTTCGCTTCCCTCGGGGGAAGGGAACCGAGCCTGGTTTCTCAGGCTACTGGCCTCCAGGCCGCGCACACCCTAACACTAACCTCACCCCAACACCCGACCCCCTCCTAACTCCGCATCAGACCGGCACACCCACCACCCCCCCCCCCCCCCCCCCCAACACCTTCCCAGTTCCGCACCAGACTGGCGCTCAAGTCTGCTTACCTTCCTGCGAGATCAACCAGATGAATCTTACTGATCGTTTCTGATGGAAGATCAGCCAGAAACCTTGCCTGTAATGATAATTACGATTATTGTTACGATTAAAATTAATGATATTTACGTATTTATTTAATATTCAGTTTGATACGTATACATAGTTTGATACATCGTAGATAGTATTGCAGTTACACATATTGTATTATAGTTTTATACTGTAGTTTCTACGATCGTAAGGGCATTGAGGCTTGTCGAGATGCGCACTAAGAACTGTAATTATTATTATTATTATTAGTGATGATTACGATTATATTAACGATAATTACGATTATAATTAATAATAATTAATCATTATTAATATGATTTATATATAATTTATAATTAATTATCCCACCTTCACTGCATTGTAATCACACTAATGGCCCCGAATGTGTAATCTAGACAGCATTCAAAACTGCATATTACGTAAACACAGAAACTGTTTTTTAGCGGAGCTCCCACATGGGTCAAAGACCTGCGCGAGCAGAGCACCATACATATAGGGTGTGAGCAAAAATTGGACGATTTTCGGTTCCCCTCATGCCCGAACCCCAACGCGCAGTGCGCAACGTGCCTGAAAAAGTGCTGCAGGCGCACTGTTGAAACCAGGCACTTGCACTGATTTGCCTTGATTCTACCAGTTGTTAAATTCCATCTAGGCAATGATTCCATGGGGACTCCGCTTATAGACCCTTTGCACTTTACATCATAGCGGCCATGTTGTGTACCTTTAACAATAGATTCTTCGTTAGCTTCTTTTGTTCTGTACACCAACATGGCCGTCATGCCCTTTGTCATTTGAATCTCTGGGGATTGAGTGCAAACCATCTATAGGCTTGCCTATATATACATTATTTCTTAAATAGTTAATATAAAGGGCATAGTGACATACCTGTGTGAACTTGAGAGTGAAGATTGCGTGAGATCTACTACTGACTTCGTTCATTTTGGTGGCCGCTGTAGCCCTAAGGAAAGAGTAATGATTATATTCTATCAGTGCTAATAAACGTGACTGCTATCTGTGACCTTGCATGCATTGGTGTTCTCGTGAAGCTTCGTACTACCGACTTTAGTTTGGGGGCGGCCTTCACCTTCTCGGAATCTGGAATAGTACTGGCTATCCAAACAATAGCCTACCCTGAAACAATACAAACCCTAACCCTAAAACAATGGAATTCTTTGCTCAGTGCAATCCAAATGGGATCCAATAAAATGCAAGGTTTTGAGAGGTGAAGGCCTCCTGTTAGTCTGATGTCAATTCAATGGGGGTACTTGAGTTTAAGCCAAATAACTTCACGAGATACTGTAAACTGTTAGTTCTTAGGATTTTCTGTGAGCCGATTTTTCCCAATAAAGTGTAAGGGACTTATTTAAGGTTATATCAAGATAGGAATGTCTGCACGCATCCTATTTTAAAAATTAAGAAAGAGGTCGTTACTTTGAGCACGTCCTTTGGGACGTGAAAAGAGTGGAAAGATTTGAAAATGCAAAACTATCATCAACCTCGTTCCCACGCTCTTTTCCTCCAGCAAAGAAAAGGACCCTGGTTGGGGCGGTCACGTGTCTCTGCGACAAAAATAAAACTATGTGAGGGGTTAGTAAACTTCAAGATTTTTATCAAGCTAAGCTTTGTCATGGTTCACAAGATCCAACGTCTAGGACGATGCCACAAAACAATCTCAATTACAAAATAGTGTACAACTGCACGTGAAAATGCATGTGGTTATCTACAATTTGGCTTTATGTACTGCCGAAACTCTCTAAAAAGAAGCGGGTTGGCTCGTAGACATTGTCGTTCATTCACATGCCTACATACTAAATGTGGCTAATATTTATACCGTTGAAGAGAGCTCCACATTAAACATCCTCCATCCTCGACCTCGCCATTGTTTGCCGAAGAGATTATTCCAACACGAAACATCGCCAACGAACTGTCATAGCTGACAAGCTAGAAATTCGAACTTGATTTAACGTCACAACAAGAATATAAACCTTTTTCAATTTGATGTGTGCGGAAGGTTGCTACACGACATGAAGTCGAAAGTCAGGGTAAACCCGATCTTTACAAGTTTGTTTTGATGGCAAAAGTCCGGCTCTCTCCTAGACATAGTAATGACAATATTTGACTTTCCCACCACCCCTCCTCCAATCTGTAATTTGAAATCTCCCACATTTTGGGAGCCACGTGACCAGCCCCAACCAGGGTCTTTTTCTCGGCAGTGTTCTTTTCTGATTTGGTGGCGATTTTATATTCAGCGGCAACGAGTTCTCTTTATCTTAGTTCTCTTTATCCTACAAACTTTCTCGAACAAAGGTGTAGTTCTCTACTGCATTTCGAATCTTCCTTCCTCAGGAACGACAGACTCGCTCTGATAGAGCAGCAGATTTCGAAATATGAAGACCAATACTGGCAGGCACCAGCTAGAATTAGCCTCGGCTCTCTTTCCTTTCTGAAGGCTTGAAGAGATTCTCGCCGTGAAAATTATCGAATTCCCAAACGCTACCTTAAAACATACATTACATATCCTGCAAAAGTCGTTGACATTTACAGGTTTGGGCTTAGGCCCTGTCTTCACGTGTTTTTTCGGAGTTTCAGCTGACATTCTCCAAGTTCGTACATTATTTGTTTTGAGTTTTACCCTCGAGTTGAGATTCCTTGAGATTCCACACGCGAGTTTGACAGATATTAAACATGGTTTTCACTTCCGCCGCATGATGATTGGATGAATCGGTCGAATTTTACGCATTTTAATTAGTGGGTGGATACCAAAATAACCATGGCTTGCGGCAGGCTCTCTCTTACTCTCCACCCCACCCCCTCCCCCCTCTCTTTCTTCTATCGCCCCAATCCCCCTAATCTGAGCTCGCTGCGCTCCGATCAGTACTCCAGAGCCGCAACGCAGGCTAGGACGGTCACTGAAAACGCAAACATTTGAAAACCTCAGTCCCAGTCCACTTAGAATATCAAAATCCAAGATGGAGGACATGGACAGGTCGAATAGATCTAATAAAATGATCCGAAATAACCCCAACCCCCCCCCCCCCCCCCCCCCCCCCATCGACATGAATAGGCTTTCGCATGAATAGGCTTTCGCGTGGACGGGAACTTAGGGTATGTTTGTATGAAACCGGCTCGAGTTTCATTTCGGAACGAAACTTTCGATCCAAGAACCGGAGTGAACTCATTCTGGAATCACTCGATCCGGTATGATATTTCGTACCGGTATCACGTAAAACAATATCACAATAATACAGAGCTACAAGTGGGAACCGGGATGAACTAGAATGACTCGATCCGGTACTGATATTTCGTACCGGTGTCATGCAAACAATATCACAATAATACAGAGCAACAAGTGGGGAACGAACACGTTCCGGAATGATAGTAGATCCGGTATCATGTAAACACCTCCTTAGTCCTCACCATGATCATTCACTTGTTACGTTTTCTTTGCTGTACATGCAGTCAATCCATTTAAAGTGCCTATAACCCCAAAAAATTTTTTTTTTGAATTGAAACTTTAAACCATTATTTAGAACTTAAGGCAAAAATAGGAGGCTAAAACTCAACAGTATTTTTTTTACGGCGTTTCAAAGTTGAGAACCAGAACATGTGGCCGTCAGTTTTCAATTCCCTTTGGGAGCCTGGAGACCAGTGGCCTGTGACGTGTATGTAGTCAGGCGTTCGTTCAATCCCATACAAACGTCTCTTATTTCTGCGACTCTTGCAAGCTCACCACATGATAAATATCCATTCTCAAACTCATTAATAATTCATGAGATATTCATCCAATGGAGGAACTGTATTTGGTCACATGCATGTGTCTTGATACCGGGTGAAACCCTTGTGTTTGATCATGTTTCCAACCCTAGTGATCAATATTTCTTAATCATCATATTCATGAACCACTAACTAATTACATACTGATAAACTACAAATAAGGAGCGAAGTAGTAAAGAAATAAAGAATGACATAGAAAGAAAAAGTCTGCCTCCACTGGAGTTCGAACCACGACCCTTCCGACTGCTTGTACTAACTCTTGTCCACTACTCTACTAGTATGCTAGTTTAAATCACTGCCATCAAAAAAGAATAATAAGCCATCTATTGAATAATTAGATACAACAGTCAAATGATAAACAATACTTGCTAATGAAGTTTGAAAAGAAACGTATGTAAATTGTCGGTTTTGCATTCGCATGAGAAGACATGTCAAACACTCATTGTTCGTCTTTCATCAGGGGATTCCAAATATTTCGAAAACAATAAAACCCTCGAGGCTACGCCTCTCGGGTTTCATTTGTTTTCTCAATATTTGGAACCCCTGATGAAAGACTCCAATTCGTGTTTGACATAGTTCATGAAATATCACCAAACTTGGTAAATTTACTAATTTCGTTGTGCTCTTTCTTGTGATGGAGTTTATTTCCTATTGATTAGACTATAATAGGACGTATTTCCTTTTTGAATTCTTTTTCTTATTCAGATTTTCCAACTCCTTTGAGAATACCAAGACAATAGTCTAAATTAAAGGAACAAAAGAAACCGTGCAAAGGATTCTGGTAGTTGTAGTAAAAATGCGCCCGATTGACGTCATAATTCCAGGCCCTCACCAAGACTCGCGCTGACTTCCAACTGGAAACAGGAAGCCCAAAACGGATGTTTTCGCTAACTTTGACGCCAGTAAAATCGTCGAAGTTTAGTTTTTTCACTTTTATTTTTTCGAATTCTTTGTCAGGGCGCTATACAGAATAGACGTCAAAAATATTTTTTGGGGGGTTATTGGCACTTTAATAACTCTTTCTCTTGATTATTTACCCAGAGAAATAGATGATCTACCCCCTGTCCACAAGAATACTTTTTCAAAAGTTCGAGTTTCATTTCATTGAAAACGAAATAACAGTATTGTGTCCATGCACACAATCGTTTTCAGCTGATCGGTTACCGTTTTACCGTCAACATGACAACGATACCATGACAAGCGACTTGCTTTGAACCTCACACTGCGCATGTCTGGAAAGCTATCATATTACCAATCCTTTTCATTTTTAGCGAATTATCATCTACACGAAAACGATAGCATTGCGTTTTCAAATATTTCCATTGTGGTGAGCGTTTTCAAAAGTTTGCGTTTTCATCAAAAACGATACTTCGCTTTCGTGTGGACAGGAGACAATCTCGTTCCCAGGGCCCTGCGCGTTTTACGACCAGCGGTGGCCAAAAGGAACGCGGGATCAGGGACGAGATATGAAAGCAACAAAATGTTATCATTTTCTGATGCGTGTGGGGCCTAAGGATTTGCTTCATTAGGTAGTTCTAAGAATGAAAATCACCTTACCTCAGCCTATTGCCTTGCTCGATAAGAACCTCTATTGAGTCATAATCTGACACATGTTGCTTGGTTAATCCTGTTGAGATTGGTACAGCTACGAGTTAGAACCCCAAACGATTGAGAATAAAGATGCTTATTCTGGAAACTTGATTTCATTACAGTGAACCAATTTCAAGTTGCTCTAAATTTCTCTTAAAAGCAGTATTTTTTATCCACTTGAATCATTACAATTATCTCAAATTGTCTCCAGTGCACCTCGAATATTTTTATCTTTCGTAAAGCCCATTTAAGCTATCGAGGTATGGGGCCGAGCGATTTGAATGAATAAGCGCCTTCACGCTCGGCCCCATACCTCGCGCAACCAACTATAACGCAGCAATAATATAGCTCTGATTTTACTCTGGTTTTTCGCCAAAGAAGGGGCTGCAAGGAGTCTACTAATTTACGATAGTTTACCATGGTATCTCTTCTTATTTACCACGTTTTCCGTCATCGCATGGTCAAGATTGTTGTGGATTTCATAAGGCGCTAGACGAGTACACATCGTACATCACGAGGCGCTGCCGAGTGAATCCACAAGAAATGTTGACCATGAGATGATGAAAAACGTGGTAAATAAGAGAACATTCCACGGCAAACTATCGTAACTTTGTTTTTTTACAACAACGAACTAAATATAGTGAAGTGCAAGCCCTTGAAAACGACTCAAGCACGCGCTGTCACGTGAGCAATGACGCAATGTCCTCTCATTTCCAATGGCAATAAGCCAATCAGAACACGAGAAACTGAGCAGTTGTGGTAAAAAATCAGATTTTCATGGTATTGCCATACTGTGGTCAATATTTACCAACGTCGGAAATTCCAATTTACAGCATTTTTTCATGGTTTTATGGAAATTGGTCGTTTTTTCCAGTGTCTGATACTTACCCTCCACATAAGGCCCTTCCTTGGGATGTTCACGGACCTTCAGGTTCTGTTGAGGTATTCGTCTAAGATTCTGAGGCCTCAGTAAATCCCTGACGTGCTCATTATATATCTCCATGTAGCTGGAAGTCAACACAATAATTTTACAACAGTAAATCTCGCTTTACTTTCTACTTCTAAATTATATTGTGCTGTTGGTCGTACCAAATGTCTGCCACCATGATTTGTTTGGAGAAAATGAAAAGAGAAACAAATTCCACATTCATCCCCTAAGCGCCTCCCTTGCTCTCGGTAGTCTAAGGGTGCATTTTGCTCTTGGTAGTCTTAGGGTGCATTTTGCTCTCGGTAGTCTTAGGGTGCATTTTGCTCTCGGTAGTCTTAGGGTGCATTTTGCTCTTGGTAGTCTTAGGGTGCATTTTGCTCTCGGTAGTCTTAGGGTGCATTTTGCTCTCGGTAGTCTTAGGGTGCATTTTGCTCTTGGTATTCTTAGGGTGCATTTTGCTCTCGGTAGTCTTAGGGTGCATTTTGCTCTTGGTAGTCTTAGGGTGCATTTTGCTCTCGGTAGTCTTAGGGTGCATTTTGCTCTTGGTAGTCTTAGGGTGCATTTTGCTCTTGGTAGTCTTAGGGTGCATTTTGCTCTCGGTAGTCTTAGGGTACATTTTGCTCTTGGTAGTCTTAGGGTGCATTTTGCTCTCGGTAGTCTTAGGGTGCATTTTGCTCTCGGTAGTCTTAGGGTACATTTTGCTCTTGGTAGTCTTAGGGTGCATTTTGCTCTCGGTAGTCTTAGGGTGCATTTTGCTCTCGGTAGTCTTAAGGTGCATTTTGCTCTTGGTAGTCTTAGGGTGCATTTTGCTCTTGGTAGTCTTAGGGTGCATTTTGCTCTCGGTAGTCTTAGGGTGCATTTTGCTCTCGGTAGTCTTGGGTGCATCTTGCTCTTTGGTAGTCTTAGGGTGCATCTTGCTCTTGGTAGTCTTAGGGTGCATTTTGCTCTTGGTAGTCTTAGGGTGCATTTTGCTCTCGGTAGTCTTAGGGTGCATTTTGCTCTTGGTAGTCTTAGGGTGCATTTTGCTCTTGGTAGTCTTAGGGTGCATTTTGCTCTCGGTAGTCTTAGGGTGCATTTTGCTCTCGGTAGTCTTAGGGTGCATTTTGCTCTTGGTAGTCTTAGGGTGCATTTTGCTCTTGGTAGTCTTAGGGTGCATTTTGCTCTCGGTAGTCTTAGGGTGCATTTTGCTCTTGGTAGTCTTAGGGTGCATTTTGCTCTCGTTAGTCTTAGGGTGCATTTTGCGATTGGTAGTCTTAGGGTGCATTTTGCGATTGGTAGTTTTTGAGTGCATTTTTGGGACATATTCCAGCTATTCCAAAATCAGAATACCTTGAAATACTGCATATATTCATCTTCCGAAATGTAGACAGTAGCTGCCACATTTAGTACATGTACATCATTTGGTAATTATATTTTCAAATTTGTTTCATAACGTTGGTTTATTTGGTTTTCCTTTTAAACAATACCTGTGATATGTGCCCAAAGAATGCGCCATTATTACATATGTAATAATTTAGTTGATATCAAATCAATGGTTTTGATTTCAAATTGTTGTTTTCATTCAGCCCCCCTGATTTCGCCGTGACCATTGTTTTTGAGTTACACTAATTTAGGTTACGTCAACTAAATAGTTAGTTTGTTTGTTTAAATGTTATCTCTATCATCAACCAACCTCGTTGCCAGGGTGTTCCACGCATCCAATATGGCTGCCACCGTCGCCATATTGGATGTGCGGAAGAACCTGGTAACGAGGTTGAATCCTCAACACCGATTGCACTGACGTTAGTTGACTACAACTACCAGAATCCTTTGCGAATTATTTCTTTTATTCAGATTTTGAAACTCCGCTGAGAATACCAAGACAATGGTAAACTTAAAAGAACAAAAGAATCGGCGTAAAAGAATTCTGGTAGTCGCTTTTATCTAGCCTCAAGGCTTGGTATCCTTATAATTTTTGAATTCTGCAATAATGTGCATGGAAAGCAATCCAATACAGAAATGACGTTTATTTCGGTTTGTTTCAGTGTTTCGTTTTAATTATACTATAACAACACTCATTCATTTAGCACATGTTCCACAACTCTATAATGACTAGAAGAGTACTAACAAATAGTTAAATACGAAAAAATAGGCCTTTTGCAGCTAACAGTCACGTGCCAGCTGATATATCACTTCAATGACGAATGAATATACCTTATGCGTGATAATGTCCCGCTTTTGTGATCATCACCAAGCTAAGCCTCACTTTGGTGTTGAGAGGAAATATTGCGCCAAAGTGAGGCTTGCTGGTGATCACGTGACATCATCATGCATTAGGCCTATTGAGCACATGATCCCATGGGAAAGGCTTTACTGGATGGCAAACAATCTTCGAAAACGCAGTTTTAAAAAGATCGACAATAGATCGCTTTCATCTATTTAAAGACATTTGTACGAGTTCGGTAGTTTTATAGTCAGATATGTTTGCCATCCGGTACATCCACGTGACTGTATCCTGCGCCCATTGAAGTCCTTTATTAGTACTCGAAGGACATTCATGCCATACCTAACTTCAGTTCTAAATGATGTGTCATCACAGGTGTTCACTGAAATATAACTGAACAAACCCTAGAAAAATAATGTGAGAATAAACAAGCGTCAACTAAGAGAAAGTGGAATGAAGCTGACAATAAAATAGTGCACATGTAAATAAAGAAAACTAAAGCTGCGAGGGACACAATGGTTAGGTATTAAACCATTGTTGACTTGCACGTTACGTTATGTTCCTATATTTATATTTTGGATATTCCTACCTCCATTCTTATAATTTGGGTTGGAAGAGGTCAAGAAGTAAATAGACTAACAAAGGCTCTGACGTCACGATAGCTTTGTTAGAACGCAAACATATCTAAACAAATAATAACTAAAGATAATAGATAAACTTTTAAGTTTTATTTGTTCTATTTGACATTTTTGGAAATCTACCGATTGTTTTCACTCTTTATTTTGGATTGGATTTTGATTTGAGACAACTCAAGGTCCCTTCTAGGCCTGCTCCGTCAGTGGACCTACGAGTTTAGGTCCTTATCGAGAAGATGTGAAGATCTAACCATTTGCAGTTGTTTCACAAAGGCAGCATTTCTACTTAGTTATTTTAAGACCGGCTCTTGAGTGTTGGTCTGGCCGGGGTTTGAACCCGCGACCTCCGGCTGAACAGACCGGAGCTTAACCACTGAGCTAACCGGAAGGGACTGTAGCTTGGAATAAAGGGGTGATGAAAACTCTCTAAACAACACATACATCTCCAACATGTCTTAGATGGATGTGCGAGTGACCAATATGTATTAGGGAAATGAAAAATCAGATGAGAAAATCGATCATATCCTTACGGAGTGAGTGAGTGAGCGAGCGAGAAAGTGACATGTACCAATAACTTGTGGATTACAAACGCAATATCCACGAAGACCCATCCACGAATTAAGAAGGATGTAAAAAAGGATTTAAAATTTCCTAAGCAAGTACCATTGTTTGCACCTTGCCATGAACAAACGTGATCGAGTTTTGCCCGCCTACTTGTCAAGTTTTGGCGCCAGTCTCGCCGACAGCATTCAAAGACAGTTTGCTGTTTGTTCAGGCCGGCCGGTTCTCAGAACAATGTGCTGAGAAAAAATGTATCATATAGTTAATATATTTTGTCGAAATTATCAAATAAATTATCTGCCAAGAATTCTTCTCATACGGATTTTAGATTCAGAACCCATGTTCATTGTGAATAAAACTATTAATTAAACTTAGACAAAAAGACCGTATGGCGACAACGCTATGAACTCCTGGCGAGACGCGAACTGGCGCCAAAACTTGAAAAGTACATAACGTAGGCGAGCAAAACATTAATGTTTGCTGGTGAAACATGTGTTCATGGCTAGGTACAAACGACGGATAGAACCTCTTAGAGCGTAGCAAAATGCGGCTCTATCCCGGTTTCTGGGAAACTACCCACCCACCCTTCCCTTTCTTCCCGTTCTATCTGTTTTTCATACTGACAACTCATCAACCCTTAAATGATCAATTCTGAAATCAAATCCACTAAAACTTGTGTTTTCAAATTACTTTCCTTTTGTGTGAAAACATTTCGTCCAATTAGAAGAGTACAAAACAATAACCAAGAAAGTTTTCAATTTTAAAATGTTCCCCATGTTAAATTTTTGTCATATTTAAAATTACATTATACCACTAATTGGCACTTCCTATTTTGTAGTGATAGTACAATTTAAATTTATTACTATTGCAATATATCTAACCTTGCATATCCGTGGAATAAGGCCTACTTCATTCTGTTGATGCCAGAAGAAACATATGACAATATTACCGGTATTTCATAATAGAGATTAAGTGAAAGGCAGAAATGACCAGCTCAACCGCGATTTTCTCAAGTTTTTGTTACGGAAAATGGATTCTATTTAGTATATTTATTAGTTGATGAAAATTAAACAAAATCTTAATCTAGAGCTCTAATATTATACAAGTAACTAATATTAATAATCTAAAATCAGGGACATTGCCAGGGGAGGTTCTGGACCCCCCTCCCCCCTAAGGAAAACCACTCCCCCAACCCTTTGTTACACAATAAATAGTTCTAAAATTTGAATAAAACCTTGATAAAAGTGATTTTGGAAAATGAAACCACAGTATACATGTAGTTGGTTGGTGCTGGAGGATCCACATGGTACAAGCGAATAAAGAACATTCAACTAAAGTTTCGTCTGCTTTGGTATGCAATTCTGGTTCCTGCAAGAAAACTCTTGCAAAACACCTTTCCTGAGGAAAAAAAACCTCCCCCACCCCTTTCCTAAGGAAAACCCCACTCCCTCCCATTTCCAAGCCAGAAGAACAATGGAATAAATAAAAGTAATCCTGATCACATTCTAAATTCTCCTTCAAATTCTTTATTTTCTAAGGGGAGAATTAGAACGGGATCAGGAGTCACTTGCACCCTTGTTGTACACAGCCCTTCAATTGTCTGTACAAATTCGTTAGGTGTTGCTATGGTAACATAAGTTAGGAGAATTTACATTCACATCAGTGAATTTCACATATTTGAATTAATCGCATATGTGAATATAACATATATCTATCTGAAATTTTGCACAATAATGTATCAGAATAACATGGTCTTCAAAATTGTGTGTTGGAATTTTGATAAATTTATTGTCAGTCATATTGGCGACCAGTTGGTTGCAGTTTCGGGTCCTGTTTTAACAGGATTACGTTTGTAATTAACAATCCTTACATTAGTTCCCATCATGGTGTATGTCTTGCCTGCACTCGTCTGTCCATATGCAAACATGCAGGTATTGTAGCCTTCAAATGCAGCTTGGAGAACACCAGACCAAGATCATTGAAAACCTGTGGTCGAAAAACAGTCATTCATCGATCTACATGTACTGTATTAAAATTAAGGATGCAATTGATTGACCATATTCCAGAATAAGAATGCGCAGAATCGCCACTACAAATCACTTACTGTATATCAAGATTTTTTTAGGTATGGGAAAATTAAACATATTATAGCCTTAACATCAAATGAAGGGCTGTGTGCAAAAAGGGCATAGGTGACTCTTGATCACATTCTAAATTCTTCCTTAAAAATATATAAAAAATTGAAGGAGAATTTAGAGAGGACTATCCTATCTATTCTTATTCTGGAATGCCATCAATCAATGCACCAGAAGCCAATGACTATATAGTCCCACAAATATTGACCATGAACAGATTGTTCCTTAATTAATAAGCAACTTTATATTTTTTGTCAACTGTACCTAAACTTTATTACCAATTCAACTTACCTTTTCTGTATACATAACTCTACAGAAAAGCTTCTGTGTTGTTATATCGTTATTCTCAATTGCCCTATGGTAATTTTTCCCCAACCTCAATATCTCATTTTGCTAGCCTGCGGGAGACAAAAATTGTAATGTCCTCTTCCCAAATAAAGTTGATGTTGTTGCACCCAACTCACCCTTAGGACTTAAAAATGACTGTATTATTACATTAGGACAACAGCCTACTTTGGTAAACAAAAAGAAGGTCAAGAGATGTGTCACGTGTGGTGACATGCATCAGTACACAGTATATTGAGCATGTGGTCCCAAGTTTCATTCCTGCTGCAGACCAGCACATCCATTCGACTCTTCTCTGATCCGAATAGCTTGTATAGCTTTGAATTCTCTTAATCAGCTCTGTCAGAAAAGGGGGTAAAGTTGTGCACCATCTGACTCCTGGAACTTTATTTAAGTGTCAAATGTATTTAGCTTTGCAACTAATTGGGGACACTAGTCCTACGATTTACATCCTTATCCGAGAAGACGTGAAGGTCTAACCATTTGCAGTTGTTTCACAAAGGCAGCACCTTCTACTCAGTTATTTTAAGACCCTGAGTATTGGTCCGGCCGGGGTTTGAACCCGCGACCTCCCGCTCAACAGACCGGAGCTTA
The DNA here is from genome assembly GCA_030867875.1 of Actinernus sp. WN-2022. NCBI lineage: Eukaryota > Metazoa > Cnidaria > Anthozoa > Actiniaria > Actinernidae > Actinernus > Actinernus sp. WN-2022. The sequence goes on from JAOWCC010001589.1 coordinate 61,092,207, forward strand.
ACCACTGAGCTAACCGGGAGGCGAAGAGCAGTCTGTTAGACTGAAGGGACTACCAACGTTAAATATAGAACTTTATTTTTAAAATCTTAATTGGGCTTGACCTAATTTGTTTAGGCCATGTGCTGGTTATACAAATAATTGAAGGGTTATCATCTGCAAGAACAGCATAACTAGCTATGTACAGCTCACATTCTAAATTCTCCTTTCTGTTCTCATTACCTGGTCTTGAGTGACGTAGTGAGGGTCCTTTGGATTAACAGACCAATAGGAGTGATCAAATACAAACTCCTTCTTCATATCCCTGGCTTTGTCACCTTCACAGCCCACCTCTCCATAAAGCTATCAAGTACAAAACATATCTCCAATGTTATTTTTATTCTTATATAAAAAAAAACAGATACTTTGAACTTGAACTGCTAACAGTAAGGATAGGTTCCCACTGGTGACAAACATGTAAATAATATTTACAATAACCTACATGTATTTGTGACATCGAAATATGCCCTGATATATGTTTGTCTGCGGATATTATCTGTTCCTAGAAGAGAACAGTTCCAGAGGGCAAAGCTTGAGGGAAGCTGTGAGCTTCAACGATCAGATAATGTCCAAGGGCAAATAACAGGCATAATTCAGGGGGGGGGGGGGGGGGGGGGGGGGAGATCGTCGTATTTTTCAGGGTTTGAAATCAGCGATTTAGTATTTTTTAGGGGTTGTCCAAGCGAAATCGATTATTCATTTTAGATGCCACAATGTAGGTTGTTGTTGTTGTTATAATCTTCAAATATTTTCTTTAACACATGCTTACACTGGCAGGATGTGTACTCTGTGTTATTTGTCTTCTGGCGGAGAAAATATTGGGTCATGTGACACATTCCACAAATCACGCACAAAATAAATATTTGATGGGTTATAATGATCATTATCATAGTCTAAGCATGAACATCAAGCTATTATACCACAGTGTGAACCTCTCAACATAATCATAAGGCATATAACACAGAGATATTTGGTTGGCATTTTATAATATCCTCAATTCCCAGTTTGCACTAATACATCAGTTGACTCAACTACCAGAATCATTTTAGAACTCTTTATCTTATTCAGATTTTTTAAACTCCTCTGAGAATACCAAGACAATGGTCCAAATTAGAACAAAAGAATCGGCGCAAAAGATTCTGAAGTTGTACTCAACTGACGTAATAGTGCCTAATTGTCCTAGCTAGGGATAGATGAATAAGTCAATAATTTAGTATGACAGTAAGGATAGTAATTCAGCACTTTACATGAAAACCTTGAGCAAACAGCAGGAAACAGTAAGCAATCGGCCCAGCATCTTTCTATGTGAAAATCTATTGGACATTGCTGTTAAATGATCATTGGTTTGTGCATGGCACATTGCGCATGCAGTCTTGTGTTCGATTCCGGCCATGGACTGGCACAGTTTGTACCAACTCTTCTCTGATGTGAGTAGCTTGTATACATTTTGTAGCTTTGAGTTCCCTTGATAAGGAGCTCTGACAGAGAAGGGGGTAAAGTTGTGCACTGTCGGCCTCCTGGAAGAGCAGTCGGTTAGACTGATGAAGCTACCAATGTTAAATAGAGAACTTTACCAATGACAATCTGAATCCCTAATAATAATCATATTAGAAAATGGTTTATGATCATGATTATGATGCCACTAGTTGGAACTGAGCCTTAGTTTCCCCAGAAATGATTTGGGTATTAAAAATAAAATGGCTTCCTGGTAACTTGCATAGTGCAGTGTTTTGCAGATTTAAATAACAAATAACTTTTAGTCTGCTAAACAACTCACAAAAATACATGACCCAAGGGAAAGCCATGCCCTTCGGCTCATACATTCTGTTAAATTTGGAGATTTCAAAAAATGTGTCTTTGCCTCAGTTTTAAAGATATATGAACCTAAAAATTGCCTGGTTGCTAGTTTTCCATTGTAGCACATCCAGGTTGTACTATAAAAGCACCAAATTTTGGATTGACAAGGTCACATGATCAGTGCAATTCTCTTATTATCAATGAAAGACTAATATTAATTTATTCCTTTCTTAAGAGTGATATGTTCACCATGGAAACAACATTTTCAAGATACCACTTTTCAAGATACCACTGTTGTCATGGCTATACTCAGTTAATGGTCATTCTCTATACTGTCATTATTTCCCATTCAGGTATTTCTTGCACGGTCGTTTGAAAATATGAATTATGTTATATTTTTATGTTGATAAAATTCACCTATCTGTGTGGCCTGCCATGTAATATTCTCTATTTATAATACCTTTGTATACTCAACAAAATATATGGTTCTGATTGGTCAATAACAAGTGCAGAAAAAGGTTCTAGAGTGCACAGTTGCATGCTTTCAGTAAATGACTGTTTGCTCAGCATACTATAAGCAAAAAATTACATGTCTTGAACTGCTCATGCTATACATGATTTATGGGCGCTGAGTGATATTTTGAAAGTTCTCAAAGCACACTAATAAAGGCTTGTGCAATTATCTGAACTTTCAAAATATCACTCAATGTCCATAAATTGTGTAGTAGCACTCGCAATTTCATCTACATATAACATGCACTCTTAGTTTAGTTTAGTTTAGTGAATTTGTCACATCATTTGTGACAAGGGAAGGAAACAGAGCTCTTGCTCCAATTGACATCCAGCCCTAATAGTCCTATGATTTTATGTCCTTATCCAAGAATATGTGAAGGTCTAACCATTTGCAGTTGTTGATACAAAGGCAGCACCTTCTACTCAGATATTTTAAGATCGTTAGTGTTGGTCCAGCCAGGGTTTGAACCCGCGACCTCCGCGCAACAGACTGGAGCTAATACCACTGAGCTAACTAGGAGGCACTTATTGGCTAAATCATAAATCATTAATTTTAAAAGTAAAACAATGATCACTCAAATAATTCATTTCTCCATGATTTCATTCCCTAGCTGCTATTTATAAACCTATATATGGGATAGCACAATAGTCATGGAAAATAATCGGGTCTTAAAGAATGTTTTTTTAACAAATATAATTTATTTTGTACAGATCCAGACTCCCAAATGTTATTATTATTTTCAATAATAAGAATATCAGATGGAACATAGTGTCTGTAAATCACTGCTTCAGGCATAGTTTACACAGTCTGTAAGCTACAAACGCTTAATGCTGACATACATGTACATGTACATGTATGACATTCAAGACATTATTTTAATAGTATTCCAGTGGCTAAAAAATATCCCAATAAAAGCAATTCAATCTGTGTATTCTTATTCCAGAATACAGTCTTGATCAAATGCACCCTTAAGCAAACCTCAAAAAATATATTTTCAAGATTCTATAGTTTTGTATGTTGAACTTGTCAGGAAACTTCAATAATTCATGCAGCTAGGAACCATTACAAATATTAAATTCATTTTAGCTATTCATAAACATAATAATGTTAAAATGCTTCTAGAAAAGAAATAAAACAAAACAACCTCCTTACATCACTCCAGAATCTGAAGCCATTCAAAACATAAAGATTAATCATTAATGATAATGGCCAGGAGCTTGTGGCATCAAAACAATAATATTATTTTATAACATTTTATATTTTAAACAGGCTTTAAGATTTGATCCCTAATAGGAAAATTGTTCCAAAGAATACTTAGAGTTTCCAAGGGTATAAGTTTTCATGCTACTTTTCTGTCCATTACAATTAAAAAAACTATTAAATAACAATTTATTATGCTGTCATATCTCCATCTAAACCTATAATAATGCATCAAAACAATAATATTATTTTTTAACATTTTATGTGCTAAAGCTACAGTTTACATGCTAAAGCAACAAATGAATGACTGAAATTAGAAAAACCTAGGTTTTTCACATTGGGAATAAGTATAGCAAATTATATGTTACACAGCTGTGCCGTACAATATCCTTCAGCATGTACATATTGGACTGTCAACACATTAGCTGGACTTTCAACTTAATGCTTTCTTAAAATAACAGAACATTATTCATAGCACTATGGTAACCAACATTTATATGATAAAATACAGTCAAAAGTCACTGTCATTTCTTTATCGAAGAAAGAAACACAATTAATTATAAGAGACCCCTAAAGGCACAGACAATTTTCACTTTCAATTTTCAAACACCTTTCTGGAAAACGTATGCTCACTCTAGACTTTCACTGGAGTTTGTTTACATTATTAGAATCATAAATAAGATACATTGTATTTAGCAAAAACCCAATATAATTGCCTCTAATGCTTATCAATTATTTGAAATAATTACCACTGCATGATTTTTCAGTTTAGAATGATTTGAATATATATGTACAATGTATTCCTGAACTTTTATTAGTACATGTACATCATTCTATATATTTCTATTTGGAATTCATAAAATCATATAGAAAAGTAATTTCATAAAAACACACTAGTTAATACTTCTAATATGTTATTAATTTGGAATAAGTATTTCAGATCTAAACTGTCCATTTTTATAGCCTAGGATAAATTATAATTATTAGATATGTATACTTTAGAAAATCTAGACTGCTACATGTATTTCGAATTCATGAAATTATATATAAGGAAAATTTAAAGTAATAAGATCTCAATTAAAATTATGGTATTCATCAGTTAGCTAACTATTTTAGTCTACGATGATATAAACATGAGTCAGTTTAGAATGATTTGAATATATATGTACCATGCATTCCTGAACTTTTATTACTAGTACATCTATATATTCCCATTTGGAATTCATAAAATCATATAGAAAAGTAATTTCATAAAAACACACTAATACTTCTAATATGTTATTAATTTGGAATAAGTATTTCAGATCTAAACTGTCCATTTTTATAGCCTAGGATAAATTATAATTATTAGATATGGATACTTTAGAAAATCTAGACTGCTATTTCGAATTCATGAAATTATATATAAGGAAAAGTTAAAGTAATAAGATCTCAATTAAAATTATGGTATTCATCAGTTAGCTAACTATTTTAGTCTACGATGATATAAACATGAGTCAGTACATTTTCATTCATTATACTGATTTCTATTTCTGTAAATTGAAAGTTATCTAACTTTAATAAGACAGTGTGATTATAATAGCTTGGTATTTCACTAAAACTGCACACAAAATTGGTGTCACAAACCCAGTAGTTCATTGGACATACAGTACAAGACAGTGAAAACATATGTTCTGGCAAGCACTGGTGGATGGTCGATTCTGACTCAGGGGCCTCCGACCCCAACGTCTGGTGTGCACAGTGACTACGATTACAAATTTAAGGTAAAAAATACTAAGTTAATCCAAAAAATAACCCAGGTTACTAAAAATACCCTAGGTTGCAAAAAAATACCCTAAGTTGCAAAAAAATAACCTAGGTTGCAAAAATAACCTAGGTTAAAATAAAATTGACCTGTAACATTTTTATATGCATATTCAGTCAACTCTCACCTTGTGGACACCCCACTATTACGGACACCCTGTTATTACGGACAGCAGACAGATCCCCAGAGAAAGCTACAGAGGTTTGACTGAGAATAACTCCCGCTATTGCAGACTCTCGCTATTACAGAAATGCGGACACATCACGCGGTCCCAATGTAACATTTTTATTGTTTCGGCTCTCATTATAGCGGACACCCAGGCCTTCAAATATGTTTTCTTACTTGGCCAGACATGTGTCCTTCCAAACCTTCTCACAGTCTCTGGAAGTGAAATGAACATCTCAGCTACAATTAGTTGATGCCATTTTGTCTAGCTTCATAAGTAACATGTCCCTCTATAAAAATTAATGCTCCACCTTAGTGGACATTTGGGGACTAAATATCAATAACATGGAGTTGTTTCTTCTAGAGAGTGGTAAATTTGCACTTGCAAGCGAGTTTAACAGGCTTGGGGAGAAAGTTAGTGAAACTGCTGCCAAAAACAGAAAGTTACAGAGCAGCATCGGACGCTTTTTCATGAAAGAATGACTTGGATATCTCGGTCTGACTGACTGAACGCAGGTTAAACAGAACGTATGCCTTGTCAGCGCCTTCATACATGTAGATCCTTAAAGCATGATTGTGCGAAACGTTCAGAGTTTAAACTCAATCGATCTCAGTACAGTACAGAAAGTTACAGTTCAAGAACACGCATGTTATCATTACTTTGTTATAAATACAGTACCTCTCAAGACTTGTAAGATTGTGAAAAATTGGTCAGTTAATGTTCTCTATTTATAATACATTTGTTTACTCAACAAAATACAGTATATGGTTCTGATTGGACAATAACAATTAAGTGCAGAAAAAGGTTATATATAGAGTGCACAGTTGCAGAACTACAATGTAGGTTATACAGTGCACATTGGTCAGTGTTACCTGGACAATACAACTGTGTAAATAAACATTTTCACGCTGTAATCACGTTTTTTATTTTTTCTCGCACCCCGCTATTGCGGACTCTTTCTATTATGGACACCAAATCACGGTCCGGAGGGTGTCCGCTATAACAAGAGTTGACTGTATACGGTACATATAATATTATAATAAAATGTTAAAACTTTAAAGATAAAAATTAATGGCAAACTAAACCTGTTACTAGATTCTCATGCTCGAAGCAATCATCATATATATATATATATATATATATATATATATATATATATATATACAGACGCGTGAAGAAATTCTGACCCTCCCCTCCCCATAAAAATTATATGCTTATATACTTATATTGATTACATCATGGGTAATCCAAAAATTTGCTTTTCAGACATTTTTTTAACAAAAAATATATCAGTTAGGAATGAAAAATGTACGAATAAAACATTGTTAGATCATATGTGCCCATCAGTTGAAGAAAACAAGTGTTATTTTCAGTTTTAGTTGTACTAATTTATTCCATGTGTTTGCCACTGGGTCCGGTTGACCGAAATGCTGCTACCCAGGCACCAAAAGCCCGGTAATTCCGGGGTTTACCGGGGTTAAAGCTTGGTTAAAATACCGGGGTAGCCCGGTAAGTTTACCGGGCTTTACCAGGCTTTACCCAATGAGAAATTTACCGGGGTTACCTGGCTAACCCAGGTAACCCCGGTAGCCCGGTCAATTTAAAAGAAAACCTGGATAACCTCGAGTAAGGCTTGATAAAACCCTGGTTAAAGCTCGGTAAGCCCGGTAAAACCCTGGTTAAAGCTCGGTAAGCCCGGTAAAACCCTGGTTAAAGCTCGGTAAGCCCGGTAAAACCCTGGCTAAAGCTCGGTAAGCCTGGTAAAACCCTGGTTAAAGCTCGGTAATCCCGGTAAAACCCTGGTTAAAGCTCGGTAAGCCCGGTAAAACCCTGGTTAAAGCTCGGTAAGCCCGGTAAAACCCTGGTTAAAGCTCGGTAAGCCTGGTAAAACCCTGGTTAAAGCTTGGTAAGCCTGGTAAAACCCTGGTTAAAGCTTGGCGGTAAGCCTGGTAAAATCCTGGTTAAAGCTTGGTAACCCTGGCAAAACCCTGGTTAAAGCAGGCTACTTTTAGTGATCATTACTGCCCATTTAATTTTAACCCTGGTTGAAGCTAAGCAGTTATATAATGTACAATTCCTCAGTATAATAATAAAAAAGTTTTAATCAGACAATTATACAGCAGCCCTTAACCAAGATACTTCAATTAAAATGCTTATATGTGAAAATATTAATTAAATAACTATTAAATTGCTTTATACATAAGTTTACTTTTTGTTTTGCTTCAACCTCGCATCTTCTGTATTTCAGAAATTGATGAAAACATTTCTAAAAACATTTTCTACAATAAGAACCGAACAGAACTTTCTTGACTGCTTTTTACAAATTTACATATATATACCTTGCCATCATTTGCTGACACACACAGAAAATACTAATGCAAATTGTTTCCTATGACGCATTTTGTAAGTACGTTCAGGTTCCTGAGCTCTACTTAAGTTGCCAGAAGGCTGGCAGCCATGATTGCAAGTATAATCATTCCCAGGCACCAAAAGCCCGGTAATCCACCAGATTAATCCAACTCAGTAGTTTTGTGTTTCTGTCCCGCAAACCGAGCTCAACATTGACAGCAGGTCCATCATATATAATCACAATTCAGGGAAGGACATAAAACCAGTTTGTTATAATACGCGATAAAATCGAGCTTATAAGCTGTTCTGGTATGATTTATAAAACACCTGGCTACAGTCTGGCAACATAAAATCTAATAAAAGACCTCTACCATATAACATGGCAGAATTAAAATAATTGCAAACTATTTTAAAAATATAATAATAATAAACTTGCTATTATAAATTATTTAATGTCAATTAGATTTCATAGCCTCATAGTGGCTCACTAAAACTGAATCCACACATAATTTCTACATGCAGCTCATGTCTTGATTTGATCTGCAATTGATAGACCTCTTCCTGTTCAAGCACTTGCAAGTGACATAAAGTGCTGTGCCTATAATAGAAGACAGTTAGATGTATAGTTTACTAAATATGAGGGATGAACAATGTACATAGCAACAGTTATTTTCCAAAATTGTATAGTATTCTATTTCTACACATACTTTTCGAAAAGATTGTAAAGTGGTGAACTAAAATAATTTATCCCTTAAAAAGAGAAATTTTACTTCTGTCAAGTTTTGAAGGTGAAATTTTATTTCTCCTAGACCTAGCTATAAAGTGAAATTTTACATGCACAAAGTGCAACTTCACAATGTCCACGAATTTACAGAAACGAAAACTTGAAGAATTTTAAAGTATTGACTGAATTTGTTTGAATTGCAAATAATTTCTTATGTATAAACATGAAATTTTCTCTTTTGCTGTATAAAGTGAAATTTCAGTTAAAATACCAGTCTTTATGCACCTATCAATGTTAAACCCAAGGGGGAAGGGAATTTTGACATTTTCTCCCTTAGGAATGTCAAATTCCCCACCCTCGGGACAACACGTTTGGTCAAAAATATCAAATACCTGTACTGTATCTGTCCCATCTTATGTTTGCTATAAATATCCCCACCGTGGGCAGGCAGAGTCTGTCAAAAATCCCAATCCTCAGGGTAGCCCTGCCTGTCAAATCCCCCCCCCCCCCCTCGGTCTAACATTGATAGGTGTGAGACATTTCACTCTCTACGAAAAGTAGTCAGTAATACGCGATTTTGATCGATCCTTTTGCTAAAAGATTCACTCTACATAAACATGGTAAACCTTTTTGTATGGATTTGGTATTTGGTCATTAAAATGGATAAGTCACAAGTTAAAAGCTTTCAAATAATGAAGACCACAAGGCACAATCGAAACCATTGTTTTCGTTCAAACAACAGCTGAACTAAAAGTATGATAACTTAGCGCGATATTCCCTTTTCTTGTTACAATCCACAACAATTGAATGATCACATCTTACCTTTATAGTTTTGTTATCTCCCATATGTTTTGAAAACCCTTTGCTCAGTCTGGAAGCCATAATATACAAGACACGCCGAATCAAAGTCGTTAGTTTCGAAAATGGCGCCATGTGCCCGAAATCTGTGCCCGCACAATTCACGTCAGCGGTCTTTAGATAAGCAATGCATCCTGGGATCAGTTCGTGGCCGCCATCTTTGTTTGTTGTTGAGAACTTTACGAGTTTACCAGAGCTGGCCGGATCAGTGCTTTATCTCAGGATTAATTTGCGAAATGGTCTGGCTATGTATTCGAGGAATCTTATACGCCAATTAACTGGTTAACCAACTCCTCTTCAACTGTTTTCCTGTGTCTACCTTGCACGTAAGAGTCTGGGCCTGTCAGAACTCAGAACTGGTTCTCACTTTTATTCCTGTGACGACCCACAAACTTTAACACCAACCTATATCATATGTTTTCTGGTTGCATGAAGCCTTGACATTGCAACCAGCAATGATTTGTATCAGGACTTTGCTGTTTCTAGCGGAAATTATATGTAAAGTCGAGTCCATTCGATCGATCGCAGCTGAGCAATGATGTTCCTCATGGTTTTTCCTTGTGGACGTGAAGTTTAAATATACTGCCGGCCAACTCATGTAACTGGTAATTTGTACTTCATTTCTGCATAAGTCTCATAATGTTTCAGCCAGTCACCAAAGTTCCTCTTTCCCGGAGAAAGTTATGAAATCTACGCTTCTGTGAGTGGAAGTTCAGAACACATGACATGGTTATTATGATGTATTAAGGTAAACACAAGTGTACTTTTCATATTTATTTTTATCAATATTTAGCATTAATAAAATTTTAATAATTATTATTTCTTGCATTTATTAAATACCATTTATAGGAGATTTTAAACTATATTGTTAAAAGGATTTAGATATTAAGTGGAAGAAAATTGGAAACAATGAAAGTTTTGAGGACAATAAATATGCCATGGGTATGAAACATCTAGCATATAGCACATGTTATTCTTCGAAAGAAATGTTATACCAATTAAATTTATAATAACTGATTATTATCTTTTATAGGATGGCTAAACATGTAGTATACATATATAGATATATATACTCGGGGAAGATTTGTGTTGCTGTGTAGTATATTCGAAGTTCAAGAAATATATAGAACAGTTTTACGGTTAACCCATAATGCACCCGATATAGTTGCTGAGGGGTCAAAGTTTTTGGACTTTGATTAGGTACTCCCAGAGAAAGTTACACAAAAATGATATTGCACAAGTTAATGTGCATTTACTTATCTGGCATATTCTCAGAAGTCATAAGAATTTCAGCCTTTGTTGTTTTCCTGTACTAATAATGTTGTCGTGAAAAGCAAGGTCTGTACGTGAAATTAGATATTCCAATTAAGTTCTGGCTTTTTAGTTCCATTTTTACTGTACCAGGCTTTACAGCTGTAATATTTGAAGGAAATTGTGGAACTTTAAATTCTCATTTCAAACTCAGCATTTTAAACCTCAGCTCAAATGCATGCATTTTGCAGTTTTCCAGTATTCCGGACTATCTTGAGGAAAGCAGAGTCAAAACTTGGAGTATAGAAGTGTTTTTGGGGGCTAATATATGTTAACCAGGCTTTTACAGTTTTCCAGTATACTGGACTAACTCCAGGATTCAGCAGGGTCATTTATATTAATTGGAATGAAATTAATGGGACTTCGTACCAGGCTTACGAGGCTTATACGGTTAAACTGTACCGGGCTCACCAGGAAAGCCGGGTCAAAACTTGAAATAATTGCAATCAATAAAATAATCAAAATCAGGGTTTTCTAGTAAACCAGGCTCTCCAGGAAAGCTGGGTGAAAACATCCCAATTTTTTTTTATGGAACTTCATCACCAGGCTTACCAGGCTTTTACGGTTAAACTGCACCAGGCTCACTGGGAAAGCCGGGTCAAAAATTGGAATGATGCAACCTGTCTGCAGCAACTCCAAGTTGACCAGGCTTTTATGGTTTCCTGAACTGCAGTCACCGGGAAAGCTTGGAATTTCTGACTTTTTCAAGCATATCTTAACCGGCCTTTCAGGGTGAGCCCGGTTAAAGCCTGGTTAAACCGGGGTTAACCGAGCTTACCAGGCTTTTTACCAGGCTTTTGGTGCCTGGGTATGACTTCAAGGAACTCACTGTATTCTTAACTTTACTTTCTCCATGTCGCACTAGCTAGGTTTATTCTATTTCCCTGAATGAGGTTGAAGTATTCACAAAATTGCTTTCAAACCCTGGAGCATAAGTTTAAATCTTATTATCAATGCGAAACATGTGCGCTCTATTTTATCTTATGGTAGTTCGACGTGTGCGATTCTACCAAAACAAAACATCCAAATTAAATTAATTAAACATAGCACAGCTAAAAATATATTTTTATGAAGTCCGCAACTCAGTTACAAAAATCACATTTAGTTATTGAAACGGAAAGAAGGAACCGAAGTTGTTTTAATCTGTTTAAATTATGGACCAGAATTAAATGGTTTTGGTAAATAAATTATTCCGCATAGGAGATGGTTGTCAGTTAAACTCAGAGTAAGTAAAACGTATTATTTACGTTGGATTCACTAGGCTGCAAAATTATTGGTATTCCCGAAAATCATTCAAAGATAATCTTTACTAATAAAGTAAATAAACTGTTACAAAGTTTGAATAAATCTTACCCATTTTATATAACTTGAATTGCATAGAGTTCTAAAGTTGCCAATGTAAGATATGTCAGAATTTAATTAAATATGCATCGCGAAAAGCAAAACGAAAACCGGCCTCATTTAATTCTGAATAAAATAAAATATGTTTGATTGATACTTCATATGCGAAAGAATTTCCTCCCAAAAAAACGCAAAAGAAAACAAATGTGTTCCAAGTGAAAATTTTGTTCTTTTGCAGACTTCATAATGGCAAAAATATAAAGCTGCATTTTGGCTTTAAGTGTTTTAAAATTTGGTTGGTTGTTTGTTTGGCAGAATTGCAAACGTGTCGAACTACCATAAGATAAAATAGAATGTGTTTCGCATTGATTGTAAACTTAAACTTAGGCTTAAGTTTGAGATCAATTTAGTAAATACTTCAGCCTCGTTTAAGGAAATAGAATAAACCTAGCTAGTGCGACTTGGAGAAAGTAAAGTTAAGAATACAGTGAGTTCCTTGAAGTCATAGCAGCATTTCGGTCGACCGGACCTAGTGGCAAACGCATGGAATAAATTAGTACAACTAAAACTGAAAATAAAACTTGTCTTCAACGGATGGGCCCATATGATATAAAAATGTTTTACTTGTACATATTTCAATCCTACCTGATATATTTTTTGTAAAAAAAATGTCTGAAAAGCACATTTTTGGATTACCCATGATGCAATCGATATAAGTATATAATTTTCATGGGGGGTCAGGTTAGGGTTAGGATTTGGCAATGGATTTGGCAAAAGTATGATCTTTCTTGAAACTTTTTATTGTAGTTTAATATGGGAAGAAGTAACATAATGTGTCCTTTAGTTTGGATATTAAATGACCAGATTCAAGAAGCTAATTAAGTCTATGGGACTTAAAGCTTGTAACCTGGCAGAACTTCTACTGTAGATATCTTGAAAAAATACAATCTTGTATTTGCCTCCATCGGTAGAGGTTGAAACTGACCCAAAGTTCCTCAACTTCACAAATAAGAACTCAGTGTTCTGCCACCATCATTCTATTGCCATGTGTTGTGGATTAATCCATACTGTTTACACTAATGAATTGGCACATGGGGTTGTTAAACTTTCCTTCTGCATAGATTACAGAAAACAAGAGTCCAGTCTAGCTACATGTAGCTACTGTTATGCTGATGGCTGCCAAAGACTCAATCAAATCAAGTTTCTCAAAATAATGTCATTGCCAGACCAATACTGTACCCTTAAACTGGTTTTCCGACTACTTGACTTCCCGTTGCCAGCACATTGTTATTAACGGCTCATGTAGTTCTTGGGAACCAGTTCATTCTGGCATCCCTCAAGGCTCAGTCCTCAGTCTTATACTCTTTCTCCTGTACATTAACGATCTTCCCGACTGCATTTCTACTTCACGTGTTGCTATGTTTGCGGACAACACCAAGTGTTTCAAAGTCATCCGTGACTGCGCTGACATTAACAACCTGCAGCATGACCTAAACTCTATTTCCCACTGGGCCTCTCTCAATGAACTCTCTTTTTGGCCTGTTAAAATTAATGTAAAAATCTCTTGCATATCACATAAACGCCTTTCACTTGACAGGCAGTATACCCTTAATGATGCTGTCCTTAATACCATTAACACCTATTGTGATTTTGGTGTTCACGTCTCAAGTGATATCCTCTGGTCTGAACATTCCCAGATCATTATTGCCAAAGCCAATATGATACTTGGCTTCCTTCAGAGAAACTGCTCCAAAGCTCTCCCTCCTAGCATTCAGAAAACACTGTACATCTCTCTTGTCCATTCTCATCTCACCTACGCCTGTCAGGTATGGTCACCTAGCTCCTTTGGATCCCTCTACATCATTTATAATCTTGAAAGGGTCCAATTGGAGAGCTAATTGTTTCATTTTGTTCGGTTCTGACCTCAACTACAAGTCGAGACTTCTTCCTCTTCATCTTCTCCCTTTGTCCTTTTTCTTTGAGTATCTTGACCTTGTATTTCTTTTTCGTTGTCTAAAAGGCAAAATTCTGCTGCACACCTCTGAATTCGTCAATTTCTCGAGATCAGTGACCTGCAGAGGTTCATCTGGCCTTGATCTTCGCCTTATTCCAGCTCACAATTCTACTTTTTGCACCTCTTACTTTGTACGTATCTGTCCACTTTGGAATGCAATTCCAGTCGATATCCACGCAGCTGTCTCCACTGCTTCCTTCAAGACTAAACTGAAAACTCTCTTCTTCAACAAACTTAACTCTATTTTCAACCCCTATGATATATGCACATGGCGCATAATCTGCTCTAATGTCCTTTCTACTTGCAATTGCTAGTTTTCTTAATTTTAATATTATGGGAGTTACGATTACTTTATATTTTTCGTTGTTTTACCATAATTATTTGTAAGTTGCTTTAAGTTGTTATTATGTGTATTTTGTTATCCCACTAACCGCTGACCATGCAAGGAGTCAAGCCTTGTAGGGGACCTTGAGTCCTATTGCTTTACTCCCATTGCTTCCACACAAATGTTGTAAATAAATAATTATTGTCCTACATAGTCAACCATTCATTTGGATTGTTTTCTTTTGGTTTTTGTGACCAAGCTTAGTATTCTGTTTTGACATTTGAGCTTGCTCGAGCTACATTGTATATTTGATTCACTATCCCACAATGAGGTGGCTGCTTACTCCTAAAGTATATTGATTCACTTGAACTTTCCTGGCAAGGACCAAGCAACATATAGAGGCTAGAAGTTGATTGGTTGACAAGACAAGACGATGTTTGTACCTTTGATGAAATTAAAATGATTGGAAAAAGAGTAAAGAAAATATGACAAATGACATATGGCACTGATAATAAATATATAATTAGGAGACAGGGAAATATAAAAATACAGGGAGTTCTGGGCAACTGCTCCCTCCCCTCCTCTTTAATTCCACACTCCCCATTCCTCTCCTCCTCCCAACGCTGCATGTTTACCACTCAGCTGGCTAGCATGACCAGGGTGTTCTAGTTGTGATAGGGGGTTTGTGGTTGTCAGAGGGGGGAATCAAATGTTAGCGAGCAAGAGAAGGGAGAAGGGAGAAGGGACAACCGACCATCCTCCTCCCCCCCCCCCCCCCCTTAAACCCCACCTGGATCCACCACAGAAAGGCAGCAACAGATAAAAACATGAGCTTCTAGATAATCCTTGGATCAAACAGACAAATGAATTGATAAACTCAGCTCCACAAATAATGAAGACATAAATCACTTTCAGAATAAGCAATGACCAAAATCGCCTAAATCTCTCAATCTGTCTTCTTGTTACAAATGCACAATCAAAGCATGTAAAATGCAAAGGAGTTAATGTTGTCAAACATATTAAAGAAAATCACCAATGCACTGGGCTATTGTGTTATTATATATGAAGGAAGTGAGAACTGGCAGCCTTACAAGCATACATGTATATGGCAGAATTTTTACTTACCATCACATCTCTTTTTATAGAACCAATTAAAAATTCCTCCAATCAGTAATGATCGAGTGTCGGATCTTGGAAACATGAAAGTTAAATTCAATACCAACAGATGGTAACAGAAAGCCTCTGGGACCAGGGTATAAATCTGCCAATTCCCACTTTGGGTATTTTATGTGAAATATGTATTTCTGTGACAAAATTTACAATCTGAGGAGAAATATATTTTTCTGCCTGTGCCATTTTAGTCCTTTTTTCTGAAATGATGTTACCTGTAGTGAACTTATTCAAAGAAAGTAGGATTTAGGTGAAATTCTTCATTGTTAATTAGTATGACTAATGTCATTCAATAGTAACATTTGTCTACAGGTACATTATGATGCCTGGCAATCTCAGGGCCTTGCTCTTTTAACTTATTGTACATGTAGCAAGACTGAAATCCTCAAAGCAAGTAACCAGTAAAATATGTCAAATGACGTGTATGGGCCTTAAAGGTTTATAAAGGAAACTCAAGCCAACTCAAGGCACTCACAGTACATGTACCAGTACTTAAAATTAAAAATATTGTCAAATATAGTGATTTCGACTTAATTTAGGCACTTAACCACACATTGGTCGTTCTCATCAACCACACAGGCAATTCGTTGCTTCGATTCAATTTCTTGTTCTAGAACAGTTTATAATACCTTGATTTGGATTGCATATTTAAATACATGTAGCATTGTTTATCAAATAATCTAGTGTTATCGATCCAGTATCTAGTAATTATTATAAGTTTGGATATCATTACGTTGAGATCTCACACTCGAGCTAAAGAACCACCTAATTAAGTTTTATACTAAAGATTTATTTAACGGTATAGGATTTTGCCACACAAAAGCGGGCATTGTAGATAACATGTCAAAACAGGAATTAAAGACAATGTCGTTTGTACTGGATGTTACTGTTAGCAGAAAAATTATACATAAGAACTTAACTTCGCCTCGATTTCAAATAAAATCTGTCAAGGAAATTGTCATCACATACTATTTTTTCCAACAGAGAAGGTGCATGGGTCGGGTATATGTTCTGGCAAAACTCAAAATATTATTCTGACCTGAACAAACAAAGAATCGAAGTTAAAAGCGACCTTTGGGTTTGAAAGTATTGACAACGCGCCTCCATATTGATGTAGCTTTGTTCCATACAGTTCAATCTCTTCTATTTTCTATTTATTACTCGGTACAGCTATGCGTATTTACAATTATCTTCAGCAATCTCTTCAGCAGTCAACATTTAATAAGTAAAAGACCAGTTAAAAGAATTTGATGGAACACTCAGCAGTGTGTTTACGCGCCTACGTACGGCTACGGCCTACCTTCGTATTAAATAGTGTAGTCATTTTTCCATCCATTTCAAGCACGCATTTCGACTTCATATCTAACTCCCTAAAAGCAAAGCAAAACAAATTCAGACTTAAATTATAGCTACAAGACAAAATAATATTTGCAATAAAAGAAGAAACATTCAAACAATGCCACTGCATGTACAATGCTATTACCTTTTGTTCAAGGGACGAGCGCGTACTGCAACTTTAAGCGAAGCCATGATTCTCTGTACGTTGATTTTGTTCACTTCTTCCCTCTCGTTTAAAATTTCAACGTCCACAGTTATGAATAATCCATCTATGGATCGTTAAATCAGGTTCTGTTTAATACGTACTGGAGTCAGCATGATATATCTTCGGATGTGAAGTCACATGTATTTCACCTATTTCAAACTCGGCGGTCACTTCAACACGACAACAGTGGTCTCGAATTTCTTCTAAGAGCTATTGTAGCTGCACATGTATAAGTCATCATCAAATCAGTTAGTTTGGCGTGGCCGGTGAAAACCAAAACCCTTCCTTGCGAAGAAAGAAACAGAATGAATGAGCCATGGCGATTATTTCAATTTCCCCTCTCGCAGAATCGAGCGACACTATTCAACCGGAAGACACACAATGCTCCTCCCAAACGTATTATAAGTTAAACTGGGAGACCTAACGTTCACAGCTCTTGGTTATTATATATAAAACTGCCGAGGAAACCGAATTAAAATATAAAGTAGGAGAGCGAAGGTCGAAACCCAACTCCATTCATTGGCTTGCTGTGAGCAAATTACTGCATTCGTCCAGTCAGCCAATCAGAGCGCGCGTAACATTCGCAGTGAAAACTACCGATCCTCGAAGAATTGTTTACCAAAGTATCACGTGAAAATCATGACTTATTTGTGCTATTTTACTGAAACCTCGTAAATAATTTCGATCTAGACAGCACTCTCATCAGAATAAGATTCTTCTGTTGTTTTCCAGAAACTATGAAATCATTTTCAGGTCGTTTTACCATGACGTAATGATGTTCGTGACTCAGTGATTTCTTCAGCAGGCATGTATTTTAATGATAATAAAAGGAGTGTCACGCCCCTTTTTTTCTGAAATTCTTTTATAGAATCGTTGATTGTCATGATGTGTCAAATACCTGCTGTCTTTTTCCTACCACAGGAAACTGGTAACAGATACAACAGGATTAAAGTGTGTAATCTGGTAATCGTTTTGGCGTGCGGCCGAAACAGAAATGTAACAAACATGTTTCACAGTCGAATTAAAAGACGCGGGAATACGCGCGCTCCAAGTTGATTTTGAGGTCCTTCGGAGTCATCGCAAACCATCGCAAAAATTTGGGACGCGTCGGCAAAACAGATCGTCCCAGTCGATCAGGGCCATTCACGTTATCGTATTTTCGTAGAACAGTCTGGGACGGTCGGGAAACATCGAAATCGCCGACCGCCTTGGGATTTTCCCGACATTCCTGGTGCTACTAAAGCCTTGGTTTTCGTACCCATTACCCCAGTCACTGAGCGTTTTAGGCCTACGGCAAACGTCGAACTAGCCATGAACTTAAATCAGTCGAACCTATTAATTTTGAAATAGGCTCATGGATTAAGTACGACGTTTGCCGCAATTGAGATCGACCTATTCAATAGGTACGAGTCCAGCATGAGGTTTGAGTATCCAAGTCGGGAATTACGAATCTGGTGCGACTTTACGGCAAACGTCGTTCTTAACACGCGCCGACCTAAATTCATAAATTATGTAAAATAATAAATAAATCATGCAAATAGTATGGATTATACCATGCGCTGTACAAAGGCGATTTCGAAGGCGAAATGGTAGCCTGAATTCCAGCCGTCTCCCGGCTCTGGTTCGTTCGAACCGGAGGAGACGGCTGAAATTCAGGCTAGCGAAATGGCGGCCTATCGGAAGTCATTGCCGCATGACGCTCTGCCGGAAATGTGTAGTTCGTCACAAATACATTTGCCTTAAATGCGAAATGCCCTTTTTTAATAAATGCTCAGTATTCGAAAGTAATGAAGACGTGTCTGGCTGGAATGCCGGCAGAAAGCATTGGCTATTGCGAATGTTGCGATAAAGCTCGCTTTGAAACGCTTCTACCATATGAAGTCAAACCATCCAGAATGTCGTTGAAAACTGCGGCATGATCGACTATTAACAGAGGTTTAAATGTGTGAATCGCAACCGCTAGAAACATGGCCAATAACGCCACTTGCAGTGACGGCAATCATCGTATCCTATACACGGCACCGAGTGCTGTGTAGAACGCCATTCTTCTGTTTCTATTTTGGACAACATTTTCCACAGAAAGGCCTTTCTTTAATATGTTCGACCGAGCGCTGTATTTCGCCATATCACTAACCGCGGGCAAAAAGTGAAATGCGCCAGGACACGTGTTAGTTCCCGTGATTTAGTTAGGCGCAAGTGATTTATTTAGTTTCCTTCTAAATACGTTTTTCCTAAATATCTCGCAAGCTTTTATATCTTTTGAAATAATGTTTTTTCTAAATTTTAGAACAAAATAATCAATTATATTTTTTTACGAAAAAACATGCCTTGAAGGTATCCGGTAACTTTAAGATCGGCGACATAACGGTTCGACGTTTGCTGCCACGTCGGCCCTAAGTCGATCTTCTACCGAACCTATGTTTGCCGTAGGCCTTACTGGCAAGGAAAGATAGTCTGTCTTAATTGTTGTTCAATATAATTAACGCAAACTAGTTATTTAGTAACTTTTATTTCATTTCACGGAGGAGCCTATGATGCAATTAATGCCAAATTTACCCGCTTCTGCCTTTTTCATTAGAGTATCGTCGGGAGCCATTACCAGGAACGGTCCATCTGTCATATATTCGTGATACAGCGTTTTCCTAGACCGGGTTATTCTCAGATTTCATTTCTCATTGTTCACTTTCATCGCGGCATGTTGTTAACAAAAGATTCTTCGTTAGCTTCTCTTGTTTGGTCAACCAGCATGGTACCCTGGGTGCCAGAGGTTATACTGCCCTCTCTAAGCCAAACTTTTCGTCGATCCTAAACTTTCGCTAGAACATCATTAATCATCTGAATTAAAATTACGCAAACGCTTGTGGTGATTGTAAGGGCCTGTGTACACTGAAGGGGAATTGACCCTAGGGAATACAATACAACGAAGGTTGCCTAGTGCTGGAGTCAACCTATTTTGCATATGTGAGCCCCTTTCACGGACTTTTACTTTCTTGTGCGTAGCTGCGTTCGAATGAACGAGAATTTCGAGAAGCTCTATTAAGGCCCGTTTTATACACAGGCGATTTTTGATGCAATTTTTGTCGCGTCCCACTGCAAGTTTTCTCGCCGTAAATTTGCATCAAGTTGCATCAAGTTTCGAACGTGCTCGAAACCAGTGCGATTTGGTGGCGACAAAAATTGCATCAAAATCGCCGCTGGTTTACACGCGCAATTTGAAAGTGCAACTTCGCTGGCGAGCAAAATTGCAGTGGAAATCGCGACAAAAATTGCACAAAAAAGCGCCTGCGTACACGGGCCTTTAGCCTTTAAGCACAAGTATTACTGAGTTCGAATAAAATTATAAATTGCGCAGCTGTACTGCTTTTTGCAACTTTGAACTTTCGTTTACAGTGTTGAAGCACCGCATTCCACTCTATACACTTTTTACTGAGCTCATCTTATGAAAATGATGTGAAAAAAGTATAAATCAAGGGTTCGAGCACAAACCGTCAAACGTTTTCATTTACTTGATTAACATTGTCGCGTAGCAACTCGGTGCAATTCATTGTTCTATATAGCCACATCAAGACACTCTTCTCGTAATACGAAAGGCGGTCCACCGGTTTATACTGAAATGGCTGTCTTTACAATGGCTGTCTTTACAACAAAACACGGATCAAAAGTGTGCATATTTGTTTGCTTTTGAAACAGTGTCTTTTCTAAGTCGGTTCGTGCATTGACACCCGGTTTTAGCAAACTGACAAAACGGCATCAGCGTGCTATAATAATAGACCTAGAAATTGTCATTGAAGTAACTAAGCTAAATATTTTTTGGCAAAAAGGTGCATGGGAGCCGGGGCTAAAGCCAGCAATCATTTTTACAGACCAAGGGTCAGATCTAATTATGGAAAATTTACATTTAAATATATATATAGCTACTAAGATCTGCCGGAAAGCTATACCTCTTACTATTAAGACTCTACCTTTTTATTCTTTCAAAAAGCAATACAAAGCTAGACTTATTAATGATCAGGAATAATCTTTCTCTTCTTCTAAGGGAAGCGTCACATATCGATTTTTCCACGAGAAACGTCCAGCGAAGTTTGGGGGTGGGGGGGTCAGTTTGACTTGTGACGTTTCTCCGTGGAAAAATCGATAGTTTTCAGAAACATCACATCGCATATCTCTGCGACGATATGTAAAAACTCCTGAAGAGAAATGCAGATTGCGGTTGTCCCAAATGCGTGTATCTTAGGGTCATTAATTTGAAAAAATGAAAAATAAAGCAGTTGAAAGAAATCAAATTTCATTTTAGAAAAAAAATTATCTTGGGACAGTCAATTTTCATTTTTCAAAAGCTATAAAATATGAAAAACAAATATTGCGACAGTCAATGTTCATTAACAATAAATATTGCGAATGTCGATTTTCAAGTCTCACTGCGTGAGGACAATTTAGCTAATCATGTAGTCACATGAGGGTCTTTTCGAGGGAAACTCGATCGAAAATAGAGGAACATCGTGGGGACACCGACTTCCTCATTCTGTCCAAAGGACAGATGGGAGACTCACTCAAGGGTTAACAGGAAGTTGAAGAAAGGCCAGATAAATGCAGAACGGCCGTCGCTTACGGCTTGATGTAATGCAAGTTAATAAAACTTCTTGAGCAACAAACACGTGAATGGGCATTGAAAAAGAAACTTCGCTGGACGTTTCTCGTGGAAATATCAATATGTGACGCTTCCCTAAATCAAAAGTGTGCAATATATGCTCATTAAATTACAACCCATTTCAGTGAAGTTTTTAGACAATCATTCGACATAATCATTCCACGCAAATTTCTGCCACTTCTGAAAGGCAATGCATGTTAGCGAAGTCTGTCGAGTATTCTAATGCACGTAACACTGAAATCGGTTGTAATCTAGCTACCGGTAGCTATGTTCAGAATATAAATTGCTCTAGCCATTTTCACTCCTCTTGTTTTGGTCTACCTAACATATATTTTGCACTTATCGTTACTTAATTCTTAACTTAACTTTTAAGCCTTCATTATCAATTTTTATATATGTTCACTGTATATTTGCGTACTGATGTGTTAATATATCTATACGTATATTTTATTTTATTCAAATCATTCTAATTAAGTCTTTTTCTTTTCTTGTATATTCACTTTGTAACTTTGTAATCATAAGCCTAAATACTATTTTGTTCTGTTAGATTTCGTAGAAATCAGGCTTTATCTATCTGTATGTAAACCAAATCTACTTGTTATCTGTATCGGGAAACCAAATCTACTTGTTTATCCAACCATTTACGGCAGTCAACTCGAAAGCCTGTGGCTCCTTTGGCAGCCGTACTTATTACTTATTGAACTTTTATTCTTCTTGAAACTGACTATTCTACCTTATTACACTTTATTTTCGCGACACTTTAATTTCGCGATTTATAAAATCGCAAAAATTTGATGTCGCGAAAAATAAATGTCGCGAAACTTTGCATGCGCGAAAATTAAATGACCATACATATAAGCTTTAAGTGAAATATTAGTCCTTTAATAATCATTCTGAGTCCACTTATTCAATATTGAAGTTTCTTGTGGTAAGCGGACAGTTTATTACCATTCAACGTTTCACTCATTGGCCTACTGGAAAGTTACACCTCCTTTACCTTGCCCAAGTTACAGTTTGGTTGCAGTTGTAGGTAATCGCCATTTTTTTAACACTGGACATTGTACCTTGCAGGTGTTTACCAACCAGTGTGCCATGATTACGAGCATAAGAGAAATACAAATCAAAAACAAAAATTGTATATGGTAGTCTGGTTTATTTTCGTTTTTAACTCAAATAGCGAAGGTATTTAATGATTGAGTTATCGACGCAATCGCGAAAATAAAGTGACTCAGTTTCTACTAATGTAACTGACAAAATCGCAAAAATAAAGTGTCGCGAAATATGACCATCCCAAAATCGCGAAATTAAAGTGTTGCGAAAATAAAGTGTAATAAGGTATTATAACTTCTCTTTATTTGTAACTCTTTGTTAAACAGTGTAAAATAAAAACTGAATTGAATTACGCGTACTGCGAGTATATAAACACAATAAATACGAAGTCCAAGGACTACGGCAAAACTGACACAACGTAGAATTTTATATTGAATATTACAATATTTCGATATTAAATATAAAATATAATATTCAATATAAAATCCTACGTTGTGTCAGCTTTGCCGTAGTCCTTGGACTTCGTATTCATTTTCATTTTGGCTGATTAGATCTGACTTAGATCCAACTAGCAACCAGCAGGATTTTCGTCCACGGTTCTTTGCAATTTTCAAGTTTATATAAACACAGGCAGAGACTCTGAGCGACCCCACACGAGCATCACGAAGTGTGATCGAGACACGTTAACTGGCGGAAATTGACAACATACATGTATGAAATTATCTCGAGCTCTGGTTACGACCAATTTGTTTCATGAAGTAGTTTCATTTCCGGTGTGAAATGGAACACGTATAGCCCAGTCTGAGACTATGTAAATCTGAGTCTATATATGACCAGGAGCGTCTATATCTCCTATCACCGCCAGGTGTCACAGCGTTTTTACAAGTTGGGCTATTTACTCCGGCGCTGCTATGGCAGCATCCGGAGTCTTAAAATGCAGTCTGTGTCTTTTTTTTATTATTATTATTCTTTTTTTTGTTCTATCGGCTACAGAAGTTGATCAGATCAGACCTTTGCCGCTAACAATGTGGGTCGGAGACGCTGTGATCGAGCGATAAAGCAGGAGGCATGCGCATTAAACGTTATAGATTTATTTAACGCTTTTTACATCACATAAGATCATCACAGAATAATTACCACTACGGAAATGTGGAATGAGCAACGCGTGAGACTTTGAGGCGCTATCAATTCTTTTTAACTACTTTCTAATCCTATGATTCTTGTAAAGGAACTGTAAAAATACACGAACAACGTAATACATTCGATCTGCGCTGCCTGAACAGATCTAATAGCATAAGCGAAATACAATCTCAAGTTAAGTGTATGCAAACACGTTTAGATAACGGGGTCAGCTGTATGAGACAACTCGAGATAACTTGTCCGTCTTGTCGGCTGATAACTAATCAAAGTGAATGGCAGGACAGGGCGTTTATTATTTTATCAATTAATTGTGTTTTCCTAGGCTAGAACAAGTCAAAACATGTCTAGAAACGAGGTCACATTTTTACAAGCAGTCTCTTGCGTTCTATATGCAAAATTGCTGGTTAATAAAAAAAATATAAGGCTGACTGCCGGACATTTCTAGCAAACTCGTAAGGTTGTTTTCTCAACTGATATTTGGTATGTTTTGGAAGTGCTCATTTGCGGATCTCACCGGCGTTGTGGCAGAGTGCCTTCTGGCTTCCCCTGCGGGTTTATCGGGAGATCAAATCGTATTGGAGTTGGATAACTGTATAATTGTAAACAGAACAAGAGCCCATCTGGGCTTTCACTCGGGCCACATGAGATTGAAGATGAAATACACTTTCATTTGAAATCCTCTTAGTATCAAGTCGTGCTTTAATTCGCCAGTGAGAACGTCAAAAAAACAGACTGGTCTATTAATCGCTTTTATGGCATGACTATGATAACGCAGGATTCGAACAACAGAATACTGGCAAATTCAAGTGTATAAATGCAATACAATGACATATTCAGACTTTGAATTTGATTGAAAATAGATCAAAAACTCGGGGAAATGTCCGGCTAAAACTGTATGAATAAATGTGAAATGAAACATATATTTCATAGCAAGAAAAACAATTGTAATTCCTATAAATGAGAAAGCTCTTCTATTAAGCCGCTTCTCATATACACAGACTGTTTCACAAAAAACATTTGCGCTTATCGACACAAGAATTCAGTTGACCTTTCAAATAATTTATTCTGAGGTACGCATACTCTAAATCAGATGTTAAATAAAGCGATAATTAGAAGGAAAAGTACATTAACAGACAAACTGAGAGGAAATGTATTCAAATCAAAAAGAGTTTACTTACAGTACTTACGTAACTGACACCTTCGTGCACATATGCACTGAATCGGAATGAAAGTCGAAGCCTACCTCGAACTCACACCGTACCGCGGCAAAACGTTACGCGCATGCGTATTTGCTATTTCTTATCGGCGCGCGGCCGCCCCCAGTTTCCCGCGAAACTGAAATGAAACAACAGGCACATACCCGTGATTTTCAAATTTCTGCGTAAAAGTACTATTTGTGAACTGTTTTGTCAAAAAATAAGAAAACTACTTAAAAGATAAGCCTAAGACTTTAACAGGTTGAAGTTTTCTTAATTTATAATTCACTGTGAGTTTACTAAGTTATAAAATTATTTACTAAAAAAGTTGAAACCCTCGGTAATTTGTATTTGATAGCAGAGCCTTCGTTCTTTTGGCCAGCAGAGCATACCGTTTTGCCGCGGTGTGCCTCGAACTTAACTTTCAGCTAACCTGTTTCCTTTCATTCCACAATGAATAATAATCTCATAAAGTAAGCCCGTAGCTTTCAATAAATTTGCCAGTGTCTGAATGAAACAGCTAGATCTTTTCCAATTTCTCTCACGAGTCACGGCAGAAGACAGTCTCAAGCTACAAAACTTGAATTTTGATCCTCTTCACAGTAACGTAATTTAACGTCTCCGATCAATTCCTCTCTCTTTGCTGGCAGTTCATGCTTCTTGTTCGTGTAGTTGCCCCACTGAGCCGTAACCACAAAACGAGCACAGCATTTCAGTTGGCATACACTGCGTACATCTGCTTAACTAATTAGATTTGTAAAAATCTTAGCGGATCATGTAAATATTCCGCTTGGCTCAAATATGAGGGTTTCTGCCGTCAAAGTTCATTTTTTGTTTCAGTTTTCCCCATATTAGCAGACTTGTATAATGTCTCGAGCTCTCCGAATCCAGTAGAAAGACTCTGGTTATTCTGTCGTAAAACATGGACCTGACCCAAATTTAGGTTGTATTGCATCATTGCCCACGATGGAATAGATTTCTGACAATGACTATTTGAAATTGATATCTCCTTGTCTCGCCTAGTCTGAGCTTTGAATTTTCTTATCTGAGCGCGCCTGAGGAAATCTAACCTTTGTTTGCGTGACCAGCATAGTGCAATCTGATTGGTTCGAATTTGACCTTTAACGCATGCGCAGAAGCCGTCTGACACTAATTAAAAAAAAAAAAAAAAACACTTGCATTTTAAGACTCGGCGCTGCCACAGGCAGCCCGAGTAACTAGAAAATAGTTTTGGAAAACCGACTTGGAAACGGGATATCGTTTCAAGGAAAACAGTCTAAAGAATATTCGAAGTCGCTAGTCACTTCACAGACTTCCGGACTGCTGAACTTTCTAGCGTTAAACGCGCTACACTATGTCTTAGTTTTCGAAACTTTTGAACCAGAAATATTGATTGAAATTGTCTATTTTTTATACGGCAGCAAACAGAGATGCTGACTATGCGAAAGAAAAAAAATGAAAACATTTGGTCGAATGTTCTGTTCTAGATGTACAACATTAATGACATTCATTTGATTATTTTGCGTAAAATCTAATATCGGTCAATCTCGTCCAAACACTGTACGAAAAGCAAGTTAAAAATACTTTCTGATGCCCAAAAAACCTCAGCATCACAAAGAGCATAGACTTCTGACCAATTGACATACATATGAAACTGTAAAAGTACGTTTTCAGTCCATGACAGCCGATAGCTCGAACTACTAGAAACCAGCTAGTAATTTTAATTTATCGGACTTCCGTGACAACGTAACTGAATATGCCTCTAGCTAGTGTGAAGCGTGCTATGTACAAAGTAGAGGCTAGAAATACTGTACGAAAACTCCCGTTAAAAAAACCTACAGTCCAAAGAACCGCAGAAGCTTTACGAGGATAGCCTTCTGACCAATCGACATACATATAAAGCTGTAAAACAAATTATTCAGTCCGCCATGACAATCGATAGTTCGAACTACTTCAAAGTCGCTAGTCACTTCACGGACTTCCACACTATGTATTAGTTTTCGAAACGTTTGCACCAGAAATATTGATTGTAATTGTCTATTTTTTATGCAGCAGTAAACAGGGATGCTAGCTATGTAAAAAAGAAATTTTGTTATGTTCTTAGATGTGCAACATAAATGATGTTGACAATTTTGCGTAAAATCTAATATCGGCCAATCTCGTCCAAACACTGTACGAAAAGTAAGTTAAATATACTTTCTGATGGCCAAAAAACCTCAGCATCACAAAGAGCATAGACTCCTGACCAATTGATAGCTCGAAGTACTAGAAACCTCTGCCAAATGAAGTTGGCACTCAACATCCAACTGATCAACATCGCACTATGTAACACGCTTCGCGCGGTCGCAGACTGGAACGAGACATGTCTAAAAGGTCAAGAGATGCGGACGGCCACCGAAAGTGAGCCATGTTACAACAATTTATTGCGCTCCCCTAGATAACACAGATAGCCCGAAAATACATAGAGTATATATAGTACCGTACCGCAATGATAACAATAGGACAACACAGGTAACCGGAACCTACAAAGACGGCACACACTGATACCACAGGTAACCCGAAACAACTAAGTCGATAACACAACTTTTATTATGTTATTATTATTACGTTTTGTATTAATTAAATGAAGCGCTAGTGTACTCATGTTCACTCCTGGTCTGACTCGTGTGGAGTTATATTTCAGAGCTTACTAGTATTTGGATCCTAGTATTTTTGGGCTACCGGTGTTATCCTAGGTACCCTAGCTTACGTGAAGTTGCTCGTGTTTATTCGTATTCTACTTGCGTGCATTAGTGTTCTACTTGTGTTCACAACGTCTAAACAAAGATGTATTCTAAAGATATAAGTTTTGCTATTATATTTTACTGTGTTCCGCGACTTTGCAGAGAAAATTAGTTTTCAAGTTCGATTCTCCGCTGATAAATTTAGATTGTGTGGTGGCTCAATTCAAAGCAAATTTCCCCATATTGAAGAAAACACAATGGTTCGCATTTAGGAGCCGTTACTTCAGCAAAAAAAAAACAGATGTGAGCCATCTGAGCGGAGGCTGCGAGGGAGGTTTCAGCTTTTCTCTTCATTAAGACGCGTAACATAGAAAAATTAAATAGCACAATTTATTTATTTCGAATACATCTTTGCATAGATATTGAATTGATTTTAGGCTTTAGTTCCTCTTTAAAGGTGCGTGCAGCTTCCTGTTACTCTGGCGCTGCTACGTGACGCGACTGTGCATGCATACTTTCGCATCTGATTGTCCAATCCAATTTAACAGATTGTGCCTGTGCACTAATAGTGATCTGGCTGTGTGCATGCTAATAACGATGTGAACACAAGTAGCCCGAAAATACAAAGAGAGGGTACCTTACTTAAAAACACAAGTAACCCGACACAACTAAGCCAAGCTAGAATAACACAGGTAGCACGGAAATACAAAAATAGGGTACCGCACTGATAACACAGGCAACCCGAGACAACTAAGACGATAAAACAATTATAATTATATTTGTTTATTATAATCTTTTGTTAATTAAATTATGAACCGCTGTGCACTCGAGTTCACTCATGTCCTGATTCATGTGGAGTTTTAGAACAGATCATCTTAGTATTTGGACCCTAGTTTGTTTGGGCTACCGGTGTTACACTAGGGTACCCTGGCTTATAAGTCGCTCGTGTTCTACTTTTGTTCACTCGTGTTCTGACTCGTTTTAGATGAGATCAACTGTGTGCGTACTTTCGCATCTGATTGCATTGTGCGTTGTAATTGGCAAACACGCAGTATCTGAAATAGTCCGCGTTACAAAAAATACGCCGGAGTTTAAGCTGCGTGCAGCTTCTTGTTTTAGATTATTTCTCCCGCCAATTGAATTTGTGGGTTGCACCGTGGGAGAACAAAAGAGGCCTCATTAGCTACGTTTGTTATACCAGGAGCCATAACGGTAATGATCCTGGTTATACCAAACAACATGGCTGCTACGCTTTTGTGATTTTATTCCCTTAGGAATATAAATTGCAACTCAACAATAGCGGGAAACCGTTCTAAACATAACCTAACTTGTGAAAACGCTGTGACAAAGGCCTAGTTTTCGAGATGGACGCTCCTGGCTATGGGCTCCTGATATGATGCGATACGATACATCTGGAATTAATTTGGAAATGCATGCGACTTACTTACATGAAAAATGGGTATGCCATGTGAGGGGAACTATATTTCTTACTCTGCTGCTTACCGCCATCTAAAGTTACTTATCGCCGAATGCCGAAACAAGATACAAGGAACTCTTGCGCAATTCGTGTACACCAGATGCCTTTTTTTATTATACAGCTAAATTAGATTATATGGCCTTATCGCTTGAGTCTCTACTTACTAACAGGCGCGCTAGAAAGACTGCTCCCTTCCGCCAGCCTATTGACACGCGAATAAGCAAAAACCGTGGACGAATATCCTGCTTGTTGAACGTTGGATCTGTATGAAGATCTAAACAGCCAAATAATAATAAATAGAAGCGAGAAGTCCAAGGACTATAGTAAAGCTGAAACAACGTGTATAGTTTTAAACGTACTATATTTCGGCTAGCCAAACTAGCCTTCTTCAGGTACTAGATGTTGTAAGTAGAGAGTTCTAAAATAGGGGGTTACAATATATAGGATTTCACAATATATAGGATTTCACAATATGTAAATAGGAAGTGACGTAATGGAACGGATACTGCCGGTAAAAAATGTTGCCTATTGACAACATTCTTGCTAACAAGAGTCTTGACCCACGGGTCAACAATAATGCTAATAATAATACACGCGAAACTGAATCAACTTCATCCAACCGGGCATCCAACGCTCCCCACGATACCACTAACTCCACTCATTCTAATGTTCCGCCTCCCAAACGAAGACGTACTCGACGCAAAACTAAACCTGCTAACATTCAAATAGATAGCACTTCTGTTATTAATCTTTCTAATTCTCCTCTTTCGACCGACGAGATATCTGTTCTTTCGCGTGGACTCACTTTCTGTCCCACACCTCGACATATCAATTGGCCGAAAGTGTCAGCCGACATCTACGACTTTTCACGACGCATGCGACTAGCGCAGCTGAATATTTTTATGACAATAACAGCAATATGGTACCCAGGGTACAATAACCCTAACAACGCCACAGAACAAAATACTCCATTCTATAACGAAAGTACTTGGAACCCTCCAGTCGAGAGAGAACCGGCTCTTAATACTTTTTTAGACGCTGTAAACTAGACATAACAACTTGTAAACCTAACAAAATTCGTGATAACCTTACTGCCACAGAACGACAAGCTGTACAACGGCCGACTGAAGCAACGACATGACATCATTATTAAACCCGCTGACAAAGGTTCCGGCACTGTAGTTATGGACAAATCTTGGTACATCGACGAATGCAAAAGACAGCTTAATAACGCCAAATTTTACCGACAACTAAACGAAGACATAACTTCTAACATACAAGAACGCATTACAGTGTATGTCAACAGAATGTACGCTGACAACTCTATCAATGACAAGACGAGACTATACTTAATACAAACTGATGTTAAACCAGGACGCTTCTACATTCTACCTAAAATACACAAACCTGGTAACCCAGGACGCCCTATTGTGTCATCTAATAACCATCCCACTTCTTTCGTTAAATACACCAATGACTTTCTTAATAAACTCCTTGCTATCCATAATTTACCCGCAAACTCTTTATTAGTTACCCTTGATGTCTCATCATTGTATACTAACATTCCGCATAATGAAGGCATTAACGCCTGTGATAATTTTTTGCGTACTCGCGCTCATATAACCATTCCTACTGGCACACTCTGTGACCTTATTCGCATGATTCTTACCATGAATAACTTTTCTTTTAATGACAACCATTACCTTCAAATCCACGGTACGGCCATGGGTACCAGAATGGCCCCTTCTTTTGCTAACCTGTTTCTTGGCTATTTCGAAGCTAATGCCCTTGAAAAAGCTCCATTTCAACCTCACACCTGGCTACGATACCCGGGTACGATACATCGATGATATTTTTATGATCTGGACGGAAGGACTGGATAGCCTAAAAATATTCATCGATTATCTTAATAACATTCACCCTACCATTAAATTCACCAGCTCACACTCTTCCACTAACGTACCTTTCCTTGATGTTAATGTTTCTTTAAACAATGGTACTATTGAGACTGACCTTTTACACTAAACCTACTGATAAACACCAACATTTACTCTATTCGTCTTACCATCCCCAACATACCAAAAAAGCTATTCCTTTTAGCTTAGCCCTCCGTTTGCGACGTATCTGTTCTACCGACGAATCTTTTAAGACCCGTACTGCTGAATTAACTACATACCTCCTTAAACGAGGCTATAACCGCACCTTCCTTACTAGACAAATACAACGCGCTGCCGACATTCCTCGCACTGTCACTTTACAAACGAAAGACGCACACAGTTCTAACCGTATCCCTTTTGTTATTACTCGGGCTGCCTGTGGCAGCACCGAGTCTTAAAATGCAAGTCGTTATTTTTTTTTGTTTTTTGTTTTTTGTTGGGTGTCGCAAAATTTCTGCGAATGCGTTAAAGGTCAAATTCACACCAATCATATTGCACTGTGCTGGTCACGCAACAATCGCCAGGTTAATTTATTTACATAATTTAATACAGTAAAGCAAGATGGCGGAAGACCCGCGAGGAACTTTCTCTCTAATTTGGAGTCTCATCTCTCAAATGTAAGCGAAAGCCTTCCAACAGGCTCAGGATATTTCAACTGGCGCTATTGTCGGAGCCGAAGGACCGCGTTTTTTACCCAGATGGCCAGTGATTTTATTATACGACACGTACGACGACCTGAAGCCAGTGTAGGGGCCAGGATCCGAAAAGCTAAAATTCGAAGAAATACATATTGGAATCTATAAGCCATCGGCTCGCTGTGCTGCATTTAAAACATCCGAGGAGAACATCTTATTTTGGGTGAAGGCACTTCAAGACCAATATTATGAGTCTCTTAAAAACTGTCAGAGATTTAAATTTACCGTAAGTTGGATCAGAGAGTATTGAGATCAAGTTATTTCGTTCCAGCGAGGATATTGACCTAGCGGAAACGGTACAAGCTGTCGAAGGATTTTACTTATAATCATCCACGTCTACTTAACAACAGGAATAGTTATGTGCCAAGGCATGGGCAAAGATAGAGTTTCCAGATTACAGATGAAAGTAGAGAACTTAATGAATGAAGAAACAGAGGTCACGCGCGACATGCTTGATAACATGAACATGTTCAACACTTTATGTTATACTAAGAAAAGAAAACAAATTACAGAGCCTGCAAGTTCACAAGTCAATGAAAACCCCCAAGAGCCTGTAGTTTTGGATCAACATATCCTTGAAACTCCAAAATCAACATACACATGAGTCAAATTCAAACCGGAAGAGACGGAATTCTTTAGATTCTTCACGAGGATAAAAATATTTGTTAGCCCGCAATAAGAACTCTCTCGCTGCTTTAACGAGCTTGATTTCTAACATGGAGGCTGACCTAACTGATATGGGTAATGAATTCTTACTCTCGTCACATCAAAACACGAATCAAGAAACCAAACTCAGTCATTTGGAAGACAAATTAGTGCAGCAATATAATATATACAAGACCGAAATCAAGATGCTGTCATCTCGAATATATTATTGACCTAGAAGTTGAAAATGGCGAGTTGAAAGCGAATATAACTTAAAGCTGAGATCCGACTTTCAAACTTAAAAAAAAAATCAAGAATACAAAAAAGAAGACAATGTTCCGAGACTACCCAACCTACTGAAGCTTATCAGTTTGTTCAAGAGCCATATTTCTTACAATAATAATAATCTTTAATCCATTAAACACCAACTTTGGCACATTAGGATACAAATTCATATACATCAATATATTTAAAAATATATATATATGAAAGTACGATCTGAATATTAAATTCAAATATAGTAAATCAAGTATTATTACAATTATTAAATAAATCCAATATCTCCTTACAATATCTTAAAACCAGTTTCACAATAGAATCGTCATGCATACTAAAAATATATAAAAATAGCTCTTTTGGATCAAGCATAGCAAACGAACTGTTGATATTGTATAAATCGTTCATAAATAAACTTCTAACTTGTTCAATTTTCCCATGAACGCACGACATTAAAATATGATATTCATCACCAATTTCATTCGAATTGCATAGTGTGCACTTACGATCATCGTATTGTATATTGCTGTAGCGACCAGACTCAACAGGAAGTCGATGTGCTGACAGTCGTAACCTGGTTACAGCTTGACGACACTTAACATTTGCATCGGTAAGGTATCTCTCAAAACCGAAATTGATCTTAACTTTACTGAGAGTACGCAATTTACCACCTGATCGACTTTGTTGAGTTTGTTCCCTCCAGTAGAGAGAAAATAGATTATATAATTTTGTTTTTAAATATCTGCCTAAATTAGGTAATTGTTTATTCGAAACGTTGAACTCATGTAACGATTTTAACTCACACATACGTAACGAGTAATTGGTAAAAACGACTGACTGTTGATTAGAACAGATACAAACTCTCGCAGCTAAACCGACGAGAGTGTTTTGATAAGATGCATCCTTAATACGAAACCAAAACTTCGCCACCAGGGTAGAAACTTGTACAATCAAGGGTACTCTTCCTAATTCACCATACACCGCCAAGTTGGTAGTTTTGGAATGAACTCCCAAAATACGTTTTAAAAACTTCAACTGAAGTTTTTCCATATCATTTATCACCTTGAATATTTTTGATTTAAACACGCCGAAAGAGGGTATTCTCCCCAGCAAATTCACACCCCAAATCTCACAGCCGTACAACAAAACCGGGGAAACGAGAGAAGAGAACAATTTTAGTAACACTTTAACTGGAACATTCTCCACATTTGAAAGATTTCTCATCATACCATGGTAAGCGCGTAAAGCCTTATTGTATAGAGATTTCATAGCAATCTTAAAATTCCCCGAAAAGTGAAAGGTTAAGCCCAAGTACATATACTCGTCTACACATTCCAGTTGGTCATCACCAAAAAACCACTTAGATGTTGCATATAATCGTCTTTGAGACTGCGTTCCGAAAATCAATACTTTAGATTTTTTCAAATTTACTTTTAGTTTCCATTTTCTAGAATAGGCCTTTAGCTTTCGAAGACAATTTTGTAACCCAGATTCTGATTCCGACAACAATACTAAATCATCGGCATAAAGAAGGCAGTTTAGTCTAGAATCACCTAGCCTCACCGGATCACACGAAGAAGAGAATATACTAGGTATATCATTAATAAAAATATTGAATAATGTCGGACTAAGATTGCACCCTTGTTTTACACCAACAAATGACTGAAAATAAGGAGTAATACCCTTACATGACAACCCGATCCCTATTCATCAGAATACATTTTCTGTGCTAAATGACGAGAGTTTACAATCACCTGACCGACAACCCACTACTAAAGAAAGGGACCATGAAGTACGGTAGTACGGTTAATTCTCGGTTTCAAAACAATGAATATATGCCTGCTCAAATGCAGTGTGTTAAACGAATAAGTAGTGTTTAAATTAAAAGGTCAACATACGAGAAAAAGAAAACTATTAAATTACATATATACTAGGGGAGCAGAGAATGAAAGTCACCGCGCTACTGGCCACTCCTAAAGACTGCTAAATTCAGCTAATAATTCTTCCCTTTGGTTAATATTAGAGGATTAAGAGGATTTCAAATGAAAGTGTATTTCATCTTCAATCTAATGTGGCCCGAGTGAAAGCCCAGATGGGCTCTTGTTACTTTTAATCCATCCCTTCCACATATCTCTAACATCATTAGGAAACATTACAGCCTGCTGCTCTCTTCTAACCGCTGTAAGAAAACCTTTCAACACTTGCCCATGGTAGCCTTTAGACGTACCACCAACCTGCGTGACCTACTCGTTAAAGCTAAACTCCCTTCTAACTCGACTAATTCCCAGCTCCAACTCCCACCTGGCTCGTTCCGTTGTAGGAAGAACTGCGCCACTTGCCCTTACATTTCTGACGGACTTACTAACTATACTTTCTTTGCTACCGGTGAAACGCGCTCTATCAAATTTAACCTGACCTGTAACACCAAAAATCTAATCTACATGATTCAATGTAACCGCTGCAATCTACAATATATAGGTGAGACTATTAAAAGTGACGACGCCGGACGATAGATAACTCTAACAACAAATCTAAACCCACGACAGTTGCCGAACATTTTCTTAATTCTCCTAATCACACTGCCAACGACATGCAACTTATTCCTATCGAAAAAATATTTTCTAAGAGAGACTCTATACGTTTAAAGGCCAGAGAAGCGTTTTTAATCGCACAGGCGAGAACACTCGAACCTCATGGCCTTAACATCCGGGAAGAGTCATACTAGATATCCGTTTTCACCTTCTTAACATTTTTTCACGATCTATCATATTGTAATCTGTTTTATGACAGCTCAGTATCAAGTTCAAAAATACACGCCAATGTAAATTTTCTTCATTGTACCTGAAGAAGGCTGGTGTGGTCAGCCGAAATATTGTTCCACTAATTTCAAAATTCTACGTTGTATCGGTCTTTGCTTCTTCATAGTTATTTTTTATTTGATAGCCGATTAGATCACTAGTTTGATCCGACGTACACCAGCAGGATTGTCGTTCACGGTTGCTTGCTTGAACAATTCGTCAAACTCTGACCCTGTTTGACCCAAAATCCGAGCTCCAAAACCCTGATTGCCCCTTTTTGGGGAAAAAAAAAACCTGATTGCCTCTTCTTTAAATAAAAACAAATAGGACCTGTGAAATAAATTGTTCGCCTGAAAAAGAATTAAAAACAAATTATAAATTGATATTAAAATACTTTTAATTCCCAAATTAAACTCAAATCCTGACCCTGATCTCCCCAAATCAGGTCAAAACCCTGACCCTACCTGCCCAAACTGAGCTCAAAACCCTGACCCAACCCCGTGGCACATACATAATACGTCACAAACAGGAGAAACCCCTCCCCCCTGCAGCTGGCGGTATTTAGCCAATCACACTAATATATCAGTGAAATGGACCCTATCAGCTTTCCTGTTCCGTTGCCTCATTTCAGACCACGTGATAGTTCTCCAGAGGATTCAGTGCTTTGTTTTCCAATTATAGAAATTGGTACATTTCCTCTTGGGATACAGAAAAACAAAAAAGCATTACTCAAGGGAAACGTCACGTGGTCTGAAAGGCAAATAACCGTGGACGACGATCCTGCTGGTGTACGTTGGATCAGTGATTGATCTAATCGGCTGAACACATAAAACTAAAAATAGCAAAGCCGACACAACGTAAATTTTAGAGGTTTATAACGATATTTCGGCTGGCCAAACCAGACTTCTTTAGGTAATATGAAGAAATGTTATTACATTGGCGAACGTGACTAACTAGAAATATGGGTTACGAAATATAGGAAATAGATGACAAATGATTGACACTATAAATATAGAAATAATAAGATAATGAGGTTATATATATACCAGATAGTATGCCTCGTCACGGATGTTGAGACCATAAGGTACGAGTGTTCTAGCTTGTGTAATGAGAGTAGCTTCTCTGGCCTTACGTTACGAATTGAGTCGCTGAGGATCAGTCGAGTTAGAAGGGAGTTTAGCTTTAACTAATAAGTCACGGAGGTTAGAGGTGCGTCTGAAGGCTACAAGTGGCAAGTGTTGAAAGACTTTCTTGCAGCGGACAGAGGAGTATAGCAGGCTGTAGTTCTTCTTAATTATTTTAGCCATGAGGCGATGTCGATGCCCATGGTGATGCCCATGATTTGAAGAATAAAGACAGGTAAAGTCGGATCTGTTTGAAGATCTACGGTTGAAATTTAAATAACAAATAGAATGCAAGCAACCGTGGACGACGATCCTGCTGGTGTACGTTGGTGAAAGGGTCTGATTGACTTGTAACATTGAAGATTTTGGGGTAGTGGTGTGCCGCGGAGACCTCAAAACCCTGACTCTATCCCAGACCTAAAAATGCCGTTTATCATACCCTATCCCAGACTTGAAGCAAATAAATATATACCATATCCCAGACCCAGACCCAAACCATAGATTCATACTCAATCACACTACGAAAGCTGTTGTTTTGTTTTAAGAGGGTCTGAATGGGGTTAGCCTGCTTACAGGCTCTCAGGTTTTTACGGAAATATTAGTTTTCGGGTTGGTAGACTGTCTTTGAAATCTACAATTTATCGCAATATGTTACATTTTTGGTTACATCTCAAACAACTTCCTGATAATAGCATCGCTAAACAGTGTCTTCTTATCTCAAATGATTTAGCATCCTCCAATAAAACAAGTTTTATGTTATCAATAAATAAAATTTTAAACTTATTCGACGCACTTGATAATGGACAAGAACATAACATCGAACAATATACAACAAAATGTATACCTAAAGTAACGCAAAACATTATTCATGAATCAAAATTACATCAATTAAAACTCATCGAAATAAACAGAAAACTCGAATTTTACTCGCTATTCAAGCATGATACCAGCAGCTCTATATATTTTAACCACATTAAGAATACGGAGCATAGAAGAATGCTTACGAAATTAAGATGTGGTAATCACAACCTCAGAATAGAAACCGGTAGACACTCCAACCCTAGAATCCCCCTCGAGCTAAGAACATGTCAACAATGTCAATCAAACTATATTGAGAATGAAATACACTTCATATTTCACTGTGACCTATATAATAGAATTAGAAACCAATTCTTTGAAGACATATGTCAGAAATATAAACACTTTTGAAACTTAGATATCAAAGAAAAGACCCTATTTTTATTCAACAATATTGACCCTCTTATTTGCAAAAAAACTGGACATTTCATGTTTATGAATAAATTTATATAATTACATATGTAATGTAGTGGCAATACCATTTATGTACATGGGAATGCTAATAAAAGTTGTTGTTGTTGTTGTTGTTGTTGGGTGGAAATGTTGGGTTACCTGTGGGCCGAGCGAGCTCCGGGCCTCATTCGGCCCACAGGTAACCCAAGCCCGACCCGAAAACTAACAAACCCGAGAGCCTGTAAGCTCTGTAACTGACAACTAACGAATGACGATTTTTTTTACTGACAACTGACAACCGAGAAATAACTGGCAACTGACAAATTTGTTTTTTGTGGGTCAAACATTGTAAATTTTCTATAGTAATTTTTAACTAGGGCTAACTAACAACTAACAAATGGCCAAATTTTTTACTGACAACTGACATGTAGACCCCCCATTCAGACCCAGGCTCTTTTAATATGAACCGTGAGAAACGGCAAAGAACCGTGGACGAAAATCCTGCTGGTTGCTACGTTGGATCTAAGTCAGATCTAATCAGCCAAAATGAAAATGAAGACTATGGCAAAGCTGACACAACGTAGGATTTTATATTGAATATTACAATATTTCGGCTGGCCAAACCAGCCTTCTTCAGATACTAGATGTTACAAGTGAAGAGCTCTAAGG
The DNA here is from genome assembly GCA_030867875.1 of Actinernus sp. WN-2022. NCBI lineage: Eukaryota > Metazoa > Cnidaria > Anthozoa > Actiniaria > Actinernidae > Actinernus > Actinernus sp. WN-2022. Next base: position 61,130,988 of record JAOWCC010001589.1, read on the forward strand.
TAAGAAGATCTATAAATGTGGTAAATTTTGCAATACAAATTGCGGAAACGGGAAGTGACGTAGACCAAAACTTGAATTAGCAAAATAGTATAAGAGATAAGCACTATGTTTCATCGCGTATATTCATACCATATGGTTCATCTAGAGTTTTAGCTTTATCTATAAGGTGCGCTTCTCTGGCTTTACGTATCGAGTCTCTTGAGAAGTATATTATTTCTAGAGGGATAAGTTGCATGTCGGTGTAAGAGTGGTTAGGTCTAGAAAGAAAATGTTCAGATACAGTTGTAGGTTTAGATTTAATGTTAGGTTTATAAGGGGAATTAGAGAGGTATTTTAAGCTGTAGTGTGGTCGATAGAGCGCTAAGCATGGCGTCAACGACAAGTATATCAAAATCCATACCCTTTCCCAGACCAAAACCGTAAAAACTATACCCTATCCCGCGGCACATACCCGTATAGCCCAAATAAGGGAGTACCCCCCCCCCCCCCCCTCGCCGGGCTCGAGCGTTTAGCCGGGACTTTAATCCACGTGCCACTAGAAAATTGCAAAACAGGTCACGTGACTTTGAATTTCGCCTATTTTGTCCTTAACAGTTATATAAACATAGGCTAGGTGATAGTCACAATCAAGAGAGGATAACTAGTTACCCTCGATCTCTTGTCACAGTACATTGAAATTATACTCTTTGCTGTTTTCCTCGCCAAGCATGGCGTCAACGACAAGTATATCAAAATCCATACCCTTTCCCAGACAAAAACCGTAAAAAGGATACCCTATCCGAGATCTCGGCAGCTCAAAAACCATACCCTATCCCGCGGCACATACCCGTATAGCCCATATAAGGGAGTACCCCCTCCCCTCCGGGCATTACTCATTAATTGTTTTGGACACGCACCACGTACAAGTCGACTCACACGTTGTCGGCCATGCTATAAATAAAAACGACATATTAACAAATCAGTTGTAGTGTGAATATTACAAACCAATAATGTGTCTCGGTTTGGCATCGGTTTTGCACTGCACCAGCAAATCTCCACTCGAATACCAGACTGTCCTAAAATTATGGCAGACGGCGTCTAGTGTACTCAGATTACGTGTGGCTTGCTTCTCAGCACGTTTTGCCGGTGATGACATAACTTTAACGGTGTTCACAGTGGCTGAAGAGATGAAGTGGTTTAGTTTCCTAACTAGTCCGTGTAAACTCACCCAGTTCCATCATGCATAATATTGCAGTCTTGCGCTGCGCAGTCGCGATCGCTACAGTGGCCATGAAAACTGATAAAGCTAGAGCCAGCCTTGAAGATAAGCGGAGGGCAGGCCGAATGGCGCAAGCGCATGTAAGCGCTTTCAGTGCCTCTCACCACTTTGGCCAGAGTTCGAGCCCCAGTAACATGTTAATTGAGTTTGTTGCAAGTATCTCGCCCTATTCTATGGTCGCTCCTCCCCCCCCCCAAAAAACAAAACACCACAAAAAACACAAAAAAACACAAAAAACACAACAACAACAAACAAAAACAAAACACACACACACAATGAACTATATAACATGCTAAATTCCAATTCGATTTCTGGTTTAGGCGGGTCCTGACTTTGATTATCCCCTATGGTTGTTTCAAGCGCGTTTGATTAAAACTCATCTCTCAGGAACAAATTAAATACACATGCTGCGTTATTTTTACACAGCGGCTGCTTGCTCCTGCTTGTTCCCAGGGGTCAGCTCCAGGGGTGGGTGGAGGAGCTAAGTGGAGTAAGATGATAATTGGTAACACGTAAAGGGAAAAGGATCTGAATCGCAGCCGGGCATTTAATATCGCGGAAATCGCGGCAACGGAAATCTCACAAACCACCACGAACACCCACCGTGCTCAGTACAGTCACGATCACGTGCTTATAGTCACGAAAACACACCGTGCCGTTACATCACGTACAGCTAGTCACTGTCCATTTTCTCGCGAGTTTCCGTGCGCACCACACGATTTTTTTTCTGATTCAATACATAGCATCAAAGATTGATGGGTATTCATTTAAAAGATAACACATCATTTTGGTTATTTTTGGCGTTATTGTAATCCACTTATGGGACCCCCGACCACGGTCGACTATGTCTGACAACTTTAGACGTCCAGTCTGGCTCCCTTAGCCCGGTTTTTCAAAGGGTGGATAACTTTATCCAGCAGATAAATCCTTTTGGATAGAATAAGCTAGTTTGGTTATTACTTATCCACTGGATAAGGATTTATTCGCTGGATAAAGTTATACACCCTTTAAACAACCAGGCTCTAGTGTATTGTTCCGTCTCATGGCTTGTGAATAGCCCACTTCGGCGATATGCTTTACTTGTCACGCACAAAGGTTTCAATACGAGACTCCGTGCTAAATTAAATTTATTCTTTTCACAGAGAAAATAATAAATTTTATTTAGCACGGGGCCTCGTATTGAAACCTTTGTGCGTGACAAGTAAAGCATATCGCGGAAGTGGGCTATTGATTATTGAGAAGATGCATTGATCAGATTGATGTGGAAATCTCTTGAAAAACCAATCTTTTTCCCAAAGGATTTGAGATGACCACAACAAACAGGAAAATTAATAAAAAGGATCTGTTGGCAAAAGTTCAGCTGTATAAGAGCCGTGAAGCCTTTCCTGCCATTCGTCGTGCCCTGATACCGGTTTGTATTTACCCCCCACGCATTATTTGAATAACAATAGCTCCCAATTAATGTAAGTAATGTAAGGATTATGGTGTTCGCGATCCCATCATCTTGTGGTATTCATGATAGCCGTAATTTCCTTTTGAAAATGAGTTGCTCCATTTAAGTAATGGTCCAGATAAGAACTGTAGTGTCAACGGCAAGGAATGTTAAAAGGTGTTAATTTTCTATTATTCTTTCTCGTAATTTCATTGGTTGATACTTATAAATTCAATAGAAACTCATCGAAATAATGCATTTTCATTCGATATTTTTTTGTGGTTTGAATTTATTTTGATCAAACTAACTATGGTTTAATTTCGAAGAATATCGTGTGTGGGGAAAGTTCTCAAATGAAAAATCTTTTGTTTTCTCTGGATGGTGGCTTGTCTGAGTTTTCACAGAAAAAAGAGCCAATAGCATAAAAAAATACTTTATTTTCGAGATGTAGTTTGGACTGAAGACACCTCCTAAAGCACTAAGGCATATTCAAGAAAAATCGTATGTGAGGGAGGCTCATTGCCGCAGAACAATGGATTCTACTACAGTTCTTATCTGGACCATGCTTTAGGCTAAAAACCGCTTCCTTATTCCAGACATATTTCATATCAGATCTAGAGCGCATGCATGTTCTCCTTTTTTTTTGGGGGGGGGGGTAAATTTAGAATGGGTCCATGACCCAGATATGTAAACAGTCACTTTCTTCTCTTCTCCTCTCAGTTCTCTCATCTCTTTTCTAAAATAGTTTTAGATCAAAAACAATCGCTTCAGTCAACATCGGATGGAAGTACCATCACCGAGATGCAGGAGTTATATGTCGTGCATGCTTAGCCCACTCTTAGTTAATCTTTTTTTCTAAGTGATTTACCCGAAACTCTAGTGAATTCAGCCTCAGAGCACAGAATAAGTTTTAAGACCAACTGCATGCCTCAGTTTTATACGCGGATGATTTAGTGTTGTTCTCTGAAACTAGTAGTGGTCTCCAAGATCTTCTTACGGTTACCGTAGACCTTCGTGGGTGCCTCTCTTTAAAAAAAAATTTGCTACGCTTTGACAGCCTCCCAAAGTGTGTCGGAGATTTTTAATATTTTACTTTGTTCGTATGCAAATCCTTCATGAAGTTTGAGGTCGGAAAATCTTCCAAACTATATGATGCTAAGCCACATAAAAAAAGAAATAACGAAAATATCGCTAAAGCCCGACACGCCGTTCCTTGATAGTACATCTATCTTTTGGCCAAGTTTCGCAAGGATCCGATAATTATTAAGACACGTATAAACTCAACGAGCCAATGAAACACAGGACCCCTGGAGTTGTTGTGAATGAACCAAGAATTCGCGGGCAATGAAATGGTTCGTATTACCTGGGTTTACATTCCTACATCACAGTACTGCGTTGCTAGTTTCACCGAACGATCTGAAACAATATATCTAATGAAAACTCGAAGAGCGATGAATGATACCAGTACTGCACAGTCTGCTAACATGTGAACACTAAAGTACATGCGATATGCATATGCATTGAGATAGGGCTTTTGGAGGTCCCGGATGTAGTTTCGCGCAAAAATCTCAGCGAGCTTGCCGCTCATAAAGGGATTAACACGCCTAAGCTATCTATTTAGTTTACTTCGAAATCCCGGTTTTCCAAATACCTCGCGAAGTTTTCATAAAAAAAAAATTCCAAGGAAATTTTTTTTGGGGAGGAAACGGACCGCAAAGGTCTACGGTAACTTTAAAAGGCTAGAGGATTATTCCAGCGAAAATAAGCTAACAGGACCCCACACAGTTAATGTCTCAAAAAATGAAGGTGATGATATTTAACCGACAATAGCGGTGAGACGATGAATAATTACAATTTTTTCTTGGATGCCATTCAGTTAAAAACCCTGACAACATCCCGTCATCTACAGCAATCAATAACTAGAGTGGAGAGGAACGGGTAGTGAAATCTCTCTCCTCCCTATTTTTTTCCGACATTTCTCCCTCCTCCCTAGTGAGTTTTAAAATTTCTCTCTAGAGCATGTATGTAGATCCCATTTTCTCCCTCCTCCCTGTATGCTAAATTATTCCTCCTCCCTAGTTTTTCTGGACATTTCATTTCCAATTCTCCCTCCTCCCTGTTCTGTTCCTCCCCCCTCTAACTATTAGGAGTTATAATTAGAGATAATCTTAAGTGGAATGACCACATAGATTACATTACTACCAAAGCCGTTAAAAGACTATATTCTCTCAGATTACTTAAACGGGCCGGCGTTTCACCCGACAAGATAATCATTGTATATAAGAGCTCCAGATCCATCTTAGAATACGCAGTACAGGCATGGCAGGACATTCCAGGGTACTTATCAGCCCAATTAGAATCAATACAAAAACGAGGTTTAAAGATAGCGTATCCACAGTACTAGTACACCAATGAAGCCCTGGCCGCAGCTGATATGGTCTTACTAAGTTGTAGAAGGAAATCCATTTGTAAATCATTTGTTCAGTCCATGAAAGATAATTTAGACCACCCCCTATCATTTTTATGTCCTAAGTCAACAACAACCAGAATACCATATAATTTAAGATATGGCACTGAAAAGGTGGTGCGAAGAACCGCTATAACCGAGATCCCAGGATTTTGTGACTTTTAGGATATTAAGAATAAGTTATAATTATTGTATAATTATTGTATGCAACAAATTATTTAACACTTTATTTTCACCTATTTTATTATATAACTCAGATGCTTATGACAGCATCAATTTTCAAAAGTGGGAGATAGACCCAGTTGAAAGACTTCATTCACAGTTTTTTAAATATTATCTTGGATTAAACAAACGAGCCCCTAATGTGGCTACTCGGAATGAAGTTGGAAGATTATCATTGAAATCATTAATCTACCGGAATATGTTACACTTCTGGATGCATCTTCAAACCCTCCCCGAAGATAGTATTGCCAAACAATGTTTATATATTTCAAACATCCTTGCGTCGTCTAATAAATCGAGCTTCATGACCTCCATAAATAAGATTTTAGAAACATTCCAGCAGATACCAAATACAAGACCCCCTGATCTCGATCAACATAAATTAATGAAAAAATATATATCTGATATAAATTTGAAAATTACAAAAGAATCCAAATTACATCAAATGAAGCTTATTCAATTAAACACAAAGCTTTCATTTTATTCAAAATTTAAAACAGATACAAATAGTTCTAATTGTTATGATCTTGTTAAAAATATGAAACACAGAAGAATTTTAGCTAAATTCCGAATAGGAAACCATAATTTACGTGTAGAAGTTGGTAGACACGCACAGCCTAAAATTCCAAGAGAACTAAGAAGCTGTGAGTGCTGTTTATCAACAGATGTGGAAGATGAAAATCATTTCTTTTTCATCTGTGTCTCATATGCTGACTTGAGAAAAACATTATTTAATGATATTAGTAAATATTGTAACAACTTCTCTAAACTGCAAGATATTGCCAAGATCCTCTTTTTCTTCAACAATGTTGACCCATTTATATGTAAAAGGTTAAGTCATTTCATATACGAAGCTTCTGAACGGCGAGATACATTACTATCACGAGTTATAAAATAAATTGTTATAACAATAATTGTAATTATTGTAGGCAATACCATTTATGTATATGGGACTGCTAATAAAATGTATTGTATTGTATAGATTAGTATCCATTTTCTTGTTTTAATATCACTTGTTAATTCAGTTTTTAACTGCTAGAGAGTGAAATAAACGATATTGTTATTATTATTATAACATATCATCCAGAGCAGATTTCGTATTAGTATTTATTGATTGCTGTAGATGACGGGATGTTGGCAGGTTTTTTTCCCTGATGATGCAGATGGCTAAATATCGGTAAAATATCGTTGTTTGAAGATATTGACGGTTGAACATAATGTTGATGGTTGTAACTGGTTAACCGAAAGTGGCATGGTGATGGTGGTAGATGGTAGCACATGGTGTAAAATTGTATTCCAACATAAGGTTCATACCCAAATATTTGAATTCCAAAATGGCGGCAACCTTTAGCAAACTCAGAATCGAGTTTTACTCCGTTTATTGCAATTGCAAGATAGCTGAAATGTAAAGAAAAACTTAAACATGTCCGACAGTTTGTTTTCTTTAGAAGTCCACGTTGAAATCGTTGAAAATCTCAAGGTTTCTTGTTCAATTCCAGCGGTAAGTTTTCGTTTGCTTGATTTTCCAACACTCATCATCCATCATGTTTCACCTTTGATGGCCGACAAACTACGAGAGAAATCACGACTGGCAAACCTTGGAAAGCGTCCAGTCTTCCCTGAGCTTAGAGATCACCATGGGAATATTCCTTTTCAAAAGGGAAAGTCCTGCCTTTTCAAGGCTAATCTCAATGATCTACACCGGCAACTGCAACTTACTCCAATGTATGTGATGCTCATTGATTTATGGCCTAAGAAACCTAAACTTGTTGGAAGTACTGTGATTTCACTGAAAAACGCTATTAGCAAAATCAGGAAGGATGTCTTGAGTATGGGTATCTCTGTCCCATCCTTCTCGAGAGAAGAAGGCTTGTATGATGTTCATAATCTTATGGGCACTACTGTTGGGAAGGTTATGCTGGGTTTTAGGTTGCTTAGTTTGGGTGGAAGTCTTATACCACATATCCCTGCTGAATCACTGATCACAAGATGTCAAGAAACAGATGATGGTAACAAACATCAAGTGTTAGTGCCAGAGGTTGTGGTGACGGACAATGGCTTGGGAACTGGTGACGTTGCAATTGACTCTGACCCAGCGAATATAAAAAAAGCCATAGAAGAACGACAAAATACTCAAACTCAAACTGAAAAATTATCCCCTAAAGCTCGAAGGACTATCAAACGAACACAAGAGCCTGATGATAATATCATGATTATAACAAACACAGTTTGCCCCCCACCACTGTATTACAATATCCACTCACACCCTGAAAATGCTGGTGAATGTAGAACTAAGAGTACAAGAGACAATAATGGTTACCATGACAACATAAAGGAAATGTCAAGTGGTAATGTAGATGAGGTAGACTATGACTATTATGAACCCGGACTGGTCCAGCCAGATGGAACATGTGGCTGTATGTCTGTCATGGTACAAACGGAGCCGGTAGATGCTTCAAATGGTATTCATACCATGAATAGAGATGAGATGGCATTAACCAGCACACAAGTAAAGCTGGATGATTTGCCACTACTAAGTGCATTACTAAAAGAGTTATCCCATTTAACAGCAGGACACGGCAGTACTGAAGCAACAGATCTTATTACTCCAATGTTGAGACAAGTACATGTAGGAAATGAGAAAAAGGCTGATCCTCTAAAAACTCACAGACCCAAAACAAGCATTGCCGATCCTTCAGAGGCTCCAAAAAGAAGAACTCAGACTACAAATCAGAAACCAATGCATGGTGGTGTTGCTGGTTTGCCAAAGAAAGTGAAATTCAAAACAACCAATCTAACTTACGGCACAACAAGAACGCAACTCATGAGGTTAGAGATGAATCAGAAAACAGCATCAACAAATGCTAGACTTTGTGAATCAGTGAATGAAGAAACAAGGTCTCAAAGTTCATCCAGATTGGGAAGAGAAAGCTATCCTGGTAGGCCATTCTTAGCAAGAGATCTGGGTAAAACACAGACTATAGTTCCAAGAAGAAATGTAGAATCTCAGACTGATTCAGGTTGGTTTCCTATGGAATATTGTTATTATTTATTGCCAGCGCTATTGGTCTTCCTGTGGTACACTTCGCAGGATCTGGGCCGGCGACTCATATGGGTCTTTTGTTTGCCGAATTTTGGCGGGTTTGCAGTCGCTCTTCGCATTGCTTGCGAGTGTTGGTTCACGTTCGTTGTTGCGTTCCTCACGGGTAGATTTCCCCTCCCTCCCTTTTTTTCCTCGTCCACTTCGGTGTGACCCAGTGTACTGGGTTGGTTGGTTGCCTGTTGCCTTGCAACCAAACTCTCGAGCACTGACCCTACTTACAGCCTGGGCACTGAACCTCCAATACACTTCAACACTATACAGTAGGTTATCCATCCCCCTCAGCAGGAAATTTAACTATGTAAAAATAAATGGACATACAATGTATCAATAGACCCTTTTGCTTTGCATGTTTATTGTGCTGGCATCTCAATCAATCCTAAAGCTTCTTTCTTCAAGAAATTTCTATAATGTATCTTGTCATGTACTAACATCAGATGAAACAAAAACAATACACAAGGGTACGGAAAAGGTGATCTGAAATGGAGCAATAAAAAGGGGTATATTCACTGTTGTTTTGCGTGAAAGCACAAGACTCGTACAATTGAAGGGCATATTTAATTAAGTGACTCCTGATCGCATTCTAAATTCACCTTTAAATTCTTTGTTTTCTAAGTTAGAATTTAGAATTAATTTTGATCAGGAGTCACTCAAGCCCTTGTTGCACACAACCCTTCAATTCATCTAAATGTGAAGATAAATGTAGCTTTTATGAAAATGTAGCTGCTTGTTGCCAATAATTGGCTGCCCAAGTCTCCAAATAAACATATTATTGTGGCCACTAGCCAATGGAGAGTATGGACCCTTTGCATGTTATGTCATAGCAGCCATGTTGGTGTACAGTTAACAAACACCAACATGGCCACCATGCCCTTTGTCATTTGAATCTCGGGATTGAGTGCAAACCATCTATTGCCTCACTTGGCTATAGCGCTTTTCGCATTCCATACCTGACGGGTTTGTCATCTTACTATAGCCATGGGTGCAGTAATTTCAATATTAATTTTGGGTAATTACTGTGTGACTACTGTAACAGGGGCCACTTAGACAACGAGAACCAATCATGTTGCAGAACAACAACAAAGCATTCCTACTTACGGTTATTTGAGCCAATCAGTGTAGAGTAAAATACATTAACATTCAAACTTCCTCGAGCTTCGATCCAGTAAAAGTCGGATTTGGGGCACTAGTTATGAGGTCTTTCGAATGAAGAAAATCACATGCATGTGCTAGGATTTGGAATACTTTATTTTCATTTGGCAATTTGTGTTTAGTTCTTATTGTGTAAATGGTCAGGGTCCGAAATAAACTTTTTCACGTAGGCGGCAACTGGCGACTAGCCAAAATGTTTTAGTCGCCAAAAGATCAATTGTGGTTGCCACATTTCAAGTTTCAAGCGACATGCAACAAAGAACATTTGCTGGCATGTTTTATTGGCTAAATTTACGTAGAACATTGTGTGACTTTGGGACATTGTGAAAACATTGTAAGGCTTTAGGTAAGCCGCCAGCTGGCAACTAACTCTGAAATATTGGTCGCCAACATTCAAAATTTAGTCGCATTGGCACCAAATAAGGTGCAATTTCGGACCCTGCTGGTTATAGTAGTTGCACTGTAAGAATTCTTGGTTTGATGCCTAGGTTATTTCAGGGTTTCAAGGAATTGCCATAAATTTTAAAGCAGCCATGTTTACAGGAAATGTACAAAATGAATGTACAATAACATGTAGCTTGCTGTATACTTAACTGAAATTCTGCAAATAAAATATTCAATAATCCTTTTAACTTTATCTTTAGTCACTCTGTTCTCTTATTTATTATAACAGATCAAGTCGTAGTTAAATCTGTAAAGACACCAAACAATGTCGACATCAGTGGTTTAACAACAGGTGATGTCCAGCAGGGTCAAACTACTGTATTGTCTAAGGATCAAGATCTGGGAAGCACTCAAAGCCTCGTCAGCCAAAACAGCCTGGATGTTTACTTGCCACAAGTTATTCATGGTATACAGCTATTTTCAATTAATGTTTGGGAGATAGGGAATAGGATATTTGTATTATTTTATTTGATCTGAACAATGGGGCACAAATAGAATTAATACACAATTACAAAAATTTAGGTTTATGGCTTGTTTAATGTCATGAGAATGATATTTGTAACATAGTTGCCAGAAAGTAGCAATATTCAATAACATATATTTGTTTACTAAATATATATTGTTTTGGTAAACTACATGTATATAATCCATTTGCTACATGTATATATTTATGTTGCGCCCAGATATATATTCATTCCATAATTTCATATAAATTGATTCAACAAAAATATATTGATTCAAAAAAATGTATTCAATAAAAAAATAAGTTCAATCAATAAGATATATATTCATTCGATAAATATATATTTATTCAATAAAATATATATCAATTCTAAAGTATATATTCATTCGATAAAAAAAATCAGTTTGATGTGACGCGACTAAAGAAGGCCCAGTTGCATAGCCATGCTCCTCCCACCCTCCAAGTGCTTTCTGTTTTCAGTGTTGAAGCTGATTTTATTTTCTCACCTCAGCAAGAATGATGATGGTGATTGGTCCATCTACATACATACATACTACATGTAGAAACTCAAAGCATCTATGTGCCGTTTGAGTCCATGTACTCCTATTTTTTTATTGAATGAAACAATATTTTTTTAAACAAATGAATATATTATATTATAGAACGAATATATATTTTATGGAATGAATATATTTTAGCCTCGTGAAAATATTGGTGCTTATCCAAAATGTCATGTTGGATGACGTCACAGTGATTACCACCAGTGATTTTTTTCTGTTCAGACTGCATTGCGGATGCAGTTTTTATTTTCTATTGTGACTAAATTTTTGTAACTAGTTGCAATTTTTTGTGCAACTAATTTTTTTTATCCAGTTGCAAAAATGCGACTAAAATGTTAAAATTTCCAGCCTTCTAAAATTGTTGAATGTTTGTAATTACCACTTACAGGAGAATCAGATGGAAATGACAGTGAGAATAGAAGCAGTGATCCCCTAAAGATGGCAAGACCTCCCCCTGTCCCTCCCCCAAGTGATACCAGGTATGGCCACACTGGAATAGAAAGCCCACCATCACCAGTCCCACGACTAAATTCAGAGACCACTTTGTCCCAAGCAGGGAGGTCAAGGGCATCAACTGCAATGTCCATGTACTCAGATGACTTTGAAGATTCTCAAGTCTGGGACTCAAAAAATAAATCAGAAGATTCCTCTGATTCATCATCGGTATCTCATCAATCAATCAGTTCACAAACTAGAGACATACATGTGGATGTTTCACAAGATGGTGTTGGTAACGAGGTGGCTTCTGCTAATTCTGAAAAACCAGTCAAGTCTAACTCTTCCCCCATTAAGGCAAGAAGTTCAAGAAAAAGGAATGGTTTAAGGACTAAACTAGAACCAACCAAAAGCTCTTCTGAAGATAACTCCTCTTCAAACAACTTTTCTGGTGTAAGAACTCCAAGTTTGACATCCCCAGACGTGGATCCCCTTGAAAGAAATCCAACCATAACCATACAAAGTCAACAGTCAGTCGAATCGGTGCAAGACAACTCCAAGGGGGAAAGCATGGCATATTCAGATGAATTCCATTCTGTAGCAAGTGATGGTAATTCTGATCAATCATATCAAAGTGTTGTTCAAAAAAGAAACATACTAGATTTACCCAGGCCTTCAAATGTCTTAGGTTACACATACTAATACCGTGTGATTGTACTGGAACAGTTTCTTTGGTAGTGTATATAGAGGTTTTACGCAACCGTCTTTACCAGGGCTGTCAGCCTTTATCCAAGATGGTTTTGCAAGACTTCCTTCATATTTTTTTCTCTAGTGATCCTGTATTTTTACCCAGAACTTTGATTCCTGATCCAGCCCAAAATAAATGGATCAATCACGGTTTCTGGGAAACCCCCACCCCACCCTTTAATGGTTAATCATTAATAAAATGATGCATATCCAAGGGAGGGGTGGGTGGGTAGTTTCCCAGAAACCAGGATTGAGTCAAATAAATGATCCCGCTCATATTCTGATATATCAATTGAAGGGCTGTGTGCAAAAAGGGCATACATGTAAGTGACTCTTTATCACATTCTAAATTCTCCCTTAGAAAACAAAGAAATTAAAGGAGAATTTAGAATCTGATCAGGAAACACTAATGCCCTTTTTGCACACAGCCCTTCAATTACTCAATTTGTACCACCTGCTGTACTTTGAAATCCCACAGAAACCATTATAACAATAGTTCTACTGCTCATTAAATTTAATTATTTGCAAGAACTAGCTAACAACCAGAGGTCTCAATGTTTTGTAGCATGTGCTGTACTTTGAAACCCCCATCCATGTCCAAAGACATGAAATGGCTAAGTCCTTAATTCCATATTAACTGGGAAACTAATACGTCAACAGTAAAGAAGTGAAGTGACATCGAAAGAAAAACCTGCCTCCAATGGGATTGTAACCAACTTTTTCAGAACCCATACATTTCTAGTCAACTCCCAACTGCCTTACTACACTACTTTTTGCCTCGGTTTTCAACACCCTCTCACTGTATTTAATCAGCCGAAGCAGCCTTGTGCTTTCATCTGTTCTCTGTGTTTGGATCCCCTGGTAAAACACAAGCTTTCGTTTTTGATATATAACTTCTCAACTCATTAATAATTCATCACTGAGGTGATTACAATATAAATCATGACCATAATGAGTATATAGAAATAGTTTCCAAATACAGCTCGCATTTCAAGACTTTTAGATCGCTAATTTTATCATCAGCTTTTCCTCGGTTTTCAACCCCCCTCTCACTGTATTTAGAAATCGCTTCTAAAACAGCACCTCGTGTTATACATATTACTTCTAACACAATTGAAAGTCCCTGGACTTTGGATCAATAATTAATAACGATGAATGCACAAGGAAAATAATGAACAGGCTGGTAATAATTGAGTAGCACAAGTTGTTCAACATACAGCCATGCACTTGTTACACTATTCTCTAAGAGGGAAATGAACCCTAAATCATCAGACTATAAAAAGATGTTTGAAAGAAATAAGTTCTGGTAGTATATTTCAATGTGTTGTCTCTATGAAGAGAAAAATAGTTTTCAAGTTCCAAAAATACAGGTATCCGATTGTCTGCAGATAAATCTAGCTTGTGCAAATTTCCCCATATCACACCTCCAGCAAAAAGAAAACAATACAGCATGGCAAAACTAATTTATTTCCTGTACCTGATGTCACAAATTACGAGATTTGAGCTGTCTGTACATAGCAGAGATTGTGAGGAAGGTTTTCATATTTTCTTTTCTCTGATGCACAACACGGGAATAAAATAACAAAACATTCCTTTTGAATATTATATTTGTATAGTTGTTGGGTTGATTTAGGGTTCAGTTCCCTTTAAAGTGCCAATGAAATGATAAAATGGATCCCGTTTTTATTTTATTAAATTCTAAGTTTCTCTTAGTCATTTTGAGCAAATAAAAATCAATATGGAGAGCGTGAACATATATTTTTTTCGTATCGAAGTCAGGCAGAATTGCCAAAATCTGGCGACAATTTCTACGCCGTTAAAGTATGGTAATCACATGTGTGACGTCACAAGGTGTACTCATTTATATTCGTCCCCATAAATACTACAAAATAAGTGCATTTTGGCCAGTTTTCAATTTAAACATGTAATACTTTGAGAAACCTTGAAGATGGCCATATTTGTTTTATAGAATCCTTGCAGTCAGCTTTGTGAATATAAATGTATAAACCTAGTGATGTCACGCATGTGATTATCATATCTTTAACAGTGTAAAAATTGTCGCCAGATTTTGGCAATTCCGCCCGACTTAGATACGAAATAAAATTATGTTCGTGTTCTCCAAATTGATTTTTAATTGCACAAAATGGCTAAGGAAAGTCTATAATTGAATAAAATAAAAACGAGACAGATTTTTTCATTTCATAGGCACTTTAAATAATTATGCATCATTCCATTTGCTTTTGAAAACCAATAGGACATTCCAGTGGCTGACTGCCGGTTGACTGACCGACTGTGATTGGTCAATCAGTTGACGATACATGTAGTCTATTGTGGTCAGTCGTGGTTGGCTGTATCGTCAACTGATGAGTGTAGCCAATCAATCAGCCATAAGTTGCTGGAATAACCTACTGTTTAAAGTACATATGAATATGTAAATTATGCCCTTGAGAATGCACGAATGAGAGTACAAAAGGAAGAAAACTGCTCTCTTTAGGTGTTATTTGCAAGAAGCCAGAAGACTATCAGGTAGTTCTGCGACCCTCCCACCCACCCTCATTTAGCCGGAGTTGATGCCTGGGCCATCATGTCTCATCCATCGCTCTTTCGCCTGCCGGTTTGTCCCAGGTTGGAGTTGCATCTCGTACCTCATTAACGACAATGTACTAGACAGAATAATACACTATAGGATACTGTGACTACTACATCATTGAAACATTAGAAAGAGAAATTAAAATTGAACACCATATCCATCTGTAACTTAAGGAAATCTGAGTATATTTCTGGCAAATGCACCAACACAGTCAAGTAACAGTCAAATATTTTTACTCTAAAGCATATTTTAATGTTCATTCTGTCTTTCTATCTCTTACATTTGTGCTATACACGCCTTTCATAAGTTTTACTTCCGGTTACGAAAACGAGGCTCCAGGTGGTTTGAAATCCAAGATGGCGGACAACTGCACAGTCTCAGCGAGAACGTACCTCCGAAAATACTCCCAAAAGTATGTTATTCAGTAAATCATACCTGTGTTTGGTTTTACAATCACTGTATTTATGTCCATGTGTAGTCTGCATCATTTTAGTATATTGTTTAGCGCACAGAAAAGTACTTTTCTACTTGATCAAGTCATCGGTCATTTCCGAACAATGTACACCCGACAGGTTGCAAATCTAAAAAACGTTTGCAGCTTATGCGGGTATCAGCGGCCATCCCGAGGGGGCGGCCCCCGGGCAACCCACGGGCAACCAGGGGCTTAGCAGGGGATTTGTAGCAAAAACATGCCCCACACGCGGAGCATTAGAGCGCTTTTACGTTTTCGTGAAAATAACCCGGGGACATACCCACGGGGTTTGCACGTAATCTGCTGTCTCAACGTTCAGCGGTTTTCGCCACAGGACTCGCTCGATCGCTCGATATCGATCGACGTTCTTCGATTTCTTTGTCCTTGAGGTAAGTCATATCATTATCATTCAAATTAAGAGATAAAATTAAGCCATCCACTGTCGGAAGACAGAACAAAGAAATAAAGGATAATATTTGTATAAAACTATTAAGATTTTTGACACTTCTAAAACGTTTAGCTTCTAATACTTATAATATGTTGCCCAGGTTGCCCCAGGGGTGGGGGTTTTTGTCACAATTTTTCTGCCCCACCCGAGGGGTTTTAGCATGTATTTGTCATGGCTGCTGTGACAAATGCGCCTGGGTGACCGGGGGCCGCCCCCTCGGGATGGCCGCTGATACCCGCATTACAGAGGACGATATTAATTATTTCAGTGGCATCTTTCCGTCGAAGATATCTAAGCTAACTTAAAGGAGTCGGAAATAGCTTCTGCCTAAACTGGCTAAAGTAAATTAGTATTGTGGTCTAAAATTGAGGCAAAGTGATTTATGAGGTGCAAAGCAAATTTTAGTTTATTTCTGATAGGCTGTTAAAGTTCCCCAAAGCCGTTTTCACTTAAATTATGTACATAACTTTTACATTAATAAAGAATGATAGCACGTTTTCCTTCCCCTATCCCTACCCATTATATGGTAAATTCTATTTTTTCATACCCTTTTTTTCACATTGTATACAATTCATACCCTACCCTTCAATGTATATTCCCTGACTTTGTATCACTTACATTATTGTGTAACAGCATACGGTATTGATTTTATTATTCATATACCATTAAAATAAGTTTATTTGTAGTTAGAATATATCTAGCAGAGGCTTTTGGACACTGCTTGGGCTTTTTGAATGGAATTCAAATTTGTAACACTACCATTTTGTACAAAATATTCTTTTGTGCAATTATTGATAATTTGATAATTATATATAATGAAAAGCTTCGCACAAACCGATTGTAATTAGTAGTGGTTCCTTAATTCCCCTATCCCTGCATGCTCTGTGTGGTATATTAGCTCACCCTATCTAGGGTTTTAGCCAGTCAAATAAGGGGAGATGGGGCAGGGGTGCCAATGCCCTCCTTTCCCCAAGCAACTTCCCCCACTCTCATATCATCAGGCCACCACATTGTTATAGCAGTTATTGTTTATTTAGCAGCTCTCACTACTCGTAATTTTCCTTTTTTTTAGTGTTTTTCTCATTTCTGATTTTGCTTCACCTTACCCCAAACCTTCTGGGCTAAAACCCTGCTATCCATACACACATTATCACTCATCTTATGATTCCCCCAATTTCATGTGGACTAATTTTAATATCACCTTCAACCACCACTTAGTTAACACCTATTTTACCAGTTAATAGTTTTAATATGTTTGTTACAATTTATTTAGTACTTAATGTTTTCATATTTTTATTGACCTGAATTGCTTGTATAGCCACTGTATATAAGTGGTATTCCCTCAGTTCCCATATTACTGTTAGCCTCAATTAAACATTTATTTCAGTAAATGATATTTCTCCCTTCTCTCAAACATTATAAAAATCATACTAGACCTGAAATATTTTAGAAGATGAGAATCCTGTGTAGAAACTAATATAATTTTTTATTTCCTTGAAGAAGAAAAACGAGCAAATTTTTCAATAGCGGTCGGTTGAATCTGTATTTTCATCGTTTGACTGATGCCCATTGATTGAATGGGTGTCTAGATAACGAAGACCTAGAAAACGAAGACCGAAGATCTAAAAACGAAGACCCACCTAGATAACGAAGATCTAAAAACGAAGACCCTAGATAACGAAGACCAGAAAACGAAGACCCCCCTAGATAACGAAGACCCGAAAAACGAAGACCCTAGATAACGAAGACCCGAAAAACGAAGACCCTAGATAACGAAGACCCGAAAAACGAAGACCCTAGATAACGAAGACCCGAAAAACGAAGACCCTAGATAACGAAGACCCGAAAACGAAGACCCCCCTAGATAACGAAGATCTAAAAACGAAGACCCCCCTAGATAACGAAGACCCGAAAACGAAGACCCCCCTAGATAACGAAGACCCGAAAACGAAGACCCCCCTAGATAACGAAGATCTAAAAACGAAGACCCTAGATAACGAAGACCAGAAAACGAAGACCCCCCTAGATAACGAAGACCCGAAAAACGAAGACCCTAGATAACGAAGACCCGAAAAACGAAGACCCTAGATAACGAAGACCCGAAAAACGAAGACCCTAGATAACGAAGACCCGAAAAACGAAGACCCTAGATAACGAAGACCCGAAAACGAAGACCCCCCTAGATAACGAAGATCTAAAAACGAAGACCCTAGATAACGAAGACCCGAAAACGAAGACCCCCCTAGATAACGAAGACCCGAAAACGAAGACCCCCCTAGATAACGAAGATCTAAAAACGAAGACCCCCCTAGATAACTAGGGTCTTCGTTTTCTAGGTCTTCGTTATCTAGATCACCCGCGTGTGATCTAGATAACGAAGATCTAAAAACGAAGACCCTAGATAACGAAGACCCGAAAACGAAGACCCCCCTAGATAACGAAGATCTAAAAACGAAGACCCTAGATAACGAAGACCCGAAAACGAAGACCCCCCTAGATAACGAAGACCCGAAAACGAAGACCCCCCTAGATAACGAAGATCTAAAAACGAAGACCCCCCTAGATAACTAGGGTCTTCGTTTTCTAGGTCTTCGTTATCTAGATCACCCGCGTGTGATCTAGATAACGAAGATCTAAAAACGAAGACCCTAGATAACGAAGACCCGAAAACGAAGACCCCCCTAGATAACGAAGACCCAAAAACGAAGACCCTAGATAACGAAGACCCAAAAACGAAGACCCAAACAAACTACCATTTTCTAGCGTTTCAAAGCTTTTTGACAACAGATGGCACGTGACTTGTTGGCCCATAGCAATTATTAAACGCCATACTGGGGTTGACCCGTGGCCGTGGTAATTATTTGTAGCTGGACTTCGAAGCGTTTTTCTTTCTTTCTTACTAAATTCTTATCGAAATAAGCCTGATACAGAACAATAGTAAAGGTTTTTCTTTACTTTTGATCCGGTATGTCGACAAATAAGCTGAGGAAAATAGAGCTTAGACGCTCAAACGAACGAACTCTGCATGGCATTAATTTGCCAAACATGGCGGCCGCTCAACAAGGTAAAGTAGTCATAATTAAACGAATAGTATTGTAATAGTTGAGCAGATTCCTTCTTTCTTTTATACTATATTATATAAAGCCGTAATTACGGGGTTAATACTTCGGATAGTACACGAAACATTGACGAACGGCACCGCATGAGTGATGCAATGGTCGAAATGACCACAGGAAGGCCAAGCTCTGTATTTGACAGTTTTCCCATATTAGAAGAAGAAAATGAAAAATAAATAAAATATTTCACTTTAAAGAACTTGTCTTGTGTTATCATGTGTATTTAAGTAACCATATCGCAATCTTAGTGCTCTGGCACCTGTAATAGTATGTTTTCTACCTAGCTCTTTTTCTTTAAATATAACTGAAGAGGGAATCAGGTTTTTCTCAACTATAGTTTTCTTATAGCTATATGTTTGATGTAGTGACATGAAATATTGAGAACATATTAAATACCTTGTAAGCTTTCTGCAGCAAATACATCAACTCCAATGTTTCAAAAAGTGACATAAAGAACTTAAGAATTTAATTTAATTAATTTAATCTAATTAAGCTTATAACATATTGCTTCCTCTTAATAATTACTGGCTGGAATACTTAGACTTAGTGTTTTTCTTTAAGTGCAAATCAGGCATCGTTAATCTGGATCATACTTCATACAGTCAGGGGTGTTCCAGCCATTGTCAAACTGGTCTCTTTTTCGTGACTCTTTTTTCAATAGAATAGCTAACTTGTGGAATTGTATTCCAGATACTATTAAAGCTGCTCAGTCCTCTCACTTCCTTCAAATGGCAACTAAAGTCATTTAATTTTATGTGCTTACAGAATGTTTTTGATGGAAATAATATTAGATCATCATCAGCCTTATGTTGGCTGTAAATAAAAATGTAATTAATGATAAGTAATACTTTTCCCTAAGATGCCATTCTTCTTTCCTAGTATACTGTTGCTTCCATGTAATTATCTATCTTATACAAATTATGTCTAATTTATATTATTTAATATATTTAACTTAGTATTAATTAGTTATAATGGTGTATGTAAAATACAATTTTTACCTTTTTAAATGTATTATTAATTTTGTATTATTATTTGTATTTTTTGTTTGGGTTAACTTAATACGAGACCCTTGTCCTTGTGTATTTCCCTTCAGCTAGTCCATTTGTCCTAATGCATTGTATTTAGTTTGCTGTGTGTGTCTATCATGACTAGTTGTAAAGTTAATAAATAAATAATAATAATAATGTGTAGTTCCAGAAAATATCCATACCCCAAAAACTCAAAAAAATTGTATATTTTCTATGCATCAATGTTGTTGTGATAAAAAGGTACAATGGAGAATAATGCATTAACAAAAAAAATAAAATTATAACTTTCTGTTCTTTTCGTTCAGACTTGGCATTAATTGGATACTCACTAAGTAATCAATTGTTTGACCAAATTTTTTCTAGACAGGAGCTATGAGCAAAAATGTGTTTCCCTATTCTTCTCTTATTGGACACTAATTCAGAGCCAAACCTAAGGTTAGAGGGGGTGCAGGTTCAAAGTTCAAGTTAATTGCAAAGATTTGTATTAGGCACAACATATGTATCTTCAAGTTGCTGAGACTTCATTTTTGGGAGACATGTGCTAATGCATCCAATCATGTGATCTGCCACACCATTTTCTTGTCCATAATTGGGATTATTGCTTTCCAATCATAGATAACCTGTAAAAAATTCTCCTGTTTAAAATATAAGGTCATTTCACATGCAATTGACATTATTCAACTACAATGGATGCTAACATCCTGTAAAATAACTTTGGTTGCAAACATAAGAGGTCACATGACATCGGTAGGGTGGTGATTAATGAGATGACATCTACCCAGGTTTCGACCCAGCTAGGCCTTTAATTACTGTCTATGGTGAACTCTTTCAATTGCTTGTTTTAATGCTAGTGAATAGTCGGACAAATACAATATGCTTTTGCTCAGGACTCAAAAGAATATTGGGATGAATATCGTTTACTCAAGGCGCTCGTACTAAAAAAATCCTGTGTTTAACTTTAAAGTCAGGTCCAGCTACAAAATATTGATTTCATAAATGGTGGAACATGTTGTAATATATTTCAATGTTCGTCTCCTTTCCCTCAACTTAGAAAAGGACAGGCTATGGCTAGCTACATGTACATGTACTGTACTTGTGGAGATGCAGAATTATCGTAGAATATTATTTTAGTTTGATACTGAACTGAGTGGGTGTTGTACATGCAAAAAGTACAGCAGATGCAAATGATCACTGCATGCAGTCATGTTATTTATATGTAATGTAATTAAAGCTTACCTGAAAATAACCTGTGGGAGTTACATATCCAGTTTTGAAGCAAAGAAAAATATCGGATTTGATGTTAAGATTTACATCCCTTATACTTATAGTCAATCACTCAATGCAGAGAATGTTATATATTTTGTTTCTGATTTGCCAATAACAGGCATACATTATATATTGACCCCTCACTATCAAATTTTAAGAGAACTTTAGAGCGACTTGAAATACGTTCACTGTATCCAAAATCAAGTTTATAGAATTAGCTTTTGTAATCCACTTTGCCATCCTTTATAAAAAAAAATGAAAACCATATTGGGTATTACTCTTTGGTTTCAAGGTGTTATTTTTGTAGTTTTGTTTAACAGAAACTTTAAGATTCAATTCCAATGACAGTGCCCCTTTCACATCCACTACACCATGTAAAAAATATACTAGGTTAATAAACACTATCAGACCCTAATTCTTTAATTGTTTGGTTTTATATATATGCCAAACCAATTTTTGTGGTTAAATGCTGCTTCCTAATTTTCCAGCTACCAGTCATAATGGTTAATTAACAGGTACACATGTTTGTGGTGTAGTTCCAGAAAATATCCATACCCC
The DNA here is from genome assembly GCA_030867875.1 of Actinernus sp. WN-2022. Lineage (NCBI taxonomy): Eukaryota > Metazoa > Cnidaria > Anthozoa > Actiniaria > Actinernidae > Actinernus > Actinernus sp. WN-2022. The sequence continues at coordinate 61,152,746 of JAOWCC010001589.1, forward strand.
CCCCCCCCCCCCCCCCCCTCAATGGAAGGGACTGGAAATTCAAGAGGGGGGGGGGGGGTCAAAGAATAAATCCCTTCCATGGAGGGGGGTGGGGGGGTCGAGGCCTGGGTCGAAACCTTGGTAGATGTCATCTCATTAATGCATTATTCTCCATGGTGCCTTTTTATCACAACAACATCGATGCATAGAAAATATACACATTTTTTGAGTTTTTGGGGTATGGATATTTTCTGGAACTACACATTATTATTATTATTTATTTATTAACTTTACAACTAGTCATGATAGACACACACAGCAAACTAGCTGAAGGGAAATACACAAGGGCAAGGGTCTCATATTAAGTTAACCCAAACAAAAAATACAAATAATAATACAAAATTAATAATACATTTAAAAAGGTAAAAATTGTATTTTACATACACCATTATAACCATTAATAACTAATTAATACTAAGTTAAATATATTAAATAATATAAATTAGACATAATTTGTATAAGATAGATAATTACATGGAAGCAACAGTATACTAGGAAAGAAGAATGGCATATTAGGGAAAAGTATTAATTATCATTAATTACATTTTATTTACAGCCAACATAAGGCTGATGCAGCAACATTTGGGACAAATTACTTTATATGATCTAATATTATTTCCATCAAAAACATTCTGTAAGCACATAAAATTAAATGACTTTAGTTGCCATTTGAAGGAAGTGAGAGGACTGAGCAGCTTTAATAGTATCTGGAATACAATTCCACAAGTTAGCTATTCTATTGAAAAAAGAGTCCCGAAAAAGGGAGGTTCTTGCGTATTTGTGACCACACACGGGAAAACGTACCTTAACGGAAATCCGTTCGAACGGCAAAATAAACGGGCAACGAACGGGCAACGAACGCTTTTAAAAACCGTTCGAACGGTTTCTCAAAGCGTTCGAACGGTCAGTAAAAAAAATCGAACGGGCACGCTAAATTTTCGAACGATTTCCTGCAGGCGTTCGAACGGCCTGATTTAAAACTCGAACGGATTGCCCTGACCGTTCGAACGACTTGTGCTAACCGTTCGAACGGATTGCCCTGACCGTTCGAACGGTCAGGGCAATCCGTTCGAACGGTCAAACAACTTGCCCTAAATTAATGTTCGAAGAGTTCAACAAAAGCATTCAAACGCTTTCGCATAAATGTTAACACGCGACTACCATACGGTATGAATTCTACCAAACTTTAACAAAGGCTTTGAATTTCGTCGAACTTTGAGTACATTTACCGTAATGAGAAATATTATATAAAAGAGAAATATAAAAGAGAATGAACGACACGGTTGAATTCAGTGGCAGCGCAGGATTGAAGTGTGAAGAAGCGAACCGATTCATTACATTACTTTTAGCTCCATACTGAGTAAAGTTTGCTGTTTTGGGGGTGTTTTGTTTACTTATCGGTGAGCACTTTCAACCTTTATTCGAAAATCCTTTGAATCAGTTGTAAACAATTTGTATACTCGGAATTTTGAATCAGGTAGTCTTCGTGAAATCTCTAATTTTTCGACGGCTGTGTGAAAATGCTTTCGAATTGCCAAATAAACGGGCAATGAACAAATAGAATGAATTGCTATAAAACACGTTCAGTTCGTCGTTTGCATACTAATGATCGTGAGACTGCTTTCCTCTCATTGGTCAAACTCCTCAAGGGTGACAAATTACTACAGGAGAAATATGTGACACTGTCACGCGTCTGTGGTTTTACGCTTTGGCACGCGTCGTTGAGAAGACCTTAGATCAACGTGAGAGTCCACAAACGATTTTAGAGGGCAGATAACAGTAACTATTGCGTTCCGTGGATAACTAAACCCTCTCAATGATAATTCTTTGCTTATAAAATCGGTTTAGTCAATTTGCTGTAAAAAGGTTTCTCGGGTGTCAATCAAAAGGAATTAGTCTATGCTTGTCTGGTTCTTGACACAACAACACAGGGTTCACGGACGTGTGACAGATTTCCCGGAATTCTGACTTTATTTCTTAACTTACTCTAAACAGTACCCTGCTAGCAGAGGTTTCTCATCTCTCTGCCTTTCCTGTCGCCGAGAGAGATGAGAAACCTCTGCTCGCAGGGTATCTAAACAGTGAAATGTTTACTAAATATATATTATAATGTTCGCAGTTATTTTTATTCATTTCAAACTGAAGACGGATACAATGTAGATCAGTATCTCGAATTGCCAACTGAAGTGTGAAATTGAATAGTTTCCACCTTCATGAGTAAAATGCTTTCATTGAGTGAGTCGATTGCCATGAGATCGCACTATAAAACAACTTATTTAAAACGCGTAGTTCTAACAAAATCTTTAGCTTCGATTGAGTATTTGAACGGCTGTACATCGTTCAAACGGTTGAGTGCATCGTTCGAACGGATTGCTTGTGGCGTTCGAACGGATTGCTCGTGGCGTTCGAACGGATTGCCCGTGGCGTTCGAACGGTTGTTTGTAGCGTTCGAACGGTTGTTTGTAGCGTTCGAACGGATTGAGTGGATCGTTTAAACGGGCTAGGAAAAAATCCAAACGGTTTCGTAAAACGTTCGAACGCTTTATAAAACCGTTCGAACGCTTTATATAACCGTTCGAACGGTTTCTCAAAACGTTCGAACGGACACCGAACGGTCTCTGAACGACTTTTTAGGCCGTTTGTTTTTCACACGAAGGTACGTTTTCCCGTGTGTGGTCACATTTAGTAATAAGATAAATCCAGTTTGGCAACGGCTGGAACACCCCTGACTGTATGAAGTATAACCAGATTAACGATGCCTGATTTGCACTTAAAGAAAAACACTAAGTCTAAGTATTCCTGCCAGTAATTATTAAGAGGAAGCATGTTATAAGCTTAATTAGATTAAATTAATTAAATTCTTAAGTTCTTTATGTCACTTTTTGAAACATTGGAGTTGATGTATTTGCTGCAGAAAGCTTACAAGGTATTTAATATGTTCTCAATATTTCATGTCACCACATCAAACATATAGCTACAAGAAAACTATATAGTTGAGAAAAACCGGATTCCCTCTTTTATATTTAAAGACCTAGCTAGAAAACATACACTGCATGAAATGGCCTGTATACGAGCCCTTATTCACATCTTATACAGTCCGTATACACACGTGTGTAAGGCAGATATACGAGGATGGCAGGATGTGTAATGTGTGGATACGGTCCTTATATTTTCAGGGTATGCTTAGAAAATGGCAGGATCTGGTACACTTGTGACAGGTTTCCTGATATGTCCGTATACGCACCAGTATACGTGTTGTGTACTGTGTGTAACAGGGCGTATAAGAAAGGTTGTGTATAAGGCAGGTAACACTTGTGGCAGGTTTCCCGATATGTCCGTATACGCACCAGTATACGTGTTGTGTACTGTGTGTAACAGGGCGTATAAGAAAGGTTGTGTATAAGGCAGGTAACACTTGTGGCAGGTTTCCCGATATGTCCGTATACGCACCAGTATACTCTTTGTGTACTGTGTGTAACAGGGCGTATAAGAAAGGTTGTGTATAAGGCGGGTAACACTTGTGGCAGGTTTCCTGTTATGTCCGTATACGCACCAGTATATAATTGTATACTGTGTGAAACAGGGTATATAAGGAAAATAGAAGGATTCTTACAGGTGATGTATGTATGATGACCATACTCTTTGGTATAAAAGGAAGCTGCAATGCTCCGTAGAAGTTTAATTTGAAATCAGTTTTAATTTGCGGTATAAATTATTACGCGATAGTATGACGAAAAATGATAACGTAAATTCATTTTAACCGTATAGTTCCTTTATTTAAACTTTAAAGGGAAAATATGTTTACTTTTTTACATCATTTCACATGCAGTATTCATGCATGCAGCCCAAGGCATCAGTAATTGTTCTTTATAGTTCAGTGGTTCGATAGAACCCCATTCATCTCAATTCACCTTTTCGATCTGACACCCCTTCTCTCTCTCCCTTTTATCAAGAAAATTGCCTAGAACAGCGGAGCTAGCAAATTTACGTGTATTATAGTGGCGTATACGCCAGTTTCTATCCAGGGATTTTGTAGAGAAACTGAATTAAATAATGAGTTTAGAAAATTTTTGCTCCTAATACATCTCGATCTAAACTAGATTCAAAACTGATCATCATCACAGTCCAAGCTATCATCATTTGTTTCATGCACCAGTTCATCATTAATGGTGCTTCTTGGCGCACTGTGACCGATACCACCATTGCCGATTCCAGATAAATTTTCTGAGTCACCATCACTGCAAAAAATAAAATGAGAAATATTAGTTTAATTATTCACGAAGCTGGTAACAAACACATTTATATGCCCTTTCCGAAATCAGCCCCTGGGTAAACGTTTGAATTGTCACTTCGTGGCATCCAACTGCGCTAATACTACTAATGTAAACATGCCCCACAAAGTTGAAATTGTCTCAAGTGGATTGACAGCAATTTAAAGCTAAATACGTCTCGATCGAAACTCGAAAGTCACTTTGCGAATTTATACCGGAGGTTTCCCCCCCCCCAAAAAACAAGATAATTTTATACCAACAATACACCAAATCCTATCTCTGAAGTATGTCTACAATTTGAGATATGATTTTTCAAAGAGAACCACACCAGAGCCGAGTTTTTGGAGAGTGCTTTGTTTACATTGAGAGCGGCCAGAGCGGACTGGCCATGGCGGAATATGCACTATACTTACTCAATGAAAGTTCTTTCCAAGAAATAAAGAAAACAAAGAGGTTTACTCGTGGCAAGCCTAAATATCCACGTGCATTAAGCTGCTGGTTGCGAAATTACTGAAATGACCAAGAGCTAGCTAGTTTCTGTAACAACACAGCTAGTTTATGTAACAACCTACATGGCACATTTTTACAGTGATTAGTTCATTACCCCCTGGTTATGATACTATTTGTCGACATTTGAATGCAAGTACATATCCGTTAAGGCCCGTTCATGGGGGTGTGAACATGATCTGACGCATGAAGATATGCTTCACCGGTTAGGATGGAAATCTCTACAAACACGCTGCGCTATGTACTGTGTTATCATTGTATTTAAATGTCTTCTTAATTGTAATGGTCCAGGTTTTTAGTCAATATTACGATAAGACCTCTCATGCCCAAATGGCCTGGATCTCATAATTCCTAAAGTTAAGATAGAAACTGCAAAGAAAGGCTGTTTTTTACTCAGGGGCAAAATATTTTAATGATCTACCAACACACATTAAAGAAGCATCATCATTGTTAGTTTTTAAAACAAAATGAGATATTTTTTAAATTTTTGAATTTTAAATAATATTGTAGACATTAGTTATAGGATAACTTTGTACATATACTTTCACTGCAATATTGTCTGATATTTTTATACTTTGTTATTTAATTATTCTGATTTCCCAGGGCACCCACTGATAACAGCTTTGGCTGAAGGGTTCACCCTGGTTAAAGAAGATATTATTGTTATTGTTATTATTACTACTAATTGCCAAATCCTCTTCTCACTTAGTGTCCTATCAGTAAAAAAACATGTAGATTCCCCTCCCTAAAAAGAATGATGCATAATCGGAAGGTATGATTCCAACCATATATAACTTTGCAAGAGTACCATAAAAGCCGCATGCAAAACTACGATGCCTTTCTGTGAAAAAAAGGTTAATAAGTGTTCTACTTAAATTTGAAGCAAAACCTCTTCAGAAGAGATTGGTGTCATTCCAAGTCATTCCAATTAGCCACTTTAGAAACGACTAGGGATTAGGACGAGTTCAATCTCGCAAAGGCGTTTGGGATCGTTACTGGGGACATGCATCATACAGAATACAAACAAACATGGCAAATAACTCATCGAATACTAGCAGAGTAAGCAAAATCAGCTTGAAAGAAGACACTTTACCAGAAGTGAAGCTTGTGAGATTGGACTTGCCCCAATCCCCTACTTGTCTCTAAGTGGCTAATTGACATGGTGAATAACTCATCGAATACTAGCAGAGTAAGCAAAATAAGCTTGAAAGAAGACGCTTTACCAGAAGTGAAGCTTGAGATTGGACTTGCCCCAATCCCCTACTCGTCTCTAAGTGGCTAATTGATACTGCAACATCAAACGAAGGGGTGTGCAAAAAAGGCTTAAGTGATTGTTGATCACGTTCTAAATTTACCCTTAGAAAACAAAGAAATTGAAGGAGAATTTAGAATGTGATCAAGAGTCACTTACGCCCTTTTTGCACACAGCCCTTCAAATATGTTTAGAACTTTCGTTGTCATTTATTCTGTATACTGTCTTTAAATCACTCCGAATTCTTCTGCCAATTCTTCTCCAGAATTCTTCTGCTAATTCTATTCAATAATTATTCTCCAGTTAACTGAAAACATTTTCAAGGGACCTCATTCCATTATGTATAAGAGAAAGCAAGGTTTTCTGGCAAAACTATACGAGTGCGAGGTCTGAAATTGTTTGTACCCACGTATAAGCCACACTCTCAATGTTGGCCCTTGCTTTTCTCCAAAACAGTGCAGCATACATGTAGGTATTCATGGTAAGTTAAAGTTAATTCCCCATAAAAACAACATGAAATCAATAACAAGTTAAAACCTTTATTCCCGAGTGATATCAACAAAACTAAAAAAGAGAAATAAAGGAGTCCTGGATATGAACAAAATGCTTTCTTTCATGTTTTCAATTGTCTTATTTAACTGGGAAGTAAAATTTCACCTGAACAAGTGAAATTTCCATTGTCTTTTAGGCAAGAGGTGAAGTTTCACTTCTCCTGTTGTATATTTTCCAACAGTACTGTACATTATTACCAGTTTTACAAATTTATATTCATAAAATATGTTGTGAGGGAATATAAAATAGAGGCTGGCATTTACAACTTACAAAAAGCTTTCAAGCTTCCAAGACAGCAAAATTGCACACTTGAATTTGTTTTTATTCTTTCATCTAAAAGGTTAAGCTGCTTAAAATTAAATGGAAAGGAAAAAAAGAATTTGTTCAGCCATACCACAAGAGGCAAAGACTAGTATGATAAAGTCCCTCTGTTAAATCAATGTTCAATATCTCTGTTCTGGGCCTGGTTTGAAGCAAGTGTACTGAAGAGCTACCCCAGGATTAAATTGCTAACCCAAGGTTAAACTGTACAGATTTAGCACTATCCTAGGGATAAAGTTACTCTTGCTTCAAACAACCAGGCCCTGGAAATCAATAGTCAATCCCAAAGACAAAGAACAGATTTATAAATTGCTGCAATGAGCATGAATCCATGAAGTTCATTCAACCGGTGCGTTACAAATATTAAATCAACTTGATTTTCTTTCAGTTCACTGGACCAATTCTTACCAAATAGCTTAGTTTAGTTTTTTTAGGGTGAAATCCCATTTTTTTCATATCCAGCACTCATTTATAATTTTTTTTAGTTTTCTTGATATCACTCAGGAATAAGGCTTTAACTTTATTTAATTGTCATTGATTTCATGTTGTCTTTATGGGGGATTAACTTTAACTTATCATAAATACCCACATGTACAGGTATGCTGCACTGTTTTGGAGAAAAACAGGGGCCAAAGTTAGGGGTGTGGCTTATACAATGTACGTGGGCACAAGCACTTTCAGGCCTTGGACTTGTGTGCATATAGTTTTGCCAGAAAGCCTTGCTTTCTCTAGTTGTACATGCATGTACATAATGGAATGAGGTTCCTTAAAAAAATTTATCAGTTAATTGGAGAAGAATTCTGGAGAAGAATTGGCAGAAGAATTTGGAGTGATTTACAGAAGAAATGACAATGAAAGTTGTAGCCATATTTAATGTTGCGGTATCAATAGTCCAGTTTTGTATTCGAAAATTACTGCTGAATGTGATGAATATAGACGCATGTACACAGGGTTAGCCTCATTCTGAAGTTAAACATTCTTAAATACCAGCGAGAAGGTGCAAAGCATGAAACTACAACAATACACAGCGTTGTGAATAGCCCACCTTCTCGCTGGTATTTATGAATGTTTAACTTCAGAATGAGGCTAACCCTGCGTACATGCATCTGTACTCATTGCATTCAGCGGTAATTTTCAAATACGAAACTGGACTATTGGCATGAGTCATTTGGAATGACACCAATCTCTTCTGCAGAGGTTTTGCTTCAAATTTAAGTAGGAGCACTTATAGCCCTTCGACTTAAAAAAAAAAAAGGCATCCTAGTTTGGCATGTGGCCTTTATGGTATTCTAGCAAAGTTATAAATGGTTGGAATCATACCTTTCGCTTATGCATCATTCTTTTCAGGGATGGGAATACACATATATATTTTTTACTGATAGGACACTAAGTTTTGAATCCAGAGAAAATCATAGGGCAAGCGAGTAGAGGATTTGGGCAAATACAATTTTGAATCACTTGCCCAAGTGGGTGTTTTTTTTCTAACCTTGCATATCAGAATAAAAGTCTATCCATGTACAATGTGTCCATACCAAGTCTACCTACATGTATATACTACCATTTGCAAGCTACCGTTAAGTGTGAACCTTTTTCCGCGTTCGTTTTTGTTTGAAACCTAGACGTCTGGCGGCACAAACCTTTGCAATTTAGCCGCGATAATGGCAACCTTTGACATGTCCCGCCATTATGTTTCAGCGAGTGGGATTCAGGTTTGTAAACTATATATATATATATAGAAATTGCAAAAGGGTTGAGGGGCACTTTAAGTATATTAAAACAACATTTCAATGTAGTTTTTGCACAGTGTGTAAATCCCCCCTCCAAAAAATATATATTTTAAACACAGAATTTTCAGCTTTGACTGGCGGCTCAGAATGTGTTGTCAGTGAAGTATATGAGAAGGTACGACGTCACAAACAAGAAGAAAGTTTACTTTCAGAATGACTGAAGAAAGTAATTTGGTTTATCATATGGCTTTCAGCTACTCTAATGATAGCCTGATTTTCAGATGGTCGAGGTCGTCCGCTAGCTCACTTCCTCCCACCTCCCCGTCTGATGGACTTTGGCAGAAACAGTGTTCCTGACATCATTTCCAGTGGAGCCTGCATGAAGGACAAGCCAAATGGCGGACGATACAAACGGACTTGATATGGCTTTAGAGAAAGCGTGCGAAACTTTCAGCATTTCTGAATTATTTCCCAAACAGCAAAAGGCGATATTACCCCTCGTTTCCCGGAAGGACCTTGGCCATCACAGCTGCATCTATAGGTGACGACCAGGTAGAGAATCGTGAGGAGAAATTATGTAGCCTTCTAGTACAGCTCGTCAGAACTAACCCTAACCATATCCTGTTTGAGCTGCTACGGTTTTTTGGGCAGCAAGAACTTTTTAAATAGGATTTTTCGTACAGTATTTCAAGCGCATGGTCACAACACTGATCTAACTACCGGATTTGTTGTACTTTACAATTTGTCAAAATCAAGACTGTTCAAAATTCTGATAACATACATGTAAATATTTAGGCAAATGTAATCCAACTTTTACCATGACATATTCACTATATGTGTTCACTCCTGTAAAAATGTCATGCCATTCCATGAAAGATTTAGTCTTCTTAAGGCAAAAAAGCTAAGATATTTCAGCTTTTAGGACAGCAAAATTGTCAAAAATAAAGTGTGTTTAAAATTTTGCAAACATAAATAATTGTCCAAATGTCTTGAAACTATTACCATGACATACTCAGTATGTGTGTTCACTGCTGTAAAAAAATCATTACATTTCACTGATGAAATATTTGGTCTTCTAAATGCCAACATTCTAGGAGACATTACATTTTAATACGGCATACATGTACAAAGCGGTCGAGGAAGATTAATGATTTTCCAAAGCATGTAGCTAGTAGATTCATAAACATCGCGATATCAATAGCGCTTCCTATCAGATTTTCCCAGTACATGTCTGAGGACAACATGTCGGGAAATAATTCAGAAATGTCGAAAGTTTCGCACGCTTTCTCCAAAGCCATATCAAGTCTGTTTGTATCGTCCACCATTTGGCTTCACCTTCATGCAGGCTGCACTAGACATTCCATGCATACCTCAGTTCTCTAAAAATGAAACCTTTGCTCTGATTGGTCTAAATGAAACAATGACCAGAACACGGTTTCTGTCAAAGTCCATCAGACGGGGAGGTGGGAGGAAATGAGCGGACAACCTCGACCGTCTGAAAATCAGGCTACTCTAATGACAGTTATCATCGGCTTCCAGGTTTGACAAAGAGACAAATGTGGCTGAGAAGATTTCGACAGAAAATCCAAGGATTTCCAAGAATTTGTTCCTGTGCTCCAAGCCGATCTTGAACCATGTAATACAGTGTTCATATGGGAATCTGATGCCCACTAATTTTTGTAAAAAAAATTTTTTTAACTATTCACTGCTGGCAAGTGTAAATAATTAAAGCCTGGTTTTCACTAGTGATGGAAGCCGAAACAAAGGTGTAAGCATAAGAGATTTCACTGCATAAATAAAATATTCGGGATATTCGGGTTCCGAATATCTACTACGGACTTCACGTTTTCTTGAGTATGCAAGTCACACATTACACGCGAGATACTGCTGGTATATTCGTAGTGAATACGTAAGATTACGCCATGTAAGAAATCATTCGAGGATTTTCAAGTACGCCAACCTCATGTACTCTGTATGCTTGAGTATGAAGGACTGATGCGATATTAACCTGGCATATTCGTTACACAAAACTTAAATACGTTCAAAATAAAAAAGTGCTTCTCTGATTTATGAACCCGAAAACAGTGATCAATATCCGTGTGAATTTTCACGAGTTTTCAAGTATGCCAACCTCGCATATTCTGCGGTATGCTCGAGTATGACTAAGGACTGATGCGACATATATTAACCTGGCATATTCGTATCCAAACAGTAGTTTAAAATTGTTCATGTACCCCACATATTTTACCAAAGCACATTCGAACAAATACGAAATCTCGTAATTTTGAGATTTAAAGACCACACAGATTAAATGGTCAAAAATCATATCCCAAAACTGAGAAAAACAAAATGCCTACCCCATCCAGTAGCAAACACCTGCACAGTTGCTTAATATCCCGGCATGTTTTTCGAAACAATATGTAAGAAATTAAATGTATATATACACCAATATATCTGCTCTATAGGATCTTACAAGTAAGTGGTCACTTTACTGCAACAGTGTTGACTGTTAGACTGCTCAGCTCTAAGATCTCACAAGAAAGTAGTCACTTTACTGCAGCAGCTCAGCTCAAAGATCTTGCAACAGTCATAATAGCAACTACACACAATAGCCACATCCCTGCCAAAGACAATAACATTGCTGATACAATTAATATTGATTAGTTGAACTAGCCAAAATCTAGACCAAATACAATGTACTGAATTCATTTTTGAAGTCCACTAATGAATGGGTATGTTGCAATGAAGCAGTGTTATGACTGTTACTGCCACTCTGCTGGGACTGCTCAGCTCTAAGATCTCACAAGAAAGTGGTCACTTTACTGCAGCAGCTCAGCTCAAAGATCTTGCAACAGTCATAATAGCAACTACACACAATAGCCACATCCTTGCCAAAGACAATAACATTGCTGATGCAATTAATATTGATTAGTTGAACTAGCCAAAATCTAGACCAAATACAATGTACTGAATTCATTTTTGAAGTCCACTAATGAATGGGTATGTTGCAATGAAGCAGTGTTATGACTGTTACTGCCACTCTGCTGGGACTGCTCAGCTAAGATCTCACAAGAAAGTGGTCACTTTACTGCAGCAGCTCAGCTCAAAGATCTTGCAACAGTCATAATAGCAACTACACACAATAGCCACATCCTTGCCAAAGACAATATAACATTGCTGATACAATTAATATTGATTAGTTGAACTAGCCAAAATCTAGACCAAATACAATGTACTGAATTCATTTTTGAAGTCCACTAATGAATGGGTATGTTGCAATGAAGCAGTGTTATGACTGTTACTGCCACTCTGCTGGGACTGCTCAGCTCTAAGATCTCACAATAAAGTGGTCACTTTACTGCAGCAGCCCAGCTCAAAGATCTTGCAACAGTCATAATAGCAACTACACACAATAGCCACATCCTTGCCAAAGACAATAACATTGCTGATACAATTAATATTGATTAGTTGAACTAGCCAAAATCTAGACCAAATAAAATGTACTGAATTCATTTTTGAAGTCCACTAATGAATGGGTATGTTGCAATGAAGCAGTGTTATGACTGTTACTGCCACTCTGCTGGGACTGCTCAGCTCTAAGATCTCACAAGAAAGTGGTCACTTTACTGCAGCAGCTCAGCTCAAAGATCTTGCAACAGTCATAATAGCAACTACATGTACACACAATAGCCACATCCTTGCCAAAGACAATAACATTGCCGATACAATTAATATTGATTAGTTGAACTAGCCAAAATCTAGACCAAATACAATGTACTGAATTCATTTTTGAAGTCCACTAATGAATGGGTATGTTGCAATGAAGCAGTGTTATGACTGTTACTGCCACTCTGCTGGGACTGCTCAGCTCTAAGATCTCACAAGACTGACATAATATGTACATGTGCATTTCCCAGGCCCACCTCTGCCTGGAATATAGTGAGACCTCACTGCCAACAAATGACACATTTTATCATGATGAAAGACAAAAATAACTGCTCAGATTAGCAGAGTATGCTTTCCAGGTATACTGGAGAAAATGTGGGACAATTTTGATGAAGGATGGCAAAGATTCGAGTGGATGAAAATTATTGCTTTTGGGCTTGAAATCGGTTCACTGTAATCGAAATCAATTTTGTAATGCACTTTAATCATTGCCATCCTCTATCGAAAATGTTTAAAAAGCATACCAGGACATTCACATTGTATTTCTCTTCTATCTTACGGTGTTATTTATGTAGTTTTGTAAGAAGCTCTGCCGGCGTAAATGAAACGTGCACGTGCTTGTCGGTCTAAATTATTTTGGTCCGCTAGAAACTTCTTCTAAAAGAATCACTCTAAATAAACTCGGGGGAAAATCCACGAATGATTCATTGACAATAACAGATGAAGCATTAGTTTTCTATGAAAGATTCCGTATTGAAACTAAGTCTTCTTAGTGAACAACATGACCGTATGAGGATTGAGGCGTTATGGCCGTGGGTGCTAACTAGAGTAAAATTCATATTTTTCGGCTAAACCACACAAATTGGACCTTCAAATTCGTATATAATCTTACCTGGATATTCTTCTGATGTTCAGAGTTGTTTGGAGTCTGTTTTGCTTTGTCCTTGAAGTCATCTGCACAGATATTGTAAGTACTCCAAGATAACAGCAATTCTTCAAGATGACAAAATGGCGGACGCAAATGTTTCGTATTGCATTGTGGTCCATACAAGAACCACAGGCGGCCCAGACTCTGATTATTCCCCAACTCGTGAATAACTTATTGTAAAAACGGCTAGAATTCGTCCATATTTTCCGAACTCGGTTATTTCGAATCTCTCTCTATCTCGAACTGAAATAAACCCGTTGAATTGTTAAGCCGGAGCTTTAGTTTGGTGTTACTTTTGTATAGATATCCTTCACAAACAACAAGTTAATTGAAGGCACGCAGCTGGCGATTGAAGAAAAATCATAGTAATCAACATCAGCTCGTTTTCTACGGAGCTCGCACAGTGAAGTGAAAAATATACCTTGTTTAAAGTAGCTGGTGAATACTTTCGATGATATATGTTCGCGATGCGAAACAACTTTTTAAATAAACTGTGAGGTTTAAAATGGCGTGCTTGAGTTCTTTTACTAACCGGAGTTGAACTTATTTAAGTTTGATCGTGAATAGACCTTTCCCACGCGGCGGCCAAGATTGTTCATGAATATGGGGGAACTAGGCTACTGGTATTCTGAGGTTCAGTTCGAGGCACAAACGTTATTTATACAGGGAAATGAAGACCATACAGTCAAAGAATACTATCATAGCATGAAATGACAACTTTGCGCTTCTTTATTGAATACGTAAAGTTGCGTAAAGTTGGTTGCCATCTTTAATTAGATTTACGTAAGCGTAAAGATGCGTAAAGTAATTAAGTTGCTATCTTTATGCAGATTTACTTGGAAGCTAAAAGTAGAGTCATGTGCTATCTTTACATCAGGATTGACGGAAGCATAAAGATGCGTAAACACAGGGCCGGTATAAAGTTTCTCAGCCTGACTGTGTAAAATCCCAGAAAGGATCGTTAAGACCCATGGCCATGCATAATATTTGAAGACGGTTAGAGAAGTGTTTCATTAATAAAATAAACGGAAAACAACAATGTTGCGTGCATATTGATATATTTTAATGTTAACACATCACATTTCCCAATTTGAGCGTCAAGAAAATATTTGAAGGATAATAAAGACAATTAACGATATTGAATACGAGTGTAGTTTACTTGAGACGTATAAAACAAGTCTATCCGTGATTTATAGAAATAATTGAGCTATATATATTCTCTTGTACTTGTCAGTTTGTAAATTGTTGAAGACGTGAAGAATGACTCCTGTGAACAGCACACTTTGTGTACGGTAACTCGTATACAGCGTATTATGAATCAGATGTATACTGGTCATTATACAGTCCGTATACATCAAGATCAGTACACGTCAGTATACCGGTCCGTATACGGTAACTCGTACACAGCGTATAATGAATCAGATGTATACTGGTCATTATACAGTCCGTATACATCAATATCAGTATACGTCAGTATACCGGTCCGTACACAAGGTGTATACGGACTCAGGATACCTCATTATACATGCCATTTCATGCAGTGATACTATTACAGGTGCCAGAGCACTAAGATTGCGATATGGTTACTTAAATACACATGATAACACAAGACAAGTTCTTTAAAGTGAAATATTTTATTTATTTTTCATTTTCTTCTTCTATTATATGGGAAAACTGTCAAATACAGAGCTTGGCCTTCCTGTGGTCATTTCGACCAATTGCATCACTCATGGTGCCGTTCGTCGATGTTTCGTGTACTATCCGAAGTATTAACCCCGTAATTACGGCTTTATATAATATAGTATAAAAGAAAGAAGGAATCTGCTCAACTATTACAATACTATTCGTTTAATTATGACTACTTTACCTTGTTGAGCGGCCGCCATGTTTGGCAAATTAATGCCATGCAGAGTTCGTTCGTTTGAGCGTCTAAGCTCTATTTTCCTCAGCTTATTTGTCGACATACCGGATCAAAAGTAAAGAAAAACCTTTACTATTGTTCTGTATCAGGCTTATTTCGATAAGAATTTAGTAAGAAAGAAAGAAAAACGCTTCGAAGTCCAGCTACAAATAATTACCACGGCCACGGGTCAACCCCAGTATGGCGTTTAATAATTGCTATGGGCCAACAAGTCACGTGCCATCTGTTGTCAAAAAGCTTTGAAACCGGCGGCTAGAAAATGGTAGTTTGTTTGGGTCTTCGTTTTTGGGTCTTCGTTATCTAGGGTCTTCGTTTTTGGGTCTTCGTTATCTAGGGGGGTCTTCGTTTTCGGGTCTTCGTTATCTAGGGTCTTCGTTTTTAGATCTTCGTTATCTAGGGGGGTCTTCGTTTTCGGGTCTTCGTTATCTAGGGTCTTCGTTTTTAGATCTTCGTTATCTAGATCACACGCGGGTGATCTAGATAACGAAGACCTAGAAAACGAAGACCCTAGTTATCTAGGGGGGTCTTCGTTTTTAGATCTTCGTTATCTAGGGGGGTCTTCGTTTTCGGGTCTTCGTTATCTAGGGGGGTCTTCGTTTTCGGGTCTTCGTTATCTAGGGTCTTCGTTTTTAGATCTTCGTTATCTAGGGGGGTCTTCGTTTTCGGGTCTTCGTTATCTAGGGTCTTCGTTTTTAGATCTTCGTTATCTAGATCACACGCGGGTGATCTAGATAACGAAGACCTAGAAAACGAAGACCCTAGTTATCTAGGGGGGTCTTCGTTTTCGGGTCTTCGTTATCTAGGGGGGTCTTCGTTTTCGGGTCTTCGTTATCTAGGGTCTTCGTTTTTAGATCTTCGTTATCTAGGGGGGTCTTCGTTTTCGGGTCTTCGTTATCTAGGGTCTTCGTTTTTCGGGTCTTCGTTATCTAGGGTCTTCGTTTTTCGGGTCTTCGTTATCTAGGGTCTTCGTTTTTCGGGTCTTCGTTATCTAGGGGGGTCTTCGTTTTCTGGTCTTCGTTATCTAGGGTCTTCGTTTTTAGATCTTCGTTATCTAGGTGGGTCTTCGTTTTTAGATCTTCGTTAACTAGGGTCTTCGTTTTTGAGTCTTCGTTATCTAGGGTCTTCGATCTTCGGTCTTCGTTTTCTAGGTCTTCGTTATCTAGACACCCTTGATTGAATATCATCAACAGTATTTTCTTCATTCTGGTAGCTGTATAGCTATCATTGTTTCCAAGAGCCAGAATTATGCTTGAAGATTTCTCTTCTCTGGAGTACGTTGACACCAAGGGAACATATTTTTCCGGGAATGCCTGTACCTAATACGAAGCCTGATGCCCGCATACTTCAAATATCACTTTTCTGGGTGCTTCTTGGTGAAGCAGATTCATTGTTTGATTCATTGTTTCTGGGGATAGGGTTCTTTGTATTTCAGGGTGTTGTTTTGCTTTAGAAGACAGTAGTTTTCTTTGTGTTACATATGTGGTGATCTGTAACACCAAGAAACCCCCACTTCCCTCAAAGTTATACGTTAACTGAACACTGAACCACCATAAGTTAGTCATATTTCAAGCAACCGAATCAGCCATACTCTTTCTCAGTTTTGGGTCGGCTTACACTACAAATCACGTCTCAAGAGTTATTCCAGTACATAGTGTACACAGCAATGCAGTATTTCATACGGCGTGTGCTTTTTGTGGTACTGATCTATTGAGATTTTCAACAAAAGTTAATAGTTTAAAAGTTTCATCCGCGCTCTTTCGGTATTTTGCCCAAAACGTGGACGTTTTTCATGCAAATCATCAGTTAATATACGGTAGACTATACATGAACATAAATACAGTGATTCTGAAGCCAAATTCAGGTACGATCTACTAAATAACACACTTTTCGAGTCCTTTTCGGAGGTACTTTCTAGCTGAGACTGAGCAGTTGTCCGCCATCTTGGATTTCAAACCACCTGGAGCCTCGTCTTCGTGACCGGAAGTAAAACTTATGAAAGGCGTGTATTAACTAAACTTAAAGTGCCAATGAAATGAAAACATCTTTCCCATTTTTATTTAATTATTAAATTTAGGTTTCTCTTAGTCATTTTGTGCAATTAAAAATCAATATGGAGAGCGAGAACATATTTTTTTCGTATCGAAGTGAGGCAGAATTGCAAAAATCTGGCAATAATGTTAATCATGTGTGACATCACTAGGTATAACATTTATATTTGTCTCCATAAATACTACAAAATAAGTGCATTTTTGGCCAGTTTTCAATTTAACTAGTATGCAATACTTTGAGAAACCTTGAAGATGGCCATAATAGAAGCCTTGCAGTCACCTTAGTTTGTGAATATAAATGTGCAGACCCCATGACATCACACATGTGATTAGCATATCTTTAACAGCATAAAAATTGTCGCCTGATCTTGGTAATTATGCCCGACTTTGATACAAAATAAAATGTTTGTGCTCTCCAAATTGATTTTTAATTACACGGAAAGGCTAAGGGAAGCCTATAATAAAATAAACAAAAACGGGATCCATTATATCATTTCATTGGCACTTTAACGTAACATCGTTTTATAAAATCACACCTTACGGATGTTCTGATAGCCTCCAATGCGGAAGTTCTTTGTGTGGCACCCCCCTCTCCTTGTGGGGAGACAGATGCAACACAAAGAATGTCTGCATTGGAGGCAATGTTCTGACTGAGCAATGCCTATTTACCTAATATAATGCTCGACCATTGATTCTGCAACACCTACATGTACTGTCAGTGCATGCAGTGCTTTCTAGCTTGTTTGCCGGCTCTTGTACAGAAACCCCACAAACCATAATCAAAAATAAGACTTAAGGTGGTTCTAACATTTTGTTTTAATGATATTGAATCTACAGCAAGTGAATGATATTTGAGTGCAGGAAGACATCACAATAATTAGCATATTGGAGATATAAACCTCTGACTCGTATACACAACACTCAAATCACGAAATATGCAACTTTTCACTTGATGTACATATACATAAGATATACAAAATATGTTAAAGGCACTTTAAGAGCCTTCAAGCAGCCGGCTAAGTGCATTCAAATTGTTTGCTTCCATTCTGTTTTTGACCAATGTACAGAGCTCAAAACTAGGCTCACACACTTGCAAAATGATTTTTTAGAAATGGGAGTGAAATCTCATGACAACTCATAATTGTCACTAGTAGAATCTTGCTGAACTATTAGTGGATCAGACAATGCTGCTAGTATACAAATAATTTGTGACAACTAGCAACAGTTGCAACATAGTTAATAGAGTGGAATGGTTAGGAAACTCAGGGACCTTCTTTGTTATATGTCTTTGTTAGCTTTTTTCAACCACTACCGTGCACAAAACACAATAGAAATTTCAACATGTTAATCAATCAGCCAATAGAAACGTGTGAGTTCAGTCGTTCAGGGATGAATTATGATTGTGCACAATCTTTTGTCTTACCCCTTCCAACCTAAATCGCAGCGCCTTTGTTAGCCCTTTTGAAGTTTGCCAGGTTTCCTAACCATTCCACTCTATTAACTATGGTTGCAAGTAGAATCTTGCTGAACTATTTGTTGTTGCTAGTGGATCAGACCATGCTATTAGTAAAAATAAGTGACAATCAAGAACAGTTGTTAAGTGGTATTTTTCTTTAACTCCAGGCCCTGATGTACATGTTGACTTATTGTACAGCTGTGTGGTTTAAGTAATGGTCCAGATAAGGACTGAAGTAGAATCCATTGTTCTGTGGCAATGAGCTTCCCCCACATACGATTTTGCTTGAATATGCATTTATTTAGTGCTTTAGGAGGTGTCTACAGTCCAAACTACACCTCGAAAATAAAGTATTTTTTATGCTATTGGCTCTTTTTTCTGTGAAAACTCAGATAAGCCACCATCCAGCCAATCGGATATAGAGAAAACAAAAGATTTTTCAATCACAGATTTGAGAACTTAACCCACACACGATATTCTTCGAAATTAAACCATACTTAAAGTTTGATCAAAAATAAATTCAAACCACAAAAAAATATTGAATGAAAATGCATTATTTCGATGGGTTTCTATAGAATTTATAAGTATCAACCAATGAAATTACGAGAAAGAATAATAGAAAATTAACACCTTTTAACATTCCTTGCTGTGGAGCACTACAGTTCTTATCTGGACCATTACTTAACATTCTGTCATTCCAGTAGACTTTTTATGTGTGAGTTATTGCACTTAATCTGTGAAACAAAATTTAAATGTCTATTAAGTACAAAGGAACAAAACAATGTGACTACATGTTACAGTCTACAGTTTATCATAATTGTAAACTTGAAGAGCATCCCAAGAATGTGCATTTTAATTGGCTGAAAATATTGAGGATATCATCAAGCAGGAGAAATATACTTCAGCAAGGTGTCTCTTTTGCTCTTTATATCTGCATTATTTTGTTTTTTGATTTTACCTGTACAAACTTAACTGCAACTGGGCCCACAATGAGAACAAAGGAGCTGTGTCATGGTGAGGGGACATGCCTTTATGTTCCGGGCAGGAACAACATTATTTTCAGTGATTTTCATATAAACTGACAACCCAGATGTGGATGGATGAAAGTAAATGTGCAGAAACGATTAAGAGACTGTGTTGATCTAGCCTGAGGAAAATATTGCCTATCCTTTCAATCAAGCATTAAGGGAGGGCACTTTCAATGTTTGAAGCTAATTAACAGCCACTAATCGAACATTGATTCTAGACATGCACAAAACCATAACACAGCACCTTGAAAAACGACAATACAGCATTCCAACTGACACATCCTTGTATATACATGCTATTTTCGTCAGTTTATTTTATGTTGAAGAACTAGTCCACCAGGGCCGGGTTGTTCAAAGCCCGATTAGTGCTTAAATCCAGGGTTAATTTCCATGACAACCAATAGGTTTTGTGCAGAGTTAATCCAGAATTAACACTAATCGGGCTTTGAACAACCCGGCCCAGTCCTTCAAAACTAGTCCACCAAATGTTCCTTTTACCAGATCAAAGCGATATTGTCTGGTTACAGTGATTGCTCAAGTAACCTTTAATTGGAATGCTTTGTTTTTATTCTGCAATGTGATTGGTTGTTGTTGTCTAAGTGGCCCTATTAACAGTAGTCACAGTAATAGACAGTGCAAAACCATATTGTTTGTTAACTAGAAACCATTAATTCACAGGTCATTTAACTGCAATCACTCCATGAACCAGAAAACAACACTATATTATTATAAGTATGTTTTACATCATATTTACTTGTAACACTAGTAAGAGCCAACCACTTAACTTCTTTGAGAGGGGTGGCTGACCTAGTGTGCATGTAATTTATTTCTTCACCCCTTGAATGGTACATATTTATATAAAACAAATTCCCAGGTAATACATGTGCATGATTTTCCCCCTCATTCTGCCCTTTTTTCTTGGCCAATGCTGTGCGAGTGATATTTATTTTTGCTTGTGTTCCTTTGTAAGATATTTTGTTTGCAAAAAGGCAGCATGCAGGTTTTTTTTCTGAATACCCACCCCTCCCCCTAAGAAGTTAAATGGTTGGTCCATAAGTTAATGGATCAATCACGGTTTCTGGAAACCCTCACCCCTCCCCCTAACCTTTAATGGTTGATCATTAATAGAACTATGCACATCCAAGGGAGGGGTGAGTGGGTAGCTTCCCAGAAACCGGGATTGACCTAAGTTAACCATGTGAAAGTTTATAATAATATGTTTCTAACAGACCCATTTCAAAAAATTGCTACACCAACTTGAGCAATGTTTTGTAACACCCAGTGTGAGTCTTGTGGGAGAATGGGTAAGTGATATGTTAGCATTCCTAGGTTAATTTGTAACATTCTAAAAAATTAATACTTCTTATTAAAAAATATCCAATGAATTATGATGACCTAATCCAGACATACTTGAAATGTGTGGAATACTGGGCTATGCTGGCTCACAGCATCAATGGCAGTGGTATATAGTTCCAATAATAACACATTTCAGTCTATTTTTTTCTTAACATGAAATCCTCAATTCTATATCCATTTATTTATTTTGTGTTTTCCTAAATGGCAATCCAATCCAGGTATTGCAATGTCCTGTTATTGATGTTTTCTATGGATACTGTATTACTGTGTTTTCAGGCATGACTTGTTTACTGTTCGAGTTGATTACTACCAGTTTCAGTGTTATGTGCATAGGGCAATCATTCAACATATTCATTGTACAATCGTTCAACAGGCAGTGGAGCAAATACTGTAGCCCCAGTACTCCAGACTACAACTTCACGAACATGCACCAATCAGAAGTGGTACTAAAATGACTAATAGTCACGTTAGTATAAGTTTGTGGTGTTAGTAATATAAACAGCAACTACTTAGAATGACTATGATACAACATTTACATGTACAACTAAAAACAGATTTATACAAAATAAAAACATGAAAACTATGTAGATGCTACACTATAACATGTTGCACTAAAACCTTTCAACATTTAGTCAGCAAGTCACTTGACAGAAAACATCAGTAACAAGAAAACATCAGTAACAAGAAAACGTCAGTAACAGCAGCCTGAGCTTTAACATTTGGGATTATTGCTTTTTGGTCAGCTGCAATTTACTACTGGGATGGGTGGCATGTCCAGTTCTAGCAGTCCACCCTCATCAGCTGTATTATAAAGAAGCTGGTGAATGTACTTCAACATGTCTGCTGGAAATGATGGAGCTCCTTCATAACCTGAAAAGTTATTCGAAATGTCACAATACTGATAGATAATTATTGTGAAGTCAAACCGCCTCCCAGTTAGCTCAGTGGTTAATTAAGCGCTGGTCTGTCATGCTGGAGGTCGCAGGTTCAAACCCTGGCCGGACCAACACTCGGGGTCTTAAAATAACTGAATGCAGTAAAGTTCCCCCAGCAAAATACGGCCGCCATAATATTGTCCTCAAGCTCTTGGCCAAAGGAGACGAAAACACAAACTTGATTTCTTTGCAAAGATTTACAGTGCGACGTGTGACTACTGAAACCGGGGCCACTTAGATAACGAGAACCAACATTGCAGAATGAAATCAAAGCATTCCAACTTTCGGTTACTTGAGCCAATCAGTGTCGATTACAAGACAATAGCATTTCAACTTGCTCGAGCTGTGATCCGGTAAAAGACGAATTTGGTGAAGTAGTTCTGAAGTCCAAGTCTTTCGAATGAAGAAAATTGCATAGATGTGATAGGATTTATACTTTGGAATGTTTTATTTTCGTTTTGCAATGTGTTTAGTTCTCTTTCTCTATGTGGCCCCGGTTACTGTAGTCGCACTGTAAGAAATTCAGCAAAAGATAGGAAATCAATAAAATAATCATTTGGGCTGTAACTTAAGCTATCGCCGAACTCAGCCTTTTTTGCCTGTTTGTTTTGAATTTTTGTTGGTTAAAGTTTATGGTTGTGGGACATACCCTTTACCAACAGTAACTAAGGAGGGTGGGGCTCACTGCATACATGTATTAGTGGAACTCTGAATTGCTTCGGATACAAATGTACGCTTTTCTACGTTTTTCTGATCATGCATGAAATGGTAAAACTTGCACCCACTCAATATAGTTGTTGTGCAAAAGCATACCTAATTTAATGCCAGTTATACCCCTTTATCAATTACCATGTATAGATAGATACTTAGTGTGATAGATAGATACATGTAGATGGCTTCTTAGTGATATATTTTCAAATAAAAATCAGGTTTGGTTCATGGGGTGATGTCTCAATTGAATAGGACAATTTACATCCTTTGATAAGGTAAGCTGTTTTATTTTGTATGAGTGGGACAAAAACATAGCATGTCCGTAGCCTTACCATAACCGTACTGTAACTTACTGTACCATAACTTCATGTAATTTGATTGGATCAGAAAGGCAAAAACAATGGGAAACCAATAAAACATCACAGCATGTTGTAAAGTGGCCGTGCCTAAGTCATTGCCATAACGTGCCCACTCAGCACCATACATATAGCATGAGTGAAATTTTAGTGACATGTTTTTGCCCGACCGACCGACCGCCTAACCAACTGTGCACCAGTGCACGGAACATGTGAGGTTTTGTGTGGCTTTTTAACACCATCCTGTCATTTACATTTATTTCTCCTGTTTATGAAAACTTGTAATTTTCCAAATTATCTCAATGATCAGTGTATTTTTTTGCCTAATGCGTACAATCTCGGCATATACACATATGCGTCATGTTCTTTCTGTTGTATGCTGTTACCTTTTCTGTTACATATGCGTGTGCAACTCATCTGCATACATGTGCAGTATTTATTTTTGTAAATTAATTGCCATTACATTATTAGATGCATGTACATCTCTTTCTATTTGATTATTGGGAGCTCCACTCATAGGCTTGCCTATCATAGGCTTGCCTATATATATATATATTATACCACAAGTTAAAAGGATACCAGTCTTATCAATATTGCTATTGAGCTTCTTTAAAGGAGAACTAAACCCTAAAATCAACCCAACGTCTTTACAAAGATGTATTCTAAAGAAATAAGTTCTGATATTTTATTTTTCTGTGTTGTGCGTCTATGAGGAGAAAATTAGTCTCCAAGTTCGATTTTCCGCTGAAAAATCTATATTGTGTGGCGGCTCAATTCAGTGCAAATTTCCCCATAACGTACGTCACACATACCAAGGAAGAACGATCACACCTCTAGCACAAAGAAAGCACAATGGTCCGCAATTAGAAGCCATTAGGCCTGCTATTCAATGTAGGGGACGGCATGGCAAAACTAATTTATTCCCCGTATACTACGTCACAAATTACAAGACTTGAGCCGTCTGTACATACCGGAGGCTGTGAAGAAGGTTTTCGGATTTTCTCTTGTTAGATGCGCAACACAGAAAAATTAAATAGCAGAACCTATTTATTTCGAATACATGTTTGTATAGACATTGGGTTGATTTTAGGGTTGAGTTCCCCTTTAAAGGAATCCATCAAACATTGAAATTTACATGTATATGTAACACATGTATACTACTACCTGGAAAGTAGTTGATATCAATGACCACATGGTTCCTGGTTCCTTTTTCTACCACAATATCAATTCCAAACATGGACAGGTTCTGAAAAAGAACATTGAAAAACTCAGTTGATCCAGCCACAAGTTTCAACTGCAAATCACTTTTGCTTTGATTTTAACCATCTTACATGTGTTAGAAGTTCATCAGGTCATATGAAAATTGCTGAAAATATGAATAAAACCAGACTCATTTACTCTGCATTCCTGCTTGGGGGTGGCGCAGTAGTTAAGCACTTTGCCTCTCACCTCTGTGACCTGGTTATGATTCCTGTTCGCAGCGACATATGAGTTGAGTTTGTTGGTATCTCGCCCTTGCTCAACGGGTTTTCTCTGGGTTCTCCGGTTTTTCTCCCTCCACAAAAGCCAACATGCTAAATTCCAATTCTATCTGCTGGGTCCTGGCTTTGATCAGCCCCTATGGTTGTCTCAGGTCCCATTAAAATTCAGAGGCTTTTCTTTAGCCCCTTTATTTAATTAGATCTATATTTCACAGTGCAGACACCAAGGCTTCATGGTGGAAAATGCTTTGTTTGAAAGCGTAACGCTAGAGTTACAAATGTAAACTTTATAGAAAAAAGTAAGCAGTTCCAACTAAAAAATATCTTACCAACTTGTCCTGTAGCTTTTTCACAAGCTTAGCAACAAGTACATTATCAGGTGGAGTTGCTGTCTCTTCCTTGTCAATATCATCTAACTGTAAATCAATTTCAAACCTTTCATTATTATTAATTCAAAAACTCATGAATAGTTAATGAGCATTTTGTCCAATCAGATGAAGCAAATCAGTCACGTGCATGCTCCTTTATACCTGATAAAATCTAATCATTATAAAAAGCCCGCAGAGGGATTTGAATTCTGTCCCAGGGGGGAAATGGATAAGCACCTTGCAACTCAAAGCCGTAAAATAATAAAAATATGCATTAAACTTATTAACATCCTCTTCATATTTTGTGCCGGAGTCAAAAATTTAGAGTCTGCCGTCATGTCAGTCACATCGCTTTCCAAGTCTTGAACTTTATCGATTTCAACCACGACACCAAATCCTTCAAGTGCAGGTTCTTCTTGCCTAGCTTGTTCTTTGCCACACAATGCTTTCAGCATCGAGAAACGCTGCTTCAAACAACATAGTATGGTAATTTCTTCTTGTCATTCCCTTGAGATTTTCGTAATCGCAGGTGTTGATTACTCAAATATTTTGCATGGCATTGTGAATAAGTACCATGCAAACAATACTTTCTAATGATTTATGAATGCAGGTATGAAGTAATATCAAAAACTCTAGCTTCGTGTTTTCACCAGGGGATCCAAACACCTTGAAACAATAAAAGCACTCTGCCGAAGTGGCCTGGTGCTTTCTGTTCTCAGTGTTTGGATCCCCTGGTGAAACACTAGCTCTAGTTTTTGATCTATTACATCAAGAGAGTTATGTTTTCAGTTATTTTGGCGATACAACTTATTTTGGCTGAGAAAATCAAACTTAAAGTTTATGTAAATGAGACTGTATCTATGTCACATTTATAAACACTGAATCAAACAATGATTTCCTTTGTTATGAATTATTAATGAGTTTGATAAGAAATTATAAAAAAGTATTACCGGTAGCCTGTTTGCAAGGTGGTGGATAGTTTTTTTTTACGGAGAAAACCAAAGTATAGCGAAACCGGCTGCCATGTTGGACGTGCTGTAGGATTGAGGCTTGGTAATGAGTGACAAAGCAACAAAAAGAGGGGAAGGGGGCAAAAGGAAATTCCCAAGCCTCAATCCTACAGCACGTCCAACATGGCGGCCGGTTTTGCGATACTCTGGTTTTCTCCATAAAAAAAAATCCACCGCCTTGCAAGCATGCTATATTACAGGTATCAAAGTTGTTCAAAGTAATGATCTGTGTAAGAAAAATGGCACTAAATGCTATTGAGATGGAACGAGGTGTTAATTTTGTATTGCTAAAATTCTTGATATCATTGGTTGAAACATGAATATTGCCCTAAAGGAAGATGTCTAATTAATTTCCTCCAATTTTTCAAAATATTATAACTTCAATTGCCGTTTCAATTCCATATATCGATTATAAAGCAAATTGTATGTTCACAACCTTATCAATCATGCCTGTTTTGTAGCTATTGTTTTTAACTGTTCCTATTGGTTGCAAGAGAATTTGCTCATAAAAATGGAATGAAACTTAGACTTTCTACTACTTATTTTTCAGAATATTTATACCTATCACCCAGTATTTCCATATTCTAAAACAGAAAAAATCCTATGTTAGGGAGGCTCACTGCAACAGAACAAAGGACTTCATGGTACTTATTCTGCAGAACATTAATTAATTATTACTTCAGAAAACTTTTACATTTATTTATTATAATTATTAACCAGGGCTTTCAATAAAATAATGTTTGAGTATAAAGCGGCAGTGATTGAAAAGTAGATGTCTGTATTTGTTTTATTTTAATAGCCTAATCAGCAGTGACCGACAGAGTAGGCAGCAGTAAGAGGCCAAGTAGCCACCGGAATTCCGACAGTAGCTGGATTCTAATGAAACACCAGCTTAACCTGTACTCACCTCACTTAAATGTGACGAGGAGTCTGCTTTAGAAACATCATGGCTATTAAAAAATATTGTCCTCAAGTGTTCCTCTAAAAGGAAAAGAAAAAAAATCCAATGAAGCAACTTTTATGTGAAGTTCTTAAACTGCATGCGCACACATGTACAACTAATGCACTGCACAGACTTTAGGGAAGCAAGGAAGGCCAGGTGGTTAAAGTGCCTATAATGAACCTAAAGTTTTGAGTACTTCTGTGAAGAAAGTTTTGGCTTACAGTGAATACTTTATGTTCTACGCTTGTTTGAAATCATGTAAATGTGACCTTTTGTGACCTTTCCTGACCCATGACCACATAAGTAAAACCCTGATGTCTATACAGGAATCGACCCAGGCTTTTAATTACGCGGTCATGGGTCAGGAAAGGTCACATTTACATGATTTCAAACAAGCGTAGAACATAAAGTATTCACTGTAAACCAAAACTTTCTTCACAGAAGTATACTCAAAACTTAGCTATAAAAATTGCAAAAAAGGTTATGGGCACTTTAAAACACTCACCTCAGACTGTGACCTGGGTTCGATTCCCAAACTCACTGTTACAGTTGAGTTGAGTTTATTGATATCACGCCCTTGCTTAGAGCGTTTTTCTCCAAGTTATCTGGCTTTCCTCCAAGTTATCTGGCTTTCCTCCATCCACAAGAACCAACCTAACTTCCAAGGTGATAGTAATTAATGAATTACCTTCATTTGTGTAGAAATTCTTAAGTGAAGGCCTTAGAATGATGTGATGTCTATTAGCTGCCACGTAAATCTAAAACACAAATTTTCATTTTAAAAATCAGCACTACATATAGTGCACTGTGTATAGTGCTTCTAAAATAATATATATATAGCTAAAACCAGACATTGGTGACTCATGGAAATCTCACAAGTCTGATAAATGAGAATAACGAGGGCCAACAATAATGTCCTTATTTGAGAAGTTAATTTTATTTTATTTAAACAATATTTGAAGCAATTCTAGGGAGCTTTTGCATGCTTATCTGTTACATGGTAATCAGACTGAAGATACGAACACACAATATACTGCACAAATAAAAGAAAATGAAAGGAATGAAATACGAAAGGTGGGCAAACACTATTGAAACTTTGAAAAACATTTACAATCGGCTATTTGAGAAGTTCAGATATATTTCTCAGCTGTGGAAATCCTTGTGAAACACAGTAGTAAAATATATAACAAAGGGTATTTCTTACCTTATACAAAATTGCATTATGATTGATGAATTGTTGAACTACGCATGGGGGTTTAAGGTCTTTCAGGCCATCTTCGTTAAAGATTAATGACATCTTGAAATAAAAATAACGACAAGGTATTAGTAGACAAACTAGTCTTATACCATAGTACATGTATGTCCTCTTATTTACCACGTTTTGTATTATAATCATATGGCCCAAAATACTGACTGAGATAATGCAAAATGTGGTGAAAGAGGAAAAAACTGTTGTAACTGTTTTTATGACAACATTTGAACTAAAAATACCATAAAAGCTCTATTAAGTCCCCCATCTCAATATAAACCCCCCATTCTAATAAGCCCTGTGTTAACACTCTGATTTTAAAATCAGCCCCCCCCCCCCCCTCCCTTCTCCTAACCAATCTTAAAAAAGCTTTTCAAGAAAATGATGCATCATGGGTAATCTGGACCAACATGATGGAAACTACAGCGTCTGTAGTCAAATAATTTCCATAAAATTTCAGTTCTGTGAAATTCATCAATAGGCCTTTTGCAGCTAACACTAAGTCGTCACGTGCTGATATAATACTTTGTTAATGAATGAATGAGCTTGTAATCCCCATGGGAAAGGCATTGCCATGGATGCTGGATGGCAAGCCATTTAAAAAAACGCTGTTTTAGAAAGATCGACAATCGATTGGAGGTGAAAAATAGCATTTACAAAGAGGTTTTGCTAATAACAATACCGATCTCATACAAGGCCTCTAAATAAATGAAGTTAGATCTTTTTTGTCATCCAGTACAATCCTGTACAATCAAGTGAATGCCTAGCTGCAAAAGACCCATTGTAAACTTAAGATACTAGGCAAAATATTTTACTGATCAAATTTCAGTGGTTTATAATTACTAGAAAGCAAGCAGTTACACTTTTTAGTTTCTATACATTTGTGTAAAAAATTCCCAAAATTAATGTAATGGAAACGGGAAATTATGGTTGCTCTCTTTCTCAAATTTTATCAGTAAAATATTTTGCCTAGTATCTTAAAGTTTACAATTGATGAATTTCACAGTATTGACATTTTAAGGAAATTATTTGACATCAGATTCCCATCATCTTAGTCCCGATTACCCATGATGCATCATTTTATTGAAAAGGCTTATTGAAGCAGCCTTAGTTGTCTAAACACAAGATGTTCAATGGAACAGTACTGACTGTGATTTTACTGTTATGGTATCACTTGAACTCGAACATTTACAGGTACAGAAAAATAGAATTTAAAAGAGTTTGATTCAATTTTGCTTTCTTTAAATAACCCCCCCAATTACCGGTAAGCCACCTCTCTAATAACCCCCTTTTTTTAAGGCCTAAAATTAAATAAGCCCCCCAGGGGGACAGCGCTGAATAGCAATCTCGTACCCATACCCCATTTACTGAATAATGTGATGCGCGTAGACTATGGACGACTGAAGTGTATACAAAAATGGTGGAAATTTCAAAATTTTGCAAGTACCTTCATGTTTTCTGTGAATAATAATATTTTTGCTGGAAGGATAAGATTCAAATACTTAGAGGACAATCGAGTTTAACTTTTGGCCACTGGGATAAAATTGCCTTCAAACACGAAAGATTTACAGCCAACAGTGTTTTTGGTAAAATTCCCACCGATTTACGCATCAGCTCGCACGATACGCCTTAGTTACTCAGCCCTGTCCCCCGAGGGCTTAACAGAGCTTTTACCATCAGTGATGGTATGTCCTCTTATTTCTAATGGTAATCAGCTAATCAGAAAATGAGAATCTGTCCAGTTGTTGTAAACGGCATGTTAAAGGGGCTGGTTCGTGGTGAGAGGTCTCTATATTTGCTGTCTGAGCCGGTCAGTTATTTTCAGCAATTTTCATATGAACTGATGAAACTCACACACGTGTGGGATGGTCAAAATCAAAGCAAATAAATTATGCAAAAATGAGAAACAAACTGTGTGTAGACATACATGTAGCCTTCAAGGAAAATATTTAAATCACACATTTAGGGAGGGGACTTAATTGTTTGTAAGCCACCAATCAAATGTCAACTCAATGATCCAGACATTTTCTGCAAATCATCCTCACATGTTTCACATATGAAATGGGTTTATGTTCGTCAATTGCATACCTGATGAGACAAATCAGATCCATGACCAATTACAGACTTGCATACTGAAAAGAAGTTATCAGATTACACACTTAGTCCCAAAGAACTACAGTTTACTATCCTTTATAACCCATCTAATATTTCTCTCTCGCATGATTGGTAGAATGCCTAATTGACCCAATATTTTCTCTCAGCCAGACAACAAACATCAGTGAATGCACCTGTGGGGTCGTAGCATGCGCAAGGGCTCCCATAAAAGAAAATATTAATTTTGAAGGATTATAAATACAATAACCTATTTGTGGCATCGAAATATGCTGATATTTCTTCCAAAGACATTATCTGATACGAGAAGATAACAGTTCCCCTGTTCCCGAGAACATAGCTCTTGGGTAACTGTGAGCTTTGAGGATCAGATAATGTCCAAGGCCAAATATCAGGGCATATCACAAGGCCACAATGTACCGTAGGTTGTTGTTTGTTATCATCCTTCAAATATTTTCTTTGACATGCTCACAGGGGGTGCATTCGCTGATATTTCCTGCTTGCAGAGAGAAATATTGGGTCACAAGTGTGATGCATTCAACCAATCACACGCGAGAAAAATATTTGATGGGTTATTAGAAGACACAATACCAGTAACCTACTTTGTGGCATTGACATAAGAACTGAAGAGGTGAGCACTAGAAAGAGTTAAGTGACGACAGATCAGATTCCTAATTCTCCTTTATCTTCTTTGTTTTGTAAGGGAGAATTGAGAACCTGATCTGTCATCACTTAAGTCTTTCTTGCGCTCACCCCTTCATTACTGATATTTGCCCTTGGACAATATCTCTTCCACGAAAATCAGTTTTCCTCGAGCTTTGCTCTTGGGAACAGCGTTTGCTTCTCGAAACAGATAATGATCCTCAGACAAATATCAGTGCATATTTCAATTCCACAAAGTAGGTTATTGTTGATATAAATACTATATCTCAGCCAATCAGAGCTCAGCATTTCTATGAAACAGAGGGCAGTATTTCATGGCTAGATATAAAACCTATCCAATCAAAATGCAGGATTTTTTTCGTTACTTCTTTTTTGGCCAATCAGATTCAGATGTGGCTGCCACTCACAGCCATTGGCTTCAAAGAATATTAAAAAAAAATATTGATGGCTTCAAATCTGCCCTCTTGCTGAAGACAAACTAGGTTCACCCATTTCTTATTTATAAATACAATGTAGGATAATATGGTTATAATTTTCATGGCTTTCTATGGAATATGGACTAAAATTATTCTTGAAATTTATGTAATATTCATCCATATTCAATAGAAAACCATGAAATAACCAGTAATTATTGCAATGCAATATTCCATGCCCATGGGTTGTCACTGAACATGCAGTCAAATAATGTCACTTGCATGCTAGTGCTGATATTTTATTGTCAAACTCATTAATAATTTGTGAAGCAAAAACAAAGGAAATCTCTGAGCGATAAGTGATCTGTAAATCTGATACAGATTTCGTCCTGATTTACATAACATTTTGCTTAGATTTTCTTGGCCAAAATAAGTTGTGCCACTCATTCTGTATCTATTACTTAATCAGTTTTGTGTTCAGGGCTCAAAATTAATGCTAGCAGAATGCTAGCACATTTTAAAGTTGATCTTCCTTTAAAGTGCTTCTAACCCTTCTGGCACTTAATTTTATACCTACATGTATATGAACCTTTGAAAGGTTTTGAGTACTTCTGCGAAGAAAATTTTGGTTTACAGGGAATACCCTATGTTCTATGCTTGTTTGAATGATAAGAAATTGACCTTTCCTGACCCTACAATATTAACATATGAAGCATCTAGTGTAATAAATGACTGCTGTGTGCATTAAATAAAGAGTCCCATGTGTAGTATGTATGCTGAAACATATTTTGTTATCACCAGTAAATAAAAAAATATAATTACACATTTGGGCTTGATATCCGTGTGATAAAGCCGTGAATAAAAACCATATCAGTGAAGTGATACAATATCACTTCACTGTACTATTGCTTTTAGAAATTAATTTTGTCATGCTTAATTTTGTGTTATTGTATTCACTTTAAATGTATAATAAACAAGTATGGTATGGCGTATAACATGACATGTTAAATAAAAATGACAATTATACAGTCATCTACAAAGTCAATATGTTGAACATATATAATACAAGAAACCGGAATGGTATGGCGTATAACGTGACATGTATCGTGACATGTAACGTGACTAAGTCGGACTCGCTCGTTCGGGATATGATACGAAAACCTCGTGAATAAAACGATATCAAGCTCTTAACATGTAATAATCTCTATTTATTAGTCAGGCCAGAACTTTGCCCACCAGAGTAAATTTTTGCAAGTGTTTTTTTTTATTTTCTTGTTTAGAGTTGGCTCAACACAATAGGGTCAACCAATCAGATTCAACACCGCCCAGGACATGCAAGGGTCATTCTACTGTACAGTCAATCTAGAAGGAAGAGTAGAAGTTGCTTTAAAGTGCTTCTAACCCTTCTTGAAATTTTTCTACCTATGAACCTTTGAAAGGTTTTGAGTATTTCTGTGAAGAAATGTTTGGTTTACAAAGAATACTCTATGTGCTACGCTTGTTTGAAATGGTGAAAAATTGACCTTTCCTGACCCATGACCGCGTTAGAAAAAGCCTGGGTTAATTCCCGGGTCGACGTCATCTCATTAATGCATTATCCTCCATGGCGCCTTTCTATCACAACAACATCGATTTATAGAAAATATACACAGTTTGTGAGTTGTTAGTAAAGAAAAAAGTAATTTTAGACAAAATGCTAAGTATTTATACAAATTATTGCAAAGTCGAATTAATGAGATGACGTCTACCCGGTAATCGACCCAGGCTTTTTCTAACGTGGTCATAGGTCAGGAAAAGTCAATTTTTCACCATTTCAAACAAGCGTAGAACATAGAGTATTCTTTGTAAACCAAATTTTTTTTCGCAAAAGTACTCAAAATCTTTCAAAGGTTCATAGGTAGAAAAATGTCAAGAAGGGTTAGAAGCACTTTAAAGCACCACTAGAGAACAAGAAGAATATATCAACTACTTTTCAAAGCAGCTTTTTATAGAAATTCCTTTTGTCTTCCCTGAAATGCCTACATCATATGGCTTGGGAAAGGCAATGATCGAATGATTAACAAAGCCAAAAGCAGCTTATTTACACTGATGTAAGATATAAGAACTTTTACTCAGCACCTGTCAGCAGGTGCATCTGATGACAATTTATGTATGTAGAAAATGTTTGCTGTTTTATTATTTTCTCCAACATTTCAGCAAAGCTGCCTTCTATTGATATCTATTGGCCCGAGTTCAGTTGGCAGTGCCACCTCTTGTTTATTATCGTTAGCAAAAAATAACTTATTACACTTACCCATAGGAAATTGAACCTTTGCCTCTTTTATTCTTCTTATATTCTTTTCTTGATCCAGAGAATCAATTTCTACAAAATTAGGAATATATGCTATCCCTCCTGACAAAACAAGAAAATAGGAAAAGTATTAAAATTCACTGGCTAATGAGACTGCACCATAAGCCATCCTAGGGGTGGTAAATAGCTTGAGTTTGGAAGTTCAGTGCTGGGCTGAACCTTGAGGCAGTGCTTGATTTGCCAAGCAAATTTGACAACCAATCAATCCAGAGTACTGGGTCAGACACAAGTGTGGACAAAAAGAGGGAGGGGAAAGAAACAGACCAATCACAGCAAATGACAACTGATGAGCACTAACAAGCAAAACAACCAACAAGGGCATCCAAATACTGTGGAAAAACCACCAAAGGGTAACAACCGAATGTTGGATTAATTATTTAACCTTGCCTACAATGATGTAAATATTACATTTAGTCTTGATTAAACCACTAATTATGTATCAGCACATGCATATGCATATGCATAGACATACATCTACATGTGATTAGATAGGTTGCCCAGGCAATGACTGATCAGGAACTAGAAAATATAGAATGCTAAACATATTACATGCCTTTCCATACTTTTGGCATCACTAAGATCTTCTTTCAATTTATGGTTTCTTCTAGTTTTACACATACAAATGTATATGTACATAGTTTAGCTCTAGGATTGACAGTTGAGAAGTAATTTTGCAAGAATTGCACTTGGCTATTTTGAGGACATTTTGGATATTTTGAGAAGCAATTTAATGATGACTTACAATGTCAGGTCATAAGCTGATAAAGGGTTAGCAATATTCCAAAAGAGACTTATAATAGATGAATACTTTTAATACCCACGTATAAATTTAGGCCACACGCGCCCCAAATTTGGAAAAAAGTTCACAACACGCTGGGACCAGATGGGGGCGAAAACGCTTGTTTAAACATCGTTTCACTCTCTTTTCATCATTCTTCTTGAAACTTCATACGAAATCTCCGATAATTGGGAAAATGATTTTTGTGTCAATTCAGAGGTAAAATTTAATCTGATGATGTCATAATCTAGATTTTTCAAAAATGTTGAATTGGCTTTCTTCACATAGGGGATTTGGTAGAGATATTTCAATGAGAAGTCGTCAAGCTGAAAACCGTTTGTTGCTACTTTTTTTTAAAGGTGATATTGACCTGCTGACAAAGGAGAAGTTCCCCTGGATTTCAGAAATTAAATGTAATTAAATATTTTAATATATGCTTACTGCAAAAACATCCATTACGCTCAATCCTCAACAATGCTGGCAGCAAAGCCTGTTTCAATGACATCATCCTGCAGCACGACATCGTATTTTAAACAATAGGCTCTTTGCAGCTAACAGTCACGTGCTGATATAATACTTAATATTATTAACGAATGAATCAAGCTTGTGATTCCCATGGGAAAGGCGTTGCCATGAATACTGGAGAGCAAGCTATCTTCAAAAATGCAGTTTTAGAAAGATCGACAATTGACTGTTTATAGCTGTAAATGGGTCTATTGCCAATGTTTTCATCATAAGATTTAAATTAAAAATTAGAAAACTATATTATTTACAACCAACCCCCCCCCCCCCCCAAAAAAAAAATCTAGCATAGTATTTCATAAGAATTTGACTTAAATCGAAATACCAAACATTTCAACCAACAGGTAATTCCATATATGTTTAAACTGTAAGTCAGGTTCAGGGAGGACAACATTCTTGTCGTATTGAGAAACGGTTTGCACCATTCATCTCCTCTTGATGACCTCTTTGAAAGCTATTATACAAATTATGACCATGTTAATCCTTTCACTCCCGGACCTGTTTTGGCTCAATTGGTAAAATGCAGAGTGTTAACTCAACCCTCCCCCCTCAGTTCCAGTTTGGCTAGCCCGGGCTAGTTAAATACTCCTGACTTTTTAAACCAAGGGCTCAAACTTTCCCCATGATGCCATTCGGCAGAATTCTATGGACTCGGCGGCGGTGAGTATGGTTTCTTCTGTAGATTTTCCAATGAAATGTGCTCTAATTTTGGACAAATAAGCCACTGCAAGAGAGCTAGAGGACATCATTAAGTCTGAGGATGGCTGAAAAGTACTTGGCTTGGTTTTAGTAGGCTTTGTGAGGGGTTTCACAGGGTTTTTCCGTTGTGTTTCTGCTTTGACACACATGAAATAATTCTTGTATTTGCTCTTGATTTCAAGTGCGAATGGGAAGTTTTTTTTGAGCCGATTTTCAGCTCCTCAAAATTTGTGAAAATGGAAGAAACGAACAACGATCTCCAAAACAAATGCGTTTTTCTCCAAAGTGGGACAGTCAAGCGATCCCTGTTGTAGCTCTCGCTTGGAAGTTATTCATCCCTTGAAATAATATTGCAACATCGTATTTCCAGCATGTCTAGGTTTGACGCAATAATTTTCTCCAGGTACATGCTTCATATTGGCCGGTTACGGCTGGTTCAGGAGCGAAAGGGTTAACTAAACTTTTTGAAATGGTTATGTGGTGGCGTCAATATTTTATAACAAATAATATGCTAAGTTTTATTTTAAAAATATGACTTACATGTAAATAAGGCGAAACTATGTTTAAACAAGTGCTTTCACCTCTATCTGGACCCAGTGTGAAAAGCTTGTACATGTACACATACTTGAAGCAAAACCTCTTCAGAATAAACAATTATTGTTGTCAATACGTCATGCCAATTGCTATTGCAACTTTAAATATAAGGTAAAAAAACTTTGAATTTAAGTGAATTTAAGTGAATCCAAAAAAATAACCCAGGATACTAAAAATAACCTAGCAAGGTTGCAAAAAATCACCTAGATTGAAATAAAATAATAACCTACCGGTAGGTTAAAATTTATAACCTAGGTTAAAATAAAATTGACCTGAAAATAAATTTGACCTGTAACATTAATACTTTCCAGCACCTGCATGGATGCATAATTAAGGTTACCGGATACCTTCAAAACGAAAAAGATGGGAAAAATGTTTTTTTTTTTCCTTTTACCATACTGTTTCAGACGCCTGCAAATCGCTGTCTCCTCTACTAACTATGCTGGCCTTCAAGGTATCTCTAGGTGTTCACCTTCATTGGCTTTGTCCCTCAAGGTCTTTTTGTCTTTCCCATTTTTCAAGTCACACAAGAAAACTTAGCCTGGGAAACCAGCGGACTCTTATCGCTCCCCACTCGCAAAAGAGACGTCTGGGAAGTGAGGCAGAAAATACCATACTGATGACGTAGCAGATAGCCATTTCACGATGCAGAAATTAGTTGCAATTCTCAGAAGCCGAATGCAAACAACAGAGTTCTTTTCAAGGAATATAACTACCGTGGCAGCTCGTTTGCTTGGCAGTTGATCACCGTCACGAACAACTCATGAAATTCAAGCCTATTTAGCGTGTGCCGGTGCTGTTGTTGGCTCCTTTGCAGACTGAGTTCTTTCAGCGGCTAGTAAAGCGAAATGTCATACTGTCAAAACATTTACAAGAAAGGTACTGACTACTGTGAGTAATAGTTGTTCATAATTTCACATCAGTAAACCTACATACACTGAGCTATCACAACTGAACGTCTGGATGATTTGTTGTTGCGGCGGATAAATCGTTCAGACAGTGAATCTGGGCTATGAATAAACATAATTACATGTACATGTAAGTGTGCTATGAATCACAAACCAAGTGTAATATGAATCAATCACCCAAGCAAACGGGCAGCCTTGGTAGTATACCTGAAAATAACTGCTGCATTCTGTAGCTAACCTCTTCGGCTACTGACCTGACAAAAGAGCTGGCTTGAAAAGTGGCCTGCTGTGCTGTGTGTAGGTTTTGAAATTATAAACAACTATTATGTTTTGACAGTCGTAGAGAAATTCTCTTGACCGGGCCGAGCCGCTGAAAGAACGAAGCAAGCGAGCTACCAACACACGCTAAATATATAGGCTTGAATTTCATGGTTGTTCATGACGGTGATCCACTACCAAGCAAACGAGCAGCCTCGGTAGTTATATTCCTTGAAAAGAACTCTGTTGTTCGCATTCGGCTTCTGAGAATTGCAACTAATTTATGCATTGTGAAACGGCTATCTGCTACGTCATCAGTATGGCATTTTCTGCCTCACTTCCCAGACGTCTCTTTTGCGAGTGGGGAGCGATAAGAGTCGGCTGGTTTCCCAGGCTAAAGAAAACTAGAATTAACATTTTCTCGATGCGGCGCATAGCTTTGATTGGAAATCAACATTGGTGGGAAATCTTGACAGATAGCTGAACTGTGATGAGAAATGATTGGCCAAGAGCTTGCTAATTGTTGGAGAGGCGGGGCTTCAGATTCACGCACGACAGACGGCTAGATTATTTGAAGTGCTATTTTCTACGCTTTCGATTTTCAACCAAAATAGAGTTTTTAAAAAGCTCCCACTCAAGAGGAATTTATTCGATTTGTGTGACATTTTCACAAAATGTCAATTGATACATGTATCTCAGCTGCAAAACCGTGTTGGGGAATTGGAAAATTCCAAAAAAGAGCTCTTGACGCTGTTTCCCGCATATCTACTCGGATTACTTTTTTGCCTTTTCACAGAGAGCATGATAACTTTTAAACTAAATCGAATTTTGAAATTCGCCGACACGGGTTTTGTAATAGGATTCCTCTGAAGTGCGACAAAGCAAACAGATTTTAAAACTTTAAAATATTTTCAGAGTCTGAGCTTCTGAAAGCCATCTCACTAGATCGGAGAAACGGGATGGTGGAAAATTCAAGATTTTCAAAGAACTCAAAACGTTTTATGTATTCTTGTGCCCAATTTCATAAGCTTTAAAATGATACATGCATGACTTATCTACAATGTTTCCTCGAGACGCTACATAATTTAGACTGGAAACGCACCCTGAAGGTATCCGGTAACCTTAAGTAACATGTTTTCTAAACATGTTGGGCTAGACAAAAATAAAAATGTTAAAAAAGCCCTAGAAGATATTTTAAACCACTAGTCCTTGTTTTACTCAAGTTTTATCTCTCATGATTTGTGTCTTTGGCTAGCATTTGTTTCAAACACTAGGTTCACTCAGGCTTCGCTCAGGATTTGCTAGGTTTGCTGGATTCACTCTGGGTTTGCTGTTTCACAGGGTTTGCTTAGAGCGAATGCAGAAAACATTGAGAAAACCCTTGGGTGCACCCCGCATTTGCTCAAAAGCGAATAAATTTGAATCCGAATGCATTGGAGGTTAGTTCTGGTTGATACTGTACTAAACGTAATTTACTCACCATATTCTGTGTGAATCTCACACTGCTTCATGACTTCATAACTAACTACACGATCACACAATTTGTGAACTGACTCCAGGGGGTCGAGAACTCTTACTTGAGGATGACTCTGAAGATAAACCTTCAAGACAAAACAAATAAAAGAGCTATAAAATATCTTCCATCAAGTGTGACCTCTGACTAGCTAAGATATTCTGCTTAAGTGAACAAGTTGCACCGTAAATACATGTATGTTGTTGGTACAAACTGTAAGTGGTTGGCCGAGTACTTACCAACAACACATTTACAGTGCAACTTGTTCACTTTAGCCAATATATTCTCTGTTTATATACTAGGGGTATAGAATGGACCCTCTGCAAAATTCAAGCAAGTCTCAAAATCTCGGTGTTTCAAAAAAGAGTCTCGGATTTTGAAACAAGGGTCTTGGCGTCTCGGCCAGTCTTGGATCTGACCATTCTTATACCCCTTAGAGAAGTAAGTCTTGGGCTTGGATTTTGAAACAAGGGTCTCAGCGTCTTGGCGAGTCTCGTATTTGACCATTCTATACCCCTTATACTGGTAAGAGAATACCATATTTTATCACATACAAGCCGCACCTCACGTATAAGCCACACCCCTAACTTTGTGGCAATTTTTTGTTACTTTCAAAATCTGAAAGTCAAAAAAGGTACAGCTTATACATGATAAAATACGGTAAATACAAATGTGAACCTTCAAAAAAAGCAACAAAACTCATGCTCTATGCCTAAGTTCTCTGCTATAAAATATAATTAATGCTTGGCAGTGGAAAGTAGAGCTGGTTGTTGGTACTGTCTACTTTTCCAACATGCCAAAGTTTGCAAGGTTCAGACTACAAAAATACATGGAAAATGATTCATAATGCTTACCCCTGTAAGTAACTAGTTACATAATACTACCATTTGTGTTCAAGTTTGAAGCGTGAATATTTGCCGGGTTTGTTTACGTTACGACAAATGCAACATTTGCCTCAATCAAACCTGACACTTTGACCGATTAAGGTCTCGATAAAGTTTTGACGTGTCATTGCGGAAAAATGCTCTTGCAGCGTCAGAATTAAAGCCACATAGACATACATGTACTACATGTATATACCGTTTTAAAGATCTTGAATTGAAGAAAGTATATATTTAATCTGTTTTGAACAAAAGTTAAAAGCGTAGATGTTGTATGTATTTCTACGCGAAATGACTCCGGCTGCCAGAAGGAGTTCAGCCCTTCAGACTTTAAAAAAATTTTTTTTTTAGTTAGCCCTTTTGAATCCCAACTAAATTGACTCAAATACTCTGTCGGGTATTTTTGATATATTGCATATTACAGATTTTATCCCTTTTCAAAGTTGAAAAAGTAGTTTTTCATCCCATTTTGACACAAACCAGGTCAAAAAAACCTGAACGAAAAATAATTTCAAAATTCCCTGACACAGTATTTGAGAAACGGCTGTTTCCTACGACTCGTGAAAAATTTAGGGAAATTGGACAAAACGCTAAAAGGCTGGACTTCAACAAAGTTCTGTTTTTGGCCGAAAAAAAAGAGCAGAGAAACAGCCCGATGAAGGTTTTTGATTCATTTCACGGTTGACTAAGGAGTCCCGCCTCCAAGGGTAATCTCATTAACATTAGCCAATCAGAGCGATTCGTGTTGTGTTCAGTCTCAGCTGATTACAAAGTTCAGACGAGCCGCAGAACAGAGAAAGCTATACAGTTCACCAATGCTCGATACTTCTACAGAAACTAGTTAGCTATAGTGTCGATTACTTCCAGCTTAATTTCAAGAAGAAACACTCTTTTCGGAGTACAGAAAAATGGCACCACAGTAAGCAAACAATTAATATCACGCAGGGCAAACCACTGAAGCGCAGCTCGATGTGACCACACCATGTACACGGTAATATGTAATTCTAAAATATTTCATTGTGCTGAAACAAAACCGGCAAACCATAGCTCTCTTTAAATTTTTGGCCGATTGAAGATAACAAAACTATATTGCTTCATTCTTTGTGGACTTTCAGTCTTCAATGATTCTTGAGTATAATCCCTCCAGCCATTGTTTGTCCTATAAAGAACTTTACACCCACTTTCAAATTTACTCACAAACTAAATTGTGCTGTGTTTTTTCCTCTTATTCGCTTTTGAATACGGCACCAAGAAAGATCTACCGTAAACACCCGTAGATAAGCCGCACCTTTTCACCCAAAATTTTCGTTCAAAATCGGGGGTGCGGCTTATCTATGGGAACACCTAGAAAGGAGACCCAACATTAACATATATTTACATATCATGAACCTGTATGAAACTTTTATTATGCGACGGTGTGACAGCATGTATATTACAATCAGGTTCAAATCGCATCCGATGTGTAATATAGCAATTTAAGCATAATCATTGAAAAAAAACCATGCAGTTTGAAAGAATTAAAGCAAAAATTCTTCCAAGACTCACCTTAGACCTAATATATTAGAATTTTCGTGAATATTTAAACGTGATTAAGCTTATTTACCTTCCAAAACAAGCTGATTCGCAGCGCTTGTCAAAGCAGGCATCTAAACAACCAGGCATTCTTCGCAATTTTACACGTGGGAGATTGGCACTAGTTTAATAAAATTCCAAGATGGCAGACCTCAGACCTACTCGTGCAATTATAGTTTCACCAGAAAACCTTTCTTGCTCTAGCGATTAAAGGAAAGCGGTTCCTTGGAATTGTTGTTAGTTAATGGGAGAATAAAAGCGGAAGAATTCTGGAGTGATTTAAAGACTGCAGGTTAAGATATATGTTGTAGGTTGTTTCTCAATTCAGGTCATTGTTAAACAACCTAGGTCATTTTTAAATAACCTAGGTTATTTTTAAAATATAAATAACCTAGGTCATTTTTAAACAACCTAGGTTATTTTTAAAATGACCTAGGTCATTTTAGGGTCTTTTAAATGTAGGGTTAGGGTTTGTATGACTATTGAAGAATTTAAAGTATTACATTTCTACATTGCGACTTAGCTCTAAAAACCCTAAGTTATTGAGCACCCATTGTTGACGGTTAGGGTGTTTTTAAATGTAGGGGTAGGGTTTGGATTAGTTCACAGGACCATTGAAGAAGCATTATTTAAAAAGCTTAATTTAGTGACTATAGCTCTAAAATCATTGACTTCAAAGTAAGTGAACAGCCCTTGTTGACGGTTAGTTTTTTTTTAAATACAGGGTTAGGTTTTGGATTAATTAGTTCACAGGACCATTGAAGAAAAGTGCACTTGAAAACACTTGAAAACTTCGCTAAATTCTCCATTAAGTTCAGATGTATTTAGACTGAACGCAGAGGCAACACAAACGTGTTGTTTAATGGCGTCCATACAATGTTTTCGAAAGATGTTTCAAAGTCCGATTTTGTTAGTAGTACGCATGCGCACATAACGAGAGGGACTGGGTTCGACGATAAGTAACTTGGAGAATAAATGATGTGTTCAAATCAACAAGCGCTTTCGTGGCGCAGTGCGATAATCCACTTGATTAATATCTACCAGGCGTTCCTTGTGATTCGGCCAAGTTAAGCCCGACCAGGCAAGGTTAGTAAGTGGATGGGTGACCGTTGAGGTAAGTGGTACAGTACAGTAAAGTGTGTCAAGGGGGACAAGGATAAAATTGAGCGGCAGTGGGAAGGGAGGGGGAGGAAGTAGAGGGGAGGGGTAGTTCGTCAAAAAATATTTTGTAGGGGAGGGGTGGGTGATTTTTTTTTCTTTTTTAAAATGACCTAGGTTGTTTTAAAATGGCCTAGGTTGTTTTAAAATGGCCTAGGTTGTTTTAAAATGGCCTAGGTTGTTTTAAAATGGCCTAGGTTGTTTTAAAATGACCTAGGTTGTTTTAAAATGACCTAGGTTGTTTTAAAAACAACCTGAATTGGGAAACAACCTACAACATATACACAAGAAATGACAAGGCAAGTTGAACCATATTCGATCGAATTAAAGTTGCGATTATGTATTTATGACAATCTGATGAAGTTTTGCTTCAAGTACGAGCGTTTATGAACTCCAACAAAAGATTATTCTTTTTTTTGGAAGAAGTTTGGCATCAAATACAAGCGTTTATGAACTCGGACAAGATTTTCTAATTATTTTTTGTATTTTTCAAAAAAAGTTTTTTCCTAAATTCAAGCTTCAAAACTTGGGGTGCGGCTTATCTACGGGTGCGGCTTATACACGGGTGTTTACGGTACTTTTACACTTTTGGGCATTGTGTAGTTCCAGAAAATATCCATACCGATTTGATCTTTGACCCCCCCTCCCCTCTGGATCTTCCGAAATGGGCGCCCAAATGGACCCCCCCCCCCCCCCACCCCTTTGAAAATTCCAGCTATGATTGTATATAAAGAAAACAAACATGATTATGATACAATACTCATGCACGAGAAACAAATAATTACTAGTATATAAAGCAGTTTTAATCGTGGAATACCTGTTCTTAGCACATGAATCCTGGAACTTATAGGCAAAAACGATCGCGAAATCGATCGCAATGAATTATATTTTCAAATGTTTGATGCAGAAAGACCAACTTGTATGACCAAATATTGTATTACACTTGGATAATAATTACCCAAGAGACTGCCAATAGCATTTATTCCACATAATTCGGTGCAGAAATGAGTTTTTGCATGCAAAACGCTTGTCAGATTGAGTGAGAGAGAAAAACAAAATGGCCACTTTCTTGTTTTGTCATCCATCCAGTGATGTCTTACTCCTCAGGAATCGCTTTGGCTTTAAGGAAAGGCACTTAAAATGGATTGTTTTGAAAGTACTCTCAAACAGATAAAAGATTTTGAGACAACTTATTTGAATTCTACAGAAAAAACGCAATGATCATCGAAAGATGTCAGTCACGCGGTTATGATTACATGCGTTACCCTCTGGAAAATATAAGCCTTGGTGTAACCCCCCTCCCCACTGGAAATTTGGGCAGA
The DNA here is from genome assembly GCA_030867875.1 of Actinernus sp. WN-2022. Taxonomy (NCBI): domain Eukaryota; kingdom Metazoa; phylum Cnidaria; class Anthozoa; order Actiniaria; family Actinernidae; genus Actinernus; species Actinernus sp. WN-2022. The sequence continues at coordinate 61,196,614 of JAOWCC010001589.1, forward strand.
TTGACCCCTCCCCTCCCCCCGTCTGGAATTTCCAGTCCCTTTCGTTGGAGGGGAGGGGGGGGGGGGGGGAGATGGATATTTTCTGGAACTACACATTGCAATATAAACGTTGGAATCCTTACGAACGAAAAGTAGTGCAGAAAATCACAGGAATGAATTAACATGCCCAGTGAATGACAGCAGCTGTCAATCATTTTTCGTGCCTTTTTTAGTGGGAAATCAGAAAGTCGCATTTTCAAGGCTTTAAATATTTTTTTCAAGTTTGAGTTTTTTTGTGATGCTAGATTAGGGCTTTTAGATAAATAGAATTTGTGAAAAAACGCATTTTCGAAACTTTTCCATTTTTAACCTTTATCGAGACCTTAAATTCATTTGTTTGGCATGTGAAACAGTAGTTGTGTTGTTTCACATGCCAAACGAACAAATTTCATTGGTCAAAGTGTCAGGTTTGATTGAGAGAACTGTTGCGTTTGTAACATAAACAAACCCGACGAATTCTTCATGCTTCAAGCTTGAATGCAAATGGTAGTAATAATAATAAATATTTATTTGTAACACTAGTTATGCTCAGACTGTTTGTGAAGGGCATGATGTGGGTCACACGTTATCTTTTCCCACAGTTTACTATCTCTAATGTGTAATTATATACAAGTGTTTTATCATGTTACAAACCTCTAAACTCTTAATAGTCTTCAGGGCCACTTCGTCACCCATTCTAGCTCTTGCCATGTAATCAGTTATCTTCTGTATGATAATGTCAAATGGACCTTGATCTTGAAGGGGAACATTGAGATCAATCTGAAATATATATATTTATAATATTCATTAATAATTCATAAGGGTACTAGCCAATCCAGACCCAGCATTTGGGTCACATGGATACACGGTAAACCCCATACAAAATTCTAGTTAGCCTATTAATGAGATTTAATAATCGCGTTCGCAGAACGCAACCCTATATTTTTCTACACGCTATGCTCTGCTCTCTTATTGCATACACACTGTCTCTTCGATGTGGGACATGTTTTTGTGAGAAACTAATTCATCCCACATCGATAGCAAGGTGTGCCAAATCTGACCAGTTCAGCAGTGGACCTCCGACACAATCAATACAAATTATCCTTATTGAAGGATACCAACAGTTACTGATCTCGTTTCGCTTGGCAATCGACTCATCCCAGACAATATCGCTGAATTATCTGTCCGTTGAGGCATGTTGATCTATGGAGGCATGTTGATCTATGGAGACACTTACAAATCGTCCTTCGGGACAGTAAACAAACCCTTTCCGAGTATGGTAGCAAACAAATCACCCAACGTGGAACAAATGAAAAATCGTCCCGATCAAGTATCAGGTTTACCTCATATAATTCCTCTTGCTTTTAAGCTTTTACATTTTTCTAGGACATTTTTCTAATGAGTGTATAAAATTGTTATTGTTTTGTAGCATTGGCATGTTAAAAAGTGCATTACTCAGACACAAATATGATTAACTTTGAGTTGATGTTATTGTTGATGTGGACGGTAACTTGTATCTGGGTACGGTGGTGAGAAAACATTGACCTCCAGTCCATGGACTCCCAGTACATTTAGAGAGTCCATAGACTGGGGGTCAGTATTTTCTCCACTCCCACTGCCATACAGCAAATTAATGTTATAGTTTATGATTGTCTTTACATTTCAATAAAATGCCTGTACTTTACTCGTTGTCTATATTTCCGTTATCGATGTTGTGTCAGTTATTTTCTGTCCCTGATTGAGCAAAGTATGATTTCCAAGATCACTTGAAAAGCTCTTAGAAATTGTGCAAAATTATCCATTTAGCTCAGGTGTATTTAGACTCATTCTATGAATGATTTGGAGTTGAAAATGGGTAAGATTTATCTGAATTTCAGGGTTAGATTTTTAGAGGGTTTGTATGAGAATTTGAGAAAATGCATTATTAATGAACCAAGTGGTGGGGTATTCTGCAATCGTTCCCAGTAGCTCTATGCATCCCCTCGCAGCACTTCACTTTCTATTGGAAACTTCTAGTATTATTGTATTGTGGGACTGCGGGGAGCTCTGCTATTATTACTTTTCTCGCTGTGACAACTGTAAACAAAGTGAAATCATTACACAGGTTCGATTCATCCAACTCGGTTACCACATCTTAATTGCAATCTATCTTTCCTTCATTATTGTTGTATGCAGCCTTTAGATGTGAAATGTCAAATGCAATCGAAAACCTGATAGAAATGAAAAATATATATTACTTTCGGATCACCACGCCTTGAAAATGTCCAGTCAAACTAAGCAAAACACTGACACGCGATCCGAACATGAACAACCAAGCTAATTGCTTTTTAAGATCAGATAGCCGAGTTCTTGATAACAGATACGGTTAAGCTTCCTTAACTTCTTGTCCATCATGGTAACGATAATTAAATAATTAAAACCAAAGGGCAGGACTATACAAGATTTCTGCAAGTACACATAAAACATACATGACTCATCATGATTCGTGTACAACGGTGAAATAAGTCATATTGATTAGTAAACAAACACCAAGCGAGAAAGATAAGAGTGTAAAACTCTGCAAACTTCAGTAGAATTGAGCTTACATAACATGTAAAAAGTTTATACACGAAAACGCAACGGGCTTATTTTATTTGGTATTTACTGCCCTTGAATCCTTGTGTAATACAAGGATTTGATCGAGCTTTCACTAATCGAAAATACATCCAAAGCTTCCGATTATCTTGATAATTAAATTACCAGAGCTCAAACCCTTCAGACAAGTACGAATAAGTCGATCTCCTTCGTTTACGAAAGGCATACGATTGCCCATAAAATCCTTGTGTATATAGCTGTCGCTGTTCTCAAGTGGAGCGATGCCGATCGAGGTAATGATTATCACTCGTGACCCCACACCCACAAATTATCCACATGTAAACTAAATTTTACAAGACAGCGACTCACCTCCACAAGTTCGATCCCAGTTTTCCTAGAAAGCAACCAAACAAAGTGAACGAATCAGTTATTTCAATTACGCTTCCTCTATTAAGGAAGTGAGTTTTGGTTGAACGTAGACAAATGTAGTGCCTGGAGCAGGAAATCGACTGCATGTAAGTTGTCGTACCCACAAAGCTGCATAAATGCATCGAATACAGTCTTCCTTTTCTTCTTCGGGCTCAGCAAAAAGCCCACTCTTTTGTTCCTCCTCGTCGGAACTATAAGTCCATTCTTTGTGGAACTCATTCTGATGGATTACGTGAAGTACTTGGACGTAATATTGGATTTTCTTGGCATGTTTTACAGCCCTAAAGGGGTTCCAGCACGACGTGGTTCATTCATGGAGCGAGAGCCGAGCCTGCATAATTGTCAGCCGGATATCCCAAACCGCTCATGCGCAATCGGTCTAGTCCAGATTCGAAGATGAACCAGCTTAGTTTTCTCCCAAAATTTGTATCTTTTACACCCTTTAGAAAACAATTTTCTTCATTTGTTGGAATAATTTATTCTCGTACTAGTAAGAGCTCAGATTTAACTTGGAATTTAGGGACAATGTTGAGTCGTTACGGCCTGCTTAGAGGGCTGAGGGCATTTCACATAAGGAGTAACATGGGTAAGTATAATTTTTTGTTAGTTTATTTTAGCCCGGGGGGGGGGGGGGGGGGGGGGGGGTCTTCAAGGTAAAAATGGTAGGGGTGACCATCAGAAAACCTCGAAAAATACCAAACCATGAAATTTCCCACTCTAAAATGTACCTTATGGTCTAAAAATCAGTCTGAAAAATGGATTTTGCTTCGACAACCCCTAAAAAAATACTAAATCGCGGATTTCAAACACTAAAAAATAAGACTATCCCTACCAGCCGAATATAGGAAGAACCCCCCCCCCCCCCGATTTTAGTTTAGATATATTTTACAAAACTGCGTATTGGGTGCCAAAAACTAACAGGCTAAAGAATCAGCTCTCTAATTGTGGCCAATCCATTTCTTAATATTTCTTTAATGAAAAATCAAAATTCAGAGAATTTATCAGAATTTTGGAAGTTTGAAATCATACATTTTTATTTCAAATTTGTGACTCCAAAATCAGAAATCTGAAGTCTCATTCTCTCAGAGCTGGTAGCGTTATTATCAGAGTTTCTGATTTCAGGAAACGGAAAACAGGATTCATCAATGCTACAATATTTCCCAAACTGGAGTGGGTCTGGGACCTTCTTACTTCCAGTGAATATATATTTTTGGTACCTGAGTCCCTACTCTCCCTCAGAAAAAAATCCCATCCAGTGAAGTGTGCAAACAAAATGGGTTCTTCCGGTTAAAGCAAGTGATAAAACCTTTTGCTGAACATGGGTAAGGTGGTGACAACATATATAATTTTACATGTACCGGTATGTATATTTACTGGAAGTGAGAAAGTCTTTAAGACCCACCCCTGTATGTGAGATATTGTAACATGATGAAATGTTAATCCAAAGCAAGAATTGGAAATATTCAAATTAGTCTGCAAGGCTATAGGTTTTGGTGCTTGTTTCAAATATTACGTGACAATTAGAAAAATCTGTTCTTAGTCTTAATTTACATAGAAGCTGTAATTTGGTGAGTAAATATTTGTTTTCTGAGAGAAGATGATACTTATGGTAAAACTCTAGAATGCCTCAGTGTCAGTTCCAAAGAAATAAAGACCCAAGAAAGGCTTTTAATTCCCTGACCCTATTTAAAAAAAGAGAAAGAATGATGTAACTTATGGTAAGTCAACCTATTATCGGACAGTTTACCTTGATTGCTTTGAGTCGTATAATGAAGAGGGCTATTGCCAATGTTTCTCTTCCTTCGTAATCTTTAATAGTTGTGACTATATTAAAGTTTGCATAACCTGATTCCTTTCGAATTTCACTATTCTCCCTGAAAATTGTCAGACTGAAGATGTCAGTTGTTGATAAACCTATTATCGGACAGATTGGTAACCTACTATTGCCACATTGCATTTAGTTTTTCTATAGCTTCTACACTGCTATTATTAAAGTGTTCCTCAAGTTTTCACATTCTTATAATAAACCATTTCTTTGCAATAACTTACCTTTCCTTTTTCACTATAAATTTGATCGCTTACACTCTGGGCAAAAAGGAATTCCCTGCAGCCATGCACGCAGGCCAGTTTGTCACGTTTCATCTGCCAGCTGTCCGATATATAGTAGGTAATATGCAGTTACGTTGAAAATTTACTCTCACTGCAGTGGAAAATTGCCACATTGACATAAAGGATGGCCAATAAAGTTTTCTGGTGGAGTTGTGCTGCTTTTGGGTTTGATTTTATTCATTGTTTTGGGGAATCGCATGGTTGCTGCAATGAAGTCACGGCACGAGGAAGGAGTGCCATTTCTGCGGCAGGTAAACAGAAAGTATTTTATTTCACTGAGTTTTGAGAGTCAAGGAAGAAGGCGATAGGGTTGGTATTGATATAAAGTTTAGTTTCGGACTGGCTTGAAAACGTTTTTGTGTGCCTCCTCTAGGGAAATGTTTTACAATGTACATGCATGCCTAAGAATATGTTCTGTCCAATAGTACATTGTATGTTGACTGACCTTAATTACATTAACTGTATATAATTATTGATATCAAGTTCATTTTCAAAATTCCATATCAACTTACGGTTAGATGAGATAATATCAGATAGAAAAACACATTAATTAGTTAATTAACTGAAAATTTAAAATGTTTAATTTGGACATCGTGAAAAAGTACATAGTGGAGGAATATTAATTTTGGCAGAGGTTTAAGCAACACTGGTTTATATTGTCAGATTGGTTTAAAAAGATAAATGACTGAGTGCACTAATTTTTCATTAAAAACATTTTCCACTTGGGAGTGCATATTGGCTGTGTATTGCAGTCCACAGAATACCTCTGAAAAGTCCAAGGAAACTTCACCCTATATTAACTCTATGGTCACTGTGTTTTCAAGTCATCCACTTAATCACAAGTTACATGTTAGACATTATGCAATCCCCCCCAATTCACTATGTGGTCCTGGAGCTGAAAACATGAAAGCGAGGCCAATTGGTCCTCAGCTGATCGTGCATGTGAATAAACACCGAGTGCAAAATGGCTTTGTCTACTGGATATTACTGACCTTCATTTTCCATCCAACCAACTTACAACATTCCTGCTTGCTTCGAGTTGTGAGCTTTGAGGCCAAAGACCAACTGTCCTGGCTTTCATGTTTTTGACTCCAGACGGGGTGGGTGGCTGCATAAGGTCTAAATATACCTTGAATTATTTGTTAATAGGTGCCAGAGCCTCGGACCTTACTGCTGAAAACTCTCTCTTAAAGGACCATGTTGGATGTCCAATATGCAGTAGAAATGTATCTTTTACCCACAAGGTAAACACACAAATCACCAACAGTTTATACTTTAAAAGGCCAGTTTACATGCTGGTTTAGAATTTCAGATAATTAAAAGTTGCTGGATATCCAGAAACACAATTTGTTGTTAATTACACAACTTATTCCCCAATTCAATTGGGCATGTATGTGAATTAACAGGGAAATTAACCCAAGCGGGAAACCCACAGGTACTCAATCAGAAGCCTCAGGAAGTTTGGTACTTTGTGCCGAGTTGCAAGGTTAAATTAATGTAACTGAGATATCTAATTGCCAACTAGCTACATTGTAAAACCTCGGTAAACAATCTCATTCATGATCATTAGTTCCATTCTTTGTTTGCTAAGTTGAAATTTGAAAGGTCTTAGCCCAGAAAAGTGAAGCAGTTAAGACAAGACAATCTATTAATTGAAGTTTCTTTATCACCAGGATGTTCTGTTCTTGGCACAGTTCCTGTCACCTGAAGGAAACCTGTTAAACAGGAGACTAACAGGTACATATTTGTACTGTATAATATGAACATTACAACTAGGTCAAATTTATTTTCAGGTCAATTTTATCATAACCTAGGTTATTTATTTTAACCTACAATATTTTTTGCAACCTTGGTATTTTTTATTAACCTAGCTGTTATTTTTTGGTTTTACCTCGGTGTATTAAATGCTATTACCTGCAGACTATGCACTCACATGCTCTTCGAGTTGTTGTATTACCGATTATAGTGTATTGAATACTATAATTTATGCACCTACTCATTGCTGTGCAGCAAGCGAAGCAGCAATTAATAATTGGGACAAAATCTCGCAACAGTTCAAGTATAATTGAAGGGCTGTGCAAAAAGGGTAATTGGTTAAGAAGTGTTTTTCAAAATGCAGGGGCTCAAGTGCAGGTGTTCCTCCTTCTCTTCCCCTCCCCCCTCAATGTACTTGTTGTCTCATCCCACCAAAAATAACTACAGATATCTACATTTTGTACTAGTCACCCAAGTGACCTCTTCAAGAAATAATTGTTAGTTAATTATTCACTTGTTTTCATTCATGGTGTATTAATTAGGTGTTTGCAAGAAGCAGCAAATCAAATTACAGAAAGCTGTCAAAATATCCAGGAGGCTTGGTAAGTGATTACCAGTACTCATATTGTGTGGTAGGATCTGTGTCTATCAAGTTTTAGTTTCTTAACATACATGTACAAATGTATCTCCAGAGTTCATGCAACTCTCTCTGAAGTATCTCTCAACTTCTTACGGGACCTGAAGCAAACACAGAGAGGCTGATTAAGGTCAAGGAAACATAATATTTCTGTTGTTAGACTCCCCATAGCATAGAAGTATATATGTTCAGTTCAAGATCATGACAATAATTGTCTGTCAAATTAATAGTTGCTTGTACATGTAGCTGTTTGTTAATAATTTTATAACATTTATTTTATTACTGGCTCCTGACTGGAAGTTGGCTGCTTAATATACAAATGTAAGCAACAGGCATCACACCACTGCATGGTCAAAGTAAAGCTACTTTCAGGTTGTTTGCACTTCTGCTTCAAAATGCAAACAATTAAAGGGAGGGGACAGTTTAACTGTTTGTAGCCAATTAACAGCCTGAGTTAAGCTAGGTTACCGGATACCTTCGCGGGTCTCTCTCGTTAATAATTTTGTACGCGCGTTGTTTTAAAGAAAACTATAGAAACCTATATACCTATGTAAAGCTTATGAAGTGTAGAATACGCTGAATGGATTTGTTTAAAAGATATATTTTATTGTAAAGCAATGCCAAGCCAACAAACGCAAAACTGACAAGGTTTATAAAAGTGAATTAGCAGCCTTCGGGTTCGGGTTAACGCATAAGAACAATTCAACTGCATAATGTTAATCAGCATATGACAGCCTAAAAAAGGGTGTGAGCATTTGTTAATATTTTACTTCATTCAAATGCAATTCATTCCTAAAGTATAAATCCCGGGGGGGGGACTCCCCATAAAAATAGACGGGGGTGCTCGACCTATCTTTTAGGGGTTAAAATCGTTAGCAGTGCTACAATGTATCTCTTAGGGGTCTTCCAAAGGTCTGCTATCTTTTAGGGGTCTCCGAGACCCAAACTTTTTGTGGCCGAGAAAAAATAGCGCTGGATCCTCGAGCATGAGAGCCCACAAGTTGAATCGGTATTTACGGCTTCGATATAGAGTTTGATCCATCCGAATATTAAAGACGAGGTTATGGGGCAGAGCTTTGTCTCTTATTTCCTTTAGTTTGCACAAATATGTCTTTTGGAGTGCTATCTTTTAGGGGTAATTTTTTTGTGAACCACGCCCATATTGCTATCTTTTAGGGGTGAATTTCATTTCTCACGTCGAGCACCCCCGTCTATTTTTATGGGGAGTCCCCCCCCCCCCGGGGTATAAATGTCCGAGTCACATCACGCGGGATACTCTACGAGGAAAAATACTTTGAATATTGCTAAACGCTCACACCCTTTTCTTTGTCAGTAACTTATCTGTCTTTTGGCCGAGTTTTATCAAAATCTGGCAAGTCTGCATACCCTATTAATTCGTTCAAAGAGAGGGGATACGAAGAAAAACCTAGTCGGAGATTTGGCGTGTAAAGTTTTGTGAACATTTCACACCTCATCAAGGCAAATGTCAACACTTCGAACAACCAGCCAATGACTACGCAAGGACCCCTGGAGCTTCAAAGCAGTAGTGAAATTCGCGAGAAATTATAGACTCCGATGTGAATTCATCGCTGCTCGCGTCCTCAGTCTCTTCAAATGACTTGCTGGTTCCTGGTAAGCCAAACGACAGTTTAAGCCTGCTGGCGCTGCTTATATTTGGAGTTGACACTGAAGTTGAAGGTTGTTATTCGCTGCCTTTCGCACGTTCTTCGAACCACGAGCCTTTGGCTGTCCGCGAGCTCATGCAATCCGGTTCGTTTTACCGAATTCCTCCTTATCGCCGGTTTCCTTTCTTTTTCGGTCCAGGGTTCGCTTTATGTTTTACTCAAGGACTCTGCTTTTCTCTTTTGGATTTCCCCATACAAACGATTGATAAAAGACTCTAAATGCACGTTTGTTATTTCGAAGAAGGGAAGCTACAACAATAGTATGCAAATTACTCGGATAACAGCTCCCGCTAAAAGTCCACGGGGTGCCCGTGGCACGTAAAGGGATTACAACGCCTCGGTGATTTATTTAGTTTCCTTCTAAATACGTTTTTTTCTAAATATCTCGCAAGCTTTTATATCTTTTGAAATAATGTTTGTTCTAAATTGTAGAACTACCCATAAACTTTCCAAATAATCAATATTTTTTTACAAAAAAACATGCCCTGAAGGTAACTTTAATGAGGTGGTTGAAACTATCATGGTTACCTTGTGGACAAACATGGGAGTGAGGCGATTTCAGGCAATGCACAGGTTTCTTTTACAAAACAGAACATTACCCAAAATAGTCTCTGTTCCCGGTTTGTCCACATAACAGGGTAAACATCACAATAGTATCAACTGTGAAATGGGCCCACACAAACAAAAACTACCACAGGGTACCCACAGAATGCTTGCCAAAATTGCATTTATAAGTCTTAACCACTTTTTGTTGCTGTTTCAGGGCTTCTTCCAAAATGTGGTCCAGTAAATCCAATAGAAGCAAGCAGTAACTGAACAAAATTATTGCCACCCCCTTGCTGTTGTAATTATTGTAAATAAAGGTGTAAATAAAATTGATGTTTTTGAATCAGTTTCTGGGCCAAATAATTATTACTTCAATATGGAAAAGATTTTTGTCAGGAACATTAATGATATAACGTGACAGTGAGCATTGTGAAATAGCGAAAACTGCAGATAATTAAGAAAAATGCTGCTAAAACTACTTTAAGTTCCAGTGTCAAGAAAATGTAAACTGGTAAAGGTAATGCCATGCAGGGTTTAAATTACAAACGCACTGCAACATTGTGCACAACTTTGCTGGCAACAGCAACAATGCAGTGTTTGTCCACCTGAAATTGAAGGGCTGTGTGCAAACAGGGTTTTAAGTGTCTCCTGATCAGATTCTAAGTTCTTCTACATGTATTTACCATATTTGTTTTCTAATAGAGAATTTAGAATGTGATCAAGAGTAACTTATGCCATTTTTGCACACAGTATTCAATATAATTATGTATGCAATATTGCAGTCTGAACATGTAGATACAGTGTAGATAGATAATTATATAGAAACTTTATTAAAGTTACACTGTCAATATATTTACATGTAGCATTACAATATAATGCTAATTGTAGACTGTCACTACAACTAGAACAGATTTCGTATGAGTGGGACAAACTATGGCAATGACTATGATAGGGCATGGTTACTGTATGGCATGTTATGACATGGTTTCCCTTAGTACTGTTGATCCAATCGAATTACAGAAATATGGTACAGCACAGTTACGGTAAGGCTGTCGACAAGTTGTAGTTTGTCCCACTCATATAAAATCTGCTTTAATGTTTCTATAATTTAAATATGACATGACGTGTTGAAGCATGTCAACCCCTTTTCAAAACAAATTCCAGCAATGTTGCACATACATTGTTGCAGCATGTACATGTACCTTTACCACACTTCAGCTGAGCAATATATCTTGGAAGCAACTTTGATGCATGTAGAATGAGCAGTCAACTGTTTGCACTAAAACAGCAACAGTTTATTTACAGTTTATGCTGTTCAGCTACATGTATGGTAAACTGAAAAATCAATGAAAATGAAATAATACATACATGTAGGACTGTACCTGGTATGAGGTTTTACACTTAACGTACACCTACACTGTAGTTCATTGTCTCATTTTGAAAGAATTAAGAAAAACTTATTAACAATAAAATCACAGTCTTGGTTAAATTAACTGATTTCAACAAGCAATAAGACAGAGTATTACGTCACTACATAGGTAACCCTGTACACTTTAATATGTCATCATGTACTGTCAAAATATTTGGGGAGTATTGCTGCTTGGAAATCTACATTTTAGAGTCTTATACATCGGATCACAACATGAAAGGCAAGTCGAGGTTCTTATTGCCAACACCAACATAAATTGAGCCACATTTTCTTGATTCTGGCACATGGTAGAATGTGAACCCAAGCCAGTGGAGGCTATGAAGTGTGACGAGGCCACTCCCACGCTCAAACTGGATGCTCCAAGAACCTGCACAGAAAATGAGAACTTTTATTTCATTGCTTTTATAAATACAGTAAACTCTCTCTTAAGCGACCACCCTTGGTGCACGGACAAAGTGGTCGCTTACGGGAGGTGGTCGCTTATGGGAAAAAGCAACACAGATAGCCAAGTGCTTGATAAACGGGTCAGACTTCTAGCACAGCTCTAGCGTGCTATCACCACAACAACATAGCTAAGCACGGGAGTTCTAGCTCAAGTTTTTCCAATCTTTTTCAGTTTCTTATCTGTCAGCGCCTTTAAAAATCGAACTTTGTGTTATTTGAGTAATGATTTTCTAAAAATACAGTACAATCTACTTTCATTGGTAGTCGCTTATCGGAAACAAAAAACAATAGAAAATGTCAAGTGTTGAGACTAAAAAGTGGTCACAGTCGCTTAATAATTTTTGCGTTGGTCGCTTACGAGAGAGTTTTTACAACAGAATTTGACTGAGAAAAAAACGGTTCTTTGGTAAAGTGGTCGCAGGAGAGAGTTGACTGTAGCAAAACTGTATTTTATTGAAAAAATATGCATTAAATTTAACAGTAAATACATCTGAGATATATTCTATAAAACTACAGGTTGAGTGATTCAAAAATACGTGTACATTGTATATCTCACAAACCAATTCTTCCTCAATGAAATGCGAACCAACCAATTAATGAAGGTACTTGATTTCTTTTGCATTGTGGACTTGAAGTAGAGTAAATTTACGTGTTTCTGATCATTATTTTTAAGAATTCTTCATGTACAAAGCTTTATACTGTTAGTACCGAATTGTGACAGCCATATGTTTAATGAATTGATCCATAAGATACAGTGTATGTTTAGGCTCGAAATTTGGGGGGGGGGGAAAGAATAAAAACAGTAAATCGATAATACAGTAATTAATTAGTTTGCGAAAAAATCATTGTAACTACAAGTACATGAAGCTAGATAAAAAAAAATTGTTCTCTTATGTGACTGGCAGCTGACCTGTTGACCTTGTTTTTGGAATGTCTTATGCAAATTTACGTTATGTTGAGGTGATGTAGTGGTATTGAAAATGAATGAATGTGAAAACTGTGGGAGAGCTGTGTAAAAGAGGAAATGGGCGATTTCTAATCTAAAATTATATAACATTTGGTGAAACTTGACAGTTTAAAGCATGACAAACCCATTTAGTGGGCTACATGTACATGTGGAATTGGTCAAAACATGCTAGACAGTTTTGACTGTGGACGGCAGGCTTTTTGAGGGCCAAAATAGATATTTGAAGACAAAATTAGAATGGTTTAGCTTTAAGTAGACTTTTTTTATTATTATATATTTTAATACTTTTTATTGATTTAGTTAACGTATTACAAAGTTTTCATACATTATAATACAACATTAAACATTTACAAAAAACAAAAATTATAATTAAATAGAGAGAAAAAGGTAGAACATATTTCCTAATATTTCCCAAAACTAAAATCAAGAGGCATCTTTCAAAAATAGGTACATAATTTTATAGCGATTATTACAATTCATTAGATGCAAGGACAGGAATTAATTTGTCCCATTTTTTAAAATGGGATTCCATTTTATTTTTCTCTCTTGCTATAAACGTTTCCATTAAATATGTTGTTTTGAATTTTTGTAAAAAGAATTTCCACGATAATAATCGCTTGTTTTGAATTTTTTAATAATAAATGAATTGTTTCGCCAGCAAAATTATATGATTTTCTAAGTTTAATGTTTTATTACTTGGCTCAACTATGCCTAACGTAATATCTTTTTCACTTAACTGTTTTATCCAAATCTTATGATCGAAAAGCCAAGTTGTCAGATAATTCCCAGTAAAAGAATAAATGTTGGAGGGATTCTTCTTCTGTTTTATACAGAAGGAACAGAAAGGGGAATCCACTAGTTTAAATTTAAATGACTTATTATTAGTATATCAAATTCTACGTAAGATTTTGAATTGAAAAATCCTAGTTTTAGTATCTAACGCAACCTTAAAAGGCAAAGAATAGACAGCTTCCCATTCAATACAATCGTTAAAATGGTTAATGTATCTCTTTTTTTGCTGATGGTTCATCTCTCTTTTCTATAACAAAATAATACTTCATATAAAACTTTCGATGATAACTTATCTATAGGTTTATCATCGCCTCTGATGTTTACAGTAAAAGTTAGAGGTTCAAATTAAAGGGGGTAATGGAAGTTTGTAACAATTTGTAATTTTCTTTTAGTACTTTTCTCTATTCTTCAGGTATAGCATTCAAAATTGCTGATGATAGGAAAATTTATATAGGCGACAATAAAGTTTGATATACACTGATCAGCTTCAACTTTAATGCGCCCTTTTCATAAAAAAAATCACCAATTTTGTAAAAACCAAGGTCAACAAGTCTTTTTATAAATACTGATCTTTTGTCAATACATATTAGCTTGTTGTTTCAAATAATTTCATTTACAATTTCTTTGGATGTCAGTGGAGGATTAGAATTTAATGATGACCATATGTTTAGACATTGCTCAAAACTTGAAACTTGCAGTGAAACAAAAAGGTTCTACCCACTTTCGCAAGGTAATGATCTAAAAAGAAGTGCCATGAACTCGGACTATTTGTCAAGTACTTCTTAATGCAGATTATCCTCTGTGCATTGATCATTGATTCTATATCTGGCGTCTTTAAACCCCCATGCTCTATGTTTTGTATAAGTATGCGTCGTTTTATCTTATCTTTGCCTTTCCACACAAATTGAAAAAGCTTTCTGTTTACGTTTTTTATGAACTCTTTGTCTGTCGCGAGTAGTGTTGAAGTATAAAGAATCTTAGGTACAACAAAGGTCTTAATAATTTGGATTTTACCTAGGAGTGTCAACCCTCTCCAGTTCCAACTATTAAAAGTTTCACTAATTGACTTAATAAGTAATTCAAAGTTATTGTTTTTCGATTTAAAAGGTCATACAATGCAGGTAAATAGTAGGCCAAGAATTTTAACCTCGGTACTAATCTTCTTTACTTTTAATTATTTCTTTGTAGCTATAACCATTGCACCGAGGCACATCACTTCCATCTTTTCTTCATTAATTTTTAGTCCTGAAAAAGTGGTAAAAATCCGAATCACGTCTAGTATTCGATAATACAATGCTTTATCCCGAACAAAAACGGTCATATCATCTGCAAACATAATTAATTTTACTTCTTCTTTGTCTACATGAATGCCCTTTATCAAGGAGCTTTAAGTAGACATCTTTTTTTTGTTGAGAAATACATATACCAGAGGAGGTATAGCCATATAATTCTGACATCGGCCCTAATTTTATCTTAATTAGCATGAATAACCGATGGTAGTGTATTAGGGGAAAGGATTGTAAATTCAGTACCGAAATAAAAAAATAATGCAAGAAAAATAATGCATAATATTTCCAATGATGGCCAGCGAGCATCGGCTGTATTTTGAACTTATCTAATTCTTTCAAAAATCAAAAAGCAGTGGAACTTTTAAAATAATGTGATTTTCGAAAATAGTTCACCAACTGTGTTCTTTAATTTGTTAAAATAAAATGGAATCTGATTTTTCACTTCTGTCGCACAATTCTCGATATTTACTGACATGCATTCTATTTGAAGTACATTGTACATTAAATTTGTATCTGTTCACAAAGTGATGGCACTATAATCTTTGAAATACCATAATTTCCATGTAGTATCTTGAAGATAAACACAGTCAGTGACTATTAGTCAGATTGCTAGATTTTGTTCCAAGCTCAAATTTGATGGCTCGATCTACATACACTTGCTAATAATATGTAAATACATGTATCAATAATTATTGTCAGTAGTAACTGTTCCAAAAAATCTTCATCTCTCCAATGGCTTGGTTCTTACCTCCCTTTGGAATGTCTGTGTCAATAGGATCCAAGAAATCAATAGCCTTGTCGAGTTCAGCCTAAGAAAAAGAATATAAAATAGTTTAAGGTAAAAAAAATTATGATGTGCTACATGCATGACCAAATAGCTCAGGTGGTTAAGAGCGCTGCATGGTCATGAATGCGGGAGGTTGTGAGTTCGAATCCGGCCCTGGCTGCGACCTTGGACAGGAACAAAAATCCATTGTCTCCCAACACTTTCTCTTTGTACATGGGGGATGTTACAGAACCTAGCCTGTTGTGCTATTCGTGAAGAAAAGTGGATTGTTACCGGTACATCAGTCTGCTGTTCAAGTACCACCACATCATATCATTGGGCAAGACATTACATCATATGCCTCAGAATTAACCTTGGTCAATTACATTGCTGCTGGTTTAAGCTGAAGAACTAATAATCCTCAAATTCAAAAATTCAAAACTTTCCTTTCCTTTTAGCCAGCTAGATATCTAGTAATAGTTGATAAACTAGAGCTTCAAAAAAATTATTCAGTACCTTTTGAAGTAATGACTTGTGGTTGAACAGAACTGGATCTCTGAAGTGAAAGTATGATGACAACTTTCCAGCATCAGCCACTGAAAGACCTGTAAAACAAAAGGAAATCAGGGCATTTAAAAATGTTTTTTCTTTAAATTAAGTTATAGCATGCATGCCAAAGGTGGGGTGAATCCACTACTAGATAAAAGGGGGTTTGATAAAGCCTCCCTTTTATAAAGAAAACAATGAAGTTACCATGTGTTCAAACCCCCTTTTTGAACCTATGGAACACCTTTCAAACCTCAGAGAATCCTGGATCTGCCCATGCACCCCGGGTGGGTTTGGGGGGGGGGGGGGGGGGGTACTCTACCCAAAGTGGTGTGGGGGTGTGCCGCTGGGGCTCTGAAACCCTTACCCTGTTTAAGACAAAAAACAAATTTCCATAACCTGTTCAAGAGAAAGTATTAAAATTTGATATCCTTCTAAGACAAGTAACAAATTATCTATACAGTAGATGTCAGTGTTTATTGTGATCTTGTATAATGAGTGTCATAACTAAATAACTCTGCATCAAGCACTAGATAAATACCATACCCTGTTCAAGATCTGTTGATGTGAAAATGGATACCCTGTCTATAAGACCAGAAACTCGAAAAACCATACCCTGTCCAGCGGATCATCCCTGTATAGTCCATATATGGGAGTGCCCCTGCCCCCCTTCCCCCCCCCCCCCCCCATAGCAAGGATCGTAGTTTGATTACTACACATACATATATATTACATGTTAAGTGCCCCTAACCCCATTTTAGTTTTATTTATTTTCAAAGGCCATCTGAAAACTGAGGATGAAAGAAAAACAAAAAAATGACAGAAGTGAAATCCCTGATTTTTAAATCATTATTAAAGTCCCGGGAATTTTGCTTCACAACCATGCAGTTTAGGATCTTGGTCAAGTGATGTAAGATCAGGCAAAATCCATTGTTCACTTAATTCATATAAGTAGCACTTGTTGTACCAGTAGTTTCTATTGTTATGGATTCCCAATCTTACATCGCACACAATATGCACAATGTATTAGACCATACAAGGCTTCTAATTTGTGTACTGCTGTTCGATCGTGAAAGAGCCTGAGAGCCAGTAGGGTCGTTCAAATTGTATTGCTTACTTGTATTTTGTTGATGCCCTTTAAAATTTGAACATCTAAACAGCATTTTGTTAAATGATTTAACTTTTAAAACATGCCAATACCTTCAAAACTGCGATTTTGCAGGGAAGCTCCTGTTGCTGTCCTGATGTACGAAGCCCTTGGTACAATCCTGACATCATAGTCAATGGCTTCAATGGTTGTTGCTAGTCTGTCTTCCTCTTTAATAAGTATCTAAATGATGGAATTAGCAAAATAAAGACAGTTCTTTGTGCAGATTTGGGGGTGAAATCAGATATGGGGGAAAATGTAAAATTTTGGGGTATAGGTTAGACGTCGGAAAATAAATGGGGAAAAATATTTGAGACTCCAAGGCCTTTAAGGCAAACATGTTAACTTTATATAATTGTAACCCAGCCTAATCCCTATTTTGTCTGAGTGGGTTAATGGGATCCCTGTGGTTTGTAATGGCTTGTGATGTCACCACTCGCTGTTACCAGAAGGCCTAGCAGAATTCGATACATGGCGGCCACGCATTCGGTATACATTTGCTCGTGAAGAGCTTGAGCAAATATCAAAGCATGGGTTTGATTCTTTAAGAGAGTTTTGCTTGGATTTGAAAAGCACTTTGCCAGAAGGCCTAGGGACTAGTCTGATTGTAACATCCAGTGGCTAAATAATTATTGAATCGGGACTTGATATGACTATGAGGGGGAGGAGCAGTCTGAGAGGCTAGGGGAGGTATTAGGCAGTTCCATGGGGAAGATCTAGAGGGGAGCATTGGTTCCCCCCAAACGCCCTATTTGACCCTGCTTAAATCGTGTAAAGCCTGCTGTACGAGTTAATTATGCGTCATAAACACATGCACAACCTCTGTACAATCAATTATGGGGGAAATGGGACACTGCATGTACACTAAAACTCTTAAAAAGATAATTTACTCCATGATCATTTTGATGTTGAACTCATGTATTAATTTTAATTTAGTTATTTCCAATATCTTACCGTATTCTCCTCCTCTCCGCCTTCTGCTTTTTCTCCATCTTGATTATCTACCTTAACAGGCTCTGTGTGTTCATATTCATACGAAGGATCTCCAGTAAATCGACCCTTGACGAACGAACAGTCGTGTCTCATCTTCTCTGTAACGACTGGCAGCAGTCCCCAGTGAATGCAGTCTTGGCTAAAAAAAACAAATGTTACAGCATTTTCTAGCATTGCCTATGTTCCCCATAATACGTTAATTCTATTTCTGAACTCACCTATACAGCGTTTTTCGGTCCTTCAGTTCATCTTGTCCAACTCCTTGTACAATAAAATAGTCACTTTTGACTCCCAGAATTTTGCCCCAAAATAACACTCTCTGAAACTTGTAATTATTTTTCAATATAACCAAAGAAGACTGTAACGCCGCCTTCTGTTCTGTACTTAGTATAACTCCACTGCTACCGACGTAGTCTACAGTCATGTGAAGGCCCTCTGCATCCATATTTTGATGGTGAAATTACTGAGAGTGAGAGCCGCTGTTTTCGTCCTCTTTGCTGCTACTTCCAAACTTTGTTACTCGAGCTCTCGTTGTCATGACAATTTTTGAGGAAGACCGCTGCTCGTGTAAAACTCTTTTGAACAAATCAAAATAGTACGTCACTGCTCCCAGTATCCAATCAGACTGCTTCTCGAGTCCGCTTCTTTCTGAAACTGGTAGTTTTAATACTTTGTTGCATGCGGTCCAATTGTACAATTACTACAAGAGAGATATGAAGCTATGGCGTCAGCTTCCAATACATTCACGTTTCCTCCGACTCCACAACATTATTACACAGAGCTTTTCAACTGGTGCTGCGGAGAGTTCGACAAAGAAAACATCATTGTCGTGTTGTCACACGATTTCGACAGGAAACCCGCGGATGAACAATTCGAGAAACGACTCGATGAACTTTGGGAGCTGAGATTAAAAGAGATGCCTTCGCTCTACAATGGCTCAAAGTTCAGACTAAAAGATTTATCAGTGAGCAAAGATGGTCTTAAAATTAACATTGGAATCTCTTGCTATCGAGATTTTATTTGCACAAATATGAATATGGACAGTAAGAAGCGCATAAGAGACTGGGGCAGAGACAAGTACGGTGATCCCCATGCATGCTTTGCAGACCCCATTGGAGTCAATGGGGTGGTGGTGTCACGTGATGATCATGTGGTATTTATCAGGAGAAGTAACCAAGTGTATGAGGCTGCTGGGAAACTGCATACCCCAGGAGGTCACCCTGAACCTAATGTATGCAATTGATATAAATTATGGAAGCATCCTAGGGGACTGGTCATTAATTACAGGGGGGAGGGGCTGGTAGAAAAAGGGGGTGGGTACCCAATTTTCATGCAGCAAATTTAGGGGGGGGGGGGAGAGGCATAGTAAGCTATTGGGGGGAGGGGTCATCAAAAACTGAGCATGACATTTTTATTTGCACCCTTCCCCCTGTAATTAATGACTGGTCCCTAAAAACATGCAATTTAATTGGCTAAACACTTTCTTCATTGTTACTGTTTACAATTTTCGCTGATTAGATCCGGTATTATACTTTGTCCGTTGGTCTTTGCAGTTTTACAGTACTCAGGCTCAACCTGTATTAGTCTTTTATAATATAACCCAGTACGAACACTCTGATTGGCTTATATAGACTCAAAAAATCTATGGTCTATTGTGCCGGTAAACACATAGAAATCGGCACACCTGCTTGTGTTGTGTCGTAGTTATAAAAGCAATAGACCACACATTACAATGTGTTTGCTGGCGAAATAAAGCACTTGGGATGTTGGGAGAACACTTGAAATGCTCGAAAATCATGTGCCTTTGGCTTGTGATTATCAAGCATTTTTTGTTCTCCCAAAATCCCACATGCTTTATTTCGCCATTAAACACAGTGAAATGACAGTGTGGTTTATTGCTTAAATAATGCATGCTTTAGAGGGTTTAGAGACTGGATGTCTATACGCCAATCAGAGCACTTGTACTATATGGGTTATATTATAATGACAAATACAGGCATGCAGTCTGACTGTATGATGAATGAAAAATATTGAATGAGGCAGAATGCAGTATGAAATGTCAAGTTCGTTGTACAGTCAGCAAGTGTATTTGTCAGTAAAACACAAACATATATAGTGACTGTTTTATTGACAAAACAGGCACTAATGCTGACTGTATGATGAAGTCAGTCTCCAAACCGTTTAATATTCCATGCTTTGTTTTCATATTTCTGCAGTCAGGGGTTTCAATAACTTTTTAGGCAACTCGCGGTCCTGACATTAGAGGCGGTGGTTTACCTTGTAAACTTTACTCAACACTTAACAAAAAACGCAACAATCGTGTGAAGTAGCCAGCGGTAAGAAGCAAAGTAACCGGCAGTTTATCGCCGGTAGCCGCCTTCTATTGAAACCCCTGTGCAGTGTGATTGGTTTTCGTTGTCTAAGCGGCCCCGGTTTTGGTAGTCTCACTGTAATCATTTTCTTTATACATCCTCCAGGAGGTACTTGGAAAAAGAAGTGACTACAAGACAATACAGCTTGGAGTTATGGATCCCAAAAATGTTGTCCATGAATTATTTTACTCCATTGTCAAGGAAGTTAGAGATGAGGTAAACTTTTTACAACAAAGTCCAGATCTTGCTTCTGATCCATTGGCTCTTGGCCATGATCAATAAGAGCACTGACAATGATGCTGACATGAGGTGTGTGCGCAACCATATAGAACTGACAACTTACCTCAAAGCCCTGCCCAATTGATCAGAATATGGCCGAACCATGATGCTTAGCAGCCTTTTGTTTATTTTTGCATGTTTGTAAAACTATCAAACTGCTATCAAACTTTCCAAAAACAGATTCAAATTGAAACTACCGGTACAACACAAAACAACAGGATTGTAATGGTTTTCAAAAAATTGGAAGAAAACTTGTGCAAAATTGACTTTTCAACTGTGACAAAAATTAATGGTGGCCATAGCATGCAAAGCATGATGGTTGGTCTATATTCTTTAAGTGCCCCTTTCATTTCTTCATATAAATTATTATATTTAGAGTAATGCTGAAAAAAATGTTTTTCTTGAATCCTCGATTGTCTACAACCTGTTGAAGTTTGCTAAAAATGATGAAAAGCAACCAGGTTCTTTTCACAACCAAGCGATGTACAGTACACTAATAATTTAGGAGCATTGGCCTTGTATATTGTACATCATGCATTGTGATAATTTAGAAGCATTTTCCTTGTACATCATGCATTAATTGTGTGTGATGCAAGGTCGCGAATCCACAACAATAGAACTTCAATCTACAACTAGTGAACAATGCCGTTTTACTTGTAGTAATCTTACATCACTCGACCAACACCCCAAACTGCTCAGTCTTGAAACAAAATAGTTATGCTGGACTTTAATTATGATTTAAAAATCAGGGATTGTACTGATTTCAGTTTTTTTCTTTCTTTCGTCCTCAATTTTCATCTAGACTGAAAATAAATAACTTCATGTAAAATGGGGTTTGGGGCACTTTAATTATTACTCCATAAAATGTCCAGAACTTTGCAGTGAAACAACTTGCTGGGCTCATTGCTGCATGAGCTCATTGCCCAACTTGAGATATGATGTAATCTATAATCAATTAGAATAAGAGTATCTCAGACAATGGAAAATGTACTTGGGATTTGTTAAACCTGAGGTTTCTTTTGATGTTATGCTCCTAATTTGGCTTTTGGGCAGATGAGTTCTGCTCACATTCCAAAGCTAGACTACCAATAATGACTTATTTTCAATTCAGGTTAATCTCCCTGAAGGATCACTAAGCTGGCCAGTTCTCATTGGAATTCTAAGGAATGAGAAGTCTAGTGGAAGGCCAGAGTTGTGTTTCCTCATTAGGTAATATTGTAAAATTCATTAAACTAACCAATCCAAATACAGCAAGTCACATGACCTATAAATCCCCATACAGTATCCACTAGTATTTAAGCATGAGGGAGATCTCACAACCAATCACTGACCACCTCTATCCACAGTAGAACATGATGGTAAAACTCCTGTCTTCATACAGTTATTAAAGGCTTTCTGTCAACTGTTATGCTTATAGTTCAACTCAAGCAAATTTCATGATATGAAATTTGAAGATTGAATGTGTAAAAACAGCAGCAACAAAATTCAGTATTGTTTTAGTAATTCCAGAAGTACGTAACAACAGCTACACTCTCCCATTATGATAGTATAATGGTTGACAGAGTCTTTAAATCTTATGTACAGTAGTTTCATTTCACAAGATACAATATGAACATCCAAATGGTATGGGATTTACAATGCCAAGCCATTTTAATGTCCATACAGTTTGTCTGCTCAATCCATACAATAATTTTATTGCAACTATTACTTAAAAAAACATTGTGGTTTCATTGCTGTCAGCTTACATTGTACATGTATAACATACTGTTGTTTTCTGTTTTGAGTATCATAAAACCCATAGATTATAAAGCTGCAACATTTTACCCAAAATTTTTCGTTCAAGATTGTTATATAAGTACTAATAAATACTACACGAAACCAAAAGAAAGTAAGCACTGGCCATTGCTTTTGAAAGTTTGGTGCCTCCTAACAGATCCGTTTATTTTGTGAATATCAATTTGTTCTTCCGCAAGCAAGAAAATACCACACTAAATGGTCCAATGTTTGTTCGCTGTTTAGTACTTTACAGCAAATTTGTCGGACTGATGACGATCTTCTACTTCTCTTTGAGTAACTAGTTTTTCTCCAATAGATGGCTTCCAGATATCCTTTTAGATATGATAGTTAGCAACAGACAGCTGATGAAAAAGCAAACTACCCCATGTTTGTTTTGACTACAAAACTTCTAGTGTCCAGTTTTCTCTCTTTCGACAAGTGCCTGGTTACTAAGCTATGGTTGAACGTGAGCACGTTGTTGGTTTGGTTGACATGTAAAATTAGATCTAAAAAGTGACCTGAATGAACATGTTTGTAGACATGAAGTTTAAACTATTTCAGAGCTGAAATTACAGGTACAACTTTCGAGTTTTCTCTGCTTTGAAAGTCTGATGAAGGTTACATTGATGTACGTTTGATATTCATCTAAAAACGTTTTACCTGAACTCAAGCTTCTAAACTCAGGGTGCAGCTTATACATGGGTGTTTACGGTACATGTAAATCAAATAATATACTGGGTTTCATGAATTTGATAATAATTATATACTTAATATAATATTTGTTACAATGTTTATGAATATCTCAATATTTATGAAGATGTCTGAAAGCTTTGTGATACAATACAATATAATACAATATATGTTTATTTCACTCAAAACAAATAAGGAATTTAACAATAATTACTGAGTAGGCAGGACCTGAATAAACCAAGGGGTTATTGAGTCAGGAACACCTTTACAAGCAGGAGATATAGGGACAAGAAGCTAATAATTAATTAAAGACTAGTTATTATGCACCTATCAATTGAAACCCCGACCCCCCCCACCCCGGGACAAGGTCGGGAAATGTGGGGGATTTGATCGCATTTGAAAGCAAGTTTTGCCCAAGGAGGTAGGGGATTTTTCAGGATTTGCTGGGGATTTTTTCTTGGCGGGCTTCTGCACGTGGACGCCATTTTGACGCTCGTCGTGTTCCAGCTTCAAATCAGGGCTTTGAAGGTATGTTTACTCATGTTAATGTGCTTATCTACAGTTTATCTAATCCTTTTAGATCGTCCTTTTGCATTTTCCTTTGTTTTTACGGTTCATTGAATACAAAATGTCAAGTATTTTAGATTGTTTTCCTTTGAATTATTTTGATCACTCACCAATCTACCCAATCGTAGTTCCGTGTCCGTGTCACGCGACCAACGGTTCTAAATTTGGCAGGAAGTACATGCTATTTCTGAACTACGATTGATGGATGTGAATGACAAAACAAAATTAACCAATCAAAAAAATATTCAACAGCGAAACTAGATTGACTGTACCTCTGAAAAATGTTTATCCTTTCTATTGTCAAGGGCACCCAACGAAGTTTTCGGTTAAAAAGCTGTTCGGGAGAGTAACTTAGCCTAAAACTTTCGGATTTGAAAAAATTGTCCCTAGAAAATTGTTTTCTGAAATACTGGCTAGAAAATTTGTTTTCAATCCCTAATTATAGAAGAAAAGGGAGACTAAAATATTCGTACGTCCCAATTCGTCTGATCAATAGAGTCAGAACAGGAAAAAAGAATCCCTAAAAAATTCGTAACTCCACAAAACTTTGCAACATGAAGTTACTTGGGCTAGACTACTAACAAATTTGTAGGCCGGGAATATTTTGCCATAGTATTTTCGGTTGACGCGATTCCGAACAGCTAATAGCTTTCTAGAATACGTCAAAAGACATAGTAGGCGCCTTAAAATGCTAGACAACTGGTTTCAAACGAATTTCAAAAAGTACTCGTTGGGTGCCCTTGTATTGTGTTAGATTCATTATGCCAATACATGTACATCAGCACAAGACACAGAGCAAATCAATATTATATATACATGCAGGTTTTACCACATGTACTTCTTGTTCTGCCATTATAATTGTAGCTCTTGTTGGAATTCATTTTGTAATAAAGTTTTTAACAACATACACTCATTATTATTTTATTAAGACTGTTAAAAATGACATAATACCATTGAGTTGCCCCACCAGGGTGGGGGTTTTACCAGAAAACATGCCCACTGGTGTGGGGGTTTATCAACATTTGTAAGGATGTCAAGTCAAATCCCCACCTTGTCCCGGGGTGGGGGGGGTCGGGGTTTCAATTGATAGGTGCATTACATTAACATAAAAATATTTATAACAATAAACTAATAAGATAAATGATAAATGAATGATTACATGTACCAAATTAAAAAGATATACCATATGTCTCCTTATCAGGTGCTCTTTAAGAAGTCAAGAAATAAAGAAATACTATGATCAAGGTGGACCAGAGGCATATGAATCAACAGAAATCATCCTTGTTAGAATTACTGTAAGTATAAAGACACTACAGTTAAAAGCTCTTAGTTACGTTGGTCTCTGAAAGTAGCAACCAAATTGATTCATTGATTCCTAACAAAAGTATAATTTGCTTTTTAGAGCAAAATCATAGTTTGATGGTTTCAACTTTGGAAAAATTATTTTGCCATATCGATAAAGCACCTTGACATGTACTTAGGCAGTATTCACACTTGGTGCTCGAGTAGTGTCCGAGCACCGTCACAATACTATGGGTCGTTCAGTGTACTGGTGCCCAGTATCAAGAAGTGTTAAATCCACCCCACCCCCATCAAGACGTTTTGGTTATCACGTATTATGAATTTTATATATTTAAGGAATTACCCTCTTGAGGAGGACCGGGAGAGAGTCGAAATGTAAACAGTCAAGTTGTGTTACTTAAAGAATGCCAATCAGGATTAATGCTTTGCGAGCCTGTGTTTACATTTGAACAATAGAAAACCGTTACAATCACCATTTTTGTACTGTACAATTGCCATTTTCGTACTGTACGAAAATGGTGATTGTAACGGTTTTCTATTGTTCAAGCTCGCAAAGCATTAATCCTGATTGGCATTCTTTAAATAAAGGGTTTGAGGACAGAATAACTGGCGATAAAAGGAAACTTTCACCATGACTGAACAATACAGATTACCGCCGTTTGATCCACATTCTGATGTGACTTCGGCGCCAACAAGATGGAAGAAATGGTTTCAGAAATTTCAGAATTATGTTGTAGCCGTAAATATCAAGAGACCAAAACAGAAAAGGGCCATGCTTCTACACTATGCTGGTGAAGCAGTACACAACATCTTCCAAACCCTGAGTGAGACTGGGGAAGCGAAGTATTATGACTTAGCAATCAAAAAGCTAACCGACTACTTTGGACCGAAGCAAAATGTTGACTTCGAGATGTACAACTTCAGTCAAACTCGCCAAGAGGTAAGCGAAACACTTGATCAGTATGTAACTAAACTACGCCAACTTGCAATCCATTGTGATTTTACCGACCAGGAAAGAGAAATTAAAAATCGGTAACGTATAGCCATCCCAGTACTAATTGACACTGGTACATCTGTAAATGTTCTCAAGAAAGACCATTATAGTCAGATAGTCGGACAACATAATGAAGCCAAGCTCAAGAAGTCAAAAATCCGACTGTATGCCTATGGAAACAAAGAACTGCTTCCGGTACTAGGCAAGTTAGATACAACAGTCGAGGGAAAGGATAAGATAATTATCACCTGTGACTTTCTTCATCGTTGATGGCAATCATGGCTCACCACAGATCTATATGGCTCCTAAAAGTCAACATTGCTGTTAACACAATTGGCCATGAGCATCAAAAGACAAAGCCAACGTTCATCACTAAGTTGGTAGATTGGAAAGCTGAAGTCAGAAGGCATCCCAAAGGCTATGACGTTGCAAGAAGTACAAGAGGTACTGTCGGACAAAGATCCAACACTACATGTTCTAAAAGGCTCAACCTACTGTACAGTTCCACAGATGCATACCATTACATCCGCCAAAAAGTAGAACAAGAACTCGATAAACTGGAAAAAGCAGGAATCATTGAGGAGCCGACCGGGCCCACACCATGGGTATGGTATGTTCCCCAAGCCAACGGACTATGCAACAGTCACTGAACCTCTACGACAACTCACACGCCAAGACACACCCTTCAACTGGACATCGGAAATGCACTAAACGTAATAAACGAGCTGAAAGCTTGTCAAAACACTATGTCAAAATGCACTGAAAGCAAGACTCACTAGCGAAACTGTAATGGCATACTATGATTCAACCAAGCCCACCGAGCTCACTGTCAACGCAAGTCCAGTGGGACTCAGAGCCGTACTTGCGCAAAAAAAGCACTGGCAGCAAAGGCGATGAAGAGGTTCACAGAGCTCTCACAGACGTAGAACAGCGCTACAGCCAAACCAAAAATGAAGCACTCGCCATAGTCTGGGGGTGTGAAAAGTTCAAGAATCCCAAATCGAGACCTCCCGCAAGGATAGAAAGATGGCAACTTAAAGGCTTCAGCAGTACGACTTCATAGTAACGTACCGATCGGTGAAGGCAACCCCGCTGACTACTTCTCCAGACATCTGACATTGGGCATGTTCAATTGAGTGTCGTACAACCAAATGCCACACAAGTGCAGCACTGCCGAATAGTATGTTAATTTTGTGGCCGGAAATGCAATCCCAAAGGCTATGACGTTGCAAGAAGTACAAGTCTTAGAGGTGTCGGACAAAGATCCAACACTACATGTTCTAAAAGGCTCAATACAAAGTGGAAGATGGCAGTCACTCAAGACACCGGATTGGGTGCCAACGGATGCCAACGTTGTCGAACTAAGAGCGTATTCGAAGATTCAACAAGAACTCCAGTCAGCCTCAGGCCTTAATTGTACTTAGAGGGGCAAGATTAATAATGCCAGCAATACTATGAAACAGGGCAGTAGAAATTGCTCATGAAGGGCACCAGGGTGTGGTCAAATCGAAGGCACTAGTTCATGAGAAGATCTGGTTCCCAGGCATAAATGCAACGGTTGAAGACAAAGGTTCAAAATGCTTCCCTTGCCAGGCAGTCGGACCACCAAAGCACCCAGGACCTCTAAAGATGATGGAAATGCCTATAAGCATCCATGGCAGTCTCTCAACATGGATTTTCTTGGCCCTCTACCTACTGGAGAAATGCTATTAGTTGTTATCGATCAGCACTCAAGATTTCCCGAAGTAGAAGTGACAAGAACCACAACTGAGGAACGGTCATTCCCAAACTGGATAGAATATTTGCTACACATGGGATTCCTAACACAATAACCACAGACAATGGTCCACCCTACAGTAGCAATGAGATTGCCAACTACATGAAGGAAAACGGAATCAAGCACAACAAAACGACACCGCTGTACCCAGGTGGAAATCTTATTAAGATCTTAATAAGATTCTTATTAAGATCTTAATAAGATTCTTATTAAGATCTTATTAGAATCTTATTAAGAATCTTATAAGATCTTGTAAGATCTTATAAGATTCTTAACAAGATCTTATAAGATTCTTATAAGATCTTATGTGATTCTTAATAAGATCTTATAAGATTCTTAATACATGTAAGATCTTATACGATTCTTAATAAGATCTTATAAGATTCTTAACAAGATCTTATAAGATTCTTATAAGATCTTATAAGATTCTTAATAAGATCTTATAAGATCTTATGTGATTCTTAATAAGATCTTATAAGATTCTTAATACATGTAAGATCTTATACGATTCTTAATAAGATCTTATAAGATTCTTAATACATGTAAGATCTTATACGATTCTTAATAAGATCTTATACGATTCTTAATAAGATCTTATAAGATCTTAGAAGAATCTTAATAAGATCCTATTAAGATCTTAAGATCTTGTTAAGAATCTTATAAGATCTTAGAAGAATCTTATAAGATCTTAGAAGAATCTTATAAGATCTTATTAAGAATCTTATAAGATCTTGTATGAATCTTAGTAAGATCTTACTGTGCAATCTTATTAGTATAAATTTTATAGTGCCAAATAAACTACATGCTGCCATTATACTTAGTTCCAGGTTGTCTCCACCTACTCATTAGTAGCTTTTCTCACAGGCATGTTGAGGGACTTACATGTAGGACGATATCTGGGTCTCCCTACTTGGGAGTATATAACCACTTGTAAACTAAGTACCAGGAATTTTGACCGTCAATAGGCTCTTGCAGCTAACAAATCACACGGTTGTACTGGAGAGCAAAAAAAGATCTGACTTATTTATTCAAAGGCCTTGTACGAGATTGGTAGTGTTATTAGCAAAACCTGTTTGTAAATGCTATTTTCCACCTCCAATCGATTGTCGATCTTTCTAAAACTGCGTTTTTTAAAGATAGCTTGCTCTCCAATCCAGCATCCATGGCAATGCCTTTCCCATGGGGATCAAGAGCTCAATTCATTTGTTAATGAAGTATATATTATATCAGCATGTGACTGTTAGCTGCAAAGACCCTATTTTACATAAAACCAGCAACATTTTCCAGCATTTTAAAGCAGTTTATTCTATTGTTTTGTATCCAACTTGGGTACAATATTTAATAATACAATGATTAATCCCATTAAGTGTGAATCCTTAAAAATCTAATTGGCAATTTTATTAATATTGTATTGTGGCAGTTCTTGAATGTTTTCAATTTGACAATCTGGGTAAAATCAAGTCTGGTAAAACATGGCATTACTATAATATAACAGCTACATGTACAGTTGTATATGATGTCAAGGAGTCACCAGTGATACATATATATATATATTGTCAAACTCATTACGGTAATAGTATTCATGAAGAAAAAACAGGAAATTAATGTGTAATACAAAATGTAGGTCATCTGTAAGAGCCAGACAGTATTGCTCAAAATAAGCCACAGTATTGGCTAATCCAACATTTATTTATACAAAACACCCTAACTTTTAGAACGAGCAATGGATGTTTGATAAGGCATAGATACAGAATTTGTGTCCATGTTTTATCGGATTTCTGTCTTGAGTTAGTATATCCAATAAACATTGCTACATGTACTCATTCTGTATCTATTACATACATTGTCTGCTCATAAATCTTCTGCAGTTTTCTCCCTTTTTGCAAGGCTTTCAATACAGTTACCAGCCAGCCAAACAGAGTGCACAATTTCAGTGGATCTCGGACTGCAAAATATATTAGCCATTTCGGTAACAAAAAAAGGACTGGGACAGAGTATGTAAATATTTTTGAATTACAAAATAAACCCCACCACAAGAAATATTATATACATCAAAATATCAATATCAACGAGGTGGTGAGCTTTCAAAAATCAGAAAAATAAGAGAGCTTGCACCTAGCCATGAATGCACAACAAAACATGTTTCATCATGTCAACCATTAATGTTTTGCCCGCCTACTTGTCAAATTGTGGTGCCAGTCTCACCAGGATTCATAGCATTGTTGCCACAGACTTTTTGTCTATGTTTAATTTAATTTAAAGGTTTTATTCACAATGAACAAGAGTTCTGAATCTAAAAGCCATAAAAGAATAGAAGAAATATTGGCAGATAATTGATAATTTCGACCTGACTTATTAATTGCACACATTTTTTTTTCTCAGCACAAATTGTTATGAGAACCAACTGGCCTGAGTACAACACAGACCCAGTCTTTATCAGTTTAAGAAATGGCTAATAGCAGAAAAAATATTTATC
The DNA here is from genome assembly GCA_030867875.1 of Actinernus sp. WN-2022. NCBI lineage: Eukaryota > Metazoa > Cnidaria > Anthozoa > Actiniaria > Actinernidae > Actinernus > Actinernus sp. WN-2022. The sequence continues at coordinate 61,226,973 of JAOWCC010001589.1, forward strand.
TGGCTCATAAGTATAAATTAAATTTAATTTAATGCTACACACTGAGGTTTTTAGGGCACATTTAAAGCTGTGAACTGATTTAGCAGACTAAGTCCTTATTTTGGTAGGGAGAGCATTCCTTAATTAAGGAGCAGCCATGGAGAAGGCTTGGTCACCATAAGTAACGGTTTGACCTGAGTCTACAATGTAGGTACAATTGACCTATATCACTATGACGTCATATCAAAACAATCTATTGTTTAAACGCTAAGGATCACGGTCGTGGGAGGGGGACAAAACAGGGACAAAACAGCAACAACACAAAGGAAATCGCTATCAAATGCATTTTGAAGAACGTAGAATAGCGGTAACAGCCACCAAATACGGTAAATATTGTGGGATAAACATTGATACAGCTGATATCTGGAAACCAGACAATTCGAAGTTAAATTTTCCTCAGCAGAGCAGATTTAGTTCAAAATTCTATTGTTCAAGTCGATTCTGTGACGTCATAATGATATAGGGTAATTATTATGTGGCCCATTGCTATTTTGACAGCCAAAATGGCATCATAAAGATTCACACTTTTCAACACCTGGGAAGTGTTTGGCCGATCATTGAGATTTTTTAGACCATGTATTTCCTGATCAATATTGAAGAATAGAAAACACAAAATAGAATTCCAAGATACATAATATTTTTGGAGATATATGTGTTTCTTTTGAACACTTGTTTTCATAAATACAAAAATCTTCAAAACAACATGATATTCATTGGTTTTGTTTCTGGTATGACATAGTCCTTAACATGCTCTCTTTGGACTCAGCAGTCGTTGGTTACCTCCTGCTTTGTTCTACAAGAAAACAATGTATATACTGTAGATTACCGACCAAGTACACATGATCATGAGGTCCAGTCAACATGTTTGAAGATGTACACATACATACACATGAAGTTATACCACTTATAAGCTAGGGCTCTCTAGAAATTGAAAAAAGGCTACATACATGTAGTGTCTTATAGGTGGTACATTTATTTTTTATCTGCCATTTATACACTTTCTATAGCCATGTAACATTTACTGTACATTTCATATTTAAAAGAGCTTCCATGCTCAGGTTTGTGATATGTGGATAAATAACCTACCACCACTTAAAAGAATACATGTATATAGGTTAAAATGCCATAAAATGATTGGAAATTGGAATTGTGCTGGTTGCCAGCCCAGAATTAGGGGAGTGGCTTCCCAAGGGGTAGACCCTCAGGCTGACCAGGGGGATTGTAATAAGGGTGGAACAAACTTGATGCTTTTCCCCAGGGGTGGGGGAATCTTATGAGTCAAAGTCCCCTGGGTCACGTTTTCCTAATCTCTCTCATATGAACTTGCCAAAGAGCTTTTTATTATTGACATGTCTAGTATATGTACCCTGCATAGGAGAAAATGCTTGAATTTGTTTGAAGTTCACTAAGAATCACACTATACATGTAATTCCATCTTTCCATCATTTTCTTGGCACACACGACTTGTAAGTTAAATACCATAAATTGTTTTAATCACAATTCAGAATTGTCCTAGAACATACATTATATTCACTACTCTGATTCACTTCTGATTAAACAAGCTAAATAAACATAGCATGACTTAATTAGCACACAGAAGACAAGTTAGCACATGGAATAGAAGTTTGCCATGGCCCATGGTGTTATTACTAACTCAGTTCACATTAATTTAGCTCGTAGTCGGTCAAATTCTAAATTCTGAAATCCAAATTTAAATATAAACAGTCATTTATCCCTTAATTTGTATGTATGGTTAGCAATCACAAATGCCACGACTTAATAAAACAGAGTATAAAAGTTTGTAGCAATTAAGTCAGGAGAAAATATATCAAATATTATCTGATCGAAGTTACAATTAAAGTTACATGTTGAAATACTAAGGGAGTAAGGAAGTAGGCGATCGATGAACGTCTACCACAAATTAGTACGCAAAGGTTGGATATACACTCATCAAAGCTTCACAAACAATTCAAGAACTTGCCTTCAATCTGCCACTCCAATAAGTTATATCCCGAAGGCTGAATTCGAAGATTCCAATAAAGAACAACTGTTAACCACTGAACGTTGAACGTATGTGGATTGCGGGTATTTGTCGATCCCACGTCTAATTCAGCTAGTTGGAGCTGAGCAAGACGGTTGGAAAATAACTCGCGTATGGTATTTTGAGCGCCAGAATTGTTGCGGTAATCTGATTGGTTATGAAGCTGACATTTCAAAAACACTCGGTGTTAGGGTAAGTTGAATCGTTGAAAGCGCAGTTTCCTTGATTAAAAGAAGTCAGGAAACCATTCCTTTTCTCCTAAATGCCTGTTCATCCAAAAAGGAAAATGTTTTGATGGCACGAGAACGAGAATAAGAAGTTATCATAATGAACCTGGTCCTGGGACGCTACGTTCTTCCCCCATTTTGTCCGCCATCTTGTTTTGATGTGGTTACCGCTGACCAGCTGGTGAAACACAATCCAAGTGGAGCTACAATGTAGCTAAAATTACTGGCAAGGCTACAACTTACGGCTTGTAAAATATATAGCCTAACTAAAACTAACAAAATAATAAAAAATGTATTTAATTGGGAACTTTGCTTTAAAAGGCTTAAATTTAATTCTGATTTTGTTCCAGAAAGCAGTGTATATCTGTTATTAGTTTGTGTTTTTGAGATACATAAGGGGACCGATCGGTTATTACGTCCCCGGTGCAGCCGGTGGTTTTAGAGAGGGGAGGGGGGGATTAAAGTTTTGGGGTCAACTTTTTTTTTTGGGGTGGGGAGGGGGCTGGGCTATTTTTTTGGCATCAATAATATAAAATGGGGGGTAATTTTTTCTTACATGTTATTGACTAGACTTGGATTTTAAAATGTGGGCAGTCAACATGGCAGTATACAAAGTGTGGAATTGCATGTGTTGCTCCTGCTACGAGTGCGAGGGGAAGTTTTGAAAACGTGTTAGTTCTTGGGGGGAGGGGTAATTTTTTGGTTTCCTTTCTTTCAGTGGGGGTAAGAATTAAAAAAAAAAAATTTAATCCACCACCACCGAGTTTTGAACAGGCTAGGCAGTAGGTACAGTTGTACATGCCACAAAATAGATTTTTTTTAAATATTAAAATTGGCACGTACATGTAACTGCAGGTATGTATGATTAATTAGAAGATATAAAAATGGTTTAGGTATGCACTGGTAGGTATGTAATACAGTATGCTATAAAATTTATTTTTATTTCTAAATATTGGTACATAACTAATATGACTGTCGTTACAATATAATTTATGTAAAAGGTATTTCAGTTTAGGTATGCAGTGGTAAGTTAATGTAAAACTAGGTAGCTCAAAGACATTCTTACCAATTGGCATATATAGGTATGTACATGTAGGTGGTATATAAACAAAGGTATGTATCATATGTATTTTTTGACATACCTGTTGGCAGCATACATGTATTTCTCATTAAAGGAACAGTTTATAATGTAGCAGTGATTATATACTTGTCACATACCAAATACGTGTATACTTTCAGTTTGGTATGGGATATGCAGAAATGGATAAGAATTAAATCATCAAATTAATTTAGATGTATTATTTGGTCTTAAATTAAGCTAGCTCATATTATGCAATATGTATTATATTGGAAACCTTAATTAATATTCTGTTTCTTACATTTATAAGAAAAGGTAAGATCTTAATATATGGACCCTTTGCACGTTACGTCACAGCCGCCATGTTGGTGTACAGTTGACAATAGATTCTTCATTAGCTTCTTTTGTTCTGTACACCAACATGGCCGCCATGCCCTTTGTCATTTGAATCTCTGGGGATTGAGTGCAAACCATCTTAGGAACTCCATTAAGATATCTAATGTTAAGATTTCATATACTAAGATCATATTAAGATCTTGTTAAGTTCGATGTAAGATCTTATTGATATTTCATATTAAGATCTTATTAAGATTCTTATAAGGATCAATCTTAAATGATCTCATTAAGATCTTAATAAGATCTTATAAGATCTTAATACTTAACCCTTAAAGAGCAAATATTAAGATTTGAGTAAGAAAATATATTAAGATCTTATTAAGATCTGAAATCTTAATCAGATCTTATTAAGATCTGAAATCTTAATAAGATCTGATTAAGATCTGAAATCTTAATAAGATCTTAGTAAGATCTTAGTCTTTTTGGGAATCTTATAAGAATCTTATAAGATCTTATAAGATCTTTTAAGATCTTATAAGATCTTAATAAGATTTCCACCTGCAACGAAATGCAGATGCTGAAAGTTTCACTGAAACCGTTGATAAAATCGATCTGCACATCCCATGCTGAAGGAAAGAACTGGAAGCGTGAGCTTTACAAATTTCTTCTCAATTACAGATCATGGTAATAATTAACGGTAATAGTTAATTATTTCATCAGGCTAGAATATTCTTGTAATCAATTTACAAGGAGATCCGTAAAATTAAGCCAAAACATGATTGAATTCAGGTTTCTATTGCTAATCGTCTGACTGAAGAACAAATTCTGTTCAGATACAGTCTTCCACATGATGAGAAAAGCTTAATTGATATATTTGATGGTAATTACATTGGCTGATGGTTTGGAAATGTGTACATGCAGAATCATTTTCTTGTTCCCCATCAAATTTTAATGTTAGCTTTATAGTGGTCTGTCGTGCAGGAGGTTGCCTTTGTGAAATAATCTTGTTGTTGAACTGTAAATTGATGGTTTAGACCTTCACGTCTTCTCAGATCTATAAGGACGTAAAATTGTAGGTCCCACATGTCCATCGGCCTCAAGTTTATCAGTCTTACCAGACTGTCGTGAGTTGCCATTAAATAAAGTCGCTTTACTTTACTTTTAATTACCTAGTAAAATAATCAACATGTTATTTTATAATTGTCAGATAGGGTTAATAATAATTATAATTACAGGAAATGGACGTGGTTTTTTGATTTATTATAATTTCTGTTTCCTTCAAACAGGAGTTTAAAACATCGGAACCATCTGATGAAATGAGAATGATTCTCAATGAACTGACACCAAGTGCTAAAGCCTGCCTTCACTTTCTCATCAACCAGAAAGACTGCCAGCATGGTAATATTAAATCTACCAGATGAAAGTTATTTACTTTCATTGCTCTTCTTTAAAAAATCTGAGGCTTTGAGTAATACAATGTACATTAACTTAATAAACAGATCCTTGGAAATCTAGTAGGTAGTACATGAACTATAAATGTCACCCAAAACAGTACTTCACGAAATAGTAGGAAGCAACTAGTGTGAATGAAATGCTGACGCATGAACAACCAAGGACCAGATATGTAGTAATCTCCTTATCTGAGGGGCCTGTGTGTTTAACATGTACAGCAAGCTCTGTAGTTAAGTCACAGAAACTAGAAAGATGAAAAGAAGAAAATAATCTGGCTAGTATAATAGTGAACATTATAATTACTGTATTTAATTATCTGTATTTTGGGGGGGAATTATTAGTAAGAACATTCTTAAAGTTAGAGTATCTTGGAAAGGAAAATGTACAAGGTAATAGCAAAATTGAGAACTTGTCAAGACTTTTTTAATACTAGATAGAGCATAAATTATAACAAGCCATCAGTTACCATAACATGTATACAAGTATAATTTTTTATCTTTATCCAAATCTAACAGCAATAAGAAACATGCCCCTTAAATATTTACATTTAGCAAAGAAAAAACGTGTTTTCTAGCACATTAAAATAAAATATTAAATACCTCTTATTAAACTCTCTTGTTTGGTCTATACTGTAAGTTATATGGACCAAGTTTTGTTCCCAGCTTTATGGCCCTAATGCAAAGTGTGCAGGGCATTAAAAAGGGGAACATGAGGTCCATAACTTACAGTACAGGCCAAGCAAGCAAGTTTAATTAATAGATGTTTTCTAAGAGAATTGGAGTACTTAATAAGATCAAGTCATGTTTACCTTTGGACCAAAGAATTTTATTATTATATTATAATTCTATGATAAGGCCTGTCATGAATTATGTTAGCGTCGTTTGGCATACATGCATGTTGTAAATTAAGACAGTTTATTGAAAATTCTTCGAGCCGATCGCGAGCCAAGATTGTCGTCGGTTCTTCTTTTTAATAAGTTACACTGGTTGGCATTTTATACTGAAGCTAAGATCACCAAATGCTAGATTGTTTTTTTAGCGAACTCAGCACACTGTTCCTAAATATTTAATGGACTCCTTACTACTGAACACTCGTTATTCTAGCTGTAATTTTGCCAGTCCTAAGTTTAATTGTTCCACCAAAGGTGGTACATGTAGGTCATTTAATGTTTCAGCTGTTCAGCTTTGGAATAGCTTGCCTGTAAATATAGTCTTAATGCCTTTAAATGTACTCTCCGAGAACTGTATTTTGAGGACCAAATTTCTTTAGCTTATTTTTATCCTTAGTTTTTTTAATTTGTTATTAAATTCGTGAAATTTTCTGAGTCAAATTATTACAGTTTTTTAATCTTTTATATTTTATATCTTGCATTCATAATGTAGTTTTCTAGTATTGATATTTTCACCATTTTTGAAAATACATTGTAGATTTAGTTCTAAGGTAGGACTCTGAGGGCCACAAGTTTATTAGTGTTCTGCACTATTATGTGTTACCCTCCATAAATAAAGTCTTTATTATTCTTATTATTATTACATGGCTCAAAAGTATTCAAACCAGCTTTGCTTCAATTTAATTTGTGCTCTGAATAAGAACTTTTTAAATGCCATGTGCCTACCTGTAGTTTGGGTCAACAACCCTAACTTTGAACACATACATCCCCTGTTGTTTCCATCTCAATCTTGATCTTCCAGTACTATTAAGAATTTCATACTGTTTGTTCAAGTCGTGTTGGACATCTTCATTGTCAGCTTTCTCAAAGCATGAGCGGTATTTCTATGAGACACAAAATAGGCATAAATTTCATCTTAATTGATCTCCAATAATAACAAACAATAATTATTAGTATGAACAAAACTGCCACAAAGGCATATATATAATTTGTTATGTCAAAATAAATACAATTCAAAATAGCTAGATAAAGTCTGGCAACAATTTTCTCAAACGTTATGACTTTTTTAAATGAAGTGTTCAAATGAAATTAAGTCAAGTGCATATGGCAAATGTGTAGACCAACACACACCTAGCTGAACAGTATGGCCTGCAGTTCTCCCTTTTTTATCCAGGAGTTGGTTATTAAGTAGTATTTTTTAAAGATTCACAGAACTAGCATGTTTTAAATCAACATCAGTGTTGGGAGGGTAGATCAGGGCTCGAAATAGCGACAAGCCAATTAAAAAGCAGGACAAATTTCAGGAATGGCAGGTGAAAATATGCTTGGAAACGATTTCAAACACCCTATGGCCTGCCAAAAATGAAATGTCAGGTTGTATTTTGTTTCTATTTCGAGCTCTGTAGATGCTATAGTTTAAGTAAACACATCAAAGTGCAAGAGCAGATTTCGTATGCCTTAATTACCGTAACCATACTGTAACCATACTGCAACTATGCTGAACCATAATTATCTCTATAATTTGATTGGATCTGAGCAGGACAAAATCATTAGGGAAACCATATCAATATCACAGCATGCTAGAGTAACAGTGTGCCTTTGAACTCAATGCAGTAGTTGGTCCCACTCATACGAAATCTGCTCTTATAATGACTGATAAACTTATGTGTTGCCTGTTTCGTCCATGCTTTATCAAACTCTGAGACTGAGTAGTTCAACATCTCCATCCATGTTTGGGCAGCAGTTTGACAACCAACCTGTACAAAACAAGGTGCAGTACGTAGGTATAGTACTGTGATTAAGTGACTTACAAAGTACATAATTGATTTGATTGGTTGAAGTCAAACCAGAAGGCAGATATTGTGGCCTTAGATCCACATAATAATCAGGCCATGCTCCTTAAATCCCCACTACAAATTGCAAGACATTTGGTGACAGATCATTTGCACGTGCTGGTGACCTTCACTGGGTAAATAATACGATTTATTTTTAATCGACCCCTCCAAGATCATTTCAACCACCATAACATACAGCTTCTCTAAGCTACATTGTATAGCTCTAACAAAGCCATTGTTTCGGGAATACAGCAAGATTTAAAAAAAACATTGGGATGAACTGAAAATAAATCAGGACAACTTTTGATAAAACATGTCAGTGCTCAACAGGCTTCGTTAGAACCGTGTCGCCACCTCCCACGTCCAATACACTGTATGTTGCAGACCTTGGGTTAAATTTGTGGACTGCATGAGCAGCATTCTCACATGATTTGTGTAAGAAAGACGTAACACACATTTTGAAATACAGTCATGTAAAAGGAAATCAATCAGCCTGGATGTTATTTACCTCTTTCATAGTCAAGCTGTACTCGTATGTGCTTTTTCCATGTTTTTCCATCATGATAATATTTGCTGTGACCTTCCTTACAAACCCATCATCATATCTAAAAATATTAAGATAGAAATTAAGTGTACATGTCTGTATCATTTAATATCAGTTGATTGAAACAGATTCTTAGCTGTTTTGAATAAATATTTTACAAATGCCTGCTAAGTTTTCTATGAGTATCAGTGTTGTATATACTTGACGTTGTAATTTCAAAGGGAACCTCTGCTGAAAAACAATGTTTGCTCTCATTTAAAGTGTTCTTTAGCTTGTGCATGCCTTTTTGTTGTGTGTATGTGTCTTGTAAATTGTGTACTGTCTAGATTGTCATTTATGGGCTGATATTCCTTTGCATGAAACTCGTTTGAATTTCCCACAGTTTTAGCAGTCTCTCCAGCTTGGTGTTCAAGTTAAAAGAGAACAAAAACTTGTCTGATCCTCAGTTTATCAATGGTATAAAGTTTCCTGCCAAAACTTCCAACATAAGAGTGCATACACCACAATGTTGCCTCCTGAAACCCAACCCCACCCGGCCCTCTCACCCCCAAATAATGGATCATACAACATCATAGTGTTGCACCACTGTTACACATCAAAAGCTACTGTTTTATGACAATTAGGGACAACACTGATATATGGCACAAGATGGCAGCATGCTTGAAATTCAAACGAGCTTTATGGACCGGAAAATCAGTTCATAAATGATATCTAGTGTTGGATTTACAAGAGACAAACACAGCAATAGATTTAGGCACGCATAAGGAACATTAAGACAGATTAAATTTTGAGAGCAAACATTGTTAATATCAGCTGAGGTACGTACCCTATAACACTACAAAATTATATCCAGTTATCAATAAATGCATGAACTTACAAGTCAAGGTCAGGTCTAAATAGGTCTCCCACATTTGATAACAGAGGACAGCCAAGATTCACAAAGTCATACTGCACAACCTGTAATTTAGTTTATAATATTTGGGTTTAGTAATATATACATTATACATAGGCAAGTGGAGCTCCAGTTATATCTTTTCATCGCTAGTGGAAATATAAAAAAAATCAATACGATAATTTCGTACAATGGGTTACTACCAGAATGAGGAAAGAAGTGCTAAATAGAATGATTTCAAGGGTAATAAAAATGCCCTATTAATACATATATGTCCTATTCCCTATCTCGCAGACAATATTCATTGAAATAGCTGTATAAAGGCATTACAATTTAAAAAATTCCAAAAATTTAAAAATCGGAGTCTGATGTCATAAGCCACCTTTTCACAAATTAATACCATTCATTTCAATTATGCAGTTGCCATCATAACCCTATTGCTAAGTATTACTAAACTTTGTGGAAGCACCAACCTTTGAAGATGAGCTATTTGATGAACTTTCAAGTAACTGACCTCCAGACCACCTTCTACAGAACAATATAGGCTTGCATTAGACAGAGACAAAATGATTAAGGAATTGTGATATTATTTATATTAATCTTCAGGAAACAAGGCATAATTTGTATAATAATATTGTAAATACAGTTTTTGGAGCAGATTTTGCATGAGTGTGAAATAACTGTCAAGACCAGTGGTTTATGAGTATATTATTGTAACCTACTTTACAGTTTGACAATGGGCAACCCGCATTTTAATGGCATGCCATATGGTAACTGTTCTTTAAGTTCTTAAGATAACCTTCTGGTAAGCTATAGTTTGTACTTACAGGTACTCCAGTGACAATGGGCAACCATTTTAATGGTATGCCATATGGTAATTGTTCTTTAAGTAATTGTTCTTTAAGTACTGCAGTGATGTGTGCCAAATTTGTTATGCAGTTTTTAACCTTTCAGGAATGACTTCCACTAATACATTAGCACGAGTGTGACTTTGTTGTTTGACATTAATTTACTTTTACTCTTTAAAGACCTGGCCAGTCAAACAGTTTCAATATGGTCCAATATGGTCCAATATAGTACAACATTAATTTTGTTGAAGCCGTTAGTGAGATGGCCTGAAAACATTGTTCAAAGATATAGAGTTCAACTTAATTTAAAAGCCATTTCAAATGGTTTCATGGTTCATTTCAACAAATGTTAATGTACCAATGTGGAAACTGTTTGAAAATTGGGGCATCAGATACCAGTAACACAAAATTACAACATTTATTTCCCTGGACCTAGTTGTTCAAAGAAATGGTATACCAGTATGTAACTTGATCCCTAGGATAGTGCTAAATTTGTTAAAGCTGTAATTTCAAAGGGGCTATGTCATGGTACTGCGCATGTTCAAGTAATCGCTCGTTTAGTGGCTGGTAATTGGATACAAACAGTTAAACTTCCCTCCCTCAATGCTTGATTGAAAGGATTTTCAATATTTTCCCTGGAGACTGTTTATATACACTGTTTGTTAGTCATTTTTGCATATTTGCTTTCATTTTAAGCATCCCACATGGCCGAGAGGTTCGTTAGTTCATATCAAAATCGGCCCGGAAAAACCAATGTAAAGTCTTACTTTGACACAGCCCCTTTAACCTCTGGTTTGCTAACTTACCCTGGGGTAACTGTTACCCCTTCTTCAAACAACCAGTCTTGAATTTACTCTTAGCTTATCCTACCTTGAGATTGCATATGAATAGCCTAATTCAAACTCACTGCAGCCTACAAAAGACCTCCTGTAAATATTTGAGAGAATGTATATTAGGCCATAACCAAGAACAATACAAGATTACCAGTATTAATTTTTTTTTTTTTATCATTCAAGGTCTAAGGAGGTTCTTTAATGAACACTGTTTCTTACCCCCTTAGATTTAAGTGCCTGTGTGGAGGGCAGCCTATAGATATGTTGGTCTTCTAGAATGGAAAGAGAAAAAATATAAAGTATAGGAAGTATAACTTTTAGTTATTTTTTAATAAAAAAACATTTGAGCATGAGTGAATCAACTTCTCATTTCCAGTTGTCTGGAGTACCTTTAAAGGTGTCTGTTTCTTGCAAAAAAATATGATGGACCTTTTAAAGGTTGTCCATTTTAACCTAGATTAAATTAAGTCTGGCATTAGACTTTTGCAGATCTATCTAACTTACCAGTAGATGTATTTACTAATCAAAACTAAATGCAAAGACCTCACCACTTGAAGGGTGTCACAGCTCTCATCTTCAGAAAAAGTTTTGATATAGAATTGAATAACCCCAGTTTGATTTGGACTGAAATAGAAAGAAAGGTTTATTTACTAAACAGCTAGTCAAGAGTGACACAACATTATTAAGTATTAAAACAGGTTAATGGTTTGCACAAACGCAACTTGCCTGACAATTTTGGAGAGCTAAATGTGATCCTATCAATATCATGCCTGCATGGCTTAATTACAATAATTAAGCCTTTATACCATACTGGAATGCAATTCAATGTATAATTCAATGTCATGTCTGGCTTATGAGCCTTTATTATACCATACTGGAATACAGCTATTTCAAAAAAGGTAACATCTCGTACATTATGCATTGTGCATATTGCATTGTGCATTCCAAGACAAATTCATGTTATGATGTGTCTGCTTAGTCAAGTCTGCATGTGTCTCACTAGTCAGTTCAATATGTTTATTAATTTTGTTTATATGTATATTTGTGCTTTTTGTCGTAATGTTATTCAAAGGATTTTGCTTCAGTTTTTCAACTTCTCCCGGCTGTAAATTTAATGTGGAAATCTTTGTTATTGTTCTACATTGTTGCAAAAGTTTCAGTCAATCCAATTCATGAGATATGTTTGGATATAGTTTGTTCACATCTGAGGTATTACATGATGTGGCATTCATGATCACATATTACATGTACATGATGTGGCATGATCACATATTACATGATTTATTGGCACTGGTATTACACAATTTGACATTGGTGTTTAGCATAAATACAGCTGCTCTCAGCCAATCAAATTCGAGAACTCATTGCATGTATATTATATTATTAAACAATTAATGAGGCAGTCACATATTATTTTTGTATTTGCTACACCCAGTATTTGAATGCACAATACAATGTGCACAATAATGAGACAACCTTTTGGAAATAGTTGTATTCAAAATTTTAACTCAATTAATGCAATCAGTGTTCAAAACTAGGGTAGGACTACAAACAATTTGAGTTGGGCTGGTAATTAAGTCTTGAGAGACACTTGGAGTATCCCAGGGAATAGTTCCGGGGGAAGAGGCACTTGTATGAATGATGAATGGGATGGTATACATGTAGTTACATTGTCTGTGCAGCCATGAGGGTACTGGTTTAGAGGACAAAATAGCTCCAAAACCCAGATTGCCAAGTGATGAATATGGAATTTACCTCCGCACATTTATATTAAACAAGAGTGGCCTCCTGGGACTAGTTCATAAAGAGAGTTAGTTTTCTGCGCTGGTAAAATGAGTCAACATACTTCATACCTATTCTCAGAGTTCTTGCTGGAAGTTGACACATGTCTAGTGATAACTGCTGTCTGTAGAGTATTCAATTATTAACTTTAGTGTATGTTCTCCCTACATGATTGGTGGATGGACACCATACTTACTCTCCATCAGAGGGCATATATCAGTGAATACACCACCCCTGTGAGCATATAGCATGAGCAAGGGTTCCCATAAAAAAAATATCTAGAGGATTAGAAAGACATTAAAGTCCTTTATTGTGGCACTGAAATGTGAACTGGTATTCGTCCTTGGACATTATATTATCTGTTCTTCAAAACTTGCAGTTTTCCTCAAGCATATCTCTCAGAAACTGTTAGCTTCTCGAAACCCTGGATACTATCCATGCCAGAACAGATAATATATGTGGTCAAATATCAGTCCTTATAACCCATCAAATATTTTCTCACATGTGATTGGTTGAATGCATCACGTGACCTGATATTTTCTCTCCGCGAGTGGGAAATTCAGTGAATACACCCCCTGTGGCCATAGATGCACACGTCAAAGAAAATATTTGAAGGATGATAACAACAATAACCTACATTGTGGCATCGAAATATGCCCTGATATTTGGCCATTGACATTATCTGATTGTCGAAGCTCACAGTTTCCCTCAAACTTCTCTCTCAGGAACTGTTCTCTTCTTGGATCAGATAATGTCCGTAGACAAAATATTCAGGGCATATTTCGATGCCACGAATAGGTTATTGTATTTATATTTCAATGCCATAAGTATGTTATTGTTTATAATTTTTGCTTTTCAATGGCATGCCAAAAATCTTGAGAACTCCAAAAATGATATATACCACCTGAATCCAATATAATTGAAATTTTCCAGCAACAAAAAGGTCAGTAATTACTTATCCTAATGTTCAAATTATAATAGTGACAAGTGCTGGCCAGTGCACATTGGTCCAAATTATACTTTTGTATTTATTTTAGCTTAGTACAGTATTCAGTACAGCATATATAGTAAAACTTGAGTAGCCTTTCATACCACATTCCTTGTTACAACCCCTTTGAAGGCAGTACTTTCTTGAATGCTTGTCAATTTGAAGGATAGCAGAGATGGATTTGAAACACCACCCTGGAAACACAATATACAGTTTAGGGATGGACCATTAGAAATGTGAAAGGAGTTGGGGGGGGGGGGGGGGGGGGGGCATTTTTACTGCAACAACAACATACAACAACAACATAATTTATTTATTTGGACCCGTACACAGTCTAGTGCGTTTTGGGTTTTCACCAAATATACTTTACATGGCGTGAACGCGATGGTAAATAGCTAATAATTAAGAACGAGCATAATACAGTTGGATCTTTAGGAAAGTTTTTGCCCATCTCTAGATGAATATTTTCTTGTGGCTTCTTCCTCTGCGTAATTTTTTTTGTATAAATTTTTGCAGTTTCCACATTTACTCAATATTTCTCCAGGGTTCTCAGTATCAAGAACTGAAAACAATTCAAGTGGCTACTATGTCTGAGGCTTTGAGGACTGAGTTCCTAGGGGGAATATGTTACATTTTAGGTCCTCCAAAGTCCATTTTCCTCTATTTTCTGACACCCTTGTTTTGGATTATTATGCATGAAAAAATAAATATACTACCTGTGTGTACCAAGGTGTGTTTTTTCCCCAGATATCTTGCCTTTGGAAATATTTTTTTAAGTTGGGGGGAGCACCCCTCACTTTTCTAATGGTCCATCCTCTATGTAATCTTACTGCTAGTCCAGAGCAGATTTGTGTGGCTATGAGTGGGACAAACTACGATATATCCATAGCCTTACCATAACCATACTTACCTTACTGTACCATAACTGTAATTGAGTACCATAACTGTAATTGATTGATCCATACAGTAACCGTGCCATGTCCCACTCATTCAAAATCTGCTCTATATCAGTATATGAATGGTTCTATCAGTAAGGTAAGGTATATATTAAAAAGTGTAGTCTTCGTGTACCCGAATAATCTATATATACACTCGATGCGACATCGCTACAGAAACTGTAAGTACAGTAATGCAAGACTCGTTCGATTCGGTTTTTTCTCAATTGTAACTACTGTGCCTTTGCTTTTCGATATATAAAGCTATTAAAATGATCGGCCTTGGCTTTTTGTGACTTTCATTTTTCAATGTTCTCTAACTCTAACATTTTTAGTACTGTCTACTGACTCCTCCATTTTCCCGCGCAAATGTCCTCACTTTTTTTCTGAAGCTCTAAACGTTACGATATAACTTACTATCAGTCTGTTATCTTGCCACGGTTCTGGTATTATCTTGACCCAGACCTAAGGAAAGGATAAGCAAGAAATTACCAAATGAACGACGACGTACTTCTTTAAGTCTTTGCAGTCAGCAGAAAACTTTAATACTAGTAGACTAGTATCTCGACTTATAAAATAAAGCTTCATCAATTAAAAATAAGCTTATTTAGTTTATCAAATAAGTTATACTAGCTACTTACCTCAATTTTTTCTCCCATATCAATGTAGTATATCGGCTTTATATCATGCACTAAAGCTTGGTACTATGGGAGGAAAGGGAACGGCAAACATTTCAACCTAGGCTATGGCTATGCTGTCGAATACGGAAACTGGACCAGGAAAAACGCTGTGCCCGGCTTATTAAACGGCCTAATGAGCTCAAAACAACAACAAATAATCGCTTGTGTCGATAAATTGTTCATATATGTTGTCTTTTATATAGCTTTAGAAAAATATAGACCCACGAAAAGCGCGAAAAAAAACTTGGGGAAACGAGTCGCGATACGTTTAGTCCAACAAGAAAAACTCAAACAAACCTTCGGACAAACTCTTTCTCCGTGCACATTGCTTTGAAAGGCGGCACTTCCCAACATAGATAATATACATTTTACCACAAAAGAAGGCATGTTGATTTTTCCTTCCAACACTACTGACCAACATGTACACGTTCAAATTAAGACAAAGCACTGTCCACAGGTAGCCCACATAACGAGTAAATCACACGTACGCATACGCATCGCTTCTCCCCACTACAGTCAACGACACCCCGTAATTACGGACAGCAGATAGATCCCCGGCGAAAGCTAGAGGTTTAACTGAGAATAAATCCCGCTATTGCGGACTCTCGCTATTACGAACACCAAATCACGGTTCCGAGGACATTCAAATAGCTGACATGGGAAAGAGCGTTGCGTGACTAGCGTTACGGTAACCCCCCTTAATGCACACCGCGGCAAAACGGTATGCTCCGCTGGCCAAAAGAACGAAGGCTCTGCTCTCAAATACAAATTACCGAGGGTTTCAACTTTTTTAGTAAATAATTTTATAACTTAGTAAACTCACAGTGAATTACAAATTAAGAAAACTTCAACCTGTTAAAGTCTTAGGCTTAGCTTTTAAGTAGTTTTCTTATTTTTTGACAAAACAGTTCACAAATGGTACTTTTAAGCAGAAATTTTAAAATCACGGGTATGTGCCTGTTGTTTCATTTCAGTATTCGCGGGAAACTGGGGGCGCCGCGCGCCGACAAGAAATAGCAAATACGCATGCGCGTCACGTTTTGCCGCGGTGTGCCCTTAATGTTGGTGTTTGTTGCTCGGGTTACTCGGTAATTTCAAAGATAGTTTGGTACGGCGCTGTTTACAGCAGTGTTAACAGCAGGTAAAACAAACATTGTTACACCATGCAGTGTTACCCTCTAGTGCTTAACCGTAGCCAGTGACTAGGTATTAACTTCGTGAGCTACGACTTCCCGTCAGGTAAGAAACGTACGAGTGTACAATCTGTGGAAGATCAAATGGTATTGGTAAATATAACATGATAATTGCAGTACTAGTTGTTGTAATAATTGTGATATGTTTTGGATTCCAACCTCAAACAGTGTAAGCTTAAGATGGAGGGGGTCAGAAAAGTTTAGCCTGGTGCTGTTGGGGGGCACAAAAAGTTTGCCTCCACCCTTGAGGGGGAGGCACAACAAGTTTTTAACACTGACTTTAACCAATCCCCCCCCTCCCTCCCACAAATATTGACCACTCCCATAAATTCTCTCATACCAAGCAGGATCAGTGGTGGGGGGAGGGTTTACAGGGTTAGGGAGGGGGGCTTATTTCGAATTTTCAAATTCGTATTCAAGGATATGGTATTGTCACATAAGTTTAATTCAGACTGGCCTGAGAATAACCCACTTTGACGACGTTGCGCACGCAACTCAAACAATGCACATAAAATCTGATCATGAATAACAAGAGACTGGCGGCCTGGCGGACCACGCAGATTATTTGGCGGGCCACATCTATTGTTCTCTGATGCGTGCGCAACTTCGTCAAAGTGGGCTATTGCTGGTTTTCACTCAATCCCCAGATATTCAAAGGGCATGGCGGCCATGTTGGTGCCCCAACAAAAGAAGCTAACGAGGAATCTATTGTTTAAGGGCACCAACATGGCGCCTATGACATCAAGTGAAAGCCAGCAATAGACCCTTTAGCCTGCTATGCAGACGTATTTTTTCACTCTCATAAATTCGAAGAAAAAAGTAATGTCTGCTTACCCGAGCGCTTAATTAGTTTCCAATATGCACACCTCATTGTGTTATGGACCAATCAGATTTTACCTTCCATATCCTGGAAAGTGACGTATTGTTACATTTAAAAGGTTTCAGACAGTACATTTGCCATTGACCAATCATAGGAGAGTGTTCACTGGCGCGCCAATTCACTAAAATTCTAACAATGGCTTTGATTGAGCAGAGAAATAAAACAAACGTGGTGACGTCATGCTTGCATATTGGAAACTAATTAAGCGCTCGGGTAAGCAGACGTTACTTTTTTCTTCGAATTTATTTGAGTGAAAAAATACGTCTGCATAGCAGGCTATAGACCATTCAGCTTGCCTGTTTGTTGCCCCATTTCAGACCACATGACCTTTCCCTTGAGTACCACTGAATACCACTGAATTTCTATAATTGGAAAACAAAGCACTGAATCCTCTGGAGAACTATCACGTGGCCTGAAATGGGGCAGGCAAGCTGAAAGGGTCTATTGGTACAAATTTATCATACGTTCCTTTATAAAGAATTCAGTTCATACGACTGGTGCTGAATAGTAACAATTTTGATTGAAAAACCCTGAAGATCCTGCCTTGTGGCAGAAATTGCACATTCTCGTGGTTTTCGAGTTATTTATATTGTTTCTTTAGGTTCGTTCGATTGCTATGTTATCTTTTGTTACTGACTATCGCATTTACCACGGAGAACCCACCCCCAAACGTCGCTATATATGAGAACTCCTGATGAGAACTAATATATGATCCAAAATAGAGAATCTGAATCTAACGTTCCTCGTGAAAATTATGCTCAAAACGGGAAATTTCGCATATCTTTTCACGATCAAGAAATTGCAGATGTATAAAAGCATGACCTTAATTATTTGTCTGAGATATCTTTGCTTAAAATCATTGTTGCTGCAGTCTTGTATAGCATGTTCATACATTTTGTCGAGAAAGTAGTAATAAACAGACAATGCGAGATTCACAGAAAGAATGTTACATTGAAGTATATATTAAGCTTTGTATAAAGAGCGCATAACAAATGCAAACTGAGAGCTAGTGCTTGCCTGTCAAAAAAAATCGACGTTTTTCAGGGGTGCGGTTGGGGGGGAGGGAGGGGTGGTGTCACAAAGAAATGGGAAGGCAGGAAATCCGAAGTGGGAGTATAAAGGAATGGTTTTCTTGGGCCCCTAATCCAAGTTGTTTTGGGTATTGCGTTTACTATGGACGCTCCAGAAGGACGGAGGTTATGGAGATGATCCTAGAGGAGAAACACGAAGAGAAGAAACCGGGAGGAAGAGAAGAAACCCCTCAGAGCAGGAGATCTCTCAGTAGTATAGCCGGGATTAAAATTATACCACCTCCCACAAATCCACTTTCACCATTTGATGGCCCCCTCCCTCAATATCTTGTTTGGACTATGTTGAATTATGACCACAATATGTGACCCAATCCCAACTTATTATCTTTGGAATACCATAGATGTTGTGATTAGGTCACATATTGCGGTCAAAATTCAACATAGTCCAAACAAGATATTGAGGTCGGGGTCCATCCAAACGGTTCTCCTGTGGAAAAATACGAGGCGGTATCATTTTTAATCCCGGCTATACTACTAGGTTTCTACCCAAGAATATCGATTCTGCGTTCTAATTAGAGAATAGAATATATATGGTATATGCGACGATGGAGAAAGGTTATTGTAGTTGGTTGATGTTTGGGAAGGATACGGGATGTGTAAGGAGTCTAGGTCGTTCGAAGTCAGGGTACTGTGCTCAGCATAATTTCCAGATACAAAGGGGGAGCACATCGCCCACTCCATGTTCTAAGTGTGGTTGTGGCTGTCTTACGAGTTGTGGACTTTGCTCGAAGTGCGGACAAACACAGCGCCATCACCTCTGGGCGTTACAACGCCGCACTAGGGAGCGCTTTGAAAAGGTGTTAGCCGAATTAAGATATAAAGCAGAGCAGCAGGTGGTATGCGAACGAGACCTAAGCGAGCCAAAGCAGAAGGTGATAAGCGAACAAGACCTCTTCGACTTGATAAGAGAGCTCACGATAGAGTAATTGCTTAGCTGTAATTTATACGAAGATCTTCGCAAAGTGAAAGTACGTACCACGCTCAGGAGCGCTTTGCGAATGTGTTAGCCGAATTGAAAAAAAAAAGAATAAAAAAATATGTAAGAAAAAAAGCAAAACTGGTATCACCAGAACCTCTCTAGGAACCACTTTCTCCTTTTCGTTCCTATAGAGGTTTTTGCTTTTTGTTTGCCGGGCCCGGCTTTTTTCTACTGTATTTTTCCTACTGTATTTTATCATTTTGGATCCTGTCCTAACTGGTTGAGGTACAACCGGCACTCCTTGGAACTCTATTCGAGTATCCCGTAAGCTCTACCCAAGTACCCGACCCAGGATTGACATTATTCCTACTGTACTACTATAGCTTCGCTACTACTTCTGCCACATCGACAGACGCGCTACGATTTGTGTGGAGCTGGAGGCTTTTTACTCCACACAAACCGGCCTACCACATATGGCCCGCCGGATTCGAACCCTGAACTCAAGAGGCCTCCATTTTCTCTTCAGCCCAGCGCAGAACCGTTGGACCACATGTGCTAGACAATGACGTAGTTGTGAAAAATCATATTTATGTCTATGCCTATGACATATGGTAATTAGCGGTCTATTCGCAAGACGAATAGACTATTAGCCCGTGACACGGTTTGACGAACCCGACATACGAATTAATTTGTTTTCGCAAAGTTGAAATAAAATCCATGCTGGCTTCTTTCGTAGGAAATATCGATTTTTATCCTACTAGACTGCCTAGCTTTGCTCTCATCTCCTTTCGGATCTCGGAGCGAAGTTCTTCGGCGTTTTTTTACCCTCCTTCTCGCCTGTTTTTTTGTCGTATTTCAAGCTTAAGCGCTTCATATTTTCCTTTCTCGCCAATGACGCTTGAGAACTCGGCTTCTGAAATGTTGCCGTCGGCTAGGGCTTTCGAAACTTTAACTTCCACGGAATTAGCCTTTGCCCGAGCCAGCATAACGGTCTTTTCGTGCTTCGAAACGTGGGCCCCAAGTTTCTTACTGGCAACAGCCGTCAAAGACGAAATAACGGCACAAAGAAATCCAAGTGATCCTAGAGAAAGGCCGATTGGAAGACCAATACCAGTCAATGATGTGCCCAGCGCGGAAGCGGATAAAACACCACTCAGGCTACCTGTGGCCACAGCAACCCCGTGAACGATACCACGGGCTCGAGCGTACTTTTTGCGAACAACTTCGTAGTGCTTTGCCTGCTGTTCGAGCTCGGCAAGCGTATCGCAGACTTTCTGCAGTCGAAAGCTGTCTGGATGTTGAGGAGCAACAAGTGACGGATAAATCGAATCGCTCGCCATTATACTTATAACTTCGTTATATAGCTTTGCTATGTATATGCGTATACGTAAACATATAGCTATAACTTACTCAATCTTCAATACGTAGTAGAATGGGTTGACCACGAAAGTCTACCACGTCGCCTTTTTCATCTCGAATTGTCAGATGAAGGCTGTTTCTCATTGTCCCTAGAGCTTGGACGGTTATGGGACTTAGTGGAGAGTAAGTCGTCTTTGCAAACTGCCCACCTCGGATCTCTAAGCTAGCCAGGACTTGCGATGGCTTTCCCTTGAGAAGTGAGAAACTGGAATCCACCACATCGCAGTGGACATACACTGTGTGGATATCATTAAGCACAAGTTCGTGATTACCTACTTTGAGTGATACACCCCCTCCTACCTCTTCTTTCCCTTTGATGCACAATAGTTTACAAAAATTCTTACTGAACTGGATCGGTTTCTTGACTTCTAGAATCCAATTCCTCTTAGTCATAGGGTCCCAGAATTTTATGATACCGGCAGTGACTGCGGGGGAAATGTGTAGTTTAACGCTTGCCATATTATGGCGCCCTGCGTCAATCTCGTATGGAAACATCACACCTCTGGTCTCCCACCATAACGAAGCCTTCTCTTCTAGATTCCACCAGCTGTTCTCAAGTGTGATCTCGACTAGCGAAATATTCTGGATACAAAGAGGTTCATCGAAGTAGACCGTCTGGTCAGTCAAGGTACAGGTGACATTTAAGATTACCATATTAAACTTTAAGTTTGATATAACTGTATCAACTGTATCTTCAATACGATGCCGTTCGTAAAGTCAAACACTCCTTTGTGGATGGAGTTCAAGAAGAAATATCCGCATGCCGACTACTCTAAATTTAAGATCAAAACCTATGAGTACAATGGGGAGAGCTGGCCGTACGTCGTATTATTAGACAGAGGGGTAGAATACGTAGCCTATGGAGGGCTTTACTTACCTACCCGATGTTCAAAAACGCATCGACGCTGCATTGCATGGAATGCACGGCATCCATGGAGGCTTTCCACAAACTCTACTGCTAGCGGACAAAGATTGGAAAATTCGCTTTCCACTAGCTGACAACATGTGGGGAAAGCCTTTTCAGCTAACCAACCTAGACATTTACGTCAACGACAAGGGGTTCTTCGTTGCAAAAGTGCCAGACGTGTTTGGAAGCTCGGTTGTGGTTTATGGTAGACGTAAACCTAACGGTGGGAAGACTGTTGATGCACAAAAGTGGCTCGCAGGCCCCAATAGTGATTTCTGGCCCCAGCAGCTGAATATGGCTATCTTTCTAGCCACAGAGGGTTGTGGTATTTCGGTTGAAATGCTAGGAGGTTTGCCCCCTCGCGTTGCTGCCTTCCTTCGGTTCCATATCTACTACACGACAATGCGTATCCTGCAGGAGATGCATGCCTCGCTCCCTGGAACTCCTACTTGGACGCCATACAACAACCAATATCTCAAATCCGCATACGACAAAATATGTGGAGAATTCGGGATCCCCACCAAGACCGACTTTCGGTTTCGGAAAGGGCGTATGGGGGGCTTGGGTACGACGTCCACGTGGTTGATTGACCCAAACAATCGCTGGAGCACAAACCCCACTTGTAACGACGATGTAGAGCTCGCAGCGTACCTTAGGAGAGACCCCGATGCGGAACTCGATGCTGGGAGGACACGCATTGAAAACCCAGAAGCGGCTGAACAGTGGAAAACGTTTGTGCCATCCAAGTCTAACGCCTACCCAGGCTTGACAGTAGCTGGTCGTGGCCGGCTGAACCAAACTGTGGAAGCCTATGTCTACTGTTTGCTTGGATCCCAGGCCGAAGTCCGTGGTGCAATCCTAGGTTCCACTGGTCAAGCAAAGGAGGGCAGACGAAACTTTATCAGCAATCTAGAGGATGCCATTGTAAACACCAATATTACGGATAGCATCAAAATATTCCAGGATGCCATAGGGAATGCCCATGTGCGGTTGAACTACGTGATTGCTCCTGGTGTGTGGCTCCAGCCAGCCGACATGGGTTTGGACTTTGGGGCCCCTGTGGTGGGCTACGACAACAACCTTAAGAAGGGCAGCGAAGATATGCAGCTAGGTACGAACGACAATGGGGGGAGCAAAAAACAACCTCCTCAACATATGGCAGGTCCTTCCCAAAAGAAACACTTGCCAAATGTTGCGGAGCATACAGCTGTACAGCAACCTACCCACAGCCTTGAACTGACAGTTCGCACTGCGCCACACGTGCCAAAGGCACTGGCAAAGCCCACTCTACGAGCAACACAACATGAGACCAATCTGGCAGTGGTATCGATTGCTGCAGCAGGAGCCGCATGGTTATTATTTCGCTAGCGATGCCGTCGTCCCGACTTATAGTGCTCTACTACAAACACAACTACAGCCACGATCAACAGCCAGGCGTTCTTTGCCAAGAATCCCACGACCTCACCTGCAGTGCGAAACAAGAAGCTAGCGATGGCTCCAACCATCCCAGGTAGAATCTGCCCCAGCTTTTTTCCTATTGCCTTTAACCCCTTGGCAACATCTTTGGCAACGCTAGCCAGGCTCTTCGACAGCATGGAGACAATGGCACCAATCACAGCGCCTGCCACGGCCAGCACGCTAAGCACTGTGACTCCGTACTTCTTGAAAATAGCTTTGGCCCGGTCCCGCAGAGACATACGCTCTTCGATGGTCTCAATATTTTGCTCGATTGCTTGAATTTTCTCTTTACGAGAGTTTGTTCGCTCCCGAGCTGCATCCTTATCCACATCTGAGGTGGAAGGATCTTGTATGATAGCTTTATCTATGACATTTCCTGTTTTAAGACTTTAACCTTCTCTTCTTTTTGCACAATGACCTCCGCATACGAAAAGCTCGGATTCAACAAGGTATTCAGGTAGAGAACGTGAACAAGCTACGCTCGAAGGCTGGCGACAAGGACACTTCGAATGCTGGAGAAAATGCGCTCCTAGCCGCATATGGATCGAAATATCGAATCCCGTTGACATTCTGACACAACGTTGACATTCTGACACAACATGGAGCTCTGTATTCCCATGCCCTATGTGACACTATTTCGTTTGAGTTGACTCTAGCACCTGCTGTCGACATAGTAGTGGGATCGGACTCTACCAAGATAGGCACATACAAGCTCGACAACATCCAGCTGGAGTATGTGGTCATTGAGAACGAAACTCTCGCCAGGCAAGCACAGCACGCATATACCACAAGCGCTGTCTTCCTCTTCAACCACGCTTTTCACTTCAAGACTGTACCTATCAACAAGGTATCCGACACTCTGGTTTCTCAGAACGTCTGCGTCCCACGGCGATCCTTTGCTGGACTACTTCTCCTCTTCGTGGCACCACACCCCGCAGGTACCCGGGACAGCGAGTCATTTGACAATCCAGGCATCACAAAGGTCGAGATAGATGTCAATGGAATTCCAAATAGTCTCTTCCCAGGAGGTATGCTACCCCCAGACTTCTGGGAGGCTGTCAAGGGATGGTTTGTCCCAATTAAACATCTGGAAGACAAACAGGGACAAGCTCCGCAAGTGACCCCAGGGAAATTCTATCAAAACAAATTTACCATCCTGGTTGACTATCGCACAGCAAATGATCCAGTTGTCCATGGTGATGGCTTGGGCCAAATAGGTAGTGGACATCCAGATCCGTATTCATAGGAGTGCAGATAAAGTCATTGGCACTGTAAACATGCATATCTTTGTGCTAGCTGATGCTCAGCTCACGGTATTGAATGGAGCCCTGCAGAATATAACATACTGATGGACGCCCTGGTAGAACACATTCCATTCAATGCCCTCGTAGTAGGACCCACCAACTGTGGAAAAACAGCTTTTCTCATAGAGCAACTTCGTGGACCATTTCGCGGCAAGTTTGACTATATAGTACTCGTATGCCCTACATATGCCCACAACAAAACCTATCGCGGATTCGCCCATCGAGACCCCACTTCTATGTTATCTCACCCAAGCAAGATGCTATCGACGCCGCACTGCATGTTTGTTCCACCTTTTGGGCAGGTACCAATACCCTACTCATCCTCGATGATTGTGCTGCCTCGAAGGACGTCAAGCGACGAACCAACAAACTCGTGGAACTGGCGTTTTCTGCTCGCCACATTGGTATTTCTGTTTGGGTGCTCTCCCAACAATTAACAAGTATCTGCAAACCCGTCCGCGAAAATGTAGCCATGGTTGTGGCCTTTCACACGGCGTCAGCTCTGGATGTAGTATACTGTAGCATACCATGGATGACGATATCAAAGAACTACTAGATGGGTGCGCTTTTGTTTGTCCTCCGATCGTACTGGAACATCCAACCAAATTGGAGGGAATCGAAGATTGTCGGGAAGCACTTTCAATTTTAGCTGCAATGGGTACGACAAAAGAATATCTAGGGCAGAATTTCTCTATAGGAGATATAACTAAACTGTCTGAGAAGGACGTAAAACGTTTACATAGTAGATACCAGGCCGTAGTAGCAAAGCAAATAACAGGTTGCTTAGTAAATGGAGCACTACGTCTAGTTACCCGCGCAGTCGCATACGTAGTTCCACTAGATGATCAACAAGCACTGTTTAAGGACCTACAAGAAGACCACCTAGTCCGCAACGAGATATCTGCTGTGGCCGGCTTGTTGTCTCTTAAAGCAGGTCGCTTTGTGGCTCTAGCTAGTGCCTTGTTCCATGTAGCTAACCACGTAGTTAGTCACGAAGCGGCAGACAGCACACCAGGTGATCAACCTATTAAAGACCTGCCGACTACCGATATATCGCAACAAGATGGAGGAACAACAAGATCGGATAACTGCAGACCCACCGAAGCCTGTTCCTGAGAAAAAGGTAAAAGATCCAAAGCGCATCGCTGCTGGAAAAGCACTGGCAGAAAGCAACCGCCGCGCTAGAGAGGCACTTTCCCGCGAGAAGGAGCGCGAGTTGGAGAAGGCCCCTACGGAAGCTACTAGCGAAGCTAACAGCAATCTTCGGGACGACAGAAGCTGGTATGAGAACTTGTCTGCCAACACTACACTCACAGCTATTGGCGTAGGCGTTGCATTGGTAGGGCTGTACTATCAGTATAAGGGCGCAGCTACTAATACTGTAGCGAAAGCTACACGCATAGCTACGACACCCCACGCTAACGATAAATGCGAAGAGACCCCAGAGCGCGTATTGCCTGTCATGAAGTAGGAAATGGTACACCATTTGAAGCCTTATAATTATATACGTATATACAATGGTAGAGAATAAGTTGATGAAAGCAGTAACTGACGCTGCTATATTGACTGGACTTGCCACTGGCATTGGGTTCATAGCAAAGAAGTGGGTCAAGGAGCCTATGCTTAGCGATCCTTCGTCTTCAGTCTTGAATTACGTGGACGGCCGTATTGGCTGGTAGTGTTGCCGCCAAGCAATATCTCGAGGACCAAAAGATAATCCCACAGAGTCTGTAGCGAAGCTGCAATAGAGACTAGCCATACCTACGGTATTAGTAGCAAAGCTAAGATGGCCCTAGCTACCGCAGTTACGATGCTTGTTGGAGCCGTAATCAACGCAGGGGCCTTCACAGGGGGAAGCTACCTCCTCCAGAAATTATCCGGTGTAGATCCTGAGGAGCAAGCTATAGAGACAAAAAGGCACGAGGCTCTCGAGAAGTACCAGGCAGACTGGGCAGCTGTCCAAGAGCGCCGGCAAACATTTTATGACTGGGGCCAAGAACAGGAACGCCTACATCGCCATTCTTTTGAGAATTCCAACAATTTGGCCCGCACTCTTGTGCTATTCAATACGGTACACGTGGGACTACAACGCATACGTCCGCAGGACATTCGCAAACCCAATTTCTCTGACTACTACCGGCCATCGACTGCACAGAAGACAGCCGAGTTGGTCTTTGTTGGTGGTGGAATGCTCGCTACTGGCTATGCTGCTACTCGATGGCTATAAGCATTTCTTAGGAAAGAAATAAAAAAACGAACTTTTTTCTGCTTATTGAAGTTTGGCGTATAGCGTAGATATAATGGAGACTAAACTAGCGAATACCTACTTTGGTCCTCAAGGATACTGGAAAGGTCACGCTGCTATGGGAAAGCTCGCAACTGCTGTGGGGGTGTCAGAGGCTGACGCAAAGGTTTGGCTGGAAAAGCAAGCCCTATGGCAAATGTTCTTACCTAGTCCACAGGAAATTCCAAGACCCCACTGGACGGTCTCAAAGCCAAACGAAGTGCACCAAGCCGATCTGCTCTTTCTTCCGCATGATCGTCCTGGACGTGGGACGAAAGCTATACAAATATGCACTCGTTGTGATCGATGTGGCAAGCCGCTACAAAGAAGCAGAACCATTGACATCGAAAGATAGTGGCGAAGTGGCTGCGGCATTTGAACGAATCGTAGTCCATTGACATGGCCAAGACTGTTACAGGTCGATCCTGGAAGGGAATTCATGGGACGTATGTCTGGAACCTTGGAGCGACATGGTACGGAGGTTAAACGAGGTGAGGTAGGCAACCACAGGGCGCAAGGATTCGTTGAGCGAGCAAATAGGACGCTAGCTGAGAGATTGTTTGGATATCAATACGCTCAAGAGTTGGTGCTTACTTCGGAAGGATCAGAGGCTCGATCAAGAGAGTGGGTCCAGCAATTGCCTGCAGTCATCAAGGCCATGAATAGTGAGATGACTCGACTGACAGGAAAGGAGCCTTCGAATGCAATCGCAGGAACTGCTGCCCAGCAAGTGAAGGTAAAAGCCCCTACGTATTCGCGGGCCATTGGATTCGATGAAAAGCGTCTACCATTCGATGCTCTTGTTCGATATCTGTATGCGCCAGGAGAGTTGGAAGGTGGCGAAAGACGTAGAGCAACTGATCCTGTGTGGAGTCTCCAGACGTATGGTATCTCGCGAAGTGTAGTATCTTCGGGACAGCCAGTGCTGTACTATTTGGGTGTTGGTTCCCAACAAGCACCTAATCGTGGGTTCGTGCGTGAAGAGCTACAAGTGGTGCCAAGGGATACAGAACTGCCACCGAAGGGGATATCCTCTTATAGATAGGCGCGAAATGAGAATGGTAAGCAAGCAACTCTTCTGTAAAGTGTACGATCGCTCTTTTGGAAATACCACATCGTTTGACTAAGTCATTGAGAGCAATTCGTACTCCTGCACGACGTAGCACCTCGTAACTTGCTCCAACCACTTTGCTTCGTAACACGGAGTGGGAACCAATATGGGCGTTGATTGCTGTACTAACAACCTCATGGACTGTTTCTTGAAGCAAAGGGTTAGTGCGATTTTTGGGTAGGTCAAGTTTAGCGAAAATCGTTGCAGTATGAGGAGCTATTCGATCGGCACTTAAGTTGATATCGATTTTGTCATCGGCACATAGCGAGCACAGGAAGTAATCACCGCGAGAAATATCCGGGATGTTGATTTGCATGAAACGAGCAACCTAGCTCTTGGAGCGAATGAACTTGAGTCGTATGCATGCGTGGTAGAGTAGCGCAGCCAAAATACTCTGCTTCGTGCGACTACGCTTAAAGCAAACTTGCTGCACTTGATTGTATTCTTCAGCCACGACCCCCAATACATTCGTGGGAAAAGATAGGTTGTAATTTTGTCTATAGGCTGTGTTGTATGCCAGCAGTTCCTGCATGATTATGCGTCGTTGCGATTCCTGGTTGTGGGCTTCTGGGCTTGAACGATCTAGATCACATTGCTACCAAGAGCTATTTGGACCTACGATACGAAACCGTGGGGCGGCACGGATCATTTCACTGCCAGCAGTTCCTACATGTCTACCTTCTCTCAACTCAAACTCCAGAGGGCCCTCGGAAATGCGACTACAAGTTGGACATATGAACTCCATTCCTCGCACTGTCATTGGACAGAGACATTCGGGGCACATTTCGCAAGGATTGCGTTCTAGGTGTGGACGTATGGGAAGGTCAAACATAGCTAGACTAGTCATCTTAAGATCACCAAGCAGGCCATAAGGATCATCCATGTAACTAATATACCCTGCTGTTAGCCTGTATTCAATAGGCTCTATGTAGATGCCGGTGCGCTATGCGCTGCATACTCTATGGGACAGGTGTGGATGCCATCTGGCGGAACCCGTCTTTTGTCGTAGTAAGCTGGAAGCCCAAGTTTCTGCTGTTCGTAGGTTGCTATACCTTCTGGCAGCAAGCGGAAGCCACGGTTCGTTGCTAGGTCGATGCTACCATGTAGTGCTGCTTTGAAACGATCCCACGATACATCGTTGTGCTTCCTCGACATACCTTTGGTGGAATATTTCCTACTACCACCAGATGCTACGCATCGATCGACATAGTAGGCCTTGGAGCAGAGGACAATGGCGCGCTGTCCTTCGAACTCTAGTTTGAAGAGCCCTGGTGTGCGACTGCTCCACTTGTCCCAAGCTAGCCAATCCTTTCGGCAGGCTGCGAAATCCTCGCGCAGTTCTGGTCGTACCACTTCATCAATGCTGTCGCCTGAGATGGCAATGTATGCGCTGTCCGTATCCATCTGTATGTATTCGAAATCCTGCCGGGAAACGTACTTGTCTAGGAAGTCGTAGTAGAACTCGAACATATGAAGCTTGGCAAGCTGGTACACAGCGATACCTACCTGGAACGGACGTTTTATAAGGATCTGATTCTTTCGACACTCGAGCTCATACGCATAACCAACTTCCTCCAGATCTGCAAACCAAACACTGCGCAGGGCTTTGTCCACAACTCGCTCGTCTTTGGTTTAGGTGACAATAGTCTGGCGCTCCAGTGCCTCTATCAACTTCCCATAGGCGCTGTTGCCGAGTAGCTTGAACACATCTGCTAGCAAGGCTTTGCTCTTATCTACATCTCCTGTCCTTCGCGCTTCAGTGACTTGATCTACAAACCACTCAAATACTTTTTTTCGGTTCGTAGTCTATTGTGCGATAGACAGCAGTCACAACAGCCCCGTGGTCTAGATACCAAAGCAGAAGAGGTGCATAGAGTAGGATCCGTTTCCCAGAGAGACTTCCAACTAGCTTATTTTCATCTCCGCGCTTTCTACCCGTCTTCACGAGATAGTCTAGCATGTCTGGAGAGATTGCTTCCTTAGGGATTTTCTTGTTGTAGAAGAAGGGTGGCATCTCCTCGAATTTCTTCCACAATGCTTTGGGTATCTCGATGTCGACCTCCGCATATCCGAACCATGTTCCATTGTGTAGACGCTCGGCAAGTCCTTCAGCTTCTGGCCCAGGCTCATCATAGTGCACAACCTTTTCCTTGCCACAGGGCATTTCGTGGGCCATAGTAGAGAGGTATAGAGCATTGGCCTCGTAGCCTAGGATCTTGCGGCAGAGTTTGGGCCCGGACTGAGGTCCAATCTGATGGCTGCGGATCTTGGTCACTCCTGCTTCGTGGTATCGAGTGAACACTATGCTTGGACCTCCCACGACGGCACCTTTGAGCATGTGATAGGCCTCCTCTTTTGGGGCATACAACTCGGCTCCGCGCTCCACACTACCGCGAAGAAGAAACTGTAGCGAAACTCCAGGGATGGAGACAGCATCCTTCAAAATGTCTACTCCCTTTTCGTGGTAGAAGCCGCGCATCTATTCTAGATCTGAAAGGAAGGGAGCCACATCCAAATTGTTGTAGTACTGTAGCCAGTCTCGAAAGTAGACCATACCCTTTTCCTGGAAGATGCGCTGACAGTCTTGGAACTCTGGTAGGGTCAATAGATACCCACCTTTCAATTTCGACTGCCACTCTGGATATTCGGGCAGACCTATATGATCTAACTTGTCAGGAGAATCAAACCAAACGTAGGGGAAGAAGCTTTTCTGCAACTCGCATCCATAGGCGGCAACCCAACGCGCGTAGGAAGTGCCGGGACCAAGATAATTCATCACGTCAAGGAATCGGAATTCTGGGGTCAAGAGAAACATAGTAGTGTTGGCCTTCTTTGCCACTTTGACCTTCTGGCATGTGTCAGCAATAGTTTCGACAAAGTGGTTTCGGATCAAGTTCAAATCGTACTTACCCGAGTTAAACCCAAGCACAGGAACCTGGTTGGCCCACTCGTTGATTTTCATCTGTTGTTCCTTCGATAACGTATCGAAAGCAAAAGCGGGGGTCCTAGGGCAGAACTGTTCGACAACAACTTCTCGGATTACCTTTGCCCTCTTCTGGAGTTCTTCTACGAAGGCAGCTACGAGAGCCTTTGGATCACGATCGCAGATGTGGGTTGGCGTACGATTGTATGTATCAGCTATGGAGACGGATATGGGAACATGAATATTGTTGATGGTCAAACGATCTGTTGGTTGTCTTCCCTGCGTACTATCGAGGTAGGCTTCGAAATCATAGACTATAGCATGTGGATAGGCGGTTTGAGTTGGTGTTGGTACGGGTTCTTTGGTCCGCTTTGAAGAACAGCCCCAGGCTCCTTCTATCAAACGCTCTCCGCCGTGCCCACAAGCTGCGTGATGGATATGCCCTTTTCCAATTGGGAGTGCTTCAGATTCTCGTTTCAACCATCGTAGAGCTGATTTGCTAGCGGGGTTTTCCGGCCAGAAGGCTTTTTCATAGGCGGATTGGGGAGCTTTGATTGCTTCTCCTTTGCAGACGATCTTAGTTTCGCCGCGGCTACAACGATCTGCATGGCGCTGGAGGTGGCAAGCCTGCGTGAACCTTTGCTTACAATCATTACAGACATAGTTTTCACCGAGCTTGCTAGCGTTCTTGATATAGAAGGCATGGCCGTCGTATATCCCTATTGTCATCACAAGCTTGTAGTGAGGTCCGTGCCTAGTCAGATGCCAAGCACCATCCTCCGTAGGTTCATACACCCTAATGCCAATCCCAAAGTGAAACTCAATCTTCTCCAGCTGGTCTAGAGAAGTCCGGGTGACATCTGATACAGGTACTACCGAACGATAAAAATCCTGGGCGAGTCTCCTAGCTGCGGCGCAACACCTATCCACGCGTGCTCCTTTGTATAAAGCAAGGCAGCGCCACAGACATAGGTTATCGCCGTATTGATCAAGGGCATTCATTCCCTTTTTATGGCGAAGCCAATGTGGCAGAGGGCCTGTCCCCAACAATGGCTGACGATCGAGCACGACTTTGACATCCACTTGGATCCAACGAACGAATGCCCATTGGGTGTTGGGACGAACAATGTTGTCGGGATTCAACCGAGCTAGCTCCCTGTCGGCAATCCACTCCTCTGCGTCACCTAGAATATTCACCCATGGAGAGCCGGGGACAGTCTTGGAGAACAGCATCACACGCCCGTTGTTGACATTGCGAATGCGATAGGTGTAGCTGTAGCGCAGGTAGAAGCTGGTGGTTACCTTTGCAGCCAACTTTTCCATGATCCTAGATGTCAAATCTCCTGCCACACCTCGGAAGAAGCGCCACTGGATGGTACGACGGCCTACTTCCACTCCCTCGAGCATACCATCTCTCTCATCTAGAATAGCACCTATCTCCCGAACTATACTCCGTGGCAGTGGCTCACTACGAGGATCTTGCTGTATCCGCTGAGAGGATTAGCTCGAGCCCATTCCGCGGCACCATTTGCCCGTAGGCTAGCTGCTACCTCTTCCCCCATCTGTTTGGTTTCACGTGCGCGTTGGGCCCTCTTGTGTGGATTTTCGAGGTCGCCGCGGAGAGCAGGGTATTTGCCAGTTTGTTTGGCTCTTTCCATTCTCTTCTGCCATTCTAGGTCACGAGCTGTAGCTATGGCCTGGGACAGACTTGCTTTGTGGAGCTTCGAGAAACCTGGGATACGTACCAAACTGCTTTGCTTGTCTACGCAATTCAGCTTTGGTTGGCATTTTCTTCATACGTATACGTATATATCTATATGGTGCCCTTTCTCTAATTGAACAGTAAGGTCGTTATTTTCTGGTATAAACCTAGTAGTATAGCCGGGATTAAAAATTATACCGCCTTCCAAAAATCCACAGGAGAACCGTTTGGATGGACCCCGACCTCAATATCTTGTTTGGACTATGTTGAATTTTGACCGCAATATGTGACCTAATCACAACATCTATGGTATTCCAAAGATAATAAGTTGGGATTGGGTCACATATTGTGGTCAAAATTCAACATAGTCCAAACAAGATATCGAGGGAGGGGGCCATCAAATGGTGAAAGTGGATTTGTGGGAGGTGGTATAATTTTAATCCCGGCTATACTACTCTCTCCTCCCTCAAAGATCCTCATCTACTATGAAGACGAGGGGCTCCTTTTCCAGTACAGCCAGATTTGAGGATGAACAGTTATTACGAGTGGATCCGGCTCTACCGCCAACTGTTGAACCTCGCCCCAAGTTTTTCCATGCGTTACCGGTATTCCATGGAGAAGGTCGTCAAGAAAAGGAGTATTTGGAGGAAGTCCAGGCGATGATCGTGGGGTGTTTTAGTTATTGGACCCCGCTGGGCGATCAAAAAAAAACGTTGGAATAGAAGGCCGTATGGCCGTGGACAAGTTTGGATGCGGACAGGGCAGTTTCGCCAAGTCGATACGCAACAAGTTCCAGAAAGAGGTGGCCCGTTTCTAGATCAATTGGATTCTCTTGAGTATAGCCTTGGTTTGAACTGGGCCGTGGTGTGCGAGAAGCGACTGTACGAAGACCTGGGATGGTATGACCGAGGGTAATAGACCAGTTCGCGGTAAATTCCGGGGTGCACACATGGCGCGAAAAACAGTGTTTGTATGGGAATCGATGGGAATCCGATGCCAAATACAATCCGAAAAATCGAAATTAACATTAACATATCGAAATTTGACGGATGTAGCTGTCAGCTGGGAAGCGTGCAATCGTGTTTTCAGTTTCCATACATTGTCTGTAAAAACGAGTCAAATTCAGCGTGAAAATTTACAAACAATGTATGGGAAACTGAAAACACGATTGCACGCTTCCCAGCACAGCTAATGACCCGTCAAATTTCGATATGTTAATATTTTACCTGGTATCTTAAGTTTGTATCTGAAGAATATTTCAGAAATTCAATTTTACGGATTTTATTTGGCATCGGATTTCCATCGATTCCCATACAAACGCTGTATTTCGCGCCATGTTTGCACCCCTTTCAAAATGTCGGAATTTACCGCAAACTGAACTATTGAAACAAACGAAAAACTTTGATGGCAAAAAGAAGGCGCACCGTACGCATCTGTACAAGACCGTGTAGTTGAACACCGAAGGGGCCATGATTTATGCCCTCCCCCCATAGAGCAAATAGAGCAATATACCAGGTGGAACTAACAGACGAAGGTGAAACAGTCATGCCATCGTTCCATGGTGTGAGAAGTATACCAAAATGCCTTTGACTGGAGCTTCCAGAACGAGAAAGCAAGAGGTTCCTTACTGCACGTGTCGCTACGTCTACATGAATTAAAAAGAAATCCAGCTCCTCGTATCGAGCCACCATAAAGAGTTTTCGAGAAAATACCGCCTCTCGTCGCGAACCAGGTCTTGGGAGAGAATTACCACGAATTACTCCCCACTTGCATGTCATCGGTGCAGAGTATGTTGGAGACTCCGATCGCCGACGTCGGTGATGAAGTGAAACTGTACCACAACATTGAGAACTGGTGTCAGTGGTACAAGGATGCCAAGTTGTTTCGGGTGGCCTCAGTCACCTCAGTTACGTTTTGAGGTAAGCCGTGTTTTTTCTTTGCGGATAAAAGACCTTCAAGTCAAGCGGGTGAGGACCCCATAGCGGACGATGGTCCAGAGGAGCTGTCTCTTGACCAGTGCCCTTTGTATGTACGAAGAGGAAGAAGAAAAAAAGAAGGAAGAGGCATCTTAAAACGCGTGCATTGTCTCTTGGCGTGTTGTGGAGGCAAAGTGATAATCGAGGGGTCGCATTTCGAGAATGGGAAGGGCCAAAAAGAAGGCGGCGGCTACCGCGGCGGCGAACACCGCCCTACTCGAAAAATTGTTCTACGATCCCGCCAGTTCTGCAGCCTTTGGGGGTGTGGGTTAGTCGTCCCACCATTAGCCTGGCTGAAAAAAAAAAGAACACACTGCACCGCCCTTTTCGGAAAAAAACTTTTCCTCGAGGGGGTGTTCACGTGAAAGCTATGGGCGAGCAATGACAGGCGGATCTGGTCGATATGCAAACCTACAACCACGAAAACTATAAATGCATTCTCACCATGATCGACGTGTTGTCCAAGTGCGTGTGGGCCTTGCCGCTCAAGAACAAGCCGGGGAACGGAATTGGTGCGCCCTTTTGTCCAAGAGCGAAACTCCATGCGCTTGCAGACCGATATGCCGGGCGCGAGGTTTTTTGAAAGAGAACGACGTGGCCTTCTTTGTGACGTACTATAAAACCAAAGAGCGCTCAAGGGGCGTATATGTGGAAGTAGTTTACGGCCACGGACACCCAGAATTACTTGAAGGCGCTTCCCCAATTGGTCCAAAGGTACAATATGACGATCCAACGACGTGAGTGGCACCACCTACTATAATGTCATTTCCCGGTTCCGTATCAAACTCGACCGCATGTATGCGTTGTCCCGCGACTGGGAGGTGGGCCTGGCGTCTATGCAATTCCCATACCCGGGGTACGCTACGGTCCTCAAAACCTGGATCACTACCTCACGATCACCAACGATTGGAAAAGACAGGGTCATCATTTGGAAAACCAGATTTCCACTTCCCTCTTCTACTTAAACCCCACCACCTCCTCGGGGTGCAGGCGCGCCATCCAAAGGAAGTGATCGCGGACACGCGGTTTGAAGTGCAAGCGCATCCAAACAACCCTCAACGCCACCCGCGCGATTCTCAAATTGACGGAGCATGGCCCAGGAACATAGTGGCTACTCCTGTCTCCTTTCCTGGTGGGGGTCTTGGAGTATGGTGATGGCGTACACCCTTAATCCTACCATCCCATTTAATGAATTCGCGCCCTTACTATTTGGATTTCTTCTGGGCCTACAACACGATTGATAAGGATACGGTATAGCAAATGCTATGGATTGGATATCCACATGCATTCAATTCCTCGCGCCTGGAACGGATTGTTACCCAAAGAAAAAGACCGTCAATTCTTGCTGGTGCGTGAAAAACCCAACCAGAAGAAGAGCAAACGACCTATTTGGCGTTTGCTTCTCAGTATTTCGAAACGACAACGAAGGGCTTGGTCCAAGGAGGGTTCGAATCAACCATCTGGAAATTTCAAGTTCAGATGCAAATACCCGATACTCAACGTTAACATGGCGTTGAATCAATCCGCCACGGAGGGATACATCTTAGCGATGCCGCCTAAACTGGTGTCCAGGCCCACCCTACGGGCATGGTGAAAACACCGGGGCCCGACACCTCGTTGATGACCAGCTTCGTGGGGATCCAAGACGCTGGCACCATGGTGGCGGACACGGTGCCTGAGAAAGATCGCACCCTGTACTACCTGCGTAATGCGAGCACGGGAGTAGTAGCCACATCGTCTTACAGAGGTTTGGGAATTCAATTTGTGTAAACGTCTGATCCAAAAAGCAAGACAATGAGGATTTCACAAGCATTTCATCATTGGGAAAAGTTTAAGGGTGGGTCAAACGTACTTGTAGTGTGTCATTTGTCAAAGTTGAGATTTCGCTCGAGTCGAGCAAATATATTTTCGGCATTTTGTAGAGGTTGATAAAAAAAATACTTTAAAACAGGAAATTCGAGACAATGAGCAGGAGATAGAAGGAAAAACGTCCGCCATTCCCGCCGACCGACTCTCTCTCATTTGACCGCAACTCTCATGCGCTCTCATTCAACAGGGCTGCACGATAGTCGACGAGAGTTAAAGAAAACTCTCATTGAAGTCTCACGCCTCAACTCTCATGCGATCTCATGCTCGTTTGACAGGGCTGTATGATAGTCGACGAGAGTTAAAGAAAACTCTCATTCAACTCACATGCGCTCACATGCTCGTTTGACAAGGCTGCATGATAGTCGATGCGAGTTAAACGGAAAACTCATTGAACTCTCGTACCTCAACTCTCATGCTCGTTTAATAGGGACTTTACACTCGCATTCTTCGCAAAACAATCCAGTCTTCCCCTTAGCCAGCTGGAGAACATCTCATAAACTACAAAGCCAAAAATTAAAGATAAAGTACTACTGTAATTAGTGGTTATATCAGTGTGGTACACAGACTTCGCATGAATGTAAGGGACCGTTGACATATTCTTAGTGCCGCGCTGCCCCCTCCCAGCTTTTTTTTCGTTGTTAACTGTTTGGTCCGGCACTACTAAGCAAAATCCATAAGTTACAAATAATTAACTCAAAACTTTGCTGCCCGTATACTGTCTGGAACTAGGACATTTGATCATATCTCACCTAACCTGAGTTTTAGGCGCTCCTTTCCCGTAAAAAAAAAGAAGAGAGAAAAAGGGAAACGAACGCCTGGTACAAATACCGTTCGAGTCGCTTTCCGGCCCTCGTCACGGTCCCTGTCACGAATCAGGTCAAATAACTAAGCCCTGTCAGCTTGAGCCAATCAAAATTCGCCGGAACGTCAAAGCTTGACACACTGAATGGTGTTTGCACAATTGAATTT
Source organism: Actinernus sp. WN-2022 (assembly GCA_030867875.1). NCBI lineage: Eukaryota > Metazoa > Cnidaria > Anthozoa > Actiniaria > Actinernidae > Actinernus > Actinernus sp. WN-2022. The sequence continues at coordinate 61,264,377 of JAOWCC010001589.1, forward strand.
AGGTACTGACGACAACGACAACACACAGCTCGCTTTTGCCTGTCTCAGTAATATGTTCGCATACTTTCGGGAGCAGCTGGTAGATCAGGCTCTTTCCATAGCCCGTAGGCAGAATTGCCTACGTCTTCCCTACAACAGATTAGTCTCCTAATACACTCTTTTCCCTCTGGTTTCAGAGACTGGAAAGTAAAGCCTTGAAGAGATTCGCGACACCTGGACTGGTTTGTGAAAACCAATCAGAAAACAATACCAAAATTTGTTATCTTTACATGCAACTCGACCAGTATTTGTATCAGGCGTTCCTTTCCCTTTTTCTCTTATTTTTTTTACGGGAAAGGAGCGCCTGAAACTCAGGTTATATCTCACCTGGATGGCTAACCGTTACGCTATCGCGATGTCACTGCTTTATATATAAGTGCCTCAATGGTTTGGCTTCCAACTATTTAACCTCTAAACTAGTTAGGCGTTCAGACACTCACTCATATAACACTAGGCAGAGCGATAATATTCAGTAGTATACCGTACTGTAGAACCACCACCACTCAGCGTTCTTTTTTCTACCATGCATTAAAATCTTGAAGTCCAGTCATAGTATCCGCAGTTTCAAAATCAACGCAAGGAAGGAAATAGAGATTAATATAGTTTATATATTTTAACACTGTAATTGCATGTTATTATCATAATTATTAATTAATACTGTAAATTAATTCATTCATTAATTAGGGTAGATTAGTCTGAATTTATTATTGTAAATTAGTTCTGAAAATCTCACACTGTGTAGTCGATAAGAAGCTTTAGGTCTATGGAAACATCTGCATGTTTGATTGGTTCTGTAATTTAGTGTCGAAAGTCCAACTTCAGAAGCCATGGCCACGGCGGGCATAAATGACCTTCAAGTCGCTCACGTTGAGCGTGCCAAAAATATATAAACTAGCGAATTTTGTTTAATTCGATGTTAAATTTAACGAAATTTTCGTAGGCTAATATTAAAATATGAGGTTTCACGTTATGTGACGTCATAATGAACGACTCCTTGGTCAAATTACCTATACGTTTGAAATAAAGCATGTTATCACAGCAACATAAATATGCGTTTTTGATTGCCGCAATTTTAAAGTTTCTACGATAAATATATGCTGAGTTCTTAAGAACTTAAGTTTCCTGTGACATCACATTTTCTGACATGGGTCTGATATCAATCGTACTTTCTACATTGAAGAAACATGAAAAAGACCATATTGCGGCTCTCCAGTTTACAATAAGCACATTTCCTCGTTAAAACACGAAAATATTTTTTTATACATGACGTCATAATGACGTACCCTCTTTTTCACTGTGAATTTTAAAGTATTTCCTTTCAAAAATTTCACATGCGATTGTGGGTAGCGATTTAATCTTCAAATTGTTAGACCGTCATGAACAAATACTTTAAACTCTAAAATATAAATTAAGAAGTTAATTTGTAAATGGTTCTATATTGTATAGTTCCCGCCAAATTTTGGCAGGAAAATTACGGAAATTCACAATTAAATAACTTTTCTACCTCTTAACCAATCGAACTCGAGATTTCGGTTACTTTGTTGTCAACACGATGGGAATTCGAAAATATAAACCTTACTGATGTTAAAGGTAATTGAAAACATTGAGAAACCTATTATAAATGATGCATGCCTTAATGGTGACGTCATCAAGATGTCTACAGTAGTGCAAGTCATCGGATTTTGTTTTGGTCATCCGTCTTAATCCTCCCACAAAAATTCAATCTTCCACGTTTGGAAAGTTTTGAAAATATAGCAATGTGGTGGACTTAAGGGACATTTATTCCCACCGTGGGCCGTCATGTTGATGTTAGTTCATGTGTTTGCTCCAATCTCGTTCCCTGAACTGTTTTGGTCTTAATGCCCCACACTAACATCCACGCCTAGACCTCCCTCCTAAACGACCAGTGGATGTTAAGCGGGGCACTAAGCAAATGTCGACGGTGCCTAAAAAAACTGCATCTTTTCACAAAATATCAATATCCTTCTAGTTTTTCCTTAATTTTAATCAGCAAATTAATGGATTACAGCAGAACCATAGTACCACTACAGTATTGGTGCGCATGTATTTCTTCAAAAATATATCCACTCGATAGAATGTAATTCATTTATATATTATATCTTTCCTGGGTGATTCCTTTTATTCAATCAGATGATTGAAGAGACCCTTTCAGCTTGCCTCTTTGTTGACCCTTTACCCTTGAGTAATGTTATTTTCTTGTTCTGTATCCCAAGAGGAAATGTATAAATTTATAGAATTAGAAAACAAAGCACTGAATCCTCTGGACAACTGTCACGTGCCGTTTGAAATGTGCAACAAACAGGCAAGCTGAAAGGGTCTACTAAAGTAGAAAAATGACGACTCAGCACAATCAATCAAGTAGAAATCTGAGTTGGTTTTCATAACAACTTGGAAATACTGGTTTGAGCCGGCCTGTACCGCTCGAAACGAGCCACGGCATTGGCTTACCCAACAATACGACACGCCCTAACCTTTAAAACGTGCAGTACAAAAACAATAGAGCAACAGTATAATGGGTGCAATCAGAATACAGGTTTCGAACGATACTGTATTACTCACTGGTTTTGGAGTTACCTTTTTCTCGTAAAACAGGTTGATTTCTGGACCCCATGGCTACACTGCACCGCGGCAAAACGTATGCTCCGCTGGTCAAAAGAACGAAGGCTCTGCTATCAAATACAAATTACCGAGGGTTTCAACTTTTTTAGTAAATAATGTTATAACTTAGTAAACTCACAGTGAATTACAAATTAAGAAAACTTCAATCTGTTAAAGTCTTAGGCTTATCTTTTAAGTAGTTTTCTTATTTTTTGACAAAACAGTTCACAAATGGAAATTTGCAGAAATTCGCGGGAAACTGGGGGTGGCCGCGCGCTGACAAGAAATAGCAAATACGCATGCGCGTAACGTTTTGCCGTGGTGTGTGGCTACACATACATGTACCTACCCATTTATCATACAAGTGTCCTCTCCCCCCTTAGAAGGTTTTGGACCCCATGGCCACACATACCTACCCATTTATCATACAAGTGCCCCCTCCCCCCTCGGGGTGTTCTGGACCCCATGGCCACACATACCTACCCATTTATAATAGAAGTTCCCCCTCCCCTCCCAAAATGGGATATTGAATCAGTTTCCTTTGTCAACTGCAAGTGTGCCAGTTATAAATAAAATGTCCAAGTAAGCGATGATCATCTCCAGAGTAAAAACTAATTATAAAGAATTGTTAACAAGCTGTTTGGAGAAGAGCAGAGCTGTACTTCTAAGTTGTGGACTAATAATAAACCATTAAGCAGCACACAAATCTCGTGTCATACCAATGACAGCATTACAATACATAGTACAATAATTATAATATCACATTAAAGGGGCACTGTCAAATCGAATTGAACCTCAAGTTTCTTTAAAACAAAACTACAGAAATATAGCACCCTCAGATAGCGAGGAGAAATGCCATGGGAATCTCCTGATATGCTTTCAAACTTTTTCGATAGAGGATGGCAAAGATTGAAGTGGATTACAAAAGCTCCCACCCCCCCCCCCCCCCCCCCCCCCCAAACAGGGCCTCTAAAATGATTCGCAAACCCCCGCATGCACTTTTCTCCTGTAGTAATTTGTCAAGTTGAAGAGTTTGACCAATGAGAGGAAAGCAGTCCCACGGTCATTAGTATGCAAACGACAAGCTAAAACTGATAACACAGTGGACTTAATATTAGACCAGTGAGATGCAACTTGGATCATGCATACATATCTTTTCTCCAGTAAAATCTGTTTTCGAATATGGTTTGACTCGTCCATGATTGTGGACGGTGGTTGATCAAAGAAAGTGTTGAATGTCGGCAGACGTCTCTCTCCCTTGCCTTCCATTTTACCAAGACAGAGAAAGAGACCTCTGCTAGCAGGGAATTAGAGGCCCACAAATTTTCCAATTACTGGTCAATTTCATTTGATCCTTGATCCGAGTACATGCTTCCTCAGTGGTAATCATGTACTCAACACTTTAAAAATTGTTTCCCCACCCACAATTCCCTCTTTTGCTCTGACGAAGGGCTAGCACTCAAAACATCAGCTGCTACTCACTCCTCACAGCAGTTAGTATACCTTAATTACCGTAGTCTATTATTAATAGACGTTTAGTTGATTACATGTATATCAGTGCCACAAATATACATGTATCATGTTTGATTCTCCAGTTCATGCAATCAGGTCTGATGTAGACCACTTGTCTTTCCTTCCTTTTTTAATAGCTATTCTACAGTCCCTAGACTACATCAAGCATGTCAACATGTAGTTGCTCTTTGTTACTAACTAAATCAGGACCTTCTTAGGCTCAGTTTTCATAGTCTCCCTAACTTTATCATGCTGGACTTAATAACAGCCCATCCCATATTTAAGACTCCTCAACAATTGGGATAGCGATATCCATATCTTTCAAAACCTGTTCAATACACACCAACAAGTGCTCCATGTCTTTGGGGAAAAGATACCCAATATTGCCAATACGGAAGCAGTCAGCCTTGGTTACTTTTCCAGGATAGATGACCTGATCTTTGTCACTCAAACGCATGTAGAAATCATTGAAGTTGAAGTTGGGGTGATTGGGGAAGCGAAAAGAGGTGATTATGTAGCCTTCATGGGTGTCATCTAAGAATTCTCTGAAGCCAAACTTTCTCATGCCATTCCGAAGAATCTGACGATTTTCCATGTATCTGAAATGTTTTGAACAACTTAGGCTTAATCTATGACCAGCCAGGACTGAAATATTATTATATTTTGTTCAACCTCAAAAATTATCCTGGGCCTAAAATTTAAAGTTCTAAATAATTGAAGGGTCCACACAAAAATGACTTTTTTGATCAAGTTCTAAATTCTCCTTAGAAAACCAAGAATATGAAGGAGAATTTAGAATGTGATCAGCAGTTACTTATGCTGTTCATCCCCAGAACCCTTCAACTAAATTGTACAAATGCAAATTATATGAACTATGTTTTGTCTTACATTATTAAACTATCTTGTACATGTGCATGTAATACTTAATACTCGTAAAATATTTATAGATAAGACCAAACAATTTTTTCATTAATATCGATTCTACAACAAGTGAATAGGTGAACAGTAAAATATTTCTTGATTTGAGTTTTGCGCCCGAGTTATAACAGTTTATATTTGAAATATGATAATTATGTGTGTCACAGGAGGCCAACTTGTGAATGAAACTACATTGTATTTCTGATTGATACAAAATATTTGGTAACATCACTGATACATGTACATAAGGCCCAAATATAACATGGATCTGTAAAAAAAAAAAATTTTGGTATGATAAATGAAGCCACATAATTAGCATATTGGAAATAAAAACCTCTATAAATCATAGATGCAACACTCAAATCAAGAAATAGTCAACTATTCAACTAATTAGTCGATATAGGATCAATTTTAATGATACAAAAATTGGGCTTAATAGATTACTTTAAAATAATATGGTCTAATTGTGTGCTTTCCCAAATCAAAACCATTTACAAATGAAGGGCTGTGTGCAAAAAGGGTGTAAGTGATTCTTGATCATATTCTAAATTTTCCCTTAGAAAACAAAGAAATTGAAGGAGAATTTAGAATGTGATCAAGAATCACTTACGCCCTTCTTGCACACAGCCCTTCAAATGTCATATGATGGGGGCCATACATGTTTGACATCAGCGGGCCGGAGAAAGCAGTCTGGCCCTTCGCAATTGTTGCTTCTTTGTTGGAAATACATGTGGTTACAGGATGGGAGCGAAAATATTTGGCTCTCGGTCATATGATCTATACGTACAGACTTCAATGTGCTCAGTCTGTACATCATGACCTAGAGCCAAATATTTTTCTGTCCAGTACTGGCTCGATGCACTTTCCAAATCTGAATACCTTTACCTAAAGGGATACTGCAGAAATTTTAAAGTTCTAGCCAAACTGATGCCAGATAACAGTACTAAGGACTACGTGTACAGTATTTCTGTTCAAATATTAAATGTAACGGTCCCTCCTCCCACCTAAACAATATTTTGTTAATAACAACATATGTTCCTACCTCTCTGCTCGTCCAATGACTCCACCTTCATGATCAAGCTCTCTAAGTGCTGCACGGAAAGCCAGCATGGCATGTGTCGGTGGTGTAAACCTGAACTGTCCAGTCTTTTCAAGGCCTTCAAATTGGTCTACCATGTCCAGACTCAGGCATCGAGCCTGTCCACGGCAGCTCATGAGATGATCTTTCTTGGCAATAATAAAAGAGAATCCAGGAACACCCTGAATACACTTGTTTGCGGAGCTGACCACATAAGTTACCTGGGCATCACCCAGATTCAACGGAACTGCACCAAAGCTACTCATGGCATCCACAAAGAAGGAAGCTTCAGGGACATGCTTCTGAACAAGTTTACCAACAGCTTCAACAGGGTGGATGACCCCAGAAGTGGTCTCACAGTGCACCATACAAACACCAGTAATGTCCTTGTGGTTTTTAAGAATGTCTTCAACAGCTTCAAGGTCTGCTTTTCGTTCCTCTGCTCCATCAAGTACAACCTTATTACATAGGATAAAGAATCTCAATATTCACAAAATGCACATTGTATGTATTGTTAAATAAATATTAAATACTGGTAGCTTTTGTTTTATACAGTATCTTCAGATGAATGACAATGATTAGGCCTCTAGCAAGATATGCTAATGTATCCATGACTCATTCCACTCCTAACTTCTTCATTCATATACTGTAATTCTCAGCACTCAACACTGAACTCACATGTTAATTTTTATGGAGGGAGGAAAACTGGATGGAGAAAAAACCCTTGGAGCAGGGGTGTGAACTCACGTATGACTCAGCAACCAGGAATCAATCTCAGGCTGGTCATGCAGAGGTGAGCGGTTTTGCATGCTTCACCACCCAGCTCCCTCAGAATCAACAAACTAAACTCACACGACTCCACAATCATCCTTCAAAGTCTCATTTTGTACTAAAAATACCACTGAATACAATGACTACAGACATATTTGTACTCATCAGTGTTAGTCTTACTGTAAAGTTAAAACTTCAACAATACAGTTGTGAATAGTTTACCTTGCTGGTGGTATTTACATGGTACAAATGTTTAACATCACAATGAGGCAAACACTGAGCAAATACATAAAACATGTAGGTCTATAGTTGTTGCATCTGTTATTTTCAAATACGAATGTTATCAAGAAATTAAAAACAATTAAAGACTGCCCAATTAATTCCCAGGAGCTCTACATCAACACATTTATGGTACATAATGTAGCATAAGTTCTTTGGCTCAATCCCGGTTCCTGTAATTTGTTAATTATCCCTGATCTGGCCAAAAAATAAATGATCCCGCTCATATTCTGATATATTGATCCCTATCCCATAAAATATAAGTTGATCCCTGACTCTGGCCCTGATCCCCTGCCTGTGATCCATGATCCTGGGTCTGTGATCCCTGATCCCTCACTACGACCCTGTATTAGACCCTCACTCTCTCTAGTCTATATAGTCTATATAGACCATCTCAGTCATTCCTTATTAAAAACCAAGGACTTATAAAACCATGAATCTTTATAAAGATCCTCATGCACTCATAAGTGTGGAGATGCTCCCAAATAGACTACAAGCAAGTCCTTTCTGTTCCACAATTTTTTTAGAATGACTAAACATGGTTCAAGATGGCTAATGATGGCTAAGTTCATAGAGCTCTATAAGTAGGGACTGCAGACTCTTTTATAAGTTTTGAATTTCCCATCAGCCCAGCAATGGGAAAATATACCATTGTCAGGTTTTTTCAATGGCTTATCAAAGTGACTGCCAAAATCACAGTCAAGTGTAAAGCTATGGGACACGGTTTATGAAACAGTTTAATAATTAATAAAGATTGCTGCTCTCAAATGAGCCTCTACATCGATTGCCTGATTAAGCACTTCATTCTTGGTTAAACTTTGCATCAGTAACATGACCGCTCTTTGTGCAAAATTTCGCCAAGTTCATTGACAACAACCAGTTCGGAATCTCTTCAAGGATTCTCAGGTTTGTCCAGTAACCATTGTCGTTGTTTAAATTAGTGGCAATATTATTCTGATAGACTTCGCTTGATCTTCAATAATATCATGTCACATTTCCATTTTTCTCCTTTCTTAGGAAAGTTTAAAATGTTCTCGGCCCATGTCAAGACCCTGGTGAGACATAAATTTGAAGGAAACGTTCCAGTTGTTATTTTAATTAAACAGTGATTTACAAAGTCCGCAATAATCATGTAAACCAAAGAATACAGATACAGCATTGTCTCCTTTTAGTCATGCCACTGCACTGCTGCTCAAATAATAAAATTGACTGAAGATTTTTCTCCGCAAAAACTGAGAAAAGATAAGCACACGCTTCCCTATATAGGGAGTATTAGGGGGCCCGAGCTGTCAAGAAAATATAATCCCTGTTGACAGCACAGTTATATTAATTAGTAACAAAACTTACTAAAGAGTTGGCAGTCCCTACTTATGATCCCTTCTAAACCCAGCCATGTTGTCCAATGACTACCCATGTCTAGCCATTGTTAACCATCTTGAACCATTCTAAAAAAAATTGTGGAATAGAAGATCCCAAACTGAAGATCAAAATGAACGAATATGGGAGCTCAAACACAAAGGCTCCAAAGTTTTAATTTCTAAACTTTTAGAAGTCATTCATAAAAGGTGTGTCTGTGTTATATCAGATCTACATGTACATTTAACAAGAGCCCATCTGGCTTTCACTCGGGCCACATGAGACATTTGAAATCCTCTTAGTAATAACCAAAGGGAAGAATTATTAGCTGAATTTAGCAGTCTTTAGGAGTGGGCGGTAGCACAGTGACTTTCATTTTCATCTAATCTCATATTTATTAATCCTTTTAGTATAACACTATGCAGGATATTAAAAGCAGTCGATGGCAAAATAAATACATAAATAATAAATAAATATTATAGTACTTCAAATAACAACAGATAAATTATTAATATAACTTAGAGTAAACGTAGCACAATGAAGTGGTTTCACTTAACCCTTGAAAGATATCCAACAACCAGCATCTACATGTACCTTTATTGAACTTATAAGCATTTATATGGGTAGAAATATGTCTAAACTTGTATGGATGGTATGAGCAAGTTCTATAATCAGAATATTGTACAGAACTAGGGAAGGATAAGTTAACTATATTATTTACACTTTTGTACATCATATTAGTGCCATCTAAGTATCTACGTGTTTCTAAGGTGTCCCAGCCAAGAGACTGACGCATTGCTGATACACTCGAATATCTATAGTAGTCAGATGACATGAATCTTATTGCACTGCACTGTACTGCCTCTAAAGAAGCTACATGCTGTTTTTCAAAAGGATTCCACACAGCAGAGGCATATTCAGCCTGGGGTCTAACTAAGGAATTGTATGCTTACTGCTTAACATACTGGCTGCAATGTGATAAGTTTCTACATACTGCTCCCCTAGTATATAACGTAATTTAATATTTTTCTCGTATGTAAATTAAAGAAGTTGACCTTTTACTTTAAACACTACTTATTCATGTACATGTAACACACATTTACAATTGAAAGGCTGTGTGCAAAAAGGGCATAAGTGACTCTTGATGACATTCTAAATTCTCCCTTAGAAAACAAAGAAATTAAAGGAGAATTTAGAATCTGATCACGAAACACTTACGCCCTTTTTGCACACAGCCCTTCAATTTTGTCTGCTGTTCTGTTATACTGCAGGTTCAGAGTACTAATAGATGATTGTCTCAAATGTATGTTTATATTTGTACCATATTATAAGTTGTATCCTGTCAATCCTGTGATGGAGCTATAATGTCAATTTGTGTGCCTCTGTGTAACTTTATCTGCTGTTCTTGCTATACATGATGAGCCATTACGAGTCCATATGGGTATTTGTTGGATTAAAGATTATTAACTGAAATGCCTGTTGGATCTCTAATTAAAAGCCTTACCCTCATTCCCAAAACTTCAGTCTGCTCATTATATTACAGAACTATAAAGGGAATTGTTGGAAGCCTTTAATTTCTCAAACCAAAACCTCGGCCGTGAGAGGTTTCTTGTTTAAGTTTACCTTGAGAGTTGAATATTGCTTGGGTCATCATAAATTATTCTGTGCTGAGTGTGTATTTCTCCGAGGTATTTCTGGCTTCGTGTTGGCGAGCGACAGTGTTGCTCTCACAGTTCAGGAGTTCAGATGTCTTCAGACTTCGATAGAGGATAGTAACCCATAACTGCTCAACCACAGTATATATATTTGCTAGTAAATCACTATATTTCGCTATAACCGCCCGCAGAATTGCACTGGAGAGAAATCTATTAGTGCCACGAGTGCGCGCATACAATTAATGCATAATTTAACGCGTGCGCAGAAATTTTGCTGCATGAAACAAAAAACGGCCTGCAGATTTAGACTTGTGCCTGTCACAGGCAGCCCAAGAAAATATGCCAATACAACACAGCTAATCATTTGATAAATATCACACATATTTAGTGTATGCAGGCAAAGGTTCTGCATGAAGTCTTACTCTTTCCCTGTCATCCAAGAAATGACGGAGAAAAGGCAGAACTTCCTTTTCTCCCCTAATTTGTTTTTTGGTGAAAAGGGAAAGAGAAAAGCACCTTAATTTGCTCGCAGGGTAAAATAATGCCATGGCAAACATACAACACCTACATATACATACTAACCGTTTCAATACCTGCCACTTCACAAATCTTCACCATTCGTTTGCCATATGAGCCATTCGTAATGACAAACACTTTTCCTCCTGTTTTAGGAGTACTTGTTGTTATCACAGACTCCACTGCATATGTGCCACTTCCCTGTATTGGTATAGTTGTATACATCTCTTGTGAAACCCCAGCTAGTTCAAGCAATTTGCTGCGTATATACTTTACACAGTTCATAAAATCTTGATCTCTAGAGCCCACATCACGTAGCATGGATTTCTTTATTTCAAAGCTGGTACCTAGGGGGCCAGGGGTGAACAGCTTCTTATCCTTATGGGGGAGAAGTTCTGTATCTAACAGAGCAACAGAGAAAAAACAACAATAATTTGTTCAATGGACTGGGCCTTAGAATAATTATATAACAGTTTAAATTACCATGTAACAACTACACAATTTGTTGAAATGCCTGTGATTTGAGTGAAGTGTTCAATTTTAGTTTGCTTGCACTGCTCACAGAAACATCACACATTATTTTCGAATAAGCGCATATGCTAATGCTGGCAAATAGGCTGCTTTTCTTTGAGCACATCACTGAATAAGCTTGCAAAATCAAAGCTTATTTGTTATAATATTTTTCATGTACAATGTCACAATTTTACATCAGTTTCACATTTCTATCTGGTGACATTCAAGCTCCGCATTTTCAGCATGTAAGCTACCATGCATGCAACATTCAGGTTTCAACTCCATGCCTGAATGGCTGACCTTCAAATAAAGAATCTGCTGTACCGATATGGTGCAGGCACAAAAGATACAGCAAGGCAACAACAATGCTGATTCCCACCACCCTTGCCCAAAATCAAGTACATTTTTACGAGACTAAATGAAATTTAGACATGGTTCAATATCAAGCATACACTGGGGTCCCTGTGGTCGTGTTCGCACATCCCTGGGTTGGAGTCAGTCATCCAGGACTGTTAGTTTATCATTATTGCTTGTTATTCTGCATAATTGAAGGGCTGTGTGCAAAAAGGCTTAAATAGTCTCTCCTGATCACATTCTACATTCTCCTTCAATTTCTTTGTTTTCTAAGGGAAAATGTAGAATCTGATCAAGGGTCACTTAATTATGCCCTTTTTGACACAGCCCTTCAATTTGCTTCTCAGTTGCTCCTCGTCACAATAGGCATGCTGCTTTTCCCTACCTCCCTCCTGTAGAATCTGATCAAGGGTCACTTAATTATGCCCTTTTTTGACACAGCCCTTCAATTTGCTTCTCAGTTGCTCCTCGTCACAATAGGTATGCTAGCTGCTTTTCCCTACCTCCCTCCCGTTTCCATTTTGTCCACTCTTATGTGTGACTCTTATCACTGACCCTGCACTCAGCCCTATATATAGGCACTGAAGCTCCAACTAAGTTTTATCTTAAAGCTCCTTCCATAGTTTATTGAACAGCAGGTTTATTTAAACAGGCCAATATAGTCACTGAATAACTCTAACTTCAATCCAAGCATTTTTCAAAGTTTTTCCACCTTACAAAGTGAACGAACATCGAGTTTCATCATATACATCTATAATAGGGGGTGGTTCAGTGAATGTTGGCCGAGTATTGATGCATGATGAACATCAACTTGTGCTGAACATCGTTCAACATGCACTGATTCAGTGACTGACTGCATGAACACGGCATGTCATGATCATGATCATGCAGCCTTGCATAATTTTGACCAGTCACACCAACCTGGAGCGGGAGACGAAGCACATCGCGCCACAGGTACACACACAACGCGTGGAAACCTCCTGAATGCTTGTCTCTGAAAGAAACTAGCCAAACCTACACAACGTAGTCGAAGAGCCATCTCGAAAGGGGTGTCTCGAAGCACTGGAGTGGAGTACTCGAGAAATACTAGTTTGCGCGCACGTGACGTGACACGTATTCGGGGACCACAACTTTACCAAGTAGGGTGGCGTCGGGCGTGGGTCGGGATTACACTTTTGATTTGTGGAACGCATTGAATTTAGCAGTGAATCCTACGGTGGCTGGTTAGGGCCATATGATATTTAACTTTTTTTAATAACCTGAAAAAGTTATTTTTCTTTGGCGGTAATTTTTTTTTTTCTTCAATCAAATGAAAAGTACATATTTTTAAAATACATGAATTTGTTTTTTCCTCATAACTCGAGATCTCGACTTATAACTGTATATCTCGACTTATAACTCGAGATCTCGACTTATAACTCGAGATATACAGTTATAAGTCGAGATCTCGAGTTATAAGTCGAGATATACAGTTATAAGTCGAGATCTCGAGTTATAAGTCGAGATATACAGTTATAAGTCGAGATCTCGAGTTATGAGAAAAAAACAAATTCATGTATTTTAAAAATATGTACTTTTCATTTGATTGAAGAAAAAAAACATTACCGCCAAAGAAAAGTAACTTTTTCAGGTTATTAAAAAAAGTTAAATATCATATGGCCCTAACCAGCCACCGTAGAATCCAGTTTGATGGTACTTTTAATTTTCTATGTCTTGGTTTTCGGCTGCACCTCGAATTTTCGGATATTATTTGAATTTTCGGATACGTTACACCACAGGCAGCCCAAGCTCAAAGTTTGAATTTATTTGACAGTTGAACTACGAAGGTTCAACAACTAAATGGCAAATGAATAACACAATAAACTTGCTTTGATGAAGATTATGTTGTTGTGTCTTGAATTTGGGGGTTTGGGGGCCGATTTAACGAGTTTCTTGGAAACCTGGAGTCACTCTACCTAAAGAGAGAGAAGGCCGGCAAGCGGATAGCGATGGCGTGTCACATACCTGTCATCTCCACGGCAAACCCACGCAATCGACGTGATACTTCTGGATCCCGTAAACAGATCTCCTAATAGGACGGCGAAATTCGAGGTGACAAAAATCATTTCTTGGTATTCTTTGAATGTTTGGTCATGAAACTTGGAGGATACGTAGCAAGGAGATCTGTCTACGGGATCCAGAAGTATCACGACCCTCTTTCAAGATCTTGAGAGGATGCATGTTCGAGCTGCCAAGATCATCCACAGATGTGACTGGACCACTCCCAGTGCAGACGTCATCAACAAGGCACACTGGAATCCGCTGTTCTGGAATTACAAATATAAGCTAGCAACGTTTGTTCACAAATCGCTCAACTCAGAGAAACTCCCAAATAAACTCTTCACACTAAGAAACAATACACACTCTCTAAAGAGGCGTTCATAGCCGGCTAGTCATCCCACATCCACGTACAGATGCTATACGCAATTCAATCACATACAGAGCATCCGTGCTGTGGAACTACCTAGACGATTTCCTTAAAGACAAAAAACACTCGACCTTTAAAAAACTTGTCAAAAAGTATATTAACTCCATACCACTGCAACCAAATATCAGGATCAACACTGATAAGTTCTCATACCACTAATACGTTTTATTTATGCATGCATAACTTATTCATGTTTACTCGTCCAAGTGTTTACTTATACATTAGACATCCGCCTGTCCATTTGCACAACTACTCGCTTGTTCATCTAATTAAGTTATTAGTCAATTAGTTAGTCTTGCAACTATTTAGTTAGTATCATTCCAATATCTTATAATGCAATAGTCTTTCAATCAAAAACTTGTAATTTACATAATCAATGAGGTTAGCTAGATTTCTTTATCGTTCCTTTTGTATTATCACGGTCACATCAGCTCTGAATGCTGCAGTATCGCCAATACCGTGTTTAAATAAATGCTATTATTATTATTATTATTATTACGTCGATTTAATGGATTTAAGGGTCATTTTTGCCGTTGAGATGACAGGTATGTGACACGGCATCGCTATCCGCTTGCCGGCCTTCTCTCTCTTTAGCGGGTAGAGTGAATCCAGGTTTCCTAGAACCCCCAAATTCAAGACACAACAACTTAATCTTCATCAAAGCAAGTTTATTGTGTTATTCATTTGCCATTTAGTGCGATAAAATACCAGATATTCTGGATGTTTGAACCTTCGTAGTTCAACTGTCAAATAAATTCAAACTTTGAGCTTGGGCTGCCTGTGGTTACACTAGTGAACTTCAGGAAACATTGAATTTTCTGATATACTTCGAATTATCAAGTACAGTTTGAGTTTTTCTATACATCTCGAATTTTCGGATATATTAGTACACTTTCGGAGACACTTTGAATTTTCCGATATACCACAGACCAGGAGCCATTGCACAGACTTATCATCCTCTAGGTTGGTTTTGGGCGCGTCGATCAAAACACAGGCAGCCCAGACTCGTCATATATTTCCCGCTTTTTAGGTTACCTGTGCATGGTATGTTTCATCACAGGAAACCCAAGCTCTGTTTGTGTTTTAAATTATAAGGGTTTGTATGAGATTTTTAACGAGTATTTGGTTGTATCCGTTAGGCCAGAAATACTGAAATAAAATCAATGAAAACTCCCCTGAAGTCTTTATCTGTTCTTCATTGGGCTCAGCCCAATGAAGGGCTCAGCCCAATGAAGAACAGATAAAGACTTCAGGGGAGTTTTCATTGATTTTATTTCAGTATTTCTGGCCTAACGGATACAACCAAATACTTAATGAAGTTGTGTGAGTGGTTTTGGGGTGAGTTTGGGACTTCTAAAGCAGTTTATTCGGCCTCGAAGTTTTGACGGTTGGCCGCGTGCCTACCTCAAAGACACAAATATACACAAGGTATGCAGCTTTCAGGCGCTTTTCATCGATGTGACCTCAACTCGCCGCCGAAATTCGACAAGAAATTCAAATTTCGCCTCTGCTTTCGGCACACAAATCCAGAGATGTGTAAGTACTTCTCATCCACGTTTCAGGCCAAACGACGTGAAAACGGCCTGGAAAATAAATTCCGAATTCAAAATATTTCTCTCGGTATACGATCTGCAGATTGATCGGTCCACAAATCAGCGGTAGACATCGCAGGCGGTACTTTCAAGATGCGTGGGCATGGCAACTGAAACTTTTTGAAAATACCCCTCCCCACTAAGGAGAATTGTTATGCACCTCCGTTCTGCTTGAAGTACATGACAACTCTTCTTAGTGGGGAGGGGTATTTAAAAAAAGTTTCAGTTGCCATGCCCACGCATCTTGAAAGCACCGCCTGCGATGTCTACCGCTGATTTGTGGACCGGTCAAGACCATAAATCAGACCATAAATCTGCAGATGATATATGGTCTGAGCCACATTATTAACGAGAGTACACGTATAACCGAAAACTCTAACACTTTGATTGATCACGTAATTACAAAATTATCTGTTCTGGTGTCCTTACTATAGGCATCAGTGACCATAATATGGTATATGCCTACCGTAAATTAACCTTAGATACAAAGACGGGCCATAGATTTTGTCCAGTATCGTAGTTTTAAAAATTTCAGTAGTCTGGCATTTCGCAATGACCTACGTAGTCAATCTTGGGGCAACATGTATGAATCAAATGATCCCAACCAAATGTGGGAAGTATGGAAAACTACATTTCTAAAAGTCGTAGACAGGCATGCACCCACTAAACGTCGAAGAATAAAACCTAAGCGCAGTCCCTGGATAACCAAAGATCTTAGACAAAAGATGCTTGACAGGGACAAACTTAAGGCAAAAGCCATTAAATCTTATAATTCTGACTACTGGCTGATCTTCAAAAACGCACGTAATAACGTTAACAATCTAATTCGAAAATGTAAGGCAGACTACTATAATGCTTCTATCAAGAATAATGAGCGTGATCAATCAAAGATGTGGAAAATCATTAATGAATTAACTTCCAGGAATTCCTCCTCTACTTTTATTTACGAGTTAAGGATCGGTGATAAAGTTATTACTAACTCTGAAGAGATTCCAGAGACTATGAACGAGTATTTCACAGGTATTGGCCCGAAATTAGCTAATACTATTCCTCGCAGCGATATCTCTTATAATCATTACCTGAATAAGATTGGCTGCACCTTTCACCTTCAAAAAGTAAACAATACTGAAGTTCTTAAACTCTTGAAAAAACTATGTATCTCTAAGGCTAGTGGCCTAGATAACATCTCGTGTATGCTCAAAGACGCAGCTGATATTATCTGTGATTCAATTACGGATATTTTTAATTCTTCAATCAAATCAGGCATATTCCTCGCTGTAGAGTGGAAACTAGCGAGAGTGTGCCCTATCTTTAAAAAAGATAGTCGGTATGATCCAAACAACTATAGACCAATTTCCGTTATCCCTGTAATATCTAAAGTATTTGAACGCCTAGTATTTGAGCAGCTTTACAAATATCTACAAGGAAATAATATCCTTACAAATTATCAGTCCGGGTTTAGAGAACTCCACTCCACAGTTACAGCGCTTCTTGAGACTACCGATGACTGGTACAGAAACATTGACAACGGCTTTGTTAATGGTATTACTTTTCTAGACCTAAAAAAGGCCTTCGATACCGTTGACCACGAAATTCTAATTCAAAAGCTGGCATTATATGGTATAGAAGGCGTTTCGTTGCAATGGTTTGGGTCTTATCTAAACAATAGACAACAAAGCTGCTGTGTCAACGGTAAAACTTCTACCCTCAAACCTGTAATATGTGGTGTACCTCAAGCTCTATACTAGGGCCTCTGTTATTTCTCATATACATAAATGACTTACCGAATTGTTTGCCAGATGCAGCTACGCGTATGTATGCTGATTGATACAACCCTCACCGCCACTGGAAATGATTCAGAGGAAATTAAGGAATCTGTCACGAATAACCTGACTGAAGTGAGTAAATGGCTTGCAGCCAATAAACTTTCACTAAATGCATCAAAAACAGAGATACTACTCATTGGCTCAAGCCAGAGACTCCAGGAATTTCCCCAAGATATGTCGTTTCCAATTGGTGGTGAAGTTATAAAGAGAGTTTCGTCAGTGAAGTACCTCGGAGTACACCTTGACGAATGTTTAACATGGAATACTCATATCGAAAAACTTACAAAGAAAATATATTCTGGTCTTGGTGCGCTTAAACGCATGAAGCCATTTGTTCCTTTTGCGACTCTCTTAAGTGTTTATAGGGCATTAATTCAGCCCCACTTTGACTACTGTAGCTGCATATGGGGAAACTTAAACCAAGGGCTCTCTGACAAGTTACAAAAACTACAAAACAGAGCAGCCCGCATACTAACTGGTTTACCATTCCATACCTATGTTGACGAGCTACTGAGTAACGTAGGGTGGAAAAGACTAGAATCTCAAAGGGCCATTCAAAAAGCAGTCATGGTCTCTGGAATGCACTTCCAGTTAAGATAAGAAATTCAGAGTCATTATGTCGTTTTATGGCGCTCCTTAAGACCCACCTTTTTAACTCTTATAGAATAGTGTAATTTCGTGTATGTACATTATATATATTTTTTTGACCCACCTTTTTAATTCTTATAGAATAGTTTTATTTCGTGTATGTACATTATATCTTTTTATATCATATATATATATACTTGACATTGTAAATTTGACATATATATTATTAGTTATACTACATTCAAACTTGTAAACGCATTGAGGCATGCATAATGCGTATAAGAACTGTTATTATTTATTATTATTATAAAGCATTGTACGGCCTTGCACCCGAGTATCTGACTAAAATGTTTGAAAGAAGAACCGAAGCTATTCAATATAATCTCAGAGGCCTCCTTTCCTCATCCGCGCACAAACTTCGTTAAAAGAATGCTTTCGTTCTGACGGGGCAAAGATATGGAATGCACTGTCCGAGGATGTCAGAGCCTCCGATAAAATAAGTATTTTTAAGAAAAAAATTATTAATATTGTAACCTAACTATTAATATTGTAACCTATTCTTAACTATCATACTTCAACAAACGACATTCATGTAAAACAGTAGGCATATTCTATTTTTTTACCATCTCTGTATCAGATGCTATTACTGATGTTTACTCGTGTATAAATAAAGTGTATGTATATGTATGTAGATCGTATACCGAGAGAAATATTTTGAATTCGGAATTTATTTTCCAGGCCGTTTTCACGTCGTTTGGACTAAAACGTGGATGAGAAGTGCTTACACATCTCTGGATTTGTGTGCCGAAAGCAGAGGCGAAATCGATTTGAATTTCTTGTCGAATTTCGGCGGCGAGTGAGGTCACATCGATGAAAAGCGCCTCGAAGCTGCATACCTTGTGCCCGGGGGGTAGACTCCCTTATGTGAGGGGTACATGGATGCTCGTCGTACCTTTTAGGGGTCAAAATCAGGAGTTTGGTACCACTTAGGGTATCCACACAGACATTTCTATGTAAAGCGGTACCATTTAGGGATCGGGTGTCACCGAATGTGCTAGAGAATGACAGCGCTTTTGAAAACAACAAGGAAGAATGTACTTGATGATACAACATGTTAATAGCAATTAAAGGCATCGAAAGTTTAAAATGGTGGCATGTTTTTATCGGTACCTTTTAGGGGTCAAAATAAGCTTGAGCCACGAGAATTCAAAAGGAGCAATTATATAAACTCTTCCGAGATCGCTTATGAAACATACCACAGGTAACCCAAAAAGCGGGAAATATATGTCGAGTCTGGGCTTCCTGTGATCAAAACAAACGTACGTACGATCAAAACAAACGGCCAACGGCATCGACGCGTTGATTGGCTGATTCAAAACGACCCACATATTTAGAATATTTAGAATTCCTTTGGTCTCGAATCAAGAGAAAGTCTAATTGCATTCCAGTTCAGCATCGTTTTTCTCGTTCGGAATTGGAGGGATTGAACCCAAACTCGGTCAAGACATGGCGAAACTATGGCTCTATGAGATGCCGTTAGCCGTTTGGCGAAACGTTTGGAAATTTAGCCAGAATTCGGTTTGGAGTTAGGGTCACCAGTGAGTTTGGGCCGAATTTTGCCGTTGAGTTGCCTGCCTTGTATTTTTTTCTCCCTCTCTGATCTCTACCCGAAATTCTCTTTCGCAAAACTCGCTTAATAGAAAGCTTTTCCCCTAAAAACACCACACAACACTCCAATAACTACTAATATTTATTTCTTGAGTAGATTTAGAGCACAGTATCGCTAAAGTTTCATTCCAGGAGTGAAAATCTATCTCCGTATCATTTCTCGGTAATCTTTCAATTCGTAGCCACAGGCACAGGCTTCCCAGACTCGACGTATATTTCCCGCTTATTAGTCTATTGGGTACCTGTGGTTTATCGATTAGTTTCATAACGATCTCAGAAGAGTTTATATAATTGCTCAGTGTGAATTCTTTTTTCCGATTCCTACGAAACAAATCTTCAATAATAAAAGATTAATACTTAATGAACTGAGTTGTGCGAGTGGTTATTTGGCGATTTGGGGCCTTCTAAAGCAGTTTATTAGAATTCGAAATTTTGACCGTTGGCCGCGGCTCTAAAAAAATATACAAGGTAGGCAACTCGACCTCGCCAAAGCACAGACTTACCTCAAAGATCACACCAAAATCGGCACTTTTCTTCCTCGCTCGCTATTCAGCTTTCGGCACAGGAGGGAATAGTTATCAAGCAACATCTGACCAGAGATTTAGAAAAATCCATCAAATTTATCATCGCCAAACGGCCTCCTCGAGACCCAAAAAGCGCGACCTTCCAATGATCTGTAAGAACCAGAATGACCAAAGCGGTCCAAAATTTTCCCGACCCTACCCAAAACGATGCAAATCGTCTTTCTTCATGGGGGAACCCCCAAGCGTGAAATTAGACGCATCACACCATCGACTATACAGACTCCCTGTTATTTGCTGAGCTAGAACGGCCTGGTACCTTCTATATAACCGCTCTACGTCTTTCTCAGATAGTCTAGAAACGTCTCCTAGAGAGAGATTTTCCCCTAGATATTCTTTTTTGGTACCTGTTGCGGCCAAAATGGAAAACGCTTCCCGGTTGTCTGTTCCAGAGGAACCCGCGGCTTCAGCAGCCGAATTGGTTACCTCTGTTTTGAGTGGCCCTGTTACATCCTCACCTAGTAGGGCGAATATTTCGTCCTCCATGGTATACTACAGTATACTGTTTGGTGCAGGTATCTCCAATACGACAGCAAAAGGGTGTCGTAAACAAAAGCATATGTGAGTAAACTTATTGGTCCGGAGCTCTGATTGTAACATCTTTTTCTCATCCACCTCCAACCCTCCACCGTAGTCCTCAAAGAGGACCTTGGCATCCAGAGCCGATGCCGTATGAAAGGCCACAACCATGGCTACATTTTCGCGGACGGGTTTGCAGATGCTCGTCAATTGTTGGGAGAGCACCCAAACGGAAATCCCAATATGGCGAGCAGAAAAGGCCAAATCCGTAATCTTAGCTGTCCGCCCTTTTACGGCCTTAGAGGCAGCACAATCGTCAAGTATCAGTAGCGTATTGGTACCTGCCCAAAATGTGGCACACAAGTGTAGTGCGGCATCAATGGCATCCTGCTGGGGCGATATGACGTAGAAATGAGGATCTCGATGGGCAAATCTCCGATAGGTTTTGTTGTGGGCATACGTGGGGCATACGAGTACGATATAGTCGAACTTACCGCGAAACGGTCCACGAAGTTGCTCCACAAGGAATGCCGTTTTTCCACAATTTGTGGGGCCTACTACGAGGGCATTGAATGGAATGTGTTCTACCAGGGCGTCCATCGTGGCTTTGCTTTGCAAACGGTTAATATGTGAAACTATTAAGGGATCCATTCAATATATTGATCTGAGCATCTGACAGAACGAAGATGTGCATGTTCACGGTCCCGCTGCCTCCACTCCTATGCACACGGATGTCGATGTCTTTTCCACCACCTGTTTGGGCCAAGCCATCGCCATGGACAACTGAATCCCTTGCTGTGCGACAATCAATGAGAATGACAAATTTGTTGTTGTAGAACTTGGGGGGTGTCATGGGGGTCATTTGCGGATCAACATCGACTGATGCGCCAAACCAGCCCTTGGCAGCCTCCCAGAAATCTGGTGGTAGCATACCATCTGGAAAGAAGAAATTTGGAATTCCATTGACATCTACCTCCACCTTCGTGATGCCTGGATTGGAGAATGACTCGCTGTCCTGGGTACCTGCGGTGTGTGGCGCCACAAAGAGGAGAAGTAGTCCAGTAAAGGTTCTTCGTGGGACGGTGATGTTCTGAGACACCAGAGTGTCTGATGCCTTGTTAATAGGTACAGTCTTGGAGTGTAAAGCGTAGTTGAACAGGAAGGCAGCGCCTGTGGTATATGCGTGCTGTGCTTGTCTGGCGAGTTTTTCATCCTCGATGACCTCGTACTCCAGCTGTATGTTGTTGAGCTTGTATGTGCCTATCTTGGTCGTATCTGATCCCACCACTATGTCGACAGCAGGGGCTAGAACCAAATCAAACGAAATAATGTCGCTGAGGGCGTGGGGATACAGAGCTCCATGTTGTGTCAGAATGTCAACGTCCAGTGGGATTCTATACTTTGAGCCATATGCAGTCAGGAGCGCATTTTCTCCAGCATTTGACGTGTCCTTGTCACCAGCCACTGAGCGAAGCTTGTTCATATTCTCTGTCTGAATACCTTGTTGAATCAGAGCTTCTCGCTCTGGAGTAGGAAGATAGAGATCGGAATATGTTTGTAGGAGATCTGGTCGGGCAAGGTCTTCTATTACCTCTGTTCCAATTCTACATCTGCGATGAGAGACTAAACATCGTCCGACATTGGCCACCACGCGATTGTTGGCGTGTCCACCAGACAATGCAATATCAGCCAAGAGTGCAAAGCTACCTGGGACTATGACAATGTTTTCTCCTAGTTTTGGAACCGCAACATAGAGTGTCTCTCCTGGGTTGGCAGATGATGGTGCGAAAGTGCGTCTATAAAGAATGCGTCGAGCTTTGATTCCAAGCGGCTCTCTGCGTGGTTGTGCAGGAACTAGCTTCGACGATATCATATTGAATATGTATATAGCAAAGCTATAAGTGAAAGGATAAACCTTCAATATGGATGTTGAGGTGGATCCAACTGATGAGACTCCACTCATGCCAGAAGATGGAAACGATGATGATGAATACATGAACGACCTATTTGGGCCTGACACTAGCGGTATGGACCCTGATGAGTGGATACCCATGAAAACGCTAAATACGGCCGCAAATGGTGCTAAGATTGACGGCGGCACGAAAGAGATATCGTTCATTGAAGGCGAAACGCTTTCCCCCGAGGACGCCGCCCTTAGGCTTGCCGAACGGCAGACAGCAAGGGCGTGGGAAAAGATACACGATAGGTTTCCCGAAGTCAAGTACGATAAATTCACAGCTCGTGTGGATGAGTACAATAGGGTCTGGGTAAAACTCAATCAGAAGAATGCCAAGCCTCGCCTCTTCTTCAAAACTGCAAAAGAGGTGGCCCTCAACGATAAGCTACCAAAGACCATAAAAACCGCCCTAGGTCCCTCATCTGAAAAGGTCATAGAACAAAAAGAAGGGAAGATCGAAGTCCTCAAACAGAAGAAGGCAGTAGCTGAGGCTACCGTCAAAGATACTAATTCGACTGAGGCGGAAAAGTCTGAAGCGCAGGAGCAAATAGACACTAACGAAAAAGATATTCAAGGATTAGAGCAAGATATCGAGGTCGTACAGGAGCGCATGTCGCTGCGGGATAGGGTCAAAGCTATTTTCAAGAAGTATGGGATAACAATTACTTCCGTCTTACTAGCAGCTGGGACTGTGATTGGTATCGTAGTTGGCACGCTGTCAAATAGCTTGACTGGCGTTGCCAAAGAGGTTTCCCAAAGGTTAAAAGCAATATGAAAAAAGCTAGGGCAGATTCTACCGGGGATGGTTGGGGCAATTGCTAGCTTCTTGTTTCGCACTGCTGGTGAGGTCGTAGGATTCTTGGCGAAGAATGCTTGGCTGTTGATCGTAGCCGTAGTTGTGTTCGTAGTGGAGCAATACAAGAAACGCTAATGAAACATCCACCAGGCGGCACCAGCTGCAGCAATCGAAGCCACCGCCAGATTGGTCTCGTGTTGTGTTATTCGTAGAGCAGGCGGTGCCTTTGGTACATGCGTCGTAGCGGGCTTTGCCTTTGGTACATGTGTCGTAGCGGCGCTATGTGGCATGTGTTTCTTTTGGCGTGGTCCTTCCATATGTGGAGGAGACGGTTTTGTGTTCTCCGTATTTACGTAGTCATTAGTTCCCAGCTGCATATCTTTTGTGACCTTCTGGAGTTCGTTATTATAACCAGCGCGGCTGTGGAGGTTGACCACCAGATCACTTGGTAATTCTGCACTAACTACGAAATGATAAGGACAATAGACCTGATTCATTGAGTATATTGGATTATGGTCTGTCAGCAACGCATAATTCCGTTTATTACAGGAATTACATAAATTAAATAATAAAATACAATTATTGTATTGACATGTTACAATGGACTTAAATATTTCCAGCTGTACCAGGGAGGCCAGAAAAAACCTCCAACCTTCTAAAAACCACTTGGGAAAAATACAAAGGTAATAGAAGGAAATCTGGGTCGGGGCCAAGGCACAGCTGTTGTCCCCCGACAGAACTTTAATTTAGCGGTTTTATGCGTACAATTAATATAATTATAGGCCGATTGCCTTAGAAACCGCTAAACGATCACTATCTGTATGCTGGATGTATCTGTACTTAGTAGAGCCACACCTCCAGCCAGCGTGCATATCCAATAAATTGCCGCTTATATTCCTGCATGCAGGATTGGAGGCAGCGCCTGATTTGATGCTATGTGTGCCATAATTAGCAATATCGCTTACAAAGGGTTTAACATGTTTCTTGAATTCGTCCCGAAGGGTAGTATAAGATATACCTTTACTTCCATGAAAATACTCTCGAGACTTAGATTTAACGATGCGCCTAACAATTGGTAAACATGGACTAGGTTGAGCCGGTAAAAGCTGGATTAACCTCTCCGTAATAGATACGGGACATGTAATCTTCCCAGACCTAGCTAATAAAGAGGTGTGTCCTTCCCTGTACTGATCGTTTTTGCGCTTAGAAATGTACACAGACATATGTTCATCGTAGATAACTACATCTTTCAGTACTACATTTTGGATTTCGTTGATACGAAAAAACCCAGCGTAGCCTAACAAGAGTACGAATAAAAAACGAATGCCAGCGAGGGAATTGCAGGTAGCGTAATGCTGTGCGATGCACTCTACTGTCTCTCTCGTAAGGGGTTCCTTAGGCTGTATGGGACGAGCAAGCTTTCTCCTTGCGCCTTCTAAGGTTGATTTGACTAAGGGGTGATTAGTTGGAAGCTGCTCGAATCCAGCTAAATTGTGACCCCATCTAATACTATAGACAACAGATTCTATAGAAGATATCCCTGTCCCTTTTTGGACTGCAAGTTGAGAAAGTTCTGTAATAAAAAGTGCTATGTGTAGAGGCTTTGCAGGAATAACTGGAACGCCCAACTTGGATGTAGCCCATGTACGCCATCTAGACCAGCCAACTCCGTACTTCTGAACCGTGGATGAAGCTTTGGAGTCTAACTGTAATTCAAAAAGGTCTTTGACCTTGCTCCGCAAGGATGGATCTACCAAGAACGTCGTTTCGTTCCAGATTCCGGATTGTAACACGTCTGCAAATTAAAAAAGGAACTCAAGATGGGTTTAACTATGTGTTGACCTACATTGTAAGTGGTGTTGCGAATAATATAATTTACACGCCTAAATGGTGAATCATAAACAATGGTCGATACTACGCACCTAAGTGGTGCAGCCGTAGGCAATAACAATTTACACACCTAAATGGTGACATCATAAACAATGGCCAATACTACGCACCTAAGTGGTGCTGCCGTAGGCAATAACAATTTACACACCTAAATGGTGACATCATAAACAATGGCCGATACTACGCACTTAAGTGGTGCTGCCTTGGCAATAACAATTTACACACCTAAATGGTGACATCATAAACAATGGCCGATACTACACACCTAAGTGGTGCTGCCTTTGGCAATAACAATTTACACACCTAAATGGTGACATCATAAACAATGGCCGATACTACACACCTAAGTGGTGCTGCCGTAGGCAATAGCAATTTACACACCTAAATGGTGACATCATAAACAATGGCCAATACTACGCACCTAAGTGGTGCTGCCTTTGGCAATAACAATTTACACACCTAAATGGTGACATCATAAACAATGGCCAATACTACGCACCTAAGTGGTGCAGCCGTAGGCAATAACAATTTACACACCTAAATGGTGACATCATAAACAATGGCCAATACTACGCACCTAAGTGGTGCAGCCGTAGGCAATAACAATTTACACACCTAAATGGTGACATCATAAACAATGGCCAATACTACGCACCTAAGTGGTGCAGCCGTAGGCAATAACAATTTACACACCTAAATGGTGACATCATAAACAATGGCCAATACTACGCACCTAAGTGGTGCTGCCGTAGGCAATAACAATTTACACACCTAAATGGTGACATCATAAACAATGGCCGATACTACGCACCTAAGTGGTGCTGCCTTGGCAATAACAATTTACACACCTAAATGGTGACATCATAAACAATGGCCAATACTACGCACCTAAGTGGTGCAGCCGTAGGCAATAACAATTTACACACCTAAATGGTGACATCATAAACAATGGCCAATACTACGCACCTAAGTGGTGCAGCCGTAGGCAATAGCAATTTACACATCCAATGATGAATCGTTAAAATGGCCGATCAGTACTACTCACCTAAAAGGTGTGACCGTATGTAAAAACGTAAATATAGTTTTCACACTTAAATAGCCGATATAACGCATCTAAGTGGTATGTCGGAAGGCGACAGCTAGCGTGAAGTAACGCGCCAAAATTGGTGAAATTCGTACTAAAAAAAAGGTACCTAAATTGCGTAAAGTCACGGTACCGCGTACTATAAGCCGGAATAATAGCCGAAGAGCTAGCATGTTAAATCTCGGGCAACCGCAGAATACGGAGGGATGAGTCTGGTAAGTTTGTCTCTGTCCTTGACCTTCTAACAACAGATCGTTGATCCTAGGGAGCACGAATACCTCTTTAACGAACGTCTGAAATTGAGTTGAACTGCTATGCAAAAAAGGCCAAATATAAGCCGATGGCCATTCAGGAACAATCAAAGTACCGTGTCTAGAGCAGGACACGAGAGCTCGAACTGATTGAACTACAAGATTTACTGGTGGACAAATCCAATTATTTTCGTCACCGCAATCTTGAGCCAGGGCATCTACTCCGCTGCAACCCGGAAACGCAAATTAGAATTAAACCTTGCGAGTTGCGCGTTGTAATACGCCGAAAACCGGTCGGAAGTGTGGGGACCCCATTTCGCATCTATCACTCGGAACACAGATGGATTGACGGACCAGTCGTCCTTATCGATGAACCTACTGAGAAGATCTGCTCTGTTATTGCAAGATCTAGGGATCCACTGCGCTTCAAGAACAATACCGTTCCCTAAGCAAAGATAACAAATATCCAAGGCGAGCGACTGGATCTCAACCTTGGAGCTTCCGATAGAAACTATTCTAGCGGCGCCTTGGTTGCTTGTAAACACTTAACTCTTGTGTGTTGCAACTGTTTGACGTAAGATAACAATACGTTATAAATAGCTTTCAGTTCTCGATATGTCGAGCTTTGGCCAATATCATCAGTTGTCCACATGCCGCTAACTACAGTACCGTCTAATGAAGCCGAAAATCCTCCAAATGCTATGTCACTAGCATCAGTAAATATGATTGTATGGGCCCCGGGTGGAGGTCTAAGAGAATAGCCGTTCAGCGAGTCAATGTTCTGATACCAAAATTTTAGCTCTTCTAAGAGACTTGGTGAAAAATGCAGGGTATGGTCCCATGCTGATCTAGATTCGATAGAAAGGTACATCTGCCTTGTAAAAAGACGAGAAATCGGACCGACTGCTAAAGCCACTGATATAATAGAGCCTGCAATCTTGGCTAAATCTCAGAATGTCGAATGGCCGTCTCGTATTGCTGCATCTAAAAGACTCTTAAGCTTGGAAACTTTCTTTTCAGATATCTGGAACTTCGTTGAAATGGTATTAATTACGAATCCGAGCCATTCATTCACAGAGGCCATCAAACGACCTTTAACACCTTGACTAGTGTTACTAACACTGAATTCGTCACAATCACAAGAATGGAACAAGTCTAAGTTACACTCAACTTGACTTTGTGAATCTTCCACGGTCGACGAATCAGCTTCTAGTCAAAGGCGGCGGCCATTACTTCTGGCAGTAGTAGTGGTTCTTCTACATGTGGCATTTAAGTGTCCAAACTCCCCGCACTATATAAGGAACAAATATATAACAAAGTTATATTAAATTAAATTAAATAACTGAAGTATGGAGTCAGTTGCTTTCACAGACCGAAGGAAGAACACTTATTCGTTAAGCTACTTATATACTCATATGCACATCGCATTATTACGTAACTGTTGAACAACGCAATGTGCATAATGAACATTCCGATGATGGAACGTGCAGAAAACAAATACCTGCTAAACTGCGTAACGCAGATATTTTTATATAACCACACCCCTATAGCTACAGCTAGATTGAGCCTCTTTTTTGTTTCATGAATAGCCAACTCACGCGGGCTGATAATTTGCTACGCCTTTTGTTAAATCGTTTTCAAGGATTGATTCTTCGAGCAGGGTTTTGAACTCGAGTTGAGCGTTCGTAGCACCTCCGCTTATACTGATGATGGATGAGCGCACGTTGGCTTGGGCGCCTAGAACGCAATATGCGAAAGTCTCGACTGAGCGATTCAACCTACCCAATCCAGCCTTTGTCAAACCCTTTCCGATTGGGGGTGCAAACCAATTGTATTGTTTCCCTTCGGATTCATCGTTCCGAATAAAGGATACCAGATCTCCCATGTCCACCTTGCCTCCTTGGTCTGCAAACAAATTATTGTGATCGGGCCACGTATCTGCTTCTTTATCATAGCCTCGGATTACGTGGACGTTTCTATAGCCATCGCCAGAATAGTAAAGGAATACATCTCCTAATCCGTGATTCCGACCTCCTTTCCATCGGAAGTCTGGTGTTCGAGATAAACCAAATTCGATGCACAAGTTCTCAAGAGCCGCTTTGTTGTAGAGGTTATCAAGTTGCTTGAAAGCAGAGTCCCCCGGTAGAGGCACTCCATGGGGGCCAGCACCAAGTTCACGCAGAATTCGTCGTATTGTGAAATATATGTGAAATCGTAGGAACCCTTGAACAATAGGTGGATATGTCTTGAAAGCAGGGTCGGCCAACGACACTCCACAGCCAGCAGTTGCACACCACGTTGCTAGGTTGAGTTGTTGAGGCCAATAGCTGAAATCCGGAGCTGCCAGCCATTTCCTAGACTCCTTTGCTGTTTTATGTGTCACAACGGTCTCTTTGAATATATCCATAACGCCTACTTTGAATGATTCCGTGGGTGTGGCGTATATATTCAAAGTCTTTAGATCGATATCGGGGGCTGCTTCGGTAAAGGGTGTTGCTGGAACAGGATATTTCACACTTGGGTCTAGTATCAAGGTAGATGGGAAACCTCCTTGCACCCCCCACAGTGCATCATCAATACGTTTTTGAATGGCCGCGGGTAGCTTGGAGACATCATCGCCGTAAACCACATAGCTAGAATCTCCATCTCGAAATACAACGCTCGTTGAATATTTGCCCGGGCCATCTATGTCCGTGGATGCATAAAACTGGCGAGGATCGATCTGCATGTGGGTATCGATTCTTAAACTTTGCCCACAAATCGGCATTCAGTGTTGCGACCTTTTTATTTTCAACAGCCTCTCTCTCTCTCCGGGCTTGATTCTTATCTTTTGCCCGCAAATTGGCATTCAGTGTTGGGCCCTCCGCGTCTCTCTCTCTCCAATGGTAGCTGAAAAGACCTCCGTGCCTCCTCATATTAAAGCTTTTCGACTTATATCGAATAGTGGCTTGCCTCTAATACTATTGCAAAGCGCCGTTCCACTATGGTGATCTTAAATGTCACCTGTACCTCGGCTGAGCATACTGTGTACCTCCCTGAGACCTTGGCGATACGTAGTGTGACCCTCATCGAGGCTACTATTCCCAACAGCTGGTACAACTTAAAGGAAGAGGGTGTTTATAGCTGGTGGGATACTAATGGACAACGAACCCAAAAATATCGTATACCGTTTGGAAATTACGATCTCCCTGAACTGATAAGGCTCTTCAAGCCTGCGGTCGACAATAAAGCTATAGAGTTCGCTAGCCGTCCAGAGCGTGGGGAGCATTATCTGAAGATCTTGAAGCGGTTTCAAATGTCGGACTCTCTATGTAGCTTGCTCAGAATTTGTGAAAAAATATCCGATGCAGACCGAGTTGGGTTCCAGCCAAGCACACACCGCGTTACCATGAAAACCCTCAAAGAGATGTATGTCTGCTGTGATCTGGTGGATCCCCATGGCTCCCTCACAGCTATAAAAAGTGCCACCCAGGCCAATCCCTCGCGAACTCTTGCATGTCTCCAGATTCGTGGCAATAAATTCCAACAAGTTACGTACACAGCACAGAATCCCATAGAAATGGGTGCCTGGCCTTCGAACCGGCTTCGCATATCCATACGTACGAAAAGTGGAGTGGTGATCGACTTTCACGGCCAGCCCCTGCACTATACGTATTAAAGCTTAACCTTGTTTAGTTATAGTTGCCACATATATAATAGCAAGCGATTCGATCAGTTCAAACCCTTCCGACGGCACCGCCGATTTATCCTACAATCTCTGGTGAGAACTTTCGCCTGCAAAAAGTGTGTGAAACGCTTGCAAGCATTGAAGCCCAAGAAAAACACTACGAGGGTGTGCGTAAAAAGTATGCCCGTGCGCGGGTAATCATTCATGGGGTCGCTGTGACCACAGGTAGCCTAAGTGTGCTTTTATCCGGTTCAGGGCTAACAGTTGCTCTAACCGGCTTTGGTGCTTTGATTGGTCTACCCCTCGGTGTTATTGGTGGGATCTGTGGTGTAATTTCAGCATCTACGGCTGTTGGGGCTAAAAAGCTTGGAATCAAAGTTTCTAAGCATGAGAAAACCGCTATGTTGGCAAAAACGAAAGTGAATACGCTTCGTGATCTTGCATCAAAAGCCTTGCATGATGAGAAAGTGTCTGAAACTGAGTTCACTATAATCCTTGCCGAAGCAGAAAAATACGAGGCTAAGAGGGTTGAAATTCGCCATAAAGCTTTGAGCAAGGGTGAAAAAAGCGTGGAACAAATTCGGAAAGAGCTTCGAAAAGAGCTGCGAGCAAAGTTGGGTTAAAGATTGATATTTCCTATGAGAGAAGTGAGCACGGTACGTACTTTCACTTTACAAGGGGGTCGTAAGTCTAGTTTTCAATTCAGCTAACACCTTTACAAAGAGCCTCTTAGTACGGCGTTTTGTCTCATAGAGACGTTGGGCCTGTGTTTGCGCACACTTCGAACAAGTCCCGTAACTCGTATGAAAGGTTTTTATACTCCTGGGATTAAACATGACCGCCGTGTGAATAAGGTCCATTAGCCTCCTTCGCAGACGTTCTTTCGGCTCGTCACGCATTCCTCCCAACTAACGTACGTGTGATGAGCCAAAAAGAGGCTACACTTCCATGCGAACATTCAGAATTTGAACATCGTCCCTGATTGGCTAATCTACTTATCACCAGGTGCAACAGTGTGTTGATGTAACGGTTATTTTCATTGGCTTACCAATGGCGCCCCTAAGCAAAACCAGTTTGACGCGTTTTCTTGATTTGAAACTCAGCGTTTTCTTCTCTCCTCTCTGTCGCCTTTGCCTTTTATTTCTTCGAACCTCTGGATCCCTGGGTATATTGTACTTTGCTATGCTCATTTACTCATCCAAAGAAGCATTATTTTTTAAATCAACATTTGCATTCAAAACCAATCTATATATGCCAACTGCAACAATGACAACCAACACGAGTTCAATTTCAGTTTATTTTCTATGATAAATTTGACATGAAAGGTATGATGCATATTTTAGTGCTATGTTAAGAATGCCTATATACTACATCACTGGTCCTGTCGCTTACAAAACATGTTTCCCATCACAGTTAAACAAATATAACCTATGCTAATAACAATGTTCCTGTTAGCCTTCAGCCAGTACCCTTTAATTCTAATAGAATATAATTTGCAGGCATGATGGCCTCACTTGGTAGAGCTAAAATAAAGTTTCCCCGAGGCTGATGAGGAATAGAACTTTAAAGAAGTTTGTATCAAGTATTCCTGATTCTCAATATTGAAATATTATTCAAGAGATGCCAATCTTTTCTGATCTTTTTTGTTTTCAGATTTTAAAGCTTCTTGAGACCACCTAGCCTGCTGTGCAGACGTATTTTTCACTCTCATAAGGTAACGTCTGCTTACCCGAGCGCTTAATTAGTTTCCAATATGACGTCAGCAGGTTGGTTTTATTTATCTGCCCAATCAAAGCCATTGTTAGAATTTTAGTGAATTGGCGCCAGTGAACTCTCCTATGTCTATGATTGGTCAATGGCAAATGATTGTCTGAATTCCTTTTAAATGTAACGTTACGTCACTATCCAGGATATGGAAGGTAAAATCTGATTGGTCCATAACACGAGGTGTGCTTATTGGAAACTAATTAAGCGCTCGGGAAAGCAGACGTTACTTTTTTCTTCGAATTTACGAGTGAAAAAATACGTCTGCATTGCAGGCTCGACACCACTAACCCTAGGTTAGCGCTAAATCTGTAATTGTAATCTGTACAGTTTTAAGCCCTGGTTAGCGATTTAATCAATTTTGTAACATTTCTGGCATTTAATCCCTACTTTAGATTACTTTTCGCGGATCCTGTGACGTCATAAGATGAATAATTCAACTCCCTCCCAAGAGAAAACTACTACAATAAAATCCAGGGTTGCCATTATGACATCACAAGATGAAACAGTTCCTCAATTTATTCTAGTTTAATTGCTGCTCCTGCCTCTCGAAGAAAACTAATTTAGACAACTGAAGTATATCAGAACAAAGAGAGTTCATGTTGTGTTATGGCGCAACTTGCACTTTATGTGACGTACACTTGTACCACAGACAGACGAATGTATGGGAATTTTTTTTAAAACTGTACGAAAATGGTTAATAAAGTCCTGAAATATTGGTGTGTGTTGAGAAGTTATTCCTCTTCATCACTGATGCGTTTATTTTTGGCCTGAGGCAATTCAATAATTTATTGATCAGCGTAGTGTAAACAAATTCCAGAATTGCTTCAAACCATAAATTAACGCATCAGTGATGAAGAGGAACAACTTCTCAACATGAAGGTAACATTTCAACACTTTATGGACCATTTTAGTACAGTTTCAGATTTTTCTAAAAATTCCCATACACCATTGTAAAAATCATTAGCTTGGGCTGCCTTTGCCTGATTTTAATAGTTTAATAGTCGTAATAGTTAGTTGTTCATAATAATAGAAGCTTGATACTTTTAGACTCTTGTAAAGAAATTTTTATACAGTTGTAAATTTGATGTATTTTATCAAATCTATTAAAGATGGTATCATTAATATTAATAGCATTTCAATTTGCACGAACTTTGATGTGATAAAAGGGAAATTTGGTGGACTAGTTTTGAAGTCTTTTGACTGAAGAAAATCACTTGGATATGCTAGGATGCTTTATTTTCATTTTGCAATGTGTTTAGTTCTCATCGTCTCAATGGCCCGGCTACAGTAGTTGCACTATAAAGACAGCAAAGCTATATCCATTAGGGAGTCTGATTAACTTGACAGCAAAGCTATATCCATTAGGGAGTCTGATTAACTTGACAGCAAAGCTATATCCATTAGGGAGTCTGATTAACTTGACAGCAAAGCTATATCCATTAGGGAGTCTGATTAACTTGACAGCAAAGCTATATCCATTAGGGAGTCTGATTAACTTGACAGCAAAGCTATATCCATTAGGGAGTCTGATTAACTTGATGTTTAATCTCTCTCTTCAAATATCCCATATTATTCTTCCAGTTTCCTGTATTGCTATACTTTTCCCTAAAATATCCCATATCCCAATAACCCCTAATGGAGCCTCAGCACTTTTGATTCCACACTGTCTGTCTTAAATTGAAGGGCTGATCACATTCTAAATTCTCCTTCAATTTCTTTGTTTTCTAAGGGAGAATTTAGAGTGCAATCAAGAGTCACTTATGCCATTTTTGCACACAGCCCTTCAATTGAAGAATACTGATACAGTGTAAAATACAAGGGTCACCACTTCGAAGTTTAGCAACTTCTTTTGAAATATTATCATATATACAATACTACAAACTCAAAATACATTAGAAAACACTAATATTACAAATAACTAGCTTACCATAAATCCTAGAGCGTGTGTAAAAGAAAAAGCTTAATGTTATGCTTGAAGCTGTAGGAACTGACATTGCCTGGGACAGTATGACACGATACATTTTATGCACACAAATTCGTAAACATAAAATGCCAAATGTGCATCAATATACATGTATGTCACCTTGATTTCAAGACCATTTTAGTTTCTTTCTCCTGCAATGTAATTTATTTAAAATTCGATCTACATGTATACAGCAGCTTATTATTGCTCTTACTAATAAACTTCTCTATTGAATATTTTATCCATAATCTTGTTTGCTTTTAATTATTTCCTGTGACTACTGAAACCAGGGCTAATTTAGACAAATATGAGAACAAAACACATTGCAAAACGAAAATAAAGCATTCCACAGTATCAATCCTAGCATACACATGCGATTTTCTTCATTCAAGACTATTCCACTTCAGAACTAATTCTAAATTATTTGCCGGATCGAAGCTCGAGCAAGTTGAAATACTATTTTGTCTCAAATAACCATATAAAGTTGGAATGCTTTGTTTTCGTTCTGCAGTGCAGGGTACGAAATAAACTTTTTCGCGTAGGCACCAACTGGCGACTATCCAAATTTTTTTAGTTGCCAAAAGACTAATTGTGATCACCACATTTCAAGCGACACGCAACAAAGAACATTTGCTGGCATGTTTTATTGGCTAAATTTACTTATAACGGACATTGTGAAGATTTTAGGTAAGTCGCCAGCTGGTAACTAACTCTGAAATTTTGGTCGCCAACACTCAAAATTTAGTCGCATTGGCGCCAAATAAGGCGCAATTTCGGACCTTGCAGTGTGATTGATTATCATTGTCTAGTAGTTGCAGTAGTTGCACTGAAATGGTTGTGAACCCTTCCTATAGACCACAATGAAAATTTGTACCAAAGAATACCATAAAATCCTGATTATACATGTAAGCCCTCTGGTTATAGGCCCATCAGTCTCCCTCAGATATAAGCCTTGTCCTCATCTCTATAAATTGACTGAGAGGAATGTTTAGTATCGTAAGGTATTACATCAATCTAAACCATTTGTAGAATCCATCTTTCACTCGCTGGAGTAAGATATGAAAAATATGCCGCTCATCTCCCGGATGTATGACGTCACAGTTGCCGACTTTTTAACTACAAAGATGATGGCGGGTTTGTGAAAATCAAGGAGGAAGATGTAAAGCAAGAAAATGAACAATCTGATTAGAAAAAGCAAAATAAGGTCTAAACGTCTCTAAGGATTTTCTCAACTATAATGTTTTATTTTTATGGAAAATTGAGCTATTATAAACATGAACATGTAGAGAAGTGTGTCAAATCAAAATAACTGATATAATTTACTGGTCGTGCAACTACTGTAACTAGGGCCACCTAGACGATTCGACAACCTATCACATTGCAGAACGAAAACAAAGCATTTAAAAACTCAAGCAAGTTGAAATGCTATTGTATTGTACTCGACACCGTTTCACTCAAATAATTATAAGTAATACCATGACAAGTGGGAAATTAGTGATTAAATTTCCCGCAAGCTGAGGGAGAGTTTGAAGCGGCCGAGAGACTTTTACAAACTTTTACAAAGAATAGCAGTAAAACACAATGTAATTATGTGCTTGACTAAATATTTAAAGGTCATGTGTATATGGTTTTAAGTATCCCACATGGAAGAAGCTGGTTTGAGAAATGAAGAGAAGAATGTGCAGATTGAAATACGTGATCCCACATGGATTATGTTGAAGGTTATGATAAAGCCAGGTCAGTTTGGGTTCAATTTTTTCATTGGGAGCGCAGGGCGAGTCGTGCCAGAGGGGAGCAAGAGTTGATGCTTTTCACCCTCTCATGTCCAGCCTGCATTGTCTTCTAATTTTCCCTCATTACGATGCAGGGGAAAATTAGAAATATGCATTGTTCTTGCAGGGAATTTAGAAATTTCCCTGTTGAAGACAATGCATTTCTAAATTTCCCTTGTATTTGTAATGAGCCGGGGAATTTAGAGATTAAATGTTCGTGAACAAACAAAGGAAGCTGAGGCGATCATGGTATTACCGAAGTTAGTGCTTTGTTTTTGTTCTGCAATGTGATTTGTTCTTGTTGTCTATAAAGTGGCTGCAGTTGTCACACAGTAAATCAGATGCCATTTTGGGGTCGAGTCTACATGTACATTGTACCCAAAAGGATATCATTACCTTGATTGACACAACCCTGATTGCCAATCAAACCAAATTCAATTATAGAGACCCTGCCTTTTGAACATGAGAAACAGAGATTAACAAGAACTAAGGCCAGCTACCAGTACTTGTTCTCTTTACAGAGACCTCACCATGAGTCACGATAACCTAAACAAAAATTAAGCCGATGATACACAGTTCAACATTATTCAACATTTGTTGACCAACATGATGCAAATGTTGGATGATGTTGAACTGTGTATCATCGCCTTAAGAAGTACACTGTAGTCATACATGTAAAGAAGACAGTGTAAACGTAGTTAATAAATGAAATTACCTAACGCAATAATTACACATAACTGCTCCTTTACAAAAGCATCAGTTCTCAATGCAGGCCCTCATTACAAGCCTAAAATAGGTGAAAATTATACATGTATCGCATTCTCATTTAGCACAATGCATTTTAATGTGCAGCTAATGAATGATGTTGAATGAGTTGAACTGTGTATCATCGCCTTAAGAAGTACACTGTAGTCAAAGATGTAAAGAAGACAGTGTAAACGTAGTTAATAAATGAAATTACCTAACGCAATAATTACACATACATGTAACTGCTCCTTAACAAAAGTATCAGTTCTCAATGCAGGCTCTCACTACAAACCTAAAACAGGTGAAATACATGTATTGCATTCTCATTCAGCACAATGTATTTTAATGTGCACCTAACGTTTAATTATTAAAATCATAAATATCGATTCTACATCATGTTTAGAGTGCTTATGTGAAGAAAGTTTGGGTTTACAGAGAATACCATATCTTCTATACTTGTTTAAAATAGTGAAAACGTGACCTTTCCTGATCCATGACTGCATACAATGTATGTAAAAGCTAATTCCTGGGTAGACATCATCTCATTAATACATTATTCTCCATGCTGCCTTTTTATCACAAAACATCGATTTTTAGATCATATACACAGTTTGCGAGTTGTTAGTAAAGGAAAAAGTCATTTTAGTCAAAATTGTAAGTATTTATTCAAATAATTGCAAAGTAGAATTAATTAGATGACGTCTACTCAGGAATCTTGCGTGGTCATGGGTCAGGAAAGGTAATGTTTTCACTATTTCAAACAAGCCTAAAAGATAGAGTATTCTCTGTAAACCAAAACCTTCTTCACAGAAGTACTCAAAACTTGAGGTAGAATCGATATTTATGATCAAACAAAAATAAACGTTAGGTGCACTTTAACAATACATGTATTTTTCCATATACATGTAAACCTTAATACTTAGCAGACTAATGTGGTAGGAACTACTTATAGATACTCTAGAAACTATTATGGAGTCTACAAATTATACCTTCATTAATTAGATTTGAATGGAAACATGAGTACTTTCGAAAGCATAAAGGAGAGATCCTCAAAGTCGTTGACAATCTTTTTAGCAGGGTTACTCAGATCTGCTGTACCTTCATCAGCACCTAGAGAAATTGTCACATTACCAAACTTGAATACTTTCTTGGCTTCTTTCCCTTCAGGTAGTTTGGGGCTGTTTGTGGCACTACTGGAATCAGAGAATTGCATGCCAAGGCCCAGGAGATCTTCCTCATACAGACCTCTGTTCTCTGCAAAGCAAAATTAATAGACATGTATTGAACATTGAAGCCACTTTCAAGGATGATGGAAGATGTGACCAAAGGATTCAACAGTCTTTTTCATTTTCTGATGATTTCCACTGTGGTCCAAGATCGATTCCCAGACATGGCAGCACTGAGGGTTTTTCTCCGGGTTCTCTGGTTTTCCTCTCTCCATAAAGTTGAGTGTTGAGTACATATAATAATTTGATATATGAATTTACATGTAGCAAGCAGAGTTCCCACTAAGTTTTCAAAAATAAGGGTCACAAGGACATCCACTTCAGTTAAATAGGGGTCCTTTCTATTTCCTACCTACTGGTCATGGCAAGTCAAGATTTTCCAGTTAATACCAGATATACATCTAAGCAAAGAATTATCATTAAGAGGGTTTAGTTATCCACGGAATGCAATAGTTATTATCTGCTCTCTAAAATCATTGGTGGACTCTCACATTGATCTAAGGTCTTCTCAAACTTCAGAATAGTTCTGTAGGATTTCTGACAGATCACTTGTGAAAAACCATTTAGTTTCATGGCAATCTCCGCTCCAGCAATGGTTGCAAACCGCTTCAGAAAGTCCTCATTCTTGCTTTTTTGTCCAAAAAATATCCGTTGCAGATTGGCTACATACTTATCCTGCAGACTCTACAATGGTCGTTTGTTCGAGTTTTTATGGCTTTGAGTGGTGTTTTAATTTTACATCCCGGGATCTTGCGAATTGTATGTGAAATTTATTTTTGACATGTAAACAAATCTCAGTCTTCCCTCCCTACCCGAAAACTTTTGGCACATCATTCTTTTACCGACTACTGAACAACATTATAATGTGATGCATGCACACATGGTATCTCTCTCCTGACTGGTCGATTTATTAATTATTCAGTTGACATGTTTGACAGTTTTCAAAACATGAAAGTGAGATTCGCACCCAGCAATACCAGAGGTTTTCTCTTCTCGCTGCTAACGCAGATAGCTCCATGATCACCGCTTTGCGGCTCTTTCTCCATAGCTGTTCTCTCTAGAAAATCTCTGGAACCAGGGTAAAAGAAACAAGGAAATGGCTCAGTTGAAAAGAAGTCTGGATTAGACACAGTCTCTCCTGGTCCAACCTTCTCAGCTTTCAAATCCAAGATGGCAACTTTCCAAAATTTTGTGCTTCCCAGGGATGCATTTTGGCAGAAAACTGTGTCCTTTTTGTTTTCTGTGCATAAAATGTGAACTCTGGCAAGGAGTGTGTGTGGAATGAGTCTCGGAGACATTAGTACATGTATATCTTACTAGAGGCCTAATCAGCATCATTCATCCAAGGATAAACAAAATATTAATCTTTTAACTTTTTTATTTGCATGAGGCCTGCATAATATCTCTAACAAGAAGCTTTCCCTCGAACTGGGTTTAGAAAAGTTCGGTTTTCTTAAAACATTGTTTTCAAAATTCAAACCTGGTTTGTTGGTTTGTTGAAGCTATTTGCATTTACGAATAATAGCTTCTATGTCGGCAGTTTTATCTGTCAGCTAACTGACTATGTAAAGCATACTTATTTTCAGGTGAAAATATTACTTGTAACAGGGGGGTTGGGTGGACTGTTAAGAGAGAATGGTAGGCACAAGCGTTGTCAAGTTTCGCTGCTGAAATTTGACACAGCTGCATACATGCATGTGAAATGTTCCACGCGACATCTCCGAAGTTCTTGATCATTTCATTGACTTAGAAAATCATTTTTAAAAGTTTAACTCCAACATTTGTGTTCATAAAATAAATAAAAGTAATGTACATGAGTTTTCTCACCTCAAAAATTCAAGTATTAACTAGGATTGATCTGTAGTTTTGTCAATGTCTATGTCTATGCTTCGGTAATTAAAAGGGCCCCTGGCACTGTCACAAGTAGCGAGAACTTCCTCACCTTAAGTTACATGGAAAAATCAGAAAAATGATCGGCTAATATTGGTCTGTTATGTAATTATAGTTATGTTCATGGATTTTGTCATGCAAGCAGGTTTAGGTACGCATGAGTTAGCATGGTTAATATTTGTGCATACTGTACATAATATACATGTAACATGTGTCAGTGGCGTAGCCATGTTTTTAAAATTTGTAGGCCCAAACAACCGCTCCGTAAGGGTCGCTTCTTGAGGGGTCCGGGAGCATGCTTCCCCGGGAAATTTTTAGATTTAGACTTTCGCAAATGCCTTCTGCTGCACTTTCAGGTCATGTTTTGTGTATTTCGACAGCTCCTCAAGCCCAACATTCACTTGTAATAAGACAAGTAGGCTGTAAAATGTGTAGGCCCAGGCCTACGGGCCTATAGGCTAGATACGCCCTTGTGTGTATTAAAAACAGGGCTTATCAGGGCTCGAAATTGCGCCCGATACGGGCGTAAATACGCCTAGAGTTTTTCGTTTTACGCCTAACGTTTTCCACTTATCTACGCCTAGAACCTCTTACAAAGGTAAAAATTATCGGAAGACAAGTCTTATTTCCAAATCTCTAAAACTATCTCATTTTTTTGAAAAATTTACTACCATTTGCAAGCAAGCATTTAGTGTAAACTTTTTTGTCTGTAGTTTCAAGTTTGAAACGCATAGTTTACTAATTACGCGGCGACGTTTGGCGTGTGAAGTCTGAACTTTTAACCGCAAAATGTCAAAGTTTGACAGCTCCTATCTATGACATTTTGCGGTTAAAAGTTCAGACTTCACACGCCAAACGTCACCGCGTAATTAGTGAACTATGCGTTTCAAACTTGAAACCACAGACAAAAAAGTTTACACTAAATGCTTGCTTGCAAATGGTAGTAAAATGCAAACAATTTTTTGTAGAAATATGAGAGAAATTGTCTCTGCCGTTCTATTTGTCTCAAAGCCGGCGCGATAGATCTATTTTAACAGCCTGAATGAATGAATGAATGCATCTTCATTTAAAACACGGAATTTCTTCAAGTTATACTTGGTTTCCAAGAGAACCGTTACGATAAGTTAATAGTATTTGGACTAATAATAAAATTACAAAACTTATGTTAAATATATACATTAAAAATATATTATAAACAGTCCACGAGTCCACAAATATCAATATTTTGGAGCTCCGTTCGAAATATGGTTAAACTGTTTGCCTCTTTTGTAAAACTGGGCAAAGAGTTCCAAATTTTGGCTCTACTGTAAGAAAAACTTCTTTTTAGTGCTTCTGTTCGAGGTCTTGGGATATGAAGGTTTGCATTTCCTTATTTCCTTAGTCCCTTACTGCTAAATCGGTTAGCGGTCTGTCAAAGTAACGTGCCGATTTCCGCATCTGCGATACGGCGACAACTACAACAGCATTTCAAAAACCTGCTTGGTTCTCGTTTCCTGGTTTTCTTACTGAAATGATAATTACGTCTTTTGAAGACATTTCCACAAAGTAGACAACATTTTCATACTAACCTGAAATAAAACCTATGACCATAACCGCTAGTAAACCGGGCTTGATAATCTTGCTGCGTCAAGAATTGTTCGGAATACTTAGGATCAGTTGACGTTTAACATAGACTTTCTAGTATATAGATTTGAACGCAAAGGGATACTAGTTAAATGGATTTGAGACAATTAACCATCTCTCTTACTCAACTAGCAGCTTTTTTTGAAGTGAAACATGATAAAACAATTTTATTTGTGCTAAAAAATGTATGACGTCATCCCGCATAATTTCCCGCATAATTTTTTTTTCCGCATCCTACCATAAGCACTGTAAAAACAATGTTAAAAATGATACTGGAAATAAGTTTATTTATCTTGTCTTTGGCAGGACAAGGGTTAACCTTTTCGCAATGTATATTTTCTAAGCTCAAAAACATCTGACCTTGTGTTAATCCGATAATGTATTTTGTCTAAGTTTTCAGATATGCTGAGGCACAGACTTTGTTCTGTTGTCATCACTTAAGCTAGCTAGTTGTTTGAATGTGTAACATTGTTTGAAATATTTATGAATGTATAACATGCTTTTTAAAAAGCAAGAGTTGTAGCAAATTGTGAAAAGATTCATGTATTTTTGGGTCAATAAAAGTTCCTTTACAAGAATCGTAAGGTTGGGAAGAAGTTAAAAGGTACAGTATATAGAACATCACATATCACAGTCTGGCGTCTTGGCACGCAGTAGCCTTGTAGTCTGAGAAACTCATTTATCCCACATCAATACAGTAATGGACCTACTATGCAATTTCCCACTTGCAATGGCAAAAAAATAAAATTAAAATAAAAACTTACATGGTCTGAGTAATAACTTACCAGTCCTGTTGTCTAGAAGGAAGTCCAGATCCAGAGATGAAGATTCTGATTGTGTGTCCAATGAGTTATCCTTAATATCTGAAAAGGCAAGTAAACATAAAACGTAATAAATTGTTAAGTTTTCTATGTACATGTATACAATCAGGTTTATATCAGTTGCTAAGTAATTTATATCAAACTCTCGTAAGAGTGTATGATCAGGATATCAAAACATTGAGAACTGAAGTACATTATTGTGTCCTGGGATACAATATTTTCAATGTAGACTCACAGAATCTAAGCAGACCATATGAATATTAATGAAAATATATGAATAATATTATGAAACACCATTCTGGCAAAAAATGACGGGGAGAACAATGTATTATAAGTATAAACATTAAGCTTATATTACTCACCTGCAGCCTTTGACAAAGCAACTTTGGAATTTCCAAACTAAAAGAAAAGAGGAGTTTCAATTTCATTGGATATGTTGTGGTTCAATTTGATCTTTGGTTCAAAAATTTTGAACCAGTACAAAATTGTTGAACCAGTGCCATTTTTTTGAACCAGTACAATTTTTTGAACCAGTTCAAATTTTATTTACGTGAACTTGTAGTTTGGGGTAAGGTTTATGATAGGCTTTCCATGTAAGAAAATAGCATAGTAATGTATGTTCTACAGAAGTACTTTGGAATAAAAATACCTTTATACCGGTACCTTGTTTGTGTTTTTCATCTTTTATTTTATAGTTGGAATGTACTGGAAACACAGTTACTTTGCGTAGTGATGTATTTTAATAGGAATATAAACAGCAAACTATGCAACTAACACCTTAAATTAGTGACCACCCATTGTTGACGGTTAGGGTGTTTTTAAATGCAGGGTAGGGGTTTGGATTAGTTCTCTGGACCACTGAAGAAGCATTATAAGTGACTTAGCCCTAATTTAGCGACTATAGCTCTAAAAATCCTAAATCAGTGAGCACCTGTTGTTGACGGTTAGGGTGTTTTTAAAGGTAGGGGTAGGGTTTCGATTAGTTCTCTGGACCATTGAAGAAGCATTATAAGTGACTTAGCACTAATTTAGTGACTATAGCTCTAAAAACCCTAAATCAGTGAGCACCTGTTGTTGCCGGTTAGGGTGTTTTTAAATGTAGGGTAGGGTTTGGATTTGCTCACATGACCATTGAAGAAGCATTATTTTTGTGTTGTTCAGTAATCTAGCCCTAAAAAGCCTAATTTAGTGACTAGCTCTAAAAACACTAAATTAGTGAGCACTTGGGTTTACCAAAATAACTTTTTTAATGTTCGGTTTATATAGGTCTTGGATTGTGTTAGGAATGAGTTTGCTTGGAGTACGTGGAGTGCTAACTTGCTTTAATAAATCTGCTTGTTATTGGCCCTTGTGAACTCCACTTGGAACGGCAAAGCGAAACAGAATAGTTACAGCATTTCTTTGAGTCTGGGTGGTGCATGGTGCCATATTATCTTGCCCTTGCTCTGAGGATTTTTCTCCGGCTTCTTTCCATCCACAACAGCTAACACGCTAAATTGCAATTCGATCTGTGGATTAGCCAGGTCCTGACTTTCATCAGCCGCTTAATGGTTGTTTTAGATCCTGTTTAGAAATTTAGAGTTTTTTGAGCCGCTTCGATTCTTTGTTGTCAGGATTTAGTTAGAAGTTTGTTGTTTGCGTACTCACATTTTCTTCTACTTCTAGTCAGTGTTTTATTCCATTTGGTAAGCTGAGTCTAACAAGTACGAGGGGTTACTTCAAGATCATTTGCACTTGTTTAATACGTCTTTAAGATACTCTTTATTAGCTCTTTCGTAGAAGTCTTCTTCCAGATACAATATTAGTCAGGTGATTCGCTTTTCTTTCGCTTTCTTTTAGCTCAGCCTAGACTGTAATTACTCAGTTAACACAGTTTTGTCCATGTTGTCGTCCATGTAATTTTATTTCCAAGTCCGATTTTGTTAGCAGTGCGCATGTGAGAATAAAATTAAGAGACGAGAAACAAATTAGCATAAGGAGAGGGACTGGGTTCGACGATTAGCCACTTATAGAATAAACGGTGGTGTAAAAT
Organism: Actinernus sp. WN-2022; assembly: GCA_030867875.1. Taxonomy (NCBI): domain Eukaryota; kingdom Metazoa; phylum Cnidaria; class Anthozoa; order Actiniaria; family Actinernidae; genus Actinernus; species Actinernus sp. WN-2022. The sequence goes on from JAOWCC010001589.1 coordinate 61,308,714, forward strand.
TCAACAAGCGCTTCTGTGGCGCAGTGCATTAATCGACTGGATCATCATCTACCAGGCGTTCCTTGTGATCCTGTCTCAAATTAAGCCCGACTGGGCGAGGTTAATAAGTGGATGGGTGACCGTCAAGGTAAATGGTACAGTAAGGTGTGTCAGGGGAGACAAGGGAAGAAGGGGATGGGACTGGGTAAGGGAGGGTAGAAAGTAGAGGGGAGGGGATGGTTAAAATATTTTGTTGGGGAGGAATGGGTGATTTTTTTTTTTCTTTTTAAATTCCCCCCAAAAAACACTAAACCCCTTTTTTTTATGAATCCCAAAAAATAAAAAAATCCCTTTTTAGAATCTTGAAAAAATGAACCAGTTCAACAAAATTGTACTGGTTCAAAAAATGTGTACTGGTTCAAATATATTTGTACCAGAGGTAATAATTGAACCACAACAGATATACTATTGAAGACCTTGGAGGAAGAACAACCTAAGTAGTATGTTTTGCCAATTTATTATTTATGACAGAAACATGTTCCTTTACTGAAACTGAGTATTGTGTGTCTAAATTTCACAATTCTAGAGGGAGGAAAAGGTATTGGTCAGGAGAAACATACTACTTAGGTAGCTCTTCCACCGAGTACGTCAGTTATCATATTTTACATTAGTTCATTTTAACAGGCGAAGGGCCTACCAATAAAAGTATGTGTACAATGCATGTAAGAGTAAAATTGTAATGTTGTTTTGATCAAGTACTGGCTGAAGTATATATTTCATTAAAAAGTGTTAAATATATTGTTAGGAATTAAGGTTCAAGAACTTTTTCTGTGACATACCAAAACAAATTGTAACCAATGATGTTAAAATTAAAGCTTAAACATAAATGAAAGGGCAAACTTGTATGATTATTTTAAGGTAGTGATTTTTTACCAACTTTGGCTGCCATTATTGATTGATAAAAATGTGTAAACCAATTAAATTTTATATGTTAAGGAAACCAAAAGCCTTGTATATACTGTGGATTCAGTGTTTAACAGTGTCTGATTTTGTGTTTCTTGCAATGGTTGATCACTCATTTGACATATTGCTAACCAAAAATGTTGACACTCATTATACAACGCTTCGTGTTTCTTTCGTTTAATCTGTCTTTAATCGAGATTCAAGTAGTTGGAATACTTATACTATTGTGGCCAAATAATTTCATTGTTTTTTAATGTGGAGAAAGTAGTAAAATATTGAGTATTTGACTTAATCATGTTTTGCTTACTCGCATAACTGCCAGAATGTACAAAGTCAGAATGTACAGGTGGTAAATAGCCCAGTTTCGTATACGAAAATTACCACTGAATGCGATGACTACAGATGCATGTACGCAGGGTTAGCCTCATTCTGAAGTTAAACATTCTTAAATACCAGTGAGAAGGTGCAAAACGTGAAACTACAACAATACGCATAGTTATTAATAGCCCACTTTTTCGCTGGTATTTATGAATGTTTAACTTCAGAATGAGGCTAACCCTGCATACATGCGTCTGTAGTCCTTGCATTCAGTGGTAATTTTCAAAAACGAAACTGGACTATTAGTTAGCAACATGTCAATTTCTACTTAGCAATGTGAGCAATCAACCATTGCAATGAACAGGTTGACCGCTTAACAGTGTCTAATTTTGTGAATTTGCAGTATGTAATATTCAGTTATTTGATGTTGAACACGTATGCACTTACTATGAGACTAGGCAAACCCACATCAGGTGGTGCCCCAAATGGATCTTGAGTGGGATTAATCTCTTGTATGCCATGATGTGATGGACTTATGACACCCTTCATGGGTTCCAGAAGACCCTACGTTCAGCGTAAGAATGTTAATAGATGGATACGTTGTGGTGTAAGATTTTCTCCAAAATTCACTCCCATCAGAATGATCCATTAGGCCTATATCCAGAGGATGCAATGGCCCAGTGCACCCCCCCCCCCCCAAAGCCTGTCGAGGTCCACCCAAAATGCAGGAAATGCCATTTCAGAGACCCTAGATTTTCAGGGGGCATCCCAAACCAAGAATATACAGTTAAAGGATGGACTATTATTTTGAAAATTGGTGTGTTTTTTTTGCTCCAAAAATTTTTTAGGACTCCTATTGCTGCAAGAATTTTTCTTTCTAGCATCGGACCTTGTACGAGGCATTCAGTACTCAGCTAATGCACAAAGTTTCTCATTTGCTCATTTTTTTCTGGATGATTTTGGCTCGCTAATTTTTTTTGTGTGCAAATTTGGCTTGCTCTTTTTTCTTTTCTTTTTCCCCCTTTTCAAATGGTCCGTCACCAATGCTGGTAATCAGCCCAGTAATCAGGCATAAGGGAATAAGGAATAATCACTGTAAATGATATACCTGTAGATCATTGCCTATACTTCAGGTTACGTCATGTTTTAAATCAATTGAAAGGGTCTGTGCAAGAACAGTGTGAGTGACCATTGATCACATTCTCAATTCTCCTTTATATTCTTTGTTTTCTAAGGGAGAATTTGGAAGTTGATCACAAGTCACTATACAGTTATAATTGTTACTAATTGAAGGAGACTGCACAAGAACAGTGTGACTGACTACTGATTACATTCTAAATTCTCCTTGATATTCTTAGTTGTCTAAAGGGGAATTTTGAACTTTTTTTCTTTAATCCATTTTTATTAGGTTTACAGTAATTATGTTTACAGATTGATAACAACAACAACTTGTAACATCAAAACACAAAATTACACAACTACTAATACCTGGTAACTAATAGCTGGTAATAACTAGGTGGCTTTAAATTGTATAACTGGGAAAAATTTCCTTTCAAGACTAAGACCGGGCACCAGATGCACCTCGATTCTGAAGACAATTTTGCAATAGGTCTCATTTTTCTAAATGAAACAGCAGAGAATAGCCCACTTCCATGATATGCTTTACTTATCATGCACAAAGGTTTTAATACGAGGCTCCGTGCTAAATTAGATTTAGCACGGAGTCTCGTATTGAAACCTTTGTGCATGACAAGTAAAGCACATCACGGAAGTGGGCTATTAGATGCCATTGCACATTTCCGTTCAATAAACTCATATTCTTTAATGTTGGAGAAATGTTTTTGTAGCGATGGTCTATTATCGGAGGCTCTAGTGGCTAGCCCGACTGAGGTCTGACAGTGGAGTATCAGCCTTTCAAAGTGGGTATGGTGCATCCCAGGAAAATCCAGGCAAGCTACCTTGAGCACAACCATTGGAAGTATTCCACATCTTCGAAACTGTGTGATTTAATTTCCGTCCAAGTGAATTCCCCATTAGCAGATATAATATCATTGACTATAAGGATTTTCCTTTTCATGAATGCAGCGATGTTTAACGTGGAGCGAGAAAGATTATTAATACATTATTCCACAACGGTTGCGCAAGTATAGTTGATATGTCTTCCTGTAAAATCGGTGGTTAAACAGGCCCTATAGAATTCTGGTAAATGTTCTGGAAGGGAATTTATATGAAAGTTCACTCCGACCCCAGCCTTACCCCCTATTGGTAGTAAAAGTAGGTCTGGGATAATTTTCCATATTTTTTCGTAGTTATTACTCAATTTTATTAATAATCCATTTATCTGGTTAGATTGAACAAGAGACTTGAAGTTGGGTAGGCGTATCCCGCTGTGTTCATACAGTGTTGGCTATTAATGTTTTGTAACTGCTGATTTAACCTTTTCTACAGAACTTGAACTTAATCAAAAGTCATTTACACTGTTCTTACATGGATCCCTTCAATGTTTTCCATGTCCAAAATCTGAGACTTTTCGCAAAAATTGTCCCGTGGAGAAATGAAAACAAAAAGGTTGGAAGTGCAACAGCTGGAAATTGAACCTGGGGTCAATGGCTTGGGAACCATGATAACCCATGAGAGAAAAAACAAAAAAATATCTTTCAAATCTGGAGTTTTTTCTATTATCATCATTTTCACATACAAGAATAAAATATTTTCACAATCTAAGTAAAAGTTTACTTCATAAAACGAAAAGCAAGCATAAATAAGAGCATCACTTAGTCAAATCATTACTCATATCCATTTTGCACACAGCCCTTCAAAACATTATTGTGAGTTTGTGTAACTTAATGACAATATTGCCAAATTTGCATTAAAACTTTAAAAAAACTGCAGGTAATTGGCTTTATTTTCCGATTTTACAGACTCTACAACATGTTCTTGACAAAAAGACGCACAGACATTGTGTTTAAAAGGGACACTACCCTAGTTATGTATATGTAAAGAAAAATGTTCTTACCATGCCGGCTGCAAAGAGAGGAATTGAAGACTTGCCTCCAGACTGTAAGCTGGCACTGGTCTGTTAAGTTAGATTTTTAAGAACACATTTCGGCTCAAAAGAATCTTTGACATGTCCTTTGTTCGAAAAATGTATTTAATTAAAATTTGATTAACCTTTTTTAGTGTTGAGAACAAGCACCTCAAAGTTGCCACAATCTTGTTTGCATTTATTCCTGATGTTTTTTACGTCACACAGGTCCCACACACTTTCTCAGTGCTAATGTGATCTCTCCTATTCTTTGTAAATTTTGGTAAATTTCGTGACTTTTCAACTGCTCGCAATTAAAGTCGATTTTCATTGAGATGGCAATGTCATTTTTTACTAGAACTGAAATATGGTGAAGACAAGATTGTGAGGGAAGATTTAGAAGACTGAGAGGAAGATCAAAACCATTTGAATTGCAAAATGACCAAAGTTGGTGGACAGCATGCTCATTTGTATAGCATGTTGACTGAACAACATTATGCTAAGATGTGAGGTATCGCTGTAGGCATTTATGTTGTATGAAAATTGCTAGCCTTGGACAAAAGACTAAAGGTAAATTATGATGTATTAGTATTTCTGTTGAATTCAAAATGCATTTGATCCTTAGAGCTATTTGTTTGAGTTAAAGTTATTGATCAATTCTATAAAAACTGGCTTCGCTTGACTGAAAACAAAGTGGTTGACTTGTGGCAAGTCTACCAAAATGGCAGAGGGAGAGAATAGTTACGACACAAAAACAAGACAGTCAATTCTCATTATTTTTCTCAGTGATAAGAAGCCAATACAAACTCTATTATGAGCCCAATCATGCCATACCAAATACTAGTAAGAGCGTGGACAACGTGAGTTGGACAACATTTATTTTAGCACTGTCCACAACCATGTTTAGGCAAAAGCCATATTGATATGTGGCTTGACTAATGCCCTTAATATCTGAGAAGAAAGAAATTAGCCAGGCCACACATTGCTTACATGTATAATCACTGTACATATTGAATCGTATCAATAATTAGCTCGATCCAATAATCAAACATGTTTCTAATTCATTCAGTCTTTTGTCCAAGGCTAGCAATTTCCGTACACTACAAACACATACAGCAATACCTCACATCGTAGCACAAGTGTTGATCAGTCTACACACTATGCATACAAGCATGCTCCAACTTTCGCCTTCCAAATGGTTTTGAGTGTTCTCTCACTCTTCTGAATCTTCCCTCGCAATCTTGTCTTCATCATATTTCAGTTCTAGTAAAAAATGACTTTGTCATCTCAATGAAAATCAATTTTCATTCCGAGCAGTTGAAAAGTCACACCAACATAAAAAAAATAGGAGGTATCACATTAGTGTTGAGAAAGTGAGTGGGACGAAATGACGTAAAAAATGTCACAGGAAGTAAACTCAAACAAGATGGTGGTGCCCAGGTCTTTGTGGGGACAACTTTGAGGTGCTCGTTCTTACCTCTAACAAAGTTTTTATCAAATTTTAATACATTTTCTGAACAAAGGACATGTTAAAGATTATTTTGAGCCCAAATGGGTTTTTACTTGGGTATCGCTTTAAATATAAAAATAGATTAACTGCTTATTTAGCATGTATAACTTATAATAATTTATGCTAATGCATTAAATGTGTAAAAAAAATGATTAATACATACATGTACATGTAATTCATTCAATACTAAGGTACATTACAATAAAACATATGGGCCAAGTCAGGCAAAATGGGCTTGAATAATGGTGGCAATGCCATTTCCCTACTTTACGAAATACCCAAAATATATGCTTGCTCATTACTGATTGACCTTATTTAGGTTGTCTATTATTAAATAGTGCTTGGGTTTATCATTTCATGTGGTATTTTCTTTTACTTTTGGAAATTTCATTGGAATTGCTAATTAGGATAAAATATTTACATACACGTAAAGACACATGAACCTTAATTACCGTATGTAAAGATTTCATCCTACAATGTAATTTGAATTACATTATGACCGTTTTAACATCCTTTGTTTCAGTCAACAACCCCATATCCCCCTGATACCGATTTCAAATCCCTCCACGGGCTTTAGAAATCTGCTGAAATTTACCAAGTATAAAGGCTCTTCCACCTGACCTAAGACATTCAACCCATTGGACAAAATGGTAATTAATTATGCATGAGTTTTTGAATTATTGAATATCGTACCTGTGACCTGACTGGTAACATGGTCAGTCCTTCCAGCATCTTATTTTCATGGTAACACATCACCCAATCAAATCTGATGCTACCATTCTTCTCGGATATGTTCAACTGCTCCCACATACTAAAACAAATAACAACAATAAGTAATAGATACAGAATGAGTGGCCGTGCTTTATGGGATTTACAAAGTCAAGCTGAAAGCGACATTTTGTAAATCCAATAAAGCATGGACACAATTCTGTATCTGACTTATCAAATGTCTAGATGTATAGAGTCATGTTTTCAGTTGTTTTGGTGATACAAACTACACATGTATTTTGGCTGAGAAAATGGAAGAAAAAGTTTATGTAAATCAGGATGAAATCTGTATCAGATTTACATCGAGGGCAGTTCCACGTCACAGACATTACATTTCAGACAAGATTTTGAATCTATTTATTTCTCTAGATAAATACCAAATGACAGTTTGCCAAATTTTCAATATCATAACTCTTTATTACCAGAATACAGTTATACTTAGAATAACATGAGTAAGAATTTGGACATTTTATACAATATTAAAATGCAAGAAAAAGCACTGTCACGGACGTTACATGGAAAACAACCAATATTCCAAGCAGAAATCTTCAAAGTTAACTTGCTGTGAGATGAGATGGTACACCAGGCTAGTTTTATAATTTGAAGTATGCACGTAGTGGATAGTTATTTCTTCAGTGCCAAAATATCATCATCACCTTCTTTACTTTTGGCCGAGGGGAGGAAAACCAGTGTCACGGACGTTACATCATTTGTCACGGACGTTACACGTGCAAAATAGCCTAACAAGGGTGGTGTATAATATGAACGTTTTAGGATGTCCAGCAGTAAAACAGCTGTAACAAGCGTTCGTAAACCCTCTTTGATAATATTATGAGTCCAGAACATTTTTTAAGTTTTATTTAATATTGGTAATAATATTCCTTTATAACCATCCAAATAATTAATATTTATCCAATTTCGTGTAATTTTTGATGATTATTTAATGTTACATGTACTTTGGGTTCCCCCTGGTGAAGCCAACGAAACAATGCAGCTAATAATGCTATATTTTATAGCCCTGAGGTATCCAGACTTCATGAAACCTTTAAGTTGCCCTTATAACTCCATTTTCAAATTTACCATAATCCCCTCTCTCATATGGAACTGCCCAGATCACTTATCGCTCAGTGATTTCCATCATAAATTATTAATGAGTTTGATAATATTATATACAAGTAGTACCATAAATACCCATGGATGTATAGGCTGTTTTTTTGTTGGAAAATCAAAGAGGCAAAGTTGGGGATGTGGCTTATAAACTGGTACAAGCAAGAAAACACTCACCCCAGGCTCCTCCTTGAAAAGCCAAGATGGCAGACCACAGACTTGGACATGTGCACATAATATTAGTTCCGCCAGAAAACCTTGCTATTTCTTGTACTTTTAAAAAATGAGGTTCCTTGAAAATATTATTACTTAGTTAATGGGGGAATAAAAGCAAAAGAATTTTGGAGTGATTTAAAGACAGCAGGTTAAAATACACACAAGAAATGACAGGGAAATTTGAAACCATATTCAAAGTTGTGATAGCAGTTGGCATGACTTGGAATGACAATAATCTCTTCTGAAAAAGTTTTGCTTCAAATACATGTACAGTGTACGAGCGAGTTATGAACCTAACCTCGTTTTTCCAAAAAAAGGCATCTAAGTTTGGGGTCCGGCCTTTACTCAAGTGCAGCCTATATGCAGGTTTTATGGTATGTTACATTATTATTACTTTTCTTAGGTTTTTTTCCACCAAAATTGTAATAAAAGAATATAAATCAAAAACAATATATTTTAAATACATGTAGGTCTGTACTTTATCAGCAATTCCATTTTAACTACATGACTTTTCATACAAAGTTTCTGTAGGATTGCTTGTTAACAATGTGTGTATATTTTTCTTTCCAATATACAGACCTGTCTAAAGGACCATGTACAAAGCAGCAACTTGCATAAACATACCTGTTCTCATTGGCTTGCATTTTCTGCTGCAACACCTGAACAAAAATGCCTCTTGCTGGTATCACCCCAGTGCTTCTAAAACACATTACGACTGGGCCATTTACTTTAGCGATCATCATGTTCTGCTGAGGTTTGAAAATTGATAGCTCTCCCTGAAAATTAAGAGCAAGAGTAAGAATGGCACTAATGCGGGTAAGGTGTTACATACTGTAGCCACAAGTTTCTAGATACAAATAAACAACACATGCTCCAGGGATGTAAATATGCTGTGGTTGGAAAAAAATTGGTTCAAAATTTGTAAACCACTTCACAATGTTTAACCAGTTCAATTTTTTAAACCAGTTAAAATTTTCAAAACTGGCAGATTTTTTTAAGATTCTAAAAAGGGATTTTATTGTTTGTTTGTTGTTGTTTTGTTTTTTTTGGGGGGGGGGGGGGGGGTGGCGGTTCATAACAAAATTATGTTGTTTTTGTGTGTTTGTTTTTGGAGGGGGAGACTTTAAAAAGGAAAAAAAAAAATGCCCATCCCTGATGACCCACCCCTCCCCTCTACTTTCTCACCCCCTCCCTTCCCATAATTTCCCATCTTGCTTTTTCTTGGTGGTCCCTTCATGTAGGCAACATATGAATTGCTATCAAAATACAATAGACAACTTAGAAGTGGCTCAAAGAAATGCTGTATTATATTCTCTTGTTCTCTCATCAAAGAATCGCCCACAGAGGATGTGAAAAGACTAAAAAATGGATAAAATTAATGATCGAGAACTACACAGAAATAACTCAGTGAAACGTTATAAACAGTTCTGTTTCACTTTTTTGTTTCAATGTGGAACAAAGACCAATAACGAGCAGATTTATTAAAGCCAGTTAACACCCCACTCCAAGCAAACCCATTCCTAACACTATAATTATAAATCAATAATTTAATAGAACTAATCCAAACCCTAACCCAACATTCAAAAAAATTCTAACCTCAGTAAACCCAGTTGCTCACTAATTTAGGGTGTTTAGGGCTACATGTATAGTCACAATTTAGGGTGTTTAGGGCTACATGTATAGTCACAATTTAGGGTGTTTAGGGCTACATGTATAGTCACAATTTAGGGTGTTTAGGGCTACATGTATAGTCACAATTTAGGGTTTTTAAGGCTAGAACACAGAAAAATAATACTTCTTCAATGGCCTTGTGAACTAATCCAAACCCTAACCCGACAGTTTAAAAATCCCTAACATCGTTAACATAACTTCCCTTTTTTAAAAACCACAATAGATACATGTAATTTTAGAGATAAGAAGGCCAAATGAAGTTATTGGGGGGGGGGGGGGGGGCATTGTATTGTCAGTGAGTGTTACATGTATTTATCCTTATTTTCTGCTTCAAAGTTGGGTAATTATTGAAAACAGGGTAATTCAGCCATTAGCTCCTGAATAATGCTCTCATTAATTACCCTATATCATTATGACGTCACGGCTTGTTTATGAGGGGGACAGAATCGACATGAACAATAGAATTTTGAACTAAATCTGCTCTGCTGAGGAAAATTTAACTTCGAATTGTCTGGTTTCCAGATATCAGCTGTATCAATGTTTATCCCACAATATTTACCGTATTTGGTGGCTGTTAGCGCTAATAATTCTACGTTCTTCAAAATGCATTTGATAGCGATTTCCTTTGTGTTGTTGCTGTTTTGCCCCCCTCCCACGACCGTGATCCTTAGCGTTTAAACAATAGATTGTTTTGATATGACGTCATAGTGATATAGGTCAATTACTAACCCATTCCATATTCAATGAAAAATGTGTGCTAAGCACTGTGGGAAATGAGTTGAGGCTGAGGTTTTGAGCACTAGCCCTATGTCAGAGTAAATAAGGGAGAAAGAAGCCTTGTTAACTCTAATTTATTTGATTGTTTCATACCTTATCATATTCTTGTCTTTGTTGCAACACAGGTGTTTCCTTTACTGCTGTAGTCTGCTTAACAGATGAACCAGCAGGACTTGTATCAGGCCAATCTAACTTTATACTGCCACGTGAAGAGGTACCCCATGTCGAAGAGTGAACTGATTTTTTTTCTGTTGAGCTAAAACCTGCAACACCAGTTGAACGTTTAATTGAACCTAGGTCTGCAAAAACAGTTGAACTATTTTCTGCAGTATTAAAGTCTGCAAAACCAGTTGAACTTTTATCTGAACCAATGTCTCCAAAGCCAGTTGTTCTTTTACCTGCAGTATCAAAGTCTGCAAAATCAGTTGAACTTTTTTCCACAGTACTGAAGTCCGCAAAACCTACAGATTTATCTGCAGAGCCAAAGTCTGCAAAGTCAGCATCAGTAGTACTATCAAATCCTGATCCAAAATCACCAAAATCATCATCAGTATTATCTTTATTGCCAAATCCTTTGTTTTGGTCCTGTAAATGTAGTTCATTGCTGAAATCATTACCATCTTTCACATTTGATTGAGACAAATTAAAATCTCCAAATTCATTATTCAAACTTTCCTGACTTTGAGAATTGTGTTTAATAATAGAGGGATTGTCTATGGGCCCAGATCGTATGCTGCATCCATGTTCGTTGCTCTCAGATTTTGCTGTCACATTGCTTGTACTACTAGCTGAGTGTGAGTTACATGACAATGTGTTGAAGTCACCAAATTCATCATCATCAACATCATCTGATTTTACTGTCATCTGCTTTGAATCAAATGCACCACAATTATGGTCCTTGTCTGTTTCCTTCTCTTCTGTTAGTTTTATCTCAGTTCTATCATCGCCTCTCACATTTTCATTAGGGTTACTATTAATACTATATGCACTTTTCTTTGTCTCCTTAGAAGCAAAGTTTCCAAATTCATCATCAAAATCCTCTTCTGAATAAGACATTCCACCTAACGAATCGTCAGAGATTTCCTCCGAACACAGTTCACCTGTTTGAGCATCCTTTACATTGTCAACACAACCTTCATTCCAATCCAAATCACACGCATTGAAATCCCCAAACTCATCACCTGTCAACCTCTGCTTCTCCAATAAATCTGGCCTTTCTTGAATTGATGCTCTTTTATCCATCTCAGAATTATTCTCGGTAGATTCGGCATCTTGCAGAGTCCTTTGGTTAGGCAATATAGATTCAGAAGCACTGCAGTCTTCAAAATCACTTTGACTTTTCTCTGCAGAGCAGCTGAAGTCTCCAAATTCATCACTAACAGAGGTATCATTTGCAGTGGATAAATCCTCAACAGTGAGATGCTGAATTTTTCTTTCATGTTCTTTGCCAACATTGATTAATTCATGCCCAACAACTAAATCAGCACCTTTTTTGACCACATCATCCAAAATATCTATATTTTGAGAAAGCTGCTTTGGATCATTATTGACAGACAGCACCTTTTTGTTTGGTAAGACATCATCAGCTGAGTCCTTAACATCAATATTTTGACAACTCTTCAATTCATCTAAGTCATCTTCATCACTTTTAGTCATTTGAAACCCATTTGAAGGATTTGTATCATTAGCCGTATCTTGCCCACCTTTTGTTGATATTTCACTATTTTTATTACCGATATTACTTAGTGCCACTATATGCCGACTCTGTTCTCTGCTTTCATCCTTTGGCCCAAAACTTTGGAATTCCTCAAAGTCATCATCACTGTCTGAAAAACAACCGAAACCAGAACTTCCTGTAGGACTTGTAATCCTTTTATCTGTCATGTCACTGGCGCCATTGGCATTGCGGTCCCATTGTTTTCCTAACATGTTCGCAGGAGAACTACTTTGATTTGTGGCTCCAACCGAGGTACATGTAGTTTCGATACAACTATTGCCCCAAGATACTCCGGTCTCGTTCTCATCCCCACTAAACGCCGACGAAAAGTTTGCAAAGTCGCCAAATTCTTCATCATCCCCATTGTCGTGTACACTAGAATCGTTATTCGACCAATTTATACTTTTCTGCGAGCTGGGAATACCCGCCACCTTGTCTCTACGGGTACTGCTATCGCTCCCTTCAGACGTTTCGCTTTCATGATTTAATCGGGCACTGCTAGTGCTATCGGGGTTAGCCGCTAATTTCGCCTGACTATTTCTAAAAACAATTTCTCCATCGTCTTCATCCGCTGTATCGTCTAAAGGTGGGGGACCATCGGCGAAGACAGGGCCAAAGTTCGAGCCGTACAAGCTAGAGTTGTTCGTCCCCCCATAGTACTTCGAACTTTTGCCGAGTTGAGAGGTGTAATAGTGTTCGCTCATTTTGTTTCGCAGATAACGCCCTCATTAGAGAAAGTACGTGCGATACGATGGCAATATATGTTATTAAAAACTTGTATATAACAATTAAGGGTATATATATCCAAGTATTTAAGAAAGATGAGGGCACATTTCGGTTATGTGATACAGCTGGTACGAGTGTTCACTGTCTTTCTTCAGACTTGAGTTGACTCTTTGATTTCAATGAATTATCTCATTCCTTGAAGATTAATACTCTCAGCATCCCAATTAATATACGTGTCATGTCTTACAGACTTACCCCATCAATATGGGGCTATGGGGCTGTGTTCCTACGCAAAATCTTCAATGTAATTGTACGATGATATATGGTTCACTTTCACATGATATACCCGGCCATTACAATCCCAGCATTCTTTGCGGTCTATTTCCTCGTTCCAATCTCCCGATTCTAGAGCTAGAGTCACTCCGTGAATAACCAAAAATGGAACTACCGGGCAAGCTGCAAAGATTAAATTCCGATGAAGCCAAAAATATGAAATTCTGAAAATCATTTAAAGACGAAAAATGCATCCTCGGATACCCAGGGGCAGTTAGTGAACAACGGGCAAAAAGGGATGGAGGGGAAGGGGGACGGAGAGAAGGTAAAGGTTCTTCTTCCTTCTATCCCTTTTCATTTTCCCCTCCCCCTCCCCTCCCCTCCGTCCGTTTTTTTTGTCCGTCGCTCACTAACGTATAACTGCCCCTCGGTATCATATCCGAGGATAAAAAATGTGAACAATTCACTCTTTTCACCTGGTGGCCATCTTGGATTCAAAGCGAGTGAAAAGAGTGAATTCAAGTTGAAAGGACGTTTAAACCTTTAACGCCAAATTACATTAATTGGGATCGAAATCACATCCTTTGAAGTCGAAACCTTATCATTTCGACTTGAAAACAATCATTCAACTTCAAACCCTCAACGATTTGAAATTGAAAATGTTTCCGATTTGAATTCCAAAATTTTGCCGTCCGTTACAACTCGGCGAAATCATAAATCATTTGAAGTCGAAACGTATTATTTTGAAGTCGAAATGAAAGAGTTTCGATTTCAAATTGTTGAGGGTTTGAAGTTGAAATGATTGTTTTCAAGTCGAAATGACAAGGTTTCGAGTTCAAATGATGTGTTTTTAATCCCAATTAATGTCATCAGTTGGAGTTCAAGTTAAGTTCTTTCAAAACCACTGGATTCCATTTTTTGCTTGTGCTTTTAAAATTTCAAATAACTTAATAGTACTTTTACAACCGATTTCATAGTCATCCAGGACACAATCATTCGCTATGCTTTGTAACCAGGCTCACTTGTTTATCATGGTTTTGAGGTCCTTTCTCACGTTCGATTACTCGACAGACTTCGCTAACATACATTGCAGGCCAGAAGTGGTGGAAATTTGCGTGGAATTATTATGTCAAATGAGTATGTCGAATGATTGTCTAAAAAACTTGAAACACTGCCTATATATGCACGCAACACTGAAATGGGTTGTAACTACTGCTATTTCCATTTGAGCGCGCCGCGCGCCACTTTTGGGGCGTTCCAGATGATGTGATTAGCGTGTTCTCAGCTGGCTATTAACGGTTTCACAGCACACGAACTTGGCGTTGACAACACAAAATTTAACCTGCGAGCAGAGCCTTCTTCAACTCCACGAAACGAGAAGAAAAGAAGGTTCGATCTTAGCCTGCGTAGCTCGGCTCAAAAAGGCACGGAAAAGGGCCCGGGAAAGGGCTCGGATGGGCCGGAAAAGAATTCGGAAAAAAGGGCCCGGAAAAGGGCTCGGATGGGCCGGAAAAGGATTCGGAAAGGGTCCTCCTCTTTCCCTTCCGTATCCTTTTCCGGCCCATCCGAGCCCTTTTCCGGGCCCTTTTCCGTGCCTTTTTGAGTCGAGCTACGCAGGCTAGTTCGATCTGCACTATTCGTACGTGGTGTTTTCGTATTACACTGGAAAAATGGGTTGGAAATATGTTGGAAATTAGAATTTCCAACATATTTCCAGTATATTGCCATTATATTTCCAATCCGTGGAAATGAAATTTCCATCTGTTGGAAGTGTGCAAAACCTTTGGAACTTCCAACTTATTTCCGACATATTTCCAACCCATGCAAGAGGTCCAGATTTTCCAGAGATTGAGCATGCGCCTAAGATTCTGGACGAGTCAAGCCTGTTAAACCAGTTTATCAGCGCGGGGCTAATTTTTTTTTTGGTTTACGCTGATGACCAAACCCACTTGGCCGCTATAGTTGCAGTGGGCTCAGGTTTGGTCATCGGCGTAAGAAAAAAAATTAGCAGCGCGCTGATAAGCTTGACTCTGCTCAATACGAAAACAACACGAATACTGCAGAGCCTTCTTTTCTTCTCGTTTCGTGTAGTTGAAGAAGGCTCTCAGGCGGCTCGCAGAGTACACAAAATTCTGTACCGAATCATTTACTGAAATTCCTTCACCAACGAGAGGTGGGCATATCAGTAATCGTACTCCTGACGATCTTCAACAAATTGAAGTTCTTATTTTTCCTGAAAGTATTCTACTTTCATTGTGCTCCGTACAAAATCGACTTGACTGTGCGGGAACATGAAGTTCAGGTGCTGTGAACGCTAAGTTCAGGTGCTGTGAACGCTAAGTTCACGTGCTGTGAACGTTAAATTCATGTGCTGTGAACGCTAAGTTCACGTGCTGTGAACGTTAAGTTCATGTGCTGTGAAATAGTTGTTTGACGGCATGTTGTAAAATGGGACTGGAATCAAACTAATATGGACTGGGCTGGACTCAGAGTCCAGATCATGTCTCAAACGCCTCAAAAGTGGCGCGCAGCACGTTCAACTGAAACTAGTAACTGAAACTAGAGATACTTTGAATACAAATAAAAAAAGTATTCGAGGTCTTTTTTCTAACTGTTCTAACCGTCAGCTCACTTTGAAAATGTTTTCAGTTGTACTTCGCTCAAAGTCGCCGCAAAAGGCGCCAAAATTGTGTACATTAAATGGCGCGCGTACGCCACTAGATTCCCGCCAAAATCGTTTTATGTTTTGTTATCGATGTTTTAAACAATAAAACAATTATCCTGTTCAATCTTGCAGAATATCGCCTCATTTTAGACAACTCGGGACTATCGGTCCTCGTCGGCTATGTATCTGGCGATATTCCGTGCGATCTAGCCATTGGTTGTACCAGAGTCACGCGGTAGTCATCGAAATCCAAATATATCCCGCCACATGTTCACATCGTGACATAAGATGGTGGGATGTATCGCGCGCGCCACTGGCTACCAATATATATAGGAGGGAAAATAAATATGTGTACCAAAACACAGGGAAAAGGAATTTCATAATGAGCCTTTTGCAGGAAACAGTCACGAGCTGATATATTAAATACTTAATTCGTTAACGAATGAATTGAGCTCGTTATCCCCATGGGAAAGGCGTTGCCATGGATGCTGGATGGCATGCTATCTTTAAAGACGCTGCCTTTAGAAAGATCGACAATCGATTGGAGGTGGAAAATAGCATTTATAAACAGGTTTTGCTAATAATAATAATAATAGTTTATTTCACCACATTCGCAGTCAAGGACTGAATTACAGTGGTATTCAGCAGACACATAAGAACATTACGATAATGTACGAGGTTCCCACACTCGGGCGTCGACACTCCTATATATTAAACCACCGATATCGTACAAGTGCTCGGCTTTAAATATATGAATTAAGATCCCCCTCCCCCCCTAGTACAACCACGTGATTGCATTCCTGCAAAATACCCATTGTTGCTATATACCAAATCACGTAATGACTAGCCGGCCTCGGGAACCAGTGAGTTTTGTTTCCCCTCGATCCTCGATGTTCCCCTCAACTCCATGTCGAGGAACATAGTCGAGGATCGAGGAGAAACAAACTCACCAGTGAGCGTAAGCGCCGTCAAAGGAAATATTTGAAGGGTGATAACAACAATAACCTACATTGCGGCGTCGAAATATGCCCTGATATTTGTCCTTGGACATTATCTGATCCTTCCCTCGAGCTTCGCTTTCGATAACTGTTCTCTTCTCGGAACATATGACGTCCGCGGACGAAATATCAGGACATGCATATTTCGACGCCACAAATAGGTTATTGTCATCCGAACGAATTTAACAGTCGTTTTCAGTCTTTCTACGAAATCCTGAAGTGTTTCAAACACGTAGAAAACAATGAAATCGACTCAATTATCAATAAATATCCTATCGATGTCTAGGATATTTACGAAGAACAGCTTTGTAGGACTTCTTTTTTTTTTGATGACGTCATGTGAAACTGTTCCTTCGAAATATTCACCAGATCATTACCGACCATTACGGCATCAGAAATCCCCAACCTGAAATAAAAAAAAACCAAATAACTGTCTGTTTGTTGCTAATAATATCCTGTATGTTAACATAACATACTTAAGAGAGTGGGCAGCTTGGCTGACAATGGCGGCGAAAACGTGGCAACCGAGCCCTTATTATTTGGTTGCCAAAGCAAAGCAATTCTGGTAATCTTCACTGATTTCTTTACAGCTATTAATGGGTTTTAAATTGTCAGAATTGTGGAAAGCTTATTTTTGATGAACCGTTTTCGAGACTTCTGTTTGTGTTATGTGAATGCCGTAGCCATGTCCCGCTCTCATTAGCCAAATGTTAGCATTTTAAAAGTTCATTGAGGTGTCTGATGGACTACAATTTGTCATTTTTATTCCAATAGACTCGCCTTTTTCCGTCGATTAACACCCTGTGTGACTAGTCTGGAATTAAGCCCACACCCCTCCGTGTGTCAGACCGATAGCTGTACCGCAGAGTCGATACATGGTCATTAGTGTTTGATACGAGAGAAAGAAAAAGACCAAATGATCAAGTTGAACTGAAATATGTGATGTAAATTAAGTGGTAAGCTGTAGTGCTAAGTGTACACGCCCTACGAGGGAAAGAGAAAAAATCTCTGACCCAAGTGGGACTCGAACCCAACGACCGCCAGGTTGCATGTCTGGCGCTCTACCAACTGAGCTATCAAGTCAGATGAGAGCAATCGTGGGTATTGGTTCGTTTTATGGGGTCACGGCGATTATATATGTATGAACTGAAATATACCTTTAAGTCCTTCAAATTAAAACTTCAGCTCAGCCTCTAATGTTTATCAGTCTCACAAGATTCTCACGAGTTACTGACGGCAAGTAAAGCTGCTTCAAGTCTATCACTACTTTCCTTTGTCTCAGCTTAGGTCTTTAGCAATGCTTTAGCGTGGCTAAAACTTATAGGAATTACTTTCCAGGCAGATCCGGGCCCTGTAATTGGGATCTCCACATTGACAGTTTGTTGTCTAAAGCTGGCAGTCGATTGCATATTCTTAGGGTATGCAAGTTTTATGGATATACCAGAGATCAGCTCGGTAAACTTTTTGACTAATTAATAATGTCACTATTTCTCTACGGATTAGAAATATGGGGCTCCGCCTTTCAAGGCAAATAATTAGATCGTATTGATTGTTTCAATAAGCGAGCCTTTCGATTTGGATATACGTCGAAGAACATTAAGATATCCGACGTAATTGAGAAGAGATATATGGTCTTATTTAATAGAATAACTAGTGACACTGAGCATGTTTTATACGACTTACATCCTCCCAAAAGAGGAAGAGCCCTAAGTGGATTCGAAAAAGCCTGGGAAAACTCACGGTACCACAAAAACCAAAGTAGTATGAAGAGAGGCGAATTAGCCGGTTTTTTGTGGTGGTTTCTCATTAACGTGTGGTGGTAGGTATGACGTCACGGTTCTATTGTCTTGGACTCATGAATAAAATGCGGCGCTCTCATGAATAAATTGTGGCGCTCTCATGAATAGAGTGTGGCACTCTCGTGAATAAAATGGGGGTGAATAAATTATCTATTGGCTGGGGCTCATGAATAAAGTGTGGTGGAATCTGATGACGGCATAGAAGGCGGAGGATTTCAATTTCAGCTGCACATCAGAACCCCTACAGAACACCTAAAATGGCTATTATTTTCCTTACAGCTATTACCTTCGCTATCTCTCGTAACGTATAATTCTGAGATCAGAATATTTATAAACCTTTACAGTAAATCCACTATGACTGATAAGAGCAACTTTGTTATTGTCCTTAGGGATTAACGATAACTGAAGAGCCATCAGTACAGTTTGATAGAAACAATAGTCCTATTGTTTTGAGGAAAACTCTTGAGTTGCAAATTCTTCTCTAAAACTGAACTATAATTACCATACGAATAAAAACAAACCACCAGATAAATTAAACAAAGTTTATTCAATCTCAAAAACACCAATTTACAGTTCGTTTTCCTTATGAGATCGCAGCAGTTGACTTTAAGGTAGATATTCGAGCCCTGGAGTGACTCGGTAAGTAAGTCGATGGTCTAGTTCTGTTCGTACACCGTATTATTCTTACCACGTTCTCTGTATTTTTTTCTCATAGGAGGCCACCCCAGAAGTCCAACAGACAAAACTCCCATTTATGCTAACAGTTCTGCCGCCACCCTGAACGCCCGCCAACGCCCGCCGCCCGTCAACGCCCGCCGCCCGCCAACGCCCGCAACGCCCACCGCCCCCTCCAATCTCGGACAACTTGTATAAATTTCATAGCACTTACCTCCGTTTCCAACTCTGTTTCCCAGTCAGTCCAGGACTCAAACATTTCGGCGGGAATTTCCGGCATGGTCTATAAAGATAAAAACACTCTCAAAACCTGCACACAAACAAACAGATTGTGGGCTAAATACAATCCAAAAATATTTACCTCGAAGTCAACTGCTGCGATCTCATAAGGAAAACGAACTGTAAATTGGTGTTTTTGAGATTGAATAAACTTTGTTTAATTTATCTGGTGGTTTGTTTTTATTCATATGGTAATTATAGTTCAGTTTTAGAGAAGAATTTGCATCTCAAGAGTTTTCCTCAAAACGATAGGACTATTGTTTCTATATATCAAACTGTACTGATGGCTCTTCAGTTATCGTTAATCCCTGAGGACAATAACAAAGTTGCTCTTATCAGTCATAGTGGATTTACTGTAAAGGTTTATAAATATTCTGATCTCAGAATTACGTTACGAGAGATAGCGAAGGTAATAGCTGTAAGGAAAATAATAGACATTTTAGGTGTTCTGTAGGGGTTCTGAGGTGCAGCTGAAATTGAAATCCTCCGCCTTCTATGCCGTCATCAGATTCCACCACACTTTATTCATGAGCCGCAGCCAATAGATAATTTATTCACCCCCATTTTATTCATGAGAGTGCCACACTTTATTCATGAGAGCGCCACACTTTATTCATGAGAGCGCCGCATTTTATTCATGAGTCCAAGACAATAGAACCGTGACGTCATACCTACCACCATGTAAATTACTTCTAGTTTAGTTTTTTATAGCATTCATTGATTGTAAAGTCACACGTATGCTGTATCTCTATAATAAAGACTATTATTATTATTATTATATACTGGACTGACTGGGATTAAGGATTTTGGAAGTTATTCTGTAGAATCCCAACAAGCTTTTATAAAGCCCCTATATGCATGGACTGTAGGTCTCCGAGGGCCTACGATTTATCGTCGTTATCCGAGAAGACGCGAAGGTCTGACCCAACACTAATCTCAGCTTGGGCTACCTGTGTTATGAAAGCCGGGTCACCCGGTGACCGCCTTCTTGGCAACAGCGCCTCGAGAATTATGGGAAACCACAATGCGCTGGTTTCGCTTTGAGACTGACGTGGATTTCTTCAATTGTGATAAGAAACGTACTGTTTTCTTACTCTCTGCAATCGGCCTAATGGAACAGGGGTTTCGGCCAGAAAAGGTCGATATTTTTGTCTGAAGTGTATAAGATCAGGAGAAAATTGTGTGTGTATTTTAAGGCTCACCGAAATTGGCTGAATTATTTGAAAGTGGCAGGGAAAATTGTATTGTTCTTTATAAATGGTCGTCATACATGCTGATCAACGGCGCATTACACGAATAAGCTACATTGTCAAACTCATGAATAATTAATGCATAGGAAAACATGCAAAACATTGGTATGACGTCATCATAAAATTGTAAAATACTGTCCGAGTATACCGAATTGACTTCGAACTAACTGTACTAGGACTCTGGGTTGTCGTAAAAATAGAATAATTTAGGTTTTGAAATGGGGACGATGGGATTTGCTGGGCATTTCTATCTCGAGACCATCCAGAAGGAAGTCGGAATGGCTTTCATATTGCCTATAATTTAGTATAACCGATCCGTATAGTCCAATATACTAGTCACAATACTCATAATTAGATGCAAAGGTGAAATAAGACGCAAAAAATGCTGCGCTCGCGTAAGGTATACATATGCACGTGGATTACGTAACTGGGGTGACCATAAATACGGTACAACATTCAATTATCCGCTCAGTTACTTCCAGTGGACACTAGAGTAAGTTGGAGAACTTAGTTTTTTCTACGAACCGCACGAATTTCAGCTAAGCATGGCGGAATAACCTGAAGTGCAGTTCCCGGCGCAGGACGTACCTGCAGCCCAAGTGGCACATGCAGGCTCCACCAGACCAAGCTCAAGCAGTACAAGACCAGACCTCAACAAACGGCAGAAGTCTCACAAAATGAACAACTTGAGGTAGAATTTGAGTTATGTTTGATGCAAGTTAGTACGTTTCTTCCTGTGTGTTGTTTTATGGACAAGACTTATGGTGTTTTAATTACTCTTAACTGTAGAACATGCCGACTTGGTTCAATATATTAAATTGAACCACTGTAGGTGAGACTTCGCCAGTTTATACGACGCTCCGTCTGGCTCAGTGGAACGGTTCGAATAAGGTTACAACTGAGTGCTTGAACCGCTATTGAAGTGAACAAACTGGGGCGAGGTTTCGCCGGTTTATTCGTGGGATTTCAATTCAATGTGTACTGCAGTGAGTTAACTGGGGGCGAGATTTTGCCAATTTATTTGTGAAATGACTCTCTCGGCGGGTCATCAGTCGAGCGAGGATCACAAATGACTATAACGAAGTACTTGAATGGTTACCGTAGTGAGTTAACTGGGAGCGAGATTTTGCCAAGTTATCGGAGTTATTTGTGAAATGACTCTCGACGGGATCGTTCGAGCGAAGATTACAAACTATTAAAGGAGTACTAGAACGAACTAGTTGGGGGCGAGATTTTGCCAATTTATTTGTGAAATGACTCGACGGGATCGTTTGAGCGAGCGGGATCACAAATGATTAACGGAGTACTGTCTTGAATGTGTACTGTAGTGAGTTAATTGGGGGCAAGCTTTTTGCCAACTTATTTGTAAAATGACTCTCTCGACGAGATCGTTCGAGCGAGGATCACAAATGATTAATGCCGAAGTACTTGAATATGTACCGTAGTGAGTTAATTGGAGGCAAGATTTTGCCAATTTATTTTGTAAAATGATGATTCCCTCGGCAGAATGATGCGATTTGAGACTATGTAGCGAAATTTCGTCACATTATTTGTAATAATGGCCTTCTTTGACTGGCTGAGACTATTTTATTTGCCAGAGATTATGATTAAGTAAATCATGAGAAACCCTGGGCGAAATATCAGTAAGACACGCGAATAGCGAATACCTGTGTTGTAATCGTATGACTCACAATGACACTTATCTGTTTGGGTAATTGCAGGTGTTGAAAACAAAGTATAACGAACTGGACAAGGCAATGAAGGCATTGACGAATTCCTCAGTAGAAGCTTTGCTGAACCGCATAATGAACTTGGCATCCAGTTTAATAAATATGCCACGGACACGTTGGAGTTACTTGACTACTCCAGAAGGCAGCCCAGGACTCGAAACACGACAAGCAAAATTACTACCGTCTAATTTACGAAACCTTGATGGGTAAATTGGACCAGACAGATGAGCAGTGAGAAGGTGCTCGATGTGGTAGCAAAAGTAGGAAAGAGCAACAACCGAAAGAGGGAGGCCCGTTCCAGAGGTAATGAGACGCAGAGGGCCTGCTACGTCGACTTCACACCTTCAATGCTTCTACTGCCATAAGTTTGGTCATTTCCGGGCTCAGTGTATGAAGAGGAAAAGAGATCTAGGAGGGCAATCAGCTGAGAGGACCCACGGGATCGTCAGGAAAATAATCAAGCCTGACTACTGGCTATATTACGATAACGGAATATGAGAGCATAAAGTGAAAATGAGTCTATAAAGTTGTGCAATAAAATCATTTGTAGTTTGAAATGTGTGTATGGCGGTGTATATTATTTTGCACCATAATATTATACTAGGTCGTACCTCCAGTCATAGAGTTAGCGGTTCTGAAAAGTCACTAAATAAACTCCCCCGGTGTAGTACTGGGACCTGTCATCCCTCTTCTGACTATGGGTTCTTTGTGACCATTTATTTTTGTTTCTTTTTCTCCTTCTCATGTCCCCTTTCTTTGTAGTTGTCTTCTAGACGACTACACGTACACTTGGCTGGGAATACCATACCGGATTTGACTGAATGTTTTAGAATGTGCCGAAGATAGAAAGGGATCTGTAAAGTCGGGTTGACGCCATGGGGAACTCCACCAACGTCAGTAGTGGGATGACAGTGAATCCTGACGTAGAAAATACGATTCCTCTGGTAATTTCTGAGCAACTCCTTGGAGATTCAAAAGATTCGCTATTCCGAGACCCAAGTTCCTTTAAGAGCTGGAAAATTACATGAACATGCCGACCAATTGTTGGAGATCATGGGTGACCACCCGACTCCTCGGCAAACTCAGGTGTTGGAATAGATTACACGAAAAGTCCCCGTCTTCCCTTATCTTCAACATTTCACGGGTTCTGTTAAGGGGGAGCATTATGATTCTGATTTACTGCCGAAGAAAGGATTCCGAAATAATGTGTCCTGTAAGCCCTTTGTGGAGTTTATACGGGGAACTCTAATGGACCGCCTGAGAAGTGGAGCTATTTCATTACTAGGGGAGGTAGATTCACCTCGCCTTTTGTTACCCCCTTACAGTGGGACCGACAAAGCCTAGCCTATACCACGATGCACGGTTCTTGAACTGTTGAGACAAACCATTTCAACTAGATCGTCTTTGTGATTTACCACGTATGTCTCTCTAAACCCATACCAGACGATATTAGATGATAAATCTGGTTATGACCACATTCTACTGAATAGGGAGAGTAAAACCTATTTTGGAATACAATTGGTTTGGTGGTGGTGGGGTGGTTGGGAGGGGGGGGGGGGGGGGGGTGGGTGGCTCTTCGCCTACAATACTTTGTCCTTTGGGTGGAAGACATCTCCTTTCATATATACAATACTACGAGTCTTATGGTATCGAATTTTTTCCGGTCTATCTAAATACCATGTTCCTTATACATTGATGACCGACATACTGGACGATTACAAGTGTCGCTGGGTGAAGGAGCATATGCAGCGATCGCTAAGAGGAGATATTGAGCAGAATCTGGCGGCCGGAAAGTCGGCGATATTTTTGGTGGCCTATTACCTAGTCAGGTTGGGATATTTCCTGGGCCTTGCGAAACGCAACAAGTAGTACCGTATCAGCTATCGTGGTGTCATCCACGAACTTCCACAAGCTACTCGGATCATAGAAGAGTCGGTACGGTGTGGCGGGCCCATGGCAGGAATCGAACAATGTGTCTGCAGGGACGGCGCAGCCGAGGGGCCCCCACCGTCCCTGGTCTGGCGCAATGGGTTAATACGCGGCATGCACCTAAGCTAACTTGTATCCTGAAATTAATTAACTGAATGCCATTTGGAAAATATTGGTTTTACCATTATGTTTAAAAGAGCGAAGTGACTTAATGTTTCGTATTTTGAAGCTCTTTCACCAAACGTCGGCAGCATTTTCTCCTTGGAGTATTCTAATACAGTCAACTCTCCGCTAACGGACACTCTCGTAAGCGGACAGCTCTACTTACGGACGCCTTTTCAAATCCCCGTTTTACCTCCCAGTCAAACTCTGTATTTACACATTCCCGTAAGCAGACACTCTCTCGTAAGCGGACGCGGACACTTTTGAAAATGAAAATTGGATTTTCTTTTGTTTACGCTTTCTCGTAAGCGGACACCCGATATATAATAATTGACTCTTGGACTTGGCAATTAAATTTGTCATAGGACCAAGCAAACCTTCTCTGGTCACGATATCTATTTGTTTGTTAATGGAATGTTTTTAAGAAGCACCAAAGTTACATGTATGGACGGCAGCAGTAAGTCCCGTTTAGCTTTTTGTTAAATATAGAAGAGTTATACTATACTGTATTATTTTTCTTCGAGTTTTAACATTTGACATCAATAAAGAGTTCGCTTTATATCTTCAGTTGCTATTTTTGTCTACCCAACTGAAAACATAATTAACACCCGCTAATTAACTCTCCCGTAAGCGGACATCCACCCTATTTTCCTTTGGTGTCCGCTTATGGGAATAATTCTCGTAAGCGGACAGCTCTACTAACGGACACTTTTTTCAATTCCCGAGGGTGTCCGCTTACGAGAGAGTTGACTGTAGTAGGCTATCATTAGACCCGAGAGACTGCTTCTTAACTGTGATTAGATCCCTAATAGTGTGGTGATAATTAATTTTTAAATATGACAGACGGCAAGGCCCCTCTAGTAAGACATATACAAGACTTTCATAATGGCCGCCTCCTAATTTGCATATGTGATTTTCCGTTCCGGTAGTTTATCCACATGTATAGAAAATATGAACATTGCCATGTGAAAGAGCATGTCCACATTAGTGAACTTGTGAAAGTTGAGTGCTGTAGCTTATAAAGCAATGAAGTTACATCCAGTTGAAATTAGAGAGATTTGTATGAGAAAAACAACGGAGGCCTTTCTAGCCTCGCTTTCATATTTTTCAGCATTACAAATGCTTATAGCTCAACAGCAATTTTCCACATTGCTCCAAAACTCAAAACAATTACTAGTTATAGTGTAATCGTTCATGTGGTAGCATTGGTTTCCCCCTACAGATTTATCTTCCAAATTATGCAAATTAGGAGGTGGCCGGAGGTGGCCATTATGAAAGTCAAATGAAAATTAGACAAAACGCACTGTAGTTACGGAGACGAATATATAGATGTGCAAATCAACTGACGTCACGCACATGATTTGCATATCTTTAACGGCATAAAAATTGTCGCATGATTTTAGCTTCGACACGGAAAAAAATAATGTTCGCGCTCTCCAAATTTATTTTTAATTGCACAAATTGGGCAATGTAAGACTAAAACTTAACAAAATAAAAACGGGGTTGATTTGTTTCGATTCATAGGCACTTTAAATGTTAATATCAAATCTTTAAAATGAGCACGGCGTTATATGACAGTATAGTATACGCATCTCATTTGGGCTCAATCCCGGTTTCTGAGAAACTACCCACCCACCCCTCCCTTGGATGTGCATCGTTTTATTAATGATTAACCATTAAAGGTTAGGGTGAAGTGTGGGGAGGGGTGTGAGTTTCCCAGATCCCTCATTTGTTGGGCTGAATGAGCCGTCTAGCCGCTGTATTTTGAACCCTTCGTAACTTAGAAATTTGTGCCGTAGGCAAATCATATAAATTGTTACAATAGTCAAGGCGACAAGTAATACAAGCATTAACTAACGTAAATATCACGAGATAAATACCTACTAATGTGTCTATGAATTTTAAAATGTTATATATATGAAAGCTTTATGAAGAAATGTTGGCTCGAGGGTCAACTCTATTTTGAGAGAGACTGGGCACGCAATATTGACTTACGCATGCTCTGTGTGACCCGAGTTGGCCAGTGTTTGTATGAGAAAAAGTTGGCTCCTCGGGTCACCATACCTTGTGAACAAAGTGACTCGGTGAGGAGGATTATATAATATGGAGTAAACTTAGCTTAAACGTTCTACTCGAGGTACGCGAAACGGACACTGATTGACACAAAAACTGTATACCAATCAATGGTAATGCATATACCAACGGTGATATATGGTGAGGGGGAGGGGAGAAGAGGGGTCCTCTGCCGTCCCCCCACCCCCCCCCCCCCCCCCCCCTGCTCAATCCCCCCTGGTTACTTAATGATAATATTCATTATCCCACACAAGTTATTTGAATGAGCCTGTACTATGAAGAAATAACCATATGTACTATTATATCAATTTTATTAAGCTTTCGAAAAATACACAATAAGCTAGGTTTAATTAAACATATGTCTTTGCTTTGAGGAACAGTGTTATGCCTTCTCAAGGCTATGAGCAACTCCGTTACATCCATCATCTCCCATCAGCCCCACAGAAGTAAAATATTTCATTTGCACTCAACAGGGAAAACTGAATTTAACCGATTAAACATGCATACATCAACAACTTCAGATTCCAATAATTCTACAAATGTTACATTATTTCATCTCCCCACACGTCCAAGAGCTTGATTTGTCTTAGGGTTGGCGGTAATAGCTTGGACACTAACAATAGCCTCATTGATTCTTGTTTGTAGATCACGGAGCTCTGAGATGTGTAATAGCCGCAATATTTTTGCCGCTTCGTTGACAGCAGAATCTGAAAGTTTTAGAGAGAAAATCTCAAGAACATTTCATGTGGTACAAATATTTTTAGTTACGGTCTATATGTGACAATTCTTGCATTCTAATGCCATAACACTGTTTGAATAAGTATTGTTAATTAATGTTAACACAGTAAAATATGACTTGTTTGTTTTGCAGACGTTATGACAGTTAATTAGGGTTAGTAAATAACTCTAGAGAGTAAATGAGTTGTCACCGAAGGCAATCTCTAAAAGCCTTTAACCCAAACTTTATTTTAAATATACATTATGTTCACTAATGTAAAATATATCCTTAATCGGCAAATAAACAAGATGCCCCTCTTGGATCTATTGTCTTTTTAGTTAGTTATTAAATAATTTGTGTTCGGTTTACAGAGTGATTAAAATACAAGTACATTTACTCTCAGAGAAAAAGTAGTCACAGTCAGTCCTCTCATACATACAGCGATGTTCGGTTGAGTGTTGAACATTCGCATTCGCAGACATACCATACCTTTACACAATATTTAATGACGTTACCTTTACACCATCTTTACGTTACCTTTACACCATCTTTACGTTACCTTTACACCATCTTTACGTTACCTTTACACCACCTTTACGTTACCTTTACACCATCTTTACGTTACCTTTACACCATCTTTACGTTACCTTTACACCATCTTTACACCATCTTTACGTTACCTTTACACCATCTTTACGTTACCTTTACACCATCTTTACGTTACCTTTACACCATCTTTACGTTACCTTTACACCATCTTTACGTTACCTTTACACCATCTTTACGTTACCTTTACACCACCTTTACGTTACCTTTACACCATCTTTACGTTACCTTTACACCATCTTTACGTTACCTTTACACCATCTTTACGTTACCTTTACACCATCTTTACGTTACCTTTACACCATCTTTACGTTACCTTTACACCATCTTTACGTTACCTTTACACCACCTTTACGTTACCTTTACACCATCTTTACGTTACCTTTACACCATCTTTACGTTACCTTTACACAATCTTTACATTACCTTTACATCATCTTTACCTTACCTTCAAAAACTCATGAATAATTAATGAGCATTTTGTCCAATCAGATGAAGCAAATCAGTCACGTGCATGCTCCTTTATACCTGATAAAATCTCATCATTCTAAAAGGCCCACGGAGGGATTTGAATTCTGTCCCAGAGGGAAACGGGGTTAATGATTGAAACAATCGAATTTCTATTGATGTTTCAGCTTTCTCACTGAATTGCTAATTAGGATGAACGTTTTATATAAAGAATATTAATGAACATGAAATTTTATGTAAAGTCTCATCCTAATTAAGAATTCACTGATAAAGACCCAAAGATAACAAAAAGTACACGGAACATAATACCCCTAGATAATAAATT
Source organism: Actinernus sp. WN-2022 (assembly GCA_030867875.1). Classification (NCBI taxonomy): domain Eukaryota; kingdom Metazoa; phylum Cnidaria; class Anthozoa; order Actiniaria; family Actinernidae; genus Actinernus; species Actinernus sp. WN-2022. The sequence goes on from JAOWCC010001589.1 coordinate 61,337,441, forward strand.
TTGCACCGGCTAAATTTACTAATATCAGCAGACTACCGAGATACACAGATAATATTTTTAAAATGAAGTTATCCAACTACCATTACTTGTTTACCGAGCCACTGTTTAGTTCCAATTATTAAACCAAACTCAAAGCCGTAAAATAATAAAAACGTGCATTAAACTTACATATTTTGTGCCGGAGTCAAAAATTTAGAGTCTGCCGTCATGTCAGTCACATCGCTTTCCAAGTCTTGAACATTATAGAGGTAAACCACGACACCAAATCCTTCAAGTGCAGATTCTTCTTGCATTGCGAAACGCCGCTTTTCATGTCATTCCCTTGAGATGTTCGTAATTGCAGGCGGTGATTACTCGAATATTTTGCATGCATGGCGTTGTGAATACAAAGGTTCAATGGTTCATTAAGTAACATTCCCTTGAGATGTGCGTCTTTCTTTCATTGCATTCTTAAAGCATTTTTGAAGCCGTTTAAAACACTCACAGCACGTGTTTTATCAAGTCTCTAAATTCTCGGGCTTCGCCCTCGAATTTTTAAACTTGATAAAGCACTGCTGTTCGTGTTTTAAACCGTACTTAACACTATCTTTACGTTACCTTTACACCATCTTTACACCATCTTTACGTTACCTTTACACCATCTGAACGTTACCTTTACACCATCTGTACGTTATACCTTTACACCATCTTTACGTTACCTTTACACCATCTGTACGTTATACCTTTACACCATCTTTACGTTACCTTTACACCATCTTTACGTTACCTTTACACAATCTGTATGTTACCTTTACACAACCTTTACGTTACCTTTACACCATCTTTACGTTACCTTTACACCATCTTTACGTTACCTTTACACCATCTTTACGTTACCTTTACACCATCTTTACGTTACCTTTACACCATCTGTACGTTATACCTTTACACCATCTTTACGTTACCTTTACACCATCTTTACGTTACCTTTACACCATCTGTACGTTACCTTTACACCATCTGTACGTTATACCTTTACACCATCTGTACGTTACCTTTACACCATCTGTACGTTATACCTTTACACCATCTTTACGTTACCTTTACACCATCTTTACGTTACCTTTACACCATCTGTACGTTACCTTTACACCACCTGTACGTTATACCTTTACACCATCTTTACGTTACCTTTACACAATCTTTACGTTACCTTTACACCATCTTTACGTTACCTTTACATCATCTGTACGTTATACCTTTACACCATCTTTACGTTACCTTTACACCATCTGTATGTTAACTTTACACCACCTTTACGCCATCTTTACGTTACCTTTACACCATCTTTACGTTACCTTTACGTTTTAGCGAGAGTTATCCAGGTTAACAAGGTTAACAAGTTATCAAGGTTAACTTAAACCTTGTTTCATAAAATTAAGTGAAAACAATTTTCGTTTCATAGACACTTTAAGGAACAGCAGTTCTTAAATCATTTTCGAGTTTAAGTGTGACCATTTTTATTCAATTTTATCAACTTTATATCATGTACTATTTTGTTGTTAAGGTTTTAATGATCGAATTTTAAACAATAATTATTGGTTTCCTTAGCACAATTATACAATGTTTTAAGTTTCCAATCTATGACCATAATAAGTATATTTATATAAAGTACATGTATCAGCTATTGAGGGCCACAGGTTTGTTAGTTTTTAACTATTATGTGCTACCCTCATGAAATATAGACATTATTAGTGGGGCTTTGGAACGAGTGCAAATTTCTTATAAACACGGATGCAAAATTCGCTACCTTTCACACTTTTTGACAAATTCCCCACCCCAACTTTGTTTTGCTGGCAACTGAGTTGTCAAATGCCTGGGGGAGGGGGGGGGATGGGCAGGTTTGGAATTGAAAAAGACATTACTTGCTCCCATGATTGGCTCTTTGATTACTTTGGTTTTTGTTTTAGACTACAACACTCAACCAAAAAGCGCTGTAAACATGACAACATGCCCACATACCTCGACAGTCAAACTATAATGCTGCTTGTCATAGCAGTAAACATAACTTTGTAACATGCCCACATATATACCTCTAGTGTCAAACCATAAGACTGCTTGTCATAGCAGTAAATATAACAACATGCCCACATACCTCCAGTGTCAAACCCTAAGACTGTTTGTGATAATGGTAAACATAACAACATGCCCACATACCTCCAGTGTCAAACCCTAAGACTGCTAGTGATAATGGTAAACATAACATGCCCACATACCTCCAGTGTCAAACCCTAAGACTGCTCGTGAGAGCGAGATAACATCAGTTTTGTTTCCCTTTGCTCCCTTCTTCTACAAAAAATATGAAAAAATAACCACCAAATTAAAGTCAGCAGGAAGTGACACTGAATAAGAAAACTATTTTTGCTTAACTAAAGGTAAGTGATCATATTATCAGACAGAACCTTTTCTGTAGCACTCGAACAGAGAATTATCCTCAGGGAAGGTACGTTTTTTTATCAGGGGGGTGGGCTGGGGGATCAGTACTAAATATCTTAAAATTTTCGGTGGCCCTCCCCTTCCCTGTACAAACCATTTTCATGACCCCTCACTTAAATCTGATGAAACACGAGTTTTGGAGGGTTTTTCATGATACCCTTACTAGTCGGGTTAAAAGAAGGAACATCCGTGAAAGTGGCCATTTCCTCTCGTGATTTGGCATCTACGATTTCCTTTACGAACCTGACACCAATGGAATTATATTGATAGCAGAACTTAAACACATTCAATAAATGGGAATGAAAAAAAACTTTGACCCTCCCCCTGTTAGAAAAAAGTAAACGCTTGGCCCTCCACAATGTTCAATATGTGTTAGTCAATAAATCCTGGTTGTTCTGTTTAATGTAAGATAAACTGTCCGATAATAGGACCACTTATCTTACTTACAGTTCTTCTAAATTTAACATGACTTTCCTTCAATGAAACACAATGTTTCAGTATAAAAACGGGACCTTCTGTTGTAACTCAACCTTTTAGAGTGAACATCTCTGTGATGCTCTGCTTGAGACAAAAATGTTGAACTTGAGAGTAATGGCTACAGTGTTTGCAAACAGTCATAATAAACCATTGATAACAGCTACATGTGTATCTGCCTCCTGTTCACTTTTTTATGGCTTGGGTAATTTAAAACCTAGCATTCTAAACAGGGAGACCTAATATGCTCACTTATTATTTTCACTGCTCTGCAATTTGAAATTGAAATTTCGAGTTCCCGAGGTGAAACGAGAAGGGGCTAACCCTATTACATGTATACTTATAATATACTGAAAAAAATGTGAGACAATTTTGATGGGGATGGCAAAGATTTTAGTGGATGAAAAATACTACTTTTAAGAGAAATTTAGAGCAACTTGAAATCGGTTCACTGAATCAAGTTTCTAGAATAAGCTTTAGTCAGCCACTGTAATCTTTGCCATCCTCTATCAAATAGGTTTGAAAAGCATAATAATGATCAGGGCATTCACGTGGCATTTCTCTTCTACCCCAGAGTGTTCCTTTAATTCGTAGTTCTGTTTTAGAGAAACTTGAAGGTTCAATTTGATTGACAGTGCCCCTTTAAGTCTACACATCTCCCTCTGCAAAAAGCTCCTCTTTCCAATATAAAAATATTTTGCACTACCTTCTCTTTCAATACATCCTCTACCCTGGATAACAGAGGTTTATTACCTCTCTCTCTCTCTACACTAATTTAAAGGGTAAAGTGCCATCAGCAGGAGCGAAGCAATGAAAAAGGAAATACCTCTGGTGGCACCTGTTGAGAATTTCACTTCCATGTTCAGATCAGGTACAAAATGTGTACCTTGTTGCCGATTGGCACTCTATTTCATGTGATCTATCAGTGCCATGCGTGATTGGTTGAATCATGTCACGTGTAGTAGAGATCGAACCAATCAGCAACAAGGTACAAATCTTGTACCTGATCTGAACATGGAAGTGAGATTTTCAACTGCCACTACCAGAGGTTATTTCCTTTCTCGTCACTTTGCTCTTTGCTGATGGCGCTTCGTGCCTTATAATCAGTGAGGAGAGAGAGAGAGAGAGGTGCATGTAATAAACCTCTGGTATCCAGGGTACATATATTCAATTACCATAGTATATATTATATAGAACATATACTTCCTCCTATTTCTCATCACAACTAACTGTTAAATGTCAGTCCTTACTCCCTTTCCAGATTCTTTGATTGCACTCTGTGACAGCTTTCCCTCAATGAGACACCTTATGGCCTGAAAATTCAAAGGAGCCATTGATTCTTTAGTTCATAACATTTGTTAAATGTATCCTTCCCCCCCTCTCTCTCTCTCTCTCTCTCCTTGGAGTATACTCACCTGAAGGTGAACAAGATGGTCCTGGTGTTCTGGTAAATTCAGTAATCTAGCTAAGGATACTACACCAGCCTTCAAGTCTGGATCATCAGCTGTTGACAAAATACAAATCAAATCTTCTCATTTCCCTCTGCAATGATGCAAAATACTGTTGTATACCCCATGCCTGGAAGATAATTTACTAGATTTTTGGTTAAAATTTGTGATAAATGACTCTTTTTTAACTGTTTCCTTACCATTTTGTACCTTAATTAACTCTAACAAACTCATCACATATTGCCATCTTTTCACTGAAGACCCTCAACATCATTCAAGAGGTGAACAAGTTAGAAAGGCTGCCATTCTCTCACAGTTGAAAAGTCAGTATTGTATGAGTTGTCATGAAAATCGTTGCAATCCTGTTGTTTTGTATGGCAGTAAATTCAGTTTGATCTGTTTTTGGAAAGTGATACTTAAAGTTTCATGAAGCGGAAATAAACAAAACAAAACAAAGCTAAGCATCATGGTTGGCCCGTATTCTTTACTTAGATATTATAGAGTTTGAGAAAATTATTTAATTAAGGGGATGAACAATTAAAGAGCATTGAATACTTTAAATTTGTGAGGATGTCAGGAGGTACAGCTACATGTATGTATAATAAAACTGGATTTAATACATAAAGGTGACTCATCTAATAGGACAAATTTTTCAAGAACAGATTTAAGTGGTACCTGTATATAAGATAAATGAAGTTTCAGGCAAATGAAATATATTTTGAAATTACTTTCAAAAACTTATTAATAATTAATGAGGAAAACAAAAGAAAGGAATGTGTAAGGGCTGTTTTTAAATCTGATATATATTAGATATGGTCTTCATTTACATATTAAACTATTGCTTTGAATTTCTCAGCCAAAATAGGTCGTATCGCTGAATTATACATGTACATGACTCAGTTATACAATACGAAGGGCTGTGTACAAAAAGGGTGTAAGTGATTCTTGATCACATATTATTTCTAAATTCTCCCTTAGAAAACAAAGAAATTGAAGGAGAATTTAGAATGTGATCAAGAGTCACTTATGCCCTTTTTGCACACAGCCCTAATTGACATGTACATCAACATTTTTGAAGCTGTTCCAAAAACTTGCAGCACATGTTTTATCAGATATCTAATAAAACACTACTGCTCATTTTTGAAACAGGTCAAATAACATGTTTTGCATTGGAAACAAAGTATGTAGTATACCTAAATGTAGCTCACTCATTCCATGCTCAAGAAAACACATCAAAGTCATTTTTTTACAAGCTTATATGTTTTGTTCAACAGCCAGTACTCACATTTATTTCTAGAATAACTAGTACACTGGAACCCTGTGCAAAGTGCAAGGGACCGGAAAAATAGGTTTGTTATTATTTGAGTATTGTTAATTAAACAGCTCCCAGTTATAACGCTTTTCCAGCAAAAGTACCAAAATATTTGCCATACAGTAGAATCCCACTATCTCGAACTCCCAAGGGAAATGGAAAATAGTTCGAGATAGTGGGGTTGGTGTCAAATATCAGGAATATTATTAATTACTGTATTAACTCAATACAATGACTAATACAATTATTGCTTTTATTCAGTGACTAGTACGATAAATCCCACTGAAATTTCGGTCTGATTCTTGTCTCTACAATAAACATGGATATCCAATTAACTATAACAGCAGTTAATTTGTGCATTGCTACTGTTGGGGAAGGCAAGGCTGTAAATCTTGGAGATGAATAAGGGATGCAAGTTCCATGCAAACCAATATGCTTCATGGAGAGAGAAGATTTGTGGACATTTAATTTGAAAGAAGAATTGCACAAACAAGTGCTTGCGAGCTGCATGATCTTTTAACTTCAAGAGACAGAGGTGGTGATAAAGAATTGAAGAAGCATTGCGAGAATCAGACTTACAGTGTACTGTAGCAAAACCAGACTCATTTTATCGTACCGTGCTATTTAACTACAAATAATGTGAAGCTGTAAAGTCCTGTTGTGTTCACTTATTGTTGTATTGATGATATCATGTATAAGACCGGAATAGAACTTTGTCAGTGACCACCCACATTAATTTGCAGTAAAGTGCAATTTATAAGATTACTGCATTTTCCCGATTACCAGCTACATGTACATGTAGCTGCATGTGATCTGTTATTTTTAGTGTTGTGTTGTTTGTCAATCATCTTTAGTTAGTATAATCAGAGTCTGAGATATAACCAGGGTCGATTTGGGCCAAGGGAAACCACAAACAGTTCGAGATAGCAGGAAGTTCAAGATAAGCAATTTCGAGATAGCCCATATAGTCAATGACTGAAAAACAGGGGCAAAACCAAGGTAATGAGTTTGAGATAGTAAAAGTTCGAGATAATCAAGTTTGAGATAGCAGGGTCCTACTGTATCAGGATCTTCTACTAACAATAAAATTATTCAACAAGATTGTTACAACTTTTCTTTGTGACTCGGGACCTTATTGGCATGAGAGAACATATATGTGCTGAAATAATAATAAAAACAAATGTCCAGATGGTTACATGTGCAGTGTTTTCATTTGTAAAGAATAATTTATGTGACTGAAAGTTGAGCCTGCCATCGCAGAGAATTAAAGAATCAAATAATGAGTTAATTAGTCGTACAAATGAAACAATCATTATTATTTGTCATACATGTACATGCATCTAAGTGGGTAGATTTCAAGAATGAGCCTCAAACTTCTGTTCATGATAATGCCGATTTTGTTTTAACCATGTTCGTTATATCTGGGATCTAATCCACACAAACTACAGTACATAATAATAACTGTATTTTTGCAGGGCTGAAAAAAACATGTTTGTTAATTATCAGGGACTGTAATTATAACCAGGTTCATTATAATGGTTTCCACTATTAAATAATTCAGTAAATGCCATTGTCATGTTGTTGAATTAAATGTTGATCAGGGTTTGACCAACCTTGCTCATACAGCTATTGATGCTTTGTTTGAATCTCTTCTGTCTCAAACTCATGACCATGATGAGTATTAAGAAATCATTTCCAAATACAGCTCGCATTTCAAGACTTTTAGATCACTATAATTTTATCATTAAAGTGCAGTTTGAGAAGCCACGTAAAACACTCAGATCGAGCTTGTTTTAGAAGCAAGTTTCGGTTTTCAACCCCCTCTCACTGTATTTAGAAATCGCTTCTAAAACAGCTCTGAGTGTTTTACATACATGTATTACTTGAATATTGTCAGTTAATTTGGTTATCATTTCAGAGCACTATATACCCATGGAAACACAGGAAACCTTAGCTTGTTTGTGGGAAACCCAAATTAACTCAGTTAGTAAGTGTCATGAAGTTCATGCTGACAAGAAAACACATAATACCTGGTACTCAAAAATGTTTTTAATAAATAGAATAATATATAGAATTATAAATTATATATTGTAGTAATCACCTGTGAGATTGAGAAGGTCCTCTGTCATTCCAGCATCAGCACCTTCAGTACTTGTTCGTTCTCCTCCTCGACTATTATATTTCTGGGCTAAAATAACAAATTAATTACGTGAATTCAAATGCATTATGTACAGTCTTTATACATGTACACTGTAAAGTCTGTCCATCTTTAAGAAAACACTTTGTACCATATACAACACATTAATTAACTACCTGTGACAAGCAGTTGGTATAGGTACACAGTCAATTACCAGTAAGTAAATTAAAAGTCAAGTCCCTTTGTTAGCTTAATTAGTCCAGTTTTATGGTTAGTTAATTAAAGTGAAGGTTTGGCCTGTAATATAATACTCATAGAAAATCAACAAGGAAAAAAGGAAGAAAACAAAAAGGATAACCCATCCAAGTCAAAACAATTACACACAAGATGCCCACTTGCCCATGCCCACTCGTGAACCAGCCCACTTGACGTAGATTATATTATTTCTAGTACATGTAGTGACATATCACATGTGTGTGGGGTACGTTGCCAAGTGGGTTTGATTCCTTGTTGGACCATTTTTTGCTGAGGCTATGGTGTTCTGCTATTAAACATCCATATGGTAATTGCTCAACAGATAACATATTCCTTTAGTTATATATTACTAGTGACTATAGTCTCACCATTCTCTGCATACTCTAATCTGATAGAATGGGCCAGCAACCAGTCTATCACACTAGTCTTCTGTTTACTCTGAAGTGGACATTGTAAATCATCTAAATACTGAAGATACATGTAGATACAAATATGGTAATTAAGTACACTATAAGTAGCAATTTTACTATACAAAGCAAGGGTTTCAATAGAAGCTGGCAATGTACTATACATGTACAGGCTTTTCAAAATGTTTTCACTTAACTGGCACATTCAGTGAAGTAGCTGGAGTAATAACTTCAAAACCTCCCCTTTTTGTACTCTTTTCAATAGAGATCCTTTTTCCTGGGTAAAGTACATGTAGTTGACATGAATTTCCAGACCGGATAGCGAAAGTCAGCAGCTTCCAGCTCCTATTGAAAACCCAGGCTGTACTAATTTGTTAATATAAGCACCCCTATTCCAATAAGCACCCATATTTTAATAAATGCTACTGAAAACTTATTTTATTTCCCATGCCAAATAGAAACTCATTACAGTTGTTTTTTGGGAGAGGGATAGAGAGGTCAAGGCTTCTCTGCAGCATGTTCCTGTACAATTAATGTATGCATTCTCACTTCTTATTAGAAAAAGAAATAAGTACCATGTCTCCAATAAACACCCTCTCCAATAAGCGCCAACAATTAAATTAGCACCCTGGGAACTAAACCGAATTACATGGCAATTTCTCCTATGCTTGTATCATTCTGGTTCACACAATACATTTAATGCAAGAACCAATCAGAATACTGCAATAATTGTTTTTCGACGAATCAGAAAAAAGACCCCAGCGTAGCCAATCGATGAAATCGATGATCGATTAAAATCGATATTAATCGATGCCAATCGATACCAATCAATCGATTGATATTGGAAATCGATGAACAATCGATGGACCAAATCTGTGTGACCTTATCGATTGATATCGATTTATCGATTGGATTTCCGATCATCGATTTCATCGATTGGCTACTCCGGGGGTAGTCTTACCCCGGGGTCTTAATTACCTTCATTAAAGCTTTAGCCCAATCTGGATTTTTGACATCTCTTAAGCCTTCTCTGTCCTCTATTCTGTACAACCTTATCTTTTGGTCCTCTATCCATACTACGAGATTCCGACACTCTTCTTCATCTGAGAGTGAGATGTACAAAAATCAAACAGTAAAATAAAATACAAAACACTAAGTGTACCGGACAAAAACCTTTGCTTGTATCTGTTTCGAAGTTCGTTTACTTACTGTTTATGTTAAAGGTGTCAGGATGGTGATACTCTAATGCTGCTAGCTTTCTTTTGAACATTTTAAGTATTGTTGGGTATTTTTTACACAACAAATTTCTGTGATGGACAACCTTCCATTGATGTCTCCATATTGAGCCTGGTGCAACCGATAGGGACTGGGGATAGTCTTCTATCGCGGGCTCAACTTTAGTTCATTGTGAAATCAAAATGGCGGGAAGAATAATATTGTTTTCAAATTAGCCATTATTTGCGTCAATTTAATTACCCTGGCTTTCATATTAATGATTTGAGATGAAAGAGGGTTATTCAGAATATCGGCAGCTTTGACTTGAAAAAAAAGTAAGGGAAAATAGTTTGTGCAAATGGTTTTCATCCGTGTGGAACTGGAAGGGATTCGTACAGTGAGGCAACATTCGTTGAACTTCATAAAAGCTTCGAAACTTTTCTCGACTTCCGCATTCACAAGAAGAAAGGAAGATGGAACTTTTAGACACACAGATCAAAGAACATTGGACCTTTCGCATCGAAAAACTCAATCGCTGGAAGAAAAGCCCTCGGTAGATGCAAAAGCGGTAGCCGTTGAACTTGAAGACGATCGTCTGTTTCGTATTTCTCAACCACCACCTCGGTTTTCGAAGTCGCTCAGGAATAATGAACTTTGGTTTGATGTAGGTTCTTTAGATGTCATGGAACGCCGCGTGCTTCAAGGACTGTGTAAAAAGTTTGGACTCCGTGCTATTAGCAAGACGACAAAACTAATTCAAGATCTCCAAGACTTTCATAGATTGCATCTGTCTGATCGTACATCCATTCTACACTATCCATTTATTCCAGGAGTGATCTTTCCTCCAAGTACTTGTCACAAATTTCATCAACATTCTATTTATTCAGACGTTGATAAAGCCTCAGGTTTGTTTTCTTCTCTACGTGCATCATTGTCAAATAGTAAAAGAGAGGGGGAGTTTCGAAAGTTATCCAAAACAACAGGAGCTAGAAGCTCTAGCTCTAGAACGGCAGCAAGTCCCTTGGATTCTTTGGTTCCTAATGTAGAACTAGATAAGTCTTTTCCAGAACTTGCAGACACTTATGAGAAGTCCGGCATTACTAAAATCCCAAGCGTTACAACCATTTTAAACAGTGAATCGAGTAAGAGTAAAGCAGTAATGATAATGAAATGGAGGAAAAAGAAACTGGAGGAGTTGGGAGAGGAAGCTTTTAAGAAGTATCTATCAGACATTAGGAAAAGAGGAATAACATTTCACTCATTCATCAAAGCCTTTCTCTCTGGTAACAGCATCAAGATGGACAATGTTCAAGGCTGTGCTGAAAGTGTCTCTAGTGTACTCAAAGATATCAGCTCTGTGATAGCCACAGAAAAACGAGTCTCCCACTTTTCCCTTGGTTACTCTGGGTATCTTGATACTTTGGCTCTGTACAAAGGGGTTCCATGTGTCATCGAATGGAAGACGTCAGAAAAGTCAAAAGCAACACTTAGCGACTGTCATGATTTTCCTTTACAAGTAGTGGCATATGCTGGTGCTGTTAATTCCAGTCCCTATTTTAGTGTGCCGATCACAACTTGTGCGATTGTTGTTGCGTATGCTGATGGGACTCGTGCAGATGTTCATAGGATGGACATGCAGACTTGTGATCAGTACTGGCAGCAGTGGCTTGTTAAGTTGTTAAACTACAAGCAGAGTAAATAATCTAGGACTACTTAATTAGTCTTGATTATGGGTGAATTACAGATTTAATTCACCTGCCAGTTCAGGTGTAATGAACAATAGTTGCAAATGTATATGAGTATAAATAAAGTGAGAAGTGATTCAAATCTATCATATTTGCAAGAAATATTTTGGAAACACATGTATCAGGGCTGTTGATAAGAGCCATAACCCGTAACACCTGTCATGAGTGAGCTCACTCAATGTTACAGGTGATGGTCGTAGTAAAGCAAATGTTACGGGTGCAGTGTCATAAGGAACAGATGCTTAAAAAGTTATTGACAGCCATGCATATATGATATATAAAATTAAAATGAATGTAAAAATAAAGGATATTCACATCCTTTCAACAATCATTTGATTTGCCAATTATTATTTTGTTTAGCACCTTTTTTGATATACGACAAACGGAAACGTGTAGTGTATGAATGTCAGCTGCAGTTCAGTCAAGGTTGGCTGACATATTGGCAGACTAGGGCACTGGTCGGTCGAGGGTTGGCCGACATGTCAGTTGGCCATGTGTTGGTCGACTGCCGACCGACATGTTGATAGATTTTTCCCAGCGGTTTTTTAATCTGTCAACCGATAGTGGTATATCGGTAAGGAATCGGTCATAAGTTGATGGAGTATCGTATGATGTTAAGTTATGATAATTGGTAGTAGGTAGACACAACCGATTGTATCTACAATTGAATCAACGGTTGAAGCCATCAAAATTGCAGATGATATTTTGACAGCACTTACTTAATTTGCATCTTCGCGGCTGGAAATGAAAATCTGGTCACCGACTTCATTAAAGCTTCCCAGTGCCTCCAAGATGCTAGGCTTTCCCAACAAAGTCAATCAACTATTACATATTTTTTCTCGGTATAAGTACTGTGCTTATAAAGTATGCGAAGGACTTACCGTGCACTTTACATGAATCAAACTAATTTTTCCACTGTTTAACATGGAAAGGGAATGTAAATATTTAATCTTACTTGCTGTAATCAAGATCTGACTTCATGGATTTTTGGTGTTAGGTAATACACCAACTCTCTTTAAGGCGGACACCAGGGACCAGCTCTAGCTGTCCGCCTTAGATTAGGATGTCCGTCTTAGATAGAGTTGATGGTTTCTGCATTCACTCAAATAAACTGACACATTTGGAAATATTTTATCTGGAATGTTTAGTGTACTGAATATATTAATTCAATTTAAGTGGGGAAGGGAACAAAAGAAAAAGCGAGTCTTCCTCAATTAACCTTCCAGTCTCTCCTTTTTCATTCTTTTTGCCTCACTTTTTCTTTCACCCCCTTCCTCACTATCTGTAGGGCTGGGAACAGACTACGAGTCAGATTAATGACATTAATGACTGTGACCGGCCGAAAGTAAAGACGATCTATTTTTCAAAATTATAAAATAAAAACCTGTCAAAAGACCGATATTTTTCAGTTTCCTCGTTTGTTAGAATAAAAGGGTCTCTTTATAGCAACCCCCCTCTCGCAATTTATAGTTTCAAAGGTAAATTGCCCATGCCATACCATTTTGTGTTTTAGTATTTGTGTTATTATGCAGAGCCCTAATTTGAGACCAAAGAAGACAACATTTCAAAATAGTCACGAAACCTCCCAATTCCAAATCCTCTACCCTTCAGTTGCACTGCAACAAAGGGTACTTTTGTTGGATCATGCATGTCAGTACTGTACGCAATGTCGGCCGACCCTCGGGTCGACACGTCGGCGTTCGAGAGTCAGCCGGCGAGAGTCGACCGAATGTTGACCGCTACTCGGCCGACACGACTATTCTGTCATAGACCGTCGGGCGATTGATCACCGATACTCTATCGATAGTTTACCGGCAGTCGATCGACCGAGGTATCGGTGACCATGACATTTTCAGCCAACGTACATCTACTTTTTTAATAGTAAAAGTAACTATAAAATTTGATGCTTATCATGAATACAATTAACATCGTGAAAGAAGCGAGACCGCGAAAGAAGCGCAGGGCCGGTCCAATATTTGCAAATGTTATTTAAATATTTTACGTCGAATACGTAGAGGAAATCCCATGAACTGCTCGTTCTATACGTGACATATGGGCACTGAGTGATATTTTGATAGTTCTAATAATTACACGAGCCTTTAGGCGATCAACACCACGTTGCCCACCGCTAGAGCCAGGGGTTGTCCCGCGTGCTTAAGACGATGCTGATCGCGAAGTCCTTTCAGTGTTTCAGCTCCTTGCACCGTTTAAGATACCTGACACGCTTGCGCAGGTCCGCAGTCTCCAATCGTGATGCGGCTCCAGCTCAGGCAGTACGCCCAACTGCTGCTTTGCGAAAGTTTCCATCTGCACCTCGCCTTTTGTTTCATTGGACGGCTCCAATTCGGCTTAATTAGTTCGAGTTCCACTTGTGTAGCTAGAATGTACCTTGAGCGAAGACAGCTTGTTTGACTGGCGGCTTTCACAGTGGGGCCGCCGTTGATCAAATCGTCCCGGACTCTTATGATCCTCGATGATACAATCATATTGCTCGGGTATCTGTTGTTTCTCCAATTACCGTACCGGTCCAGCTGTTTTAAGCTCCCTACTTTGTTGTTGGGCAGGGGCAGGGGAGGGTGGTTCCCTTTCCAGGGTAGTCCCGTTTCATACCAGCCCTCACAACTCCGGGTTAATTGCTCTTTAAATTCCTCATATATTTTCACCTGATCCCCAATTGGAGTGTACTTCAGTCCCAGCACGTCCAGCCTGCACATTTCTTCATAAGCTATCTGCGTTAGAAACATGTTGTACAGGTCCACCTCCGTTCCCTGGCGACATGATAATTGTCCACCCTCCGGGGGGGGGGGGGGGGGGGGAGGGGGGGGGTACTCCTGTTCCCAGACGGGAACCCGCATTCTAGCGGCAAACCTAAAGGAGGCGCTCGGTCTTCGTAATGCGACTCGGAACACAAGACCTACATACCAGAACCGAAGACCAGATGAAGACCATCAATACGAGACCCGATATTAGTCCCGAAGAGCCGACGGTGGCTCGCAACGATACCAGACCGGATACCAGACTAGAAGATCAGACGAGGATCAACAACATTATCGTGGTAGGACATCTGAGTATCCACCTGCGGCGCCAGGTATGGTCTCAGTAAGCCAGTTAGTGAAATGGTTAAGCAATCTTGGACAAGTGAGTGACAATCTATATAATAGAAATACAATGTCTAACCACCAGTTTGGCCACCCTTCATATCATCGAAATTTCTAACATAATTAATGCCTGATAATATTAATATTGGGGTTGGAACATTCACGGACATAATAGTAGAGTGCTTGGAAACAAACTTAACCAGACGGACGTACTAGGTGTAATAAACAGCCATGATATATTTGGGTTGACAGAAACGCATGCCAGTGAAAATTCAGAACTCGATGTGAAAAATTATCAATGTTACTCCAAGTTTAGACCAAAATCAAGAACAAAATATCACGGCGGGTTATCAGTTTATATAAAAAAGTCGTTAAAAAACGCAGTATCTTATGTACCAACTAAGAACGACAACATTCTTTGGTGTAGGCTAGACAAGAAACATTTCCAAACAAACAAAGACATATTTCTAGGGACAGTTTATTTTAGCCCGGAAAATATGGAAAACCAATCAAATGCAAACTACATCGACGAACTTGATCAAGATTTAATTAGTTTTTCTCAAAAGGGTCACGTAATATTACAAGGAGATTTTAATGCTAGGACTGGACAGTTACAGGATATAATTGACGACTCGAATATACACAAAGTTTTTCAATTACCTGATGGGTATGTACATGAAAATGCCGTAACAACAAGGCAACCCTTGATAAAAACAATATTGACAATAGGGGCAAACAACTCATCGACTCGTGTATCGCAAACGGCCTAAAAATTGCCAACGGTAGAATCATCGGGGATCGGAAAGGCTTGAAGACCTGTCACCAACCAAACGGCTCGAGTTTAGTTGACTACGTCATTTCAGATAACGAAACATTAAACTCATTTCAATATTTAAAAGTAGAAGATCTAAAACCTCATATTTCGGACCACTCATATATTACATATAGTATAGAGGTAAAGAAAGTACCACTTCCGGTTAACGACGAAAGTCAAAATAAGGGCACGCGTCTGCTCTCAAAATTATTCTGGAACGATAATGTCTCCCATAAAGTTGTAGAATATTTAAATTTACCAGAAACATTAGCCGATATTGGTAACCTGAACCAGAGGCCGCCCAACGATAACACTGAAAATTTTGTTGGAGACTTTAATAAGCTTATACATAAAGTTCTTGACAATGCTGGGGCACTAAAAAATACTAACGTCGATAAAACAAAACGTGAAGAAAATAAATGGTTCGATCGTGAATGTAAAATACAAAAAGATAACTTAACTAATTTAGGTAAACTTAGGACTAGACATCCAAACAGGGAGGATATAAGGGAATTGCTAAATAGCAACAAGAAAATGTTTAGGAAACTACTAAAACGGAAAAAACGAAAGTTCTATACGATAGTGAATTTGATAAACTATCAAAGCTAAGATCACACAACCCACGGCAGTTCTGGAAAGCACTAAGAAACTTAAACACCGACAACAATAGAGCAGATGATACCATGCATGTTGATCTAAGCAGCTTTCATTAATATTTCAAAGATCTCAACAAAGCCGAAAAAGACAACATTGGTGAAACACACGACACAAATACGCATGCCGAAAACAATGAAGCCGGTCCACTTGACTTCGCATTTACGAAAGAAGAAGTGATAAATGGAATTAAAGCACTTAAAAGCGGCAAAACACCCGGAAGCGATTTTATTAACAACGAATTCCTGAAGGTCAGTTATAAACTACTATCGGAAACAATAACTATGTTATTTAATTCTATTCTAAACTCGAAAATATATCCTAAAATTTGGGCCTTTGGATACATAACTCCTATATATAAAAAAGGCACGAAATCAGAGCCAGGAAACTACAGAGGAATTACAATCCTGTCCCACCTAGGAAAACTTTTTGCTCTGCTATTAAATACACGGTTAGTTAGCTACCTAGATTTTCACAATATCCTGCCTCAAGAACAAGCAGGTTTCAGGAAAACATTTAGAGGTACTGACAATCTTTTAGTATTAAAAGCGCTGATCGACAAATATATAAAGAACAAACCAAAACCTAGGAATAATTTCTTGTACACTTGCTTCATCGATTTTAGCAAAGCCTTCGATAACATATCACGCGACAAATTATACACAAAGTTAAACAACATTGGTATAAACGGAAATTTTCTTGCCATTATTAAAGACATGTACAGCAAAGACTCCGCGTGTGTTAAACTTGATGGACACATCTCGGAGGAATTTGCGTGCCTTAAAGGAGTTAAGCAAGGGTGCATGTTGTCACCTACCCTTTTCAATATATATTTAAGTGATCTAGCAAACATTCTTAACAACGACAAAGACGCCCCCGAACTAAACAATAGAACCGTTAGCTGCTTACTATACGCAGACGATTTAGTAATTATCTCAAAGTCTCAGTTGGGATTACAAAACAATTTAAAATGCCTACTGGATTACGGCAAAGCCAACAGTCTCTGCATCAACGAAAATAAAACAAAAGTAATAATATTTAACCCTAACGGTAGAAAACTAAATCGTTATTTATTCAACGTTGGGACAACACCGATTGAGAACGTAACTAAATATAAGTATTTAGGATTGACTTTAAGTGCCTCTGGATCATTTACTATAGCAAAACAAGAGCTGAAAAAGGTTGCACTAAAAGCTTTTTACTCACTCCGCAAGAACATGGGAATCTCATTTAGAAGAGACCTGCCACTTACCTTACACCTATTTGATACCCTAATAAAACCCATTCTCACATATGGCTCTGAAATGTGGGGTCTTGATACTGTTAAATATAATGAATCACGTGACCCAATAGAACAAGTTCACACAAAGTTCTGTAAACAAATCCTAGGCGTAAGCAAAAGAGCGGTGAACAAAGCTTAGGCCGTTTCCCCATCATTATCGAAGTAAAATCTAAGGCATTATCATACTGGGCCCGCCTTCTAACATTAGACGAAAATAGAATCGCAAAGCAAGCCTATTTAGATATGCTAAGTCACACAAATTCGAAGAACTGGGCAATGCAAATTAAAGCTATATTATTTCAGAATGGCTTTGGCTATTGCTGGGAATCCCAACAAGATGCCGTTATTGATGAAAACGAGATCAAGCGGTTTTATAAATATACTAAACAAAGACTAGAGGATATTGAAACTCAAGACTGGAGATCAAGCATCTTCGATGATGAATCCAGATCAGTGGGAGGAAACAAATTAAGAACATTTCGTGAGTTCAAAACAGAATATAAACTCGAAGATTATTTATTGGAAGTTAAAAACATAGATCATCGCAGAGCACTAACTAAGTTAAGAATAAGCGACCATATTTTACAAATTGAAAGAGGCCGTTAAAACAGAATTTATGTGAGTCCTGAATTGAGAATATGCCCACATTGTCAAATTATGGAAAACGAAGAACATTTTTTTATCTAAATGTCAATTATATTCTGATCTGAGAAACTCTCTTTTTCGAGATATAAACACAAAAATAACAAATTATAAAGATTTAATCGCACCAAAAAAACATAAGCCAGAAATAGCAAAATACATCTATGTACTGTTTAAAACACGAACAGCAGTGTTTTATCAAGTTTAAAAATTCGAGGGCGAAGCACGAGAATTTTTAGACTTGATAAAACACGTGCTGTGAGTGTTTTAAACGGCTTCAAAAACGCTTCAAGAATGCAATGAAAGAAAGTCGCACATCTCAAGGGAATGGTTACTTAATGAACCATTGAACCTTTGTATTCACAACGCCATGCAAAGTATTCGAGTAATCACCGCCGGCAATTACGAATTTCTCAAGGGAAGGACATGAAGAAATTACCATACTATGTTGTTTGAAGCGGCGTTTCGCAATGCAAGAATAACCTGCACTTGAAGGAGTTGGTGTCGTAGTTTACCTCGATAAAGTTCAAGACTTGGAAAGCGATGTGACTGACATGACGGCAGACTCTAAATTTTTGGCTCCGGCACAAAATATGTAAGTTTAATGCATGTTTTTATTATTTTACGGCTTTGAGTTTGGTTTTAATAATTAAACTAAACAGTGGCTCAGTAAACAAGTAATGGTAGTTGGATAACTTCATTTTAAAAATATTATCTGTGTATCTCGGTAGTCTGCTGATATTAGTAAATTTAGTGCAAAATTTATTATCTAGGTACCTTATGTTCCGTGTACTTTTTGCTATAGGATGAAACTTTATATAAAATTTCATGTTCATTAGTATTCTTGATATAAAGTCTTCATCCTAATTTGCATTCTTTTGTAATACCTTTGTACCCCATATTCCCCTGGTACCGAAATCAAAGCCCTCCCCGGGCTTTTTAGAATGATGAGATTTTATCAGGTATAAAGGAGCATGCACGTGACTGATTTGCTTCATCTGATTGGACAACATGCTCATTAATTATTCATGAATTTTTGAAGAATGTTTTAAAGTTAGGCAAACCATCCCTGTATAGAATATTGGAGAAGTATGCCTATGTACAGTCTGTCGCTTGGCACTCTAATAAAATATGTCTTGTCTTGTCTTGTCTTGTCTTGTCTTGTCTTGTCTTGTCTTGTCTTGTCTTGTCTTGTCTTGTCTTGTCTTGTCTTGTCTTGTCTTGTCTTGTCTTGTCTTGTCTTGTCTTGTCTTGTCTATGTGCCGCGGGGGTGGGTCAGTGTTTTGAGTTTAATGTGGGTGCAGTCAGGGTCGGGGTTCAGTATTTTTTAGGCATCAGGGTTTTTTCCCAAAAAAAAGGGGGCAATCAGGGTTTTGGAGCTCGGATTTTGTGTCAAACAGGGTCAGGGTTTGAGCCTCTTGGCCTCACATACATACCCATTTTTTATGTAAGTACTCCCCTCCCTCCCCCCCGGGGGTCGACCCTAACTGTGTTGGTTCTGCCATGCACAGGTTCTCCGGGGGGCCCTAGTTTTGGTCTGGTTTCGGTCTTAATTGCTTTTTGCGACTCACTTGTTCCCAGTATTAGATGTACTGGGAGCTCAGATTTCTCGTCTGAATCGTCCATTTGTACTCATTTTAGGTGGGGATATATTTCCAATAGTTCCTTATACCTTGAGGATTTCTCGATCCACCTTCATAACTTCCGTTTCCAACCAGAACATCCCGTTCACACTGTCGAACCGATAGGACGATAGGTATGGTGGCCCGTTATGACAAAATAGTTTGTTATAGTACGCACACACAGTCATGCATCGCTATTATTACGCACACACAGTCATATCACTGTTAGTACGCGCACATCATACTTGATCTTTTTGCGAAAGTACGCACGCATATATAGTCACATCGTTATTAGTATACACACAGTCAGATCACTGTTAGTACTGGTAGTACGTATATAAACTAGTCGGCTGATAACGAATAGGAGATATTCACCCCAAAATAACTAACATTTGACCTTATCCTCAAACTGTTTTCCAACGAAGTTGTTCACTGCTATCTGGCGATAATATATCCTTTTCTGATACTTTGATTTGCTAGACTCTCTTTCTTGGATTCAGTGCTCAAGTTCTTTTGTGCTCTATATGCACATATGATGAATTTTGAATGAAGCATCTTTCAAAAAAATAGGATAAATTTTGAATAAAGCACCTTTCAAAAAAAATCCCGTTACCCGGTTACCCGTTACCAGTTACCCGTAAAAATACCTGCCGTGCAGCAAGTGTTTCTGTGGTTTTTCGGGTTTTTCGCAGTATTTTGGCCGCGCGAGAATAGGGCGAGCGAAGCGAAAAACCCGACATCAGGTCCCAAAACTCTTGATAGTCACCAGGACGTCGTCGTAGTTCTCCTAGATCTCTCGGCTGCATTTGACATACTTGACCATGACGTATTGTTAAGGAGACTCAGGACATACTTTGGGTTTACTGGAACAGTACTGGAGTGGTTTACATCTTATCTTCGGGGCCGCTCTCAGACAGTTATTATCGGTGATTCTATATCTTCACCACGTGACCTCGAGTATGGCGTTCCACAAGGTTCCATACTCGGTCCTCTACTGTTCACTCTCTATATAGCACCACTTCAAGATGTGATAAACTCCCACAATTTACGCTGTATGTTCTATGCCGACGACACACAGTTGTACATTACTGTAAATCCTGAAACTACATCTACTGCGCTAAACACTCTCCGTGAATGTGCAGAAGCTGTAATCCAATGGAACACTGAAAACATGCTTCTATGTAATCCTGGAAAAACGGAAGTAATCCACTTTACATCCCGCTTTAAGAATCACCAGACTTCATTCAACAGTTTTTCATTTGCTAACACTATTGTTACAGTCACAGATAAAGTTCGTAATTTGGGAGTAATATTGGACAAAAACCTAACCTTTACTAAACACATCAATGAAACATGCAAAAAGGCCACTCTTGCTATTAGATCTATTGGGCGCATTCGCAAATATCTTCCATATGATGGTCTCAAGCGATTAGTGAATGCTTTTGTTATATCGCGCTTGGACTACTGTAACAGTCTCTTATATGGGTTGCCAAAATACGAGAAAGACAAACTACAACGAGTTCAAAATACCGCTGCCGCACGTTTGATCACTGGAACAAAACGGTCTGAACATATTACACCTGCACTTATGGATCTTCATTGGTTACCAGTTGACGCACGCATAGAGTTCAAGATTCTACTTTTAACATATAGGACACTACACGGTCTGTCTCCAAGTTATCTATCTACTCTGGTTGAAGAAAATCGTCCTTCCCGCTCTCTTCGTTCTTCAAGTCGTTCACTCCTTCGTCCTCCATTTCCACCTGTCAGAACTGTAACTTATGGCGAACGTGCCTTCTCCTACTCTGCACCGAAACTATGGAACTCACTACCAGATTACATTAAGTCCTCCACTATTATATCAGCCTTTAAATCTGCTCTAAAAACCTTTCTTTTCAAAAGAGTATATATGACGCAGTGACAGTAGATAAGTATTTATATTATGTTATATGTATATATTTTCTGTTATATATATCTCTACATGTATACATATATGTGTATGTATATGTATATCAGTCTCTGTTTATGTATATATATATTACATTACTTCTTATATTAATACTGATATATTTTAACATTTATATAATATAGGTATAGTTATTTTTACTATACAATGTAGTTATAATTATTTTTACTATTTTCTACTTTTTAATATAGTCTTCTCATACTCCATGTAAGCGCATTGAGATTTTTAAATGCGCCATAAAAACCTATAATTATTATTATTATTATTATTAAAACTCATCACTGTGAAGACCTCATCGGTGAATCACCTTCCTTTGTCATTTGTCAAAGTCTCTCGAGTCAGACAAAGTATTTTCGGTGAATTTGTGATTGACACCGATCTTTTAGAACTAGAACTGAGAAATGGTCTTGAATTAAATACATAATCTTCTAGTTCGTGATTAAAATCTCTTATTCAGGATATTTACATAACGTTCTTAATTTAGAAACAAACAGTTTAGAGTAGTTAGGTATTTTTTATAGAGTTCGGGACTGAGCATAAAGGCGTATTTACGTTTTGGACTTTTCGAATCGAAGGCAGTTTGTACACACTCGTTTGAAGCTAAAAGTGTATTGTTGTTGTAAAAAACAAATCGCATACATTTTTCCATTGTCCGTACCGCCTTACAGATCATAGAAATTAGAAAATCATATGGTTTCGAGTGCAATTCGGGATAAATTTGAACGAGTGAGTTTTCAAAGAGTAATTTGAGCTCTTTGAAAACTCACAAGTTCGAATTTATCCCGAATAGGCAATATTCGTATTCTCACGGACGAGCTGGAACGAGCACTCAATGGAGGCTCATGCCGGGGAATCTTTTCTAATGCTAAATAGTTTATAGCGAATTCCCCCGCACGAGCCTCCATTGAGTGCTCGTTCCAGCTCGTCCGTGAGAATACGAATATTGCCTATTGCACGAGAATACCATATGATTTCATTTTAATCATATACTCTACTGAATTTACTTGAATCTTTGGACCTCAAGCATGTTAAGGCCTGGTACATTTAACGGAAAATAGATTTACATAAAAAAATGTTTTCTGACAGAAATAACAGTTTAAACAATATCTAATTACACCACAATACTAAAGTGGATGGTTGTCGTATCACGTGATCTATGACGTCATAATTATATTAAAAAAATTATGTCAAATGCGGCTGCGACGATAACATGTGAATATAAAGTAACCCTGCTAAAATATTACTCCCCCCGTAGTGTTTCAGACTACGCTTAGAAAACATGACTATCATGTAAAAATAAGGCGATATTAAGGATACAAAGAGTCACGTGACCTATTTTGCATATTTTCGCCTTAATTACTCGTTAACGAAACATTGTAGTCATCTTTTCTAAGCTGATTTAGGTAAAAGGCTTCAATCTTAACTAAACGTATCCACTCATCATCCTAGCTGTTCGCGTTTTTGATTTACTGATTTCGTATTCTAAGCCACGTGACAGACCACGTGACACGTTTTACTACACACAAACCAGTTAAAGGTAGTCAAGAATGGCGATACCTATTATTGTGAGAAACTTGGCGGTACTTACCATACTCGGCTGTGCTGAAATAAGAAAAACAGTTTTTACCCGAGACCCCTGGACCAGGCCTTAACATGCTTGAGACGATCTTCGGAAATATTGCAACAATTAAAGCACCGTTTATGAAGTAATGCTACAGCATCTGAAATCGGTTAATGTTTAGTACTGTCAAATGAATTTACATGGTTAGACGTGTTTTTGCCGTAACCACAGCGCAGCATAGTCAGTTTTAGCATTCGGAAATGTTCGGAAAATCCTTTTCCAAAGCATGACTGTGAACAATTTTGTGTACCATTCTAGAGCTTTTGTTTTCGATTTATAGATTGTCAAATTCCTGATTTGGAGTGCAATTTCAACCAAACAGTGCAATTTGGGATAAATTGTACTGCTCTCAGCCAATCAGAATCGAGAAATTTTGTTGAGTATATGATTATATTTAAAGTCATAACTGAAAATGTCCAAATATTACTACCGATCTTCTACACTAATTGCAAAACAGCCACTCAGATGGTAGGTCGGCTTCATATAAGATAATTATTATGTACTGACTTCACATAAATTATTATTATTATGTACTGTGTACAGGTATACTGTACTTCATGTTAACCATGCATGTAGTCTACAGTCATCCATATGGCATCCACAGTCATCCACGGCATCTACAAAGCATTTACTGCCATCTACAACCATCTACAACCATCTACAACCATCTACAACCATCTACAGCCATCTACCGCCATCTACAGCATCTACAACCATCTACAGCCATCTACAGCCATCCACATCATCTACTGAGCCATCTACAGCATCCACAGCATCTACTAGCATCTACAGCCAACCACAGCATCTACAGCATCTACAGCCATCTAAGCCATCTACAGCCATCAACAGCATCTACAGCCATCCACAGCATCTACAGCCATCCACAGCATCGATCTACAAGCATCTACAGATATCCACCTACAGCATCTACAGCATCTACAAGCATGTACAGCCATCTACAGCATTTCAAGCATGTACAGCTATCTACAGCATCTACAAGCATGTACAGCATCTAAAGCATGTACAGCCATCCACAGTATCTACAGCACCTACAGCATTTACAAGCATGTACAGCCATCTACAGCATGTACAGCCATCCACAGCATCTTCAAGCATCTACAGATATATCTACAGCCATCCACAGCCATCTACAGCATCTACAGCATCTACAGCATCTACAGGCATATCATAGCATCTACAAGCATCTACAGGCATCAACAAGCATCTACAGGCATCACGTACAGCATCTACAAAGCATCTACAGGCATCACGGCATCTACAACATCTTCAGCCATCCACAGCATCTACAGCCATCTACAACATCTACAGCCATCCACAGCCATCCATAGCATCTACAGCCATCTACAGGCATCACAGCATCTACAAGCATCTACAACATCTACAGCCATCCTCAGCCATCCACAGCATCTACAGCCATCTACAGCATCTACAGCCATCTACAGCCATCCACAGCATCTACAGCCATCCACAGCATCTACAGCCATCCACAGCATCTACAGCCATCTACAGGCATCACAGCATCAACAGCCATCCATGCACAACATGTTAGCCATCAACAGCCATCCACATCATGACACTGAACCATCAACAGACTCTACAGTCATCCACAGCATCTACAGCCATCCAGAGCATCTACAGCCATCCACAGCCATCCACAGCATCTACATCCATCTACAGCTATCCACAGCATCTACAGCCATCCACAGCATCTACAGACAGCCATCCACAGCATCTACAGCCATCTACAGCTATCTACAGCCATCCTCAGCATCTACAGCCATCCTCAGCATCTACAGCCATCCACAGCATCCACAGCCATCTCAGTACAACATCTACAGCTATCTACATCATCTACAGCTATCTACAGCATCTACAGCCATCCACAGCATCTACAGCCATCCAGTCATCACCTACAGTTATGTACAGCCATCCACAGCATGACAGCCATCTACATGCAGCTATCTACAGCATCCACAGCCATCTACAGATATCCACAGCAACTACAGCCATCCACAGCTATCTACAGCATCCACAGCCATCTACAGCATCTACAGATATCCACAGCAACTACAGCCATCCACGGCATGTACTTGTAAGCATCTACAGCCATCAGTCCTCAGCATCTACAGCCAATTCTACAGCATCTACACGGCCGGGCGGGAACTCCCATATAAAAGGGGCAGGGATGCTAGTCGGAAAATTGAAATTGAACCTCTAAAAGAGACCAATCTGGGCGTGGCCCAAGCTTTGTTTGACCCCTAAAAGATACCTTTCCAAAACATCTGATATTGCTGAAGACTACCAACACAATGCTGCCTATTAAGTAATAGCGTGCGTTCATTTAGGCTTGGAAAAAATTCAAGCCCTCGTTAGAGCGGCGTCACAAGCAATAGTCGGGCGTTTTTTTTTATTTCATCCCCGCCCCTTTTATATGGGAGTCCTCCCCCCTCCCCCCCCCCCCCCCCCCCCCCCGCCGGGCATCTACAGTTATCTACAGCTAGATAGAGCAATCTACAACTATCATTTACAGATATGTACAGCATCTATAACCATCTACAGTGTCTACAGTTATATATAGCATCTACAGCTATCGACAGATGTTTACAGCCATGCATCTACGGCATCACAGTATATATAGCACCTACAGCCATCTATATATTAAATATATTAACATCACATAATATTCTAGTTATGTTCGTCCAACGTTAATGAAATAGTGTCTTCTTCAAACATTTGTGTTATTTGGAGAGACAACCGTCCACAAAACCAAGGTGATTTTTTTTCGAGTTTTGAAAGTTTATTTAGTTACCGATAAATTACTTGCGATAGAATAACCTTTAAATACCTTAATATGACTAGGGGTGAGAAGAAAGAAGGGGGAAGAGGGTGATTTCAATGTTTTAGGATAATGTTTGGAGAAAAAAATATTAAAGAGTTTTTGGGAGGGGTCCGAAAACTTTTATTCTTTAATTTCATATGCTCGTCCCCCTTGTCATAATAATAATAAGAAGCTGCCACTCAATCACCTTACAAAGAGAAAAAGCGCAGGATTAGCAATGCATGGGCACGACCCGTGGATTGGTCTTTGACTGCACAAGGGACATGCCTTCTCTGTCGTTGTTGACTCGCAATTGTGCAAAGATCGAAGTTATGTTTCTATTAATTCCAAACCCGCCCATCCCCTCCCCGGGAAGGGTCGGGTATATTTAGACAATTAAAGTTTGGGGCGTTCAAATGCTTCTTTGTCCATACAAACAATAAAAAAAGTGCTGTAATTTTTTTATTGTAATTGCATTAGCGGATGGCTGTATATGTTGTTGATAGCTGTAGATGGATGTAGATGCTGTAGATGGATGTAGATGGCTGTAGATGGATGTAGATGCTGTAGATGGCTGTAGTTGGCTGTAGATGCTGTAGATGGCTGTATATGGCTGTAGATGCTGTTGATGGCTGTAGATGCTGTGGATGCTGTAGATGCTGTAGATGGCTGTGGATGGCTGTAGATGGCTGTAGGTGGCTGTAGATGCTGTAGATGGCTGTATATGTTGTAGATGGATGTAGATGCTGTAGATGGCTGTAGATGCTGTGGATGGCTGTATATGGCTGTAGATGCTGTGGATGGCTGTATATGGCTGTAGATGCTGTTGATGGCTGTAGATGCTCTGGATGCTGTAGATGGATGTAGATGCTGTAGATGGCTGTAGATGCTGTGGATGGCTGTAGACTGTGGATATCTGTAGATGGCTGTGGATGGCTGTACATGCTGTAGATGCTTGGAGATTTGTGGATGGCTGTAGTCAGCTGTAGATCGGCTGTGGATGGCTGTCAGTAGATGCTGTAGATAGCTGTAGAATATGCTGTAGATGCTGTAGATAGCTGTGGATGGCTGTAGATGCTGTTGATGGCTGTAGAATTACTGTAGATAGCTGTGGGGATGGCTGTCGATAGCTGTAGATGCTGTAGATAGCTGTAGATGCTGTTGATGGTTGTAGATGCTGTGGATGGCTGTAGATGCTGTTGATAGCTGTAGATGCTCTGGATGCTGTAGATGCTGTAGATGGCTGTGGATGGCTGTAGATGGCTGTAGGTGGCTGTAGATGCTGTAGATGGCTGTATATGTTGTAGATGGATGTAGATGCTGTAGATGGCTGTAGATGCTGTGGATGGCTGTATATGGCTGTAGATGCTGTGGATGGCTGTATATGGCTGTAGATGCTGTTGATGGCTGTAGATGCTCTGGATGCTGTAGATGGATGTAGATGCTGTAGATGGCTGTAGATGCTGTGGATGGCTGTAGACTGTGGATATCTGTAGATGGCTGTGGATGGCTGTACATGCTGTAGATGCTTGGAGATTTGTGGATGGCTGTAGTCAGCTGTAGATCGGCTGTGGATGGCTGTCAGTAGATGCTGTAGATAGCTGTAGAATATGCTGTAGATGCTGTAGATAGCTGTGGATGGCTGTAGATGCTGTTGATGGCTGTAGAATTACTGTAGATAGCTGTGGGGATGGCTGTCGATAGCTGTAGATGCTGTAGCCTGATTTTCAGACGGTACGAGGTCGTCCGCTCACTTCCTCCCCCTCCCCGTCTGATGGACTTCATAGACTTTCATGTTCCTGACGTCATAATTTCAACCAATCAGAGCGAACTTTACACTTTTGGCAAAGTCTGGAATTTAAGGAATGTGTTCGCATATTTTTCCAGAGTTCCTAAGGAGAGGAATCGCTCATTTAATTAATTCATGAAATGACCATATAAACTAACATAAATTAGCAGTGGTTTTAAAATGTACAAATTTGACAGCATTTGAGCGACGATGGTTGTTTAGTGTAGTGGTTGCGACGTTTGCCTTACGAATAGTCGGCAGCGGGGTTCGAGTTCCAGAAGATCTCTCATTTTTTTTTTACCTCACCATTTTCTTGAGAAGTTTTTCTTGAGAACCCTAGCTCTAGGTGGGTAAGATCTTGTTTACTGACCGGTTAGGGTTTTTTATTTTTCAGGGTAGGATTTTAGTTAGTTTATATTGTCATTTCATGAATAAATTAAGTGAGCGATTCCTCTCCTTAGGAGCTCGTATATTTTTCTAAATGGCGTTGGGGAAGAACTTGAGCAGTGTGTCGACCGAAGTTGTAAAGTTTTCAGAATTTCGAAACTATATCCAGAGCAGAAGAAAGCATTGGAATCGTTCATTCATCGAAACGATGTGTTTGTGAATCTACGTAAGACTTTGGTAAATCACTAATCTTACTCCGCTTATAAATCTCATACATTCTCCTAGGTTTTTGGCTTTTAGAAGACCAAATCTTTCATGGAATATTATGATTTTTCCCTGCAGGAGTGAACACATACTGAGTATGTTATGGAAAAAGTTTCATGGCACTTGGGTGAATATTTATGTTTTCAGAATTATGAACACACTTCCGTAAGTTCATATACGGCACTTTGCACAGAAAGTCCGGTTAAAACAACCTCTGATACCAAAAAAACTACCCTTGGACAACTTTAGGGTCTTGTGTGACTAGTCGACATACATATCAAACTTCAAAACGTTTTAAAAATAAAAGTAGCAGCGTAAAAGTTATGAGATCACCGTAATAAACTTTACGGCATGGAATCGAGGCTGATATTTCTTGTTGCAAATACTGCTCGCAATCTTCCGTTTAAAAAGTTCCTGCTCTCCAAAGAACCACAGCAGCTCATACAGGATACCATTCTGAGAAATCGACAGAAGTTTGAAGCTGTAGAATGTTTTTTCCAGTGCATGAAAGCTGATAGATCCAGCTAGTAAAAGCCGCCACTGCCCACTGTTCTGTATTTCACGCTTCAATTCTTACGCGTATTCGTATTGGCTTATTGTAAAAACAAAGGCTGATGACGTCAGGAACATGAAAGTCTATGAAGTCCATCAGACGGGGAAGGGGAGGAAGTGAGCGGACGACCTCGTACCGTCTGAAAATCAGGCTATAGATGCTGTTGATGGTTGTAGATGCTGTGGATGGCTGTAGATGCTGTTGATAGCTGTAGATGCTGTTGATGGCTGTATACGCTAGCTGTTGATGGCTGTAGACGCTGTTGAAAGCTGTAGATGCTGTTGATGGCTGTAGACGCTGTTGATGGCTGTAGGTGCTGTAGATAGCTGTGGATGGCTGTAGGTGCTGTAGATAGTTGTGGATGGCTGTAGGTGCTGTAGATAGCTGTGGATGGCTGTAGGTGCTGTAGATAGCTGTGGATGGCTGTAGATAGCTGTATGATGCTGTGAATGGTTGTAGATGCTGTGGATGGCTGTGGATGGCTGTAGATGCAGTTGATGGCTGTAGATGCTGTTGATGGCTGTAGATGCTGTGGATGGCTGTGGATTCTGTCCCGGGGGGGGGGGGGGGGGGGGGGGGGGGAGGGGGGGTTGTACTCCTATTTGTGACGTATTATGTATGTGCCGCCCGGGTGGGTCAGGGTTTTGAGCTCAGTTTGGGCAGGTAGGGTCAGGGTTTTGACCTGATTTGGGCAGATCAGGGTCAGGATTTGAGTATAATTTGGGTGCAGTCAGGGTCGGGGTTCAGTATTTTTTAGGCAGTTCATTTGTTTTAGCTACTATGTCAAAAAAAGACCTTCTGTTGCCGCATTTCTATCGCCTGCCCACATGCAAGCACTGAGGTTCCCATACATCGTGACGCCGCTAATTTTATCTATGTACTTCATCTGCTGATTTGTTTACCCAATGCTACGCCCGGGGGGGGGGGGGGGGGGGGGGGACTCCCCATAAAAATAGACGGGGGTGCTCGACCTATCTTTTAGGGGTTAAAATCGTTAGCAGTGCTATCTCTTAGGGGTCTTCCAAAGGTCTGCTATCTTTTAGGGGTCTCCGAGACCCAAAATTTTTGTGGCCGAGAAAAAATAGCGCTGGATCCTCGAGCATGAGACCCCACAAGTTGAATCGGTATTTACGGCTTCGATATAGAGTTTGATCCATCCGAATATTAAAGACGAGGTTATGGGGCAGAGCTTTGTCTCTTATTTCCTTTAGTTTGCACAAATTTGTCTTTTGGAGTGCTATCTTTTAGGGGTAATTTTTTTGTGAGCCACGCCCATATTGCTATCTTTTAGGGGTGAATTTCATTTCTCACGTCGAGCACCCCCGTCTATTTTTATGGGGAGTCCCCCCCCGGGATGCCACGTCCCGACTTGAAATGTTCCGTATTTTGCATGAAATCCCGGTACGCGGTATACCGGCCAGGATATATATCCGACCGTGTTTTGAAAACAATTTAAAGAAGGGGCAATCAGGTTTTTTTCCCCAAAAATGGGGCAATCAGGGTTTTGGAGCTCGGATTGGGTCAAACAGGGTCAGGGTTTGAGCCTCTTGGCCTCACATACATACCCATTTTTCATGTAAGTACCCCCCCCCCCCCCCCTCCCCGGATTCTGTAGATGCTGTAGATGACTGTAGATAGCTGTAGGTAGCTAGATGCTGTAGATAGCTGTAGGTAGCTGTAGGTAGCTGTAGATAGCTGTAGATAGCTGTAGATAGCTGTAGGTAGCTGTAGGTAGCTGTAGGTAGCTGTAGGTAGCTGTAGCTGTAGGTAGCTGTAGGTAGCTGTAGGTAGCTGTAGGTAGCTGTAGGTAGCTGTAGGTAGCTGTAGGTAGCTGTAGGTAGCTGTAGGTAGCTGTAGGTAGCTGTAGGTAGCTGTAGGTAGCTGTAGGTAGCTGTAGGTAGCTGTAGGTAGCTGTAGGTAGCTGTAGGTAGCTGTAGGTAGCTGTAGGTAGCTGTAGGTAGCTGTAGGTAGCTGTAGGTAGCTGTAGGTAGCTGTAGGTAGCTGTAGGTAGCTGTAGGTAGCTGTAGGTAGCTGTAGGTAGCTGTAGGTAGCTGTAGGTAGCTGTAGGTAGCTGTAGGTAGCTGTAGGTAGCTGTAGGTAGCTGTAGGTAGCTGTAGGTAGCTGTAGGTAGCTGTAGGTAGCTGTAGGTAGCTGTAGGTAGCTGTAGGTAGCTGTAGGTAGCTGTAGGTAGCTGTAGGTAGCTGTAGGTAGCTGTAGGTAGCTGTAGGTAGCTGTAGGTAGCTGTAGGTAGCTGTAGGTAGCTGTAGGTAGCTGTAGGTAGCTGTAGGTAGCTGTAGGTAGCTGTAGGTAGCTGTAGGTAGCTGTAGGTAGCTGTAGGTAGCTGTAGGTAGCTGTAGGTAGCTGTAGGTAGCTGTAGGTAGCTGTAGGTAGCTGTAGGTAGCTGTAGGTAGCTGTAGGTAGCTGTAGGTAGCTGTAGGTAGCTGTAGGTAGCTGTAGGTAGCTGTAGGTAGCTGTAGGTAGCTGTAGGTAGCTGTAGGTAGCTGTAGGTAGCTGTAGGTAGCTGTAGGTAGCTGTAGGTAGCTGTAGGTAGCTGTAGGTAGCTGTAGATGCTTTGACTACTAAAAATATAATCTCAGTACATAATAATTATCTTATATGAAGTACCTACCATCTGACACTGGAACCACAGGCCACAAAGTTCACGGGCTCAGAAACTGTTATTTCAAGATGGAGGCCGAAATGACAGAAAGTGAACATATAAAAGCTTCGCCAAACAATCTGTCATTAACTAAAGAGGAAAAGTTACGGGAGGCAAGCATTCTTAAACAAGAGGGTAATTCGTTCTTCAAGCAAAATGACTACAAAAATGCCATGAAGAAATACCACAGGGCTTTGTTGTACGTGAAGGGACTCGTAGATCAACCGATTCCATTCGGTGCTCTTGGCCTTGTGAATGGCGACGAAGAAATAAATGAAGAACTGAAAGAAAAGATCAAACAAATGGAGTTTACATGCTATGGCAACTTAGCTGGTACGTCGATAAATTATTGCTTAGTGACACTATCTAAAGGTAGACTTCAGTTTTGTAGGGAATAGTAAGTCGTATAAAACGTTGACTAGTTGTCGAAGCTAAACTCGCTCTCGTTCTCTCAACCAACTCTTCACGGTCCGTAACACAAGACAAGACAATTTATTTAATTTTACAATTTATGTAATTTAGGCATGGTTAAATATCCAGTGACTATAGGGGGCCCTGTGGCGTGCTTGTGTGGCCCTGCATGGGTTAGTTCTCATCTGGGACTGTGTTAGCCTGAATTTCACCCCGTCTCCTCTGGTTCGTTCCTCCCGAGAGAGACGTCTGAATCCAATAGCCGATAATGCCGTCCAGTGACATCACTACCAGAAAACCTGGTAGTGATCTTTGATTGGTTCATATTATATAATTTCGCATAATTATCATAATTATCAGCCGAGAAGACGGCAGGATTCACTTTGGACTCGCGATTGTTGATTGTTGAGTTTCAGTGGAGTGATTGTCTTTGGCAAAGACCTTGAATTCGTAAGGAAAACATCTGGAAATGGATTGAAAGTGTCCTGCACAATAACCGACCGACTGTCCTGTAAACATGTACATTTTATCGCGTCGCGTTTGCGGGGTTGTTGATAATCGATTATTTGTTCACACTCGCAGTGGTAAAGAATGTCGCTACACTCTTCAAGGAACTGTTCTTTCCCGCAAGAGTCTTTGTATTTCTTCGAAAATTCTCCATTATCCTTTCATGTTTTTCTACTTCTCTGTTGCATCATTTACATAGGTAATATCTTGTAGCTGTGTCGATTCGAACGGCAGATCGTGAGACATGTACAAAGATCAACGGAAAGACAAAGATCAACTGTACTTTGCCTCCAAATATAATATAACGATTTGTTGCTTCGAAAATCTTTTCACAACATAAGAGGCACTTGAGAAGCAAATGGGATGGCGATATATATATATTAGGTAAGGCTTATTTTGGCTGGCATGATCTCACATAATTTCTCAAGGCGAGCGATGGCTTTGATTTTGTGACCCACAAACTCTTTCTACTGCCGTGACAGTTTTATTTGCATAAATTAAATTGTTAATCCGCCTTGACGTCACTGGACGGCATTATCGGCTATTGGATTCGGACGTCTATCTCGGGAGGAACGAACCAGAGGAGACGGCTGAAATTCAGGCTAGGACTGTGTTATTATTCGTGGTTTGGAATTTTGCTAGTCAGTTGCAAGTTGCTGTGATCGCTCTACAATCGTTTTGCATTCATGACAGCTTGGGATGTCTTCAGTGCTCCGGGCTGCAGACAGTTCTTGTTCGGCTCATTCTTGGTCTTGAATGGGCTGTTTGGTTGCCAGGGGTACCTTTATGCAGCTTTGGGCACTGAACCTCCAACTTAGATTCTTCGACATTCGGTCCAATTGTTCCGTTTGTGAATTAGCTGGTTTATTTAACAGAGAAATATATATTAATTATTTATAATGTACAGGTGATTTACATAATTATCATTAATTTTCTTTGTAACAGCTTGTCACATGAAAACCAGCAGATGGCAAAAGGTTGTGGAATACAGTGAAAAGGTTTTATTATGTTTAATATATTAATGCATTGTCATTGGGTTACTGGCCCGAGGGAAAAACCCCGGGTTATACATTTAGGTCGGGGAATAGCTGATATTACAGTGGCACCTACGAATAGCAGTTTCAGCGGTATTGCCCGAACACCTCACTTCGATGTACAGTAATGAAGTGCTATTGAAACCATCTTGCATGACACCAACACCCTATACACATTTTGAATAGTGCTTCGTTACATCAAGTGAGGCATTCGGGTCAATACTGCTGAAAATGCTATTCATAGCAGTAATATCAGCTGTTGGGGACTTTGCAACAAATTCATGCCCTTGGTTTGGGCATCAACTTTATTTTTGCTTGCAGTATTTTTCATGGTTATATTTTAAAGAAATACAATCAGGATTAATGCTTTGCGAGCTTGAACAATAGGAAACCATTACAATCGCCATTTTCGTACTGTATGAAAATGGCAATTGTAACGGTTTTCTATTGTTCAAATGTTAACACGGGCTCGCAAAGCATTAATCCTGATTGGCATTCTTTATTTGCGGGCTAGCCGTATGTATATGAGGCACAAAGATGGCTTCCTTCAAAGGTGTTGAAATGGTTACAAAGTATATATTTGTTAAACCTGTGATATTTTGTACATAAATAAAAAAATAAAAATAGGCTGTCTGTCAAACTTGCAAGAATGTGTTGGCTTCTGCTTGCATGGGTTCAGAGCCTGAATTATTTTACATAAGAACTTCGATTGTAGTCAGTTTAACTCCTGTTGGGGCTTGCCTTGCCCCACTAGTACTGGGGACTTTGCTGAAAAAAGTGCTCCACATGTGGAGAACTATAGGGGCTTTGTGCCCTGGGTCCCCTCTCCTTGTGGAAGCCTATGAGAAATGCTTAATGTTTGGTTATACATTGTATTTTGATTGAGCATTATGTTAAATTTTAGACTTTTAGGGGGAAATCAACTGTAGCCCTCCCATTGGATGCAATCCAATCCCCACTCCCCCTCTGCCAAGAGAGACATCTGAGATTTGAGCCTCTCTTGGGGGCTGAGTATCAAACAACTTCCAGTGAGGGTACCATATTTCTGCCCACAAGATCAACATATACATTTATATATCTTATACATGTATTTATAACTGTATATAATAATAATAGGCCATATATATATATATAGTGCCATATCACCACAGTCTTGTGGCACTTTACATTTAACTGACATATCCCGTCAGTGAAGACCAACAGCTTATAAATGTCCCTGCCCAAGGACGCGGCCAGGTTCGAACCCCTGACCTCTCACACTCTAGACCATATGATATATGATTGTGCTTTTTGCAATCTCAATGAGGATCATGAAATGAGCTTAACAAACTTTGACATGTCACTTCACTACCTCGTATATCTGAGTGACTGGGGATGTGTGACTGGAAACATACAGTCATGTAACTGCCTCAAACTAAACTGTCACTATCCTGATCTGACTAGGAAATACTGTAACTGAGCCTACAAGGGGAGATGATGTACTAGATCTATTAATCATGAATAATAATAATACCTGACAAATAAGACTCTGAACCTACATGTACCTGTACTTATATTACTTTAAGGTTACCGGATAACTTCAAAATGAAAAAGATGGGGGAATTTTTTTTTCGCACAGAAATGTAGTTTTAGTAGTAGTGTCTCATATACCAAAAACTCCATTCAAAAAATTAATATTGACAGAGAAATACCAAAAGGAAGTTTTTAACTGGAAGTAAAAGGTTCTGTTTGATTGCCAGCAGATCAATAAACACATGACAAGTGCTCACTCACCCGTAACGATGGTATGGGGAAAGCTAACGCATATTAAATTCATGTTTACGTTTATTGAGAAAACTTTTTCCACACACGATCCATCGGTTGTTGGCCTTATGTCTTCCAAAAAGCAAGCAGGATGCCCTTAGCTTGGAAAACAAAGAAAAAAGAAAAGCAAAACAAGGCCAAACAATGCATACGACTACATGTACAAGCCAAATAGATAAATAGACAGTCCTCGCAAAACTCAACAAGGGTTCGTCTTTTCACTTTCAGATGGAGTGGTCCACATTTGAACATAATAAAAGAAGAATTGATAGGAGCCAGCCGAGAGAATATTTGTTTCCAAGAAACCTGGGCCAAGAATTAAAGCTTAGATGGAAACATCTGAAACGTAAAGTCTGACGGTGACTCTGAATCGCTTGAAACAATCTTGCTTATTGCCGCGCTATTTCAGATGCCTGCAAATTGCTGTCTCCTCTACTAACTATGCTGGCATTCAAGGTGTCTGTAGGTGTTCACCTTCAGTTGGCTTTGTCCCTCGAGGTCTTTTTGTCTTTCCAAATTTTTGAAGTCACACAAGAGAACTAGAAAACCGGCTATATTAACATTTTCTCGATGCGGTGCGTAGCTTTGATCGAAAATCAACATTGGTGGGAAATCTTGACAGATAGTTGAACTGTGATGAGAAATGATTGGCCAAGGGCTCACTAATTGTTGGAGAG
Organism: Actinernus sp. WN-2022; assembly: GCA_030867875.1. Taxonomy (NCBI): domain Eukaryota; kingdom Metazoa; phylum Cnidaria; class Anthozoa; order Actiniaria; family Actinernidae; genus Actinernus; species Actinernus sp. WN-2022. Next base: position 61,373,531 of record JAOWCC010001589.1, read on the forward strand.
GCAGGGCTCGAGATTCACGCACGACAGAATGCTAGATTTTTTGAAGTGCTATTTTCTTCACTTTCGATTTTCAACCACTCAAGAGGAATTTATTCGATTTGTGTGAAATTTTCACAACACGTCAATTGATATCGCAGCTGCAAAAGGGTGTTGGGGAATTGGGAAATTATAAAAAGAGAGCTCTTGACTGCGTTTCTCGAGGCGCCACATTGTACATAATTTAGACTGGAAACGCACCCTGAAGGTATCCGGTAACCTTAAATAAAGACTTTACTATTATTATTTATTTATATTATTACTATTACTAATACTATTATTATTATTACTTAATAAACAAAAGTTAAACACAGAAAAAACATATTGCTCTCACGTCAAAGGCAATCATGAAATTTGAAAATAAATGGAAAATAATTATTTTGTACTTCAATGGAAATCCAATGTAATCATCCTTCTTGCCAGTACTAGTGAACTCAATTCAATGTAATTCTCACACACTGACTAGCACAATCTCTTGTAGTTGATATAATACATTGTAATTAGCACTTTTCTTTGTATTAGTGAATGTAACAAATATATGAGCACAAATATATAAATTTAAAAATCATGGGGAAAAAAGAAAAACTAGCATAATGTTTGTAATATTCCAGGCATTTTGGGACCTTTTGCATTGTGCAAGCATTTTGATAGAAAATTTTAACATTAAACTTTTAGCATATTTTCAGTTAGGGGTAAAATAACAATATGCAAAAGACTGTATATATACACAAGGCCTTGAGTCTAAGAAAAATAATATTTTGCATCTTTATTTTTTAAACTACCAGTAATATAAGGAAAACAGGAATATATTTGAAAACTGAAGAACCTAGAGAAAAACCCTTCGAGATTAATGAGATTTTAATAAAGAAATAATATACACCAGCAAACTCAACTCAGATATGGTGCCACATCCGGGGATCGAACCTGATCCACCGAGGTGAGAGGTGAAGCGCTTAACCACTGCACCACCCCAGCTCCCCATAGAATTAGATAGTTAAAAATGTGGCTTTGCTTGTATTTACCAACAAATCAGTAAATGATAGCCTTTAACTCAAACAATGGAACCTGTTGTTGAAACATACATGTATTGGAATACCATAGTTTAAATTCCAAACATGTATGTTAGTTGATACTTAGTTGTGTTGAATTTTATTATTTTTTATTTAGAAAATGTTGAACTTGGGGAAGTAATGACAATGTACATAATGTACATTAAACTGTCTCAAGTTACAAAGTCTTGTACTATTGATAGTTCAGTTTTGCTGTTGTACTTCATATAGGGGGATATTTATTTACATTTTTGCCTCATTACATAAACCATACTTGAAGCTGCAAACAAAAGAGAGAGTCACACTTAGTAATTTCCAAAAAACTGAGATTAATATGTTGAATAGTTTTTGAGAAAACAGGCATTTAACGGCTTTTCAAAAGTGCGAAATTTATGCAGAATGTATGATGTGTGATGAGATCTTGCCACACACCACTGGCAGTACATTCTTTGGAAACATGGCACTTTTGTAAATAAGCCATTTTCTCAAAAACTATTCAACATATAAATCTTAAATTTTCGGTAATTACTAAGTGTGATTTTCTCTTTTGATTTATAGAGTCAGTTTGTTTGTAGGTTGAACAAGTATAACTCATGCTAATGAGGCAAAATGTAAACAATTATGTTAGCAACGATTGCCCTATACTATGATTGATTGTCTCTCTGACATCCTGTCAGGCACTAGTGAGGCCCTTTTAGGAGGGGTAATCGTATGCATGTCTGCTGTCTGAGTTACAAAACTAGTTGTGTCACAGTCTTGGATGGTGGGTTAATGTTGCTGTTGGAATTTCATCTCTTGTTTTCTTATTTCTTTTTGTCGCTCTCACAATTTCAGACGTTCATTGTTATTTTATTTCCTTCATGTCGCTGTTTCAACGCTGTGTCGCTTGTCAGAATTTACCTGTAACAGGGCCTCACTTAAGTCATCAGGGCTCAAGATTTAATACTTTTTGAGTTTCAGTTTACATTTTCTCTGAAAAGATATATAACCAATAACTTTTCTCATTTTAGGTCTTAACACATCAGCCAAATAATGCAAAGGCATTGTTTAGGAGAGGCCAAGCTTATTTTCACCTCAAAAACCTTGACAGAGCACAAGAAGATTTGAATAAAGCTGAAGCACTTGAACCTTCAGGTAATGCAGCCATGAATTGCTTAAGTTCTTTTGCAGTCCCTGTTCTTTCTTGCAAAATATGTCAAGAACATCATATTCAGTAACTTGTGATCTAGTCCCAATTACAATTCTCCTTTTGAAAACAAAAAATAAAGGAGGGTAAGCCTTATGTGTGATATGATGTAACGCTTTTGTGGTCATTACCAAGCCTCACTTTTGTGTTGAGAGGTAATATTGTATACGTACCAAAGATAGACTTGGTGGTGAACACAAAAGTGGCATCATCACACATGAGGCCTATATAGAATGTGATCAATATATCAAGCACTCACACTGTTCTTGTACAGACCCCTTCAATTAGTAACGAATAACTGTATAAGTGACTTGTGATCAACTTCCAAATTCCCCCTTAGTAAACAAAGAACATAAAGGAGAATTTAGAATGTGATCATCAGTTGTGATCAACTGCTTCCTGGTTAGCTCAGTGGTTAAGCTCCGGTATGTTGTGCAGGAGGTCATGGGTTCAAACCATGGCCGGACCAACACTCAGGGTGTTAAAATAACTGAATAGACGGTGCTGCCTTTGTGATTGAACCTTCATGTCTTCTTGGATAAGCTTTAAGCCCTATTGAGGTTCTCCGTCCACCTTTGAGTGGTAACAACAACAAATCAAATCATTCATTAGTGGCTCTGCTGGCTGCTATTTTGGTTTGGCTTTGGGTTTCCTGTGGTGCAAGGTTAAGTGAGAGGGATTGGGATATAGCAGGCCAACTGTACCAGTAGTCACACATGCATTTTTGATGAGCCCAGCATGTGTATGTCCCACCAGTTTCCCACCCAAACTGAAAGATTAAACAACTTAACAGCCCTGTTTCTAATTTTAGGTACATTGTATATAATTATGTGAACTCTTTTGCCAAAAAAACAACCAAACTACTTTAAAGCTACATGTATAAGCCTAAGACTTTAACAGGTTTAAGATTTAAGTTTACTGTTTTCTATCCACTGCCCGAATTCCTTATGATTAGCGCCTTCAGCGCGTGCAGTTTGTAGCAACAAGTTATGTATCCGGACGTTTTGTCAGAGATGTTGCTAATATTTTAAAGATAGGTTGGTTAGGTTCAAGGTTCAAGGTTTTTATTTCCACAAAACAAAATAATCATTACATTTAGGACATGCGAAAAAAGATATTTGCTAATGTGGAGGAGCACAAGCATAAAACCATGACGGTTACCAAAGTTGCTTTAATACCAATTAAAGAGAGAAGGGATTGGCACTTACTTAAGTTAGCCTTTAAATCACTTTATTATAATACATGGCCGACTTATTTAAGGCTTAACCAGGTTTCCCACTGTCGTACACTTCACTCTAGCTCTGCTATTAGATTACTTATTCCACTGGAAAAGGAAACCTTCCAGAACTCTGCTGCTTCCCTTTTTAATAGCCTGCCTGCAAACCTAAGATAATGTAAAGACTTTAAGTTGTATTGCAGGCTTACCAAGTCATACTTAAAAGACCGGGTAGTTTTATTTTCTGAGCTTAGTTAATTAAATTTATTAATCATTATCATTGAAATTAAATTTCCTATTTTCTGCAATTACTGTAATTAGAGTAGTTTTATAAGTAAGTTTTAAAATGTAATTATTGTAATTTATTTTATCACACATTGTAATTTAGACTTAACAGGTGAAGAGCCACTCTAAACCATTATTATTATTATTATTAAATTGTAATGTAATTCACTGTGAGTGTACTAAGTTAGGAAATTATTTTCTTAAAAAGTTTAATCCCTCGGAAACTTGTATTTGAACCCCAGGTTTTGCTGCAGTGTTAGTTTTAGCTTGATAACAAGTGCAATATAATATTGGATGAACTGCTGAAAATGTGCAGGATTTCCATTGAATAAGTTTTGACTCAACTGGCATTCTATGAAGTAGCCAGAGAAATAACTTGAAAACCTCCTTTTCATACTCTTTTCAACAGAAATTCTGACTTTGTCTGGGTTAAAATAGCAGCATAAATAAATAGCCAGAGTAGACAGCAAATTTCGCTGGCTGCCAGCTCTTATTGAAAGCCCTGAATGAGTTACGTATACTCCAACTGAGCATTACAAAATATCTCTTGAATGGATACATAGGTATTCAGAGATATGGAATCTATCTTCAAGTGATCAACTAAATATCTCATGAGAAATTGTGCAGGATTTTCATTGAATAAGTTTTCACATAACTGGCACTCTGTGAAGAAGCCAGAGAAATAACTTGAAAACCTCTCCTTTTCATACTCTTTTCTATATATAGAGATTCTGACTTTGTCTGTGTAACGACTAGCAGCACAAATAGCTAGAGTAGACAGCAAATTTCGTTGGCTGCCAGCTCATCAAAAGCCCTGAATGAGTAGGTATACTCCAACTGAGCATGACAAAAGATATCTTGAATGGATACATGGGCAATATGCAGAGTCGTCAGATATGGAATCTATCTTCAAGTGATCAACTAAATATCTCACGAGAGAACACAGGTAGCCCAAGCTTGGGATCTGTATAATATTTAACAGCATTTGTATGGGTTTTTTTAGTTTACCATGTACAACGGAAATCTTGAATAAAACTCGACAAAAACCTATACAGTGTCTTCTTGTGTTCCTTAACTATGTCTGTGCCATGTTACAGCGAATTTCAGCACAGTTTTCCCTTAAAACCCTAACCCATAAGACACTCTATAGGTTTTTGTCGAGTTTTATTCAAGATTTACGTTGTACATGGAAAACTAAAAAATCCCAACAAATGCTGTTAAATATTATTCAGATCCCAAGCTCGGGCTACCTGTGGAGAGAATGTAGTAAACAAGTGAGATATCCAATTAAGCATGAGAAGACAAACTTAAATTAACATGATAAACAAATAAACAATGACCTGCACTATAAAAGGGCCTCAACCAGGTTGAAGACACCTTCAGTTGTCAATCAGCCTTTGTCAAGTGAACATCTCTGTTCAAAGCTCTGAAAACAACGTGATGCTCCGCTTGAGTGATCTCTAACCTCAAATTAAAAAAATTGAATGTCTAAAAATACACTAAAGATAGCTAAAGAGTTTGTAAACGCGGTTTTGGTTTTGCTACAGTCAGTTGAAACCTGCTCTATGCCTCAAAGTAATCATGCGAGTAAGTAATTGCATCCTTAAAATACTGCTACTCACTTTGAATCATACGCCCACGTAATGAAGGAGGCGCGGGTTCTAAAACGCTATTGACAGGCATAACTGAGCAACTAGCTTCCTGTAGTTTACTTTCTTTGCTCGTTTTAATTTTAGCTTCTGCAATTTAGTATTCTAACAGGAGAAGAATGATTAAATGACTTGCTTACTTACTTGGCTGTTCTGAATTTGAAGTTCAAATTTCGAATCCCAAAGTGCAAGAAGGGGGAGGGTCTTTTCCCTTTTAGTGTGGGCCCTTGTTTAAGCCAGGTAGAGAAATAGGGGGTATTACATGGCCGCACAGGGGGTATTACATGGCCGCACAGGGGGTATTACATGGCCGCACAGGGGATATTACATGGCCGCACAGATACAAAATTCATGCTCAAGTGGTTTCAATACTGAGTGAGTGCAGTGAACAAGCGAGTTATCAAATAAACTTGAACATATGAATTTCGTATCTCCAAGCGGCCATGTAATTAACTGATTATTACTGGAAAGTCATTGAGTGAGCATTTAGTGTTATGCAAATAGCATGAAAATGCTGGAAGCTGATTGGTGGAGAATATTATATCCAACATGTGTGATATATACTTTAAATGATATCCTCACAAGAAGGCAGTGATAACATGTTTACGATTTTGCTATCAGCTGGTATTCCCCTACATTTCATGAAATAAATGACAGTAAATTTATCCAACACACGTTCAGATGCAATATTTCTTTGTGATGGAAATCCTCCTAAGATACTGGAGTTCATGTAGTATTATTTTGTTCTAGACACTGCTATAAAGAAGATGTTGATTTTACTGGACAAAGAGTTCAAGAACGTGACTGAAAAGGAGAAGAGAACATATGCCGCAATGTTTGAAAATATGCATGTTTAAATAAAACAACTTAAGGTGGCCCACATGTATTGTGACATTCGAATTGGCATAATAAAGATTCACAATTTTTTGGCCGATCATTGAGCTTTTTTGGACCATGTATTTCCTGATATTGAAGAATTCTTTATAGTAAACGTAAAACAGAATTCCAAGATATTTAATGTTTTCGGTGATATAAGACTGTTTTTCTCGACCAATTGTTATTACGTAAAATGCGAAAAATCCAAAACGTGAAGATATAGATATATTTTAAACTGCTGTTATTCATGTACATTAACTAACCCATGAGCTTTGTTGGTAACAAGTTTCAATAGAATTGATGGCATGGAAATTTCTACAGCAGAATATATATAAATGTTACTGCAAAATATTATGTTGGCCAATTTCCATTCCATCCGCGATTTTATTGAAACTTGTTACCAATCTAGTTTTGAAGGTTTTCTCATTTTACGTAAAAATAAAGGGTCGAAAGAAGCACATATCCGAAATTATTATGTACCTTGAAATTCTGTTTTGTGTTTACTCAGTATTCTTCAATATCAGGAAATACATTGTCTAAAAAAAAACCGCAAAATATTATGTTCGCCAATTTCCATTCCATCTATTTTATTGAACTTCGTTACCTGTTAGAAATATTCTAGATTTGAAGAGTTTCGCAATTTACGTAAAAACAAGCATGTATCTCCGCAAATATTATTTATCTTGGAATTCTGTTTTGTGTTTACTATCCTTCGATAAACTTCCCGCTGCAAAGAGCGAATCTTGATATGATGCCCATTCGGTTGTCGCAATACCCACGGGCTACTGACTTGAGAGAACAAATGGTTTTCTCAAGGTTGTGTATGCTGTTTAAAGTGCATATAAGCCCTAGCCAGTTATCTTTGATATCGATTGTACATGAAGTGGATAGTCCAAATGTAGAATATTTCTTGATTTGGGTGTTGCGTCTACGAGATATAAAGGTTTATATTTCCAATATGCTAATGATGTGATGTCATCACCGACATTTGCTGAATTTCTTTGTGCTTGTAAATTAAGCTATTTTCTAATTTAGAATTTTTTTTTTGTCAAATCACTTTGATAAGCTTCTAAAATATAACTTAGAATTTAAAAATAGGTAATTTGTCTCCACCAGCATGCTTTTGTATAATAAGTGATGTCGGTGATGACATCACATCATTAGCATATTGGAAATATAAACCTTTATATCTCGTAGACGCAACACCCAAATCAAGAAATATTCTACATTTGGACTATCCACTTCATGTACAATCGATATCAAAGATAACTGACTAGGGCTTATATGCACTTTAAAGGTGCACTGTCAATTGAATTGAACCTTCACGTTCTTTAAAACAAAACTACAATAATAACAACCTTAGTATAAAAGAGAAATAACATGTGAATGTCCTGATATGCTTTTCAGACGTTTTCTATAGAGGATTAGCAAACATAAAAGTGGATTACGAAAGCTTATTCTAGAAGCTTGGTTTCGGTTACAGTGAAGCTCTAAATTTCTCTTAAAAGCAGAATTTTTCATCCACTCGAATCTCTGCAATCCTGCATCAAAATCGTCTCAAATGTTCTCGAGTATCCCTGAAAAGAATTATTTTGTATTTTCGTCATGAGAATTGACAGTGCATGCTCCTTTAAAGAATGCATGTTGGCAAAAGCCTTGAAGTCAAATTTGTTCCAAGAGACAGATGTGTCTGAAGTGGTTCCACATCGAACGGAGGAAATTGAACACAATAAAAAGCGTAAAAGCTAATAGATGTTTTCTGCAAAAAAAAACATCTTTTGTACGTACTATTTCAGTGAAATTGTGTAAATATAAGAGTGTAAAGAGATCGTGGTAGAATTGTTGCCATTTTAAAATGAAAGAGTTAATAAATTCATAACAACTCCCAGTTTTCTGTCTTCAGTTGGCTATTAATAGTATTTTATCTGGCCTCGGTTTTTTAAGCTGAATTATTGTTAATCCTCGATTAAATCTTAACCTCGATCAAATCTTAACCTCGATTAAATATTTTCCAATCTGCTTAGGATTACCAGTAAAAATGTGACTACTCATACCTCGTTAAGTAATAAGTAGTCCAAAATTAGTTGGCTGAAATCAAATTAGTGATTTGATGGCTCGCGACAGGCGAATGGATATAATAAACATTCGCACTTTTCAGCAGGAAGATTTTGGCCGATCATTTCGTAAGGAAGAAGCATAACTAAGAATGTTTATTGGTCGATTAACTATTTCACGGATTAGGGGCGCCAGCTCTACATTCTAACGACACGCCAAACTCTCATTTTGTAGCCGTAGGCAGTAGTTAATATAACTTTCTAACAATTTACTACAAATGTTCCCGTTTGCCGAGTTCACGAAGGATTTTTTTTTTCATTTTTTATTTGTTTAATCTGTTTCATACTTTACAAATAAAAACTGTACAAACTACTACACATTTACTAAAGACGTACACACACGCACATGATTTACAAGGTTCTGATGTACGATAATAGTCCAGATTATTTTGTAAGCCACTTTTTTAGAGGTTCCCATTTTTTTTCATACCTCTCCACATCTAGCTTATTTGTGCCTTGTCTTTCCAGTAAAGCTTTTTCTTTCAATAAAATGAGGAACAATTCAAAATAAAAGTGCGTGTCTTTGATAAAAGCTGTATACATATGGCACTTTGCTACAATAAATGCATGGCTAATGAGTTGTTCGGAATAGGCTCCAGTTGACCGTACAATATAGAACTAGCATTTAAACTGATGGTTTGGGCTGTGTTTACATGCCACCAGTTTATGAAACAGCTCCAGAAAGAAACAGCATATGTGCAGTCAATGAAAAAATGAAAAAATGAACTAATGAGTATGCTTTTCACTACAATAAGGGCACTTGTCACTAGTTTTAATTTTGGCTTTAAATAAAATATCATTTGTTGCTAGAATGTTGTGTATAATTTCGTATTGAAACATGCTTGGTTATAAACTTTCTTTAAGTTGCACTCTTGGACGTAATTTTTAATCTTAGTCTGTTGTTGGGGCGCAAAATTGTAGTTTTGCAAATTCTATTCTAATTATTTTCGCAGTAATTTTCTGTAGGTCCGTAACCCACCAAGGCGGGTGCTCATATAGTTCACTAGGCTTGAAAGTTGCAAAACTTGAGTGGTTGATCGTTCTCATCAAGCAGGTCTTTGATGTGCAGCACGCCTTTAGAGAGCCAATTATTATTTAAAACTGGAAAACCTCCTATCTTGATTTTTCGGTTATTCCATATGATTTCGTTCTGGATTGGTGGGTTTGAATGCTTCCTATACCATGCGAATTTAAGATCCTGCCAGTAACTTATGGCCGTTTTGTAAAACGCAGGAAGCTGGGGTAGTGATAGCAATTGCAAATCGTAGTTGCACATGAATAAAAGTGTCCACCATAGCGCGATAACAACATTAAAGGGATTATTTTCCAGGCGGCCGATTGCTTGTCCGACAGCCTCTCAAGCCAGCAAATTGTAATTGCTTTTTCCATATCTTCAAAGTTTACCATGTTGAGACCTCCTTTCTCTTTGCTTCCTACCAACGTCGACTTTTTAATTTTTGGCGGTTTATTGTTCCAAATAAATGAATATGTGCATTTGTCTACTTGCTTTGGGTAAAGTTAATACTGATGCGTTGTAAACCAGTTTGGATAATCCAAGTGTTTTTACAATGTTAATTCTCCCATAGAGTGTGAGATTTCTTTTCTCCCAAATTGCTAAGGATTTTTTTTAAATTGTCCAGTTTATCATAGAAATTCAATTATTCACAGGCATCATTATCATAACTGAAACGAAGGATTGGTTCGCCCAAATTCGTGGCACCTTTTTATGCTTCAAAGTGAGTGGACAAAGGGTCTTACTCACAACAGATTTTGAACCGAATGAATCGTAAAAGGAACACTAAAATCGCATTATTTCCTTATACCAACGATCTTAGAACTAATTCAACCCGTGATAGAGCAGTTTTCACATGACTGCATGTCGGAAGTGTTTTGGTTTTGCGTTTACTAAGCTCTCCTATTGGCTGAGAAACTAAACCAACCAATCAGAATCCAAAGTAAAACCAAACGTAAATTGGTTTTGGTTTTGCTTTGGTTTGTCATTGGCTCACAGGGAAGTCATTTATGAGTTATTTGTGATTAGCATATACCACACCAGTGATTGGCTACTCAAACAGTAAATATGATTTCATATTCACCTCCAAGCAAAGCAGCGATCATCTCGCTCGAGTTTTTGTTCATTTGACAGAAAATAAAATAACTATTTGGTGCTGGCTATATTCACCTGGAGTGTGGTATATACTAAAACAATTATTCACCTCGGTGTTGGTGAGTAGTGGTGGATATTTACCTCGCCGAAGCGGCACGGTAAATATCAACCACTATTCACCTCCACTTCGGTGAATAATTGTTAATTATTGTTAATATAAAAAGCTGTAAGCCTCCGCGATAAAACCAACAGGGTCATTATCGATCACTAAATATTTTTAGTAAAGCAGTTATGCTTCGATCTCCTCGTGGACGGTAGATTTCCTCAATTGAGTAAGTGGATTGTGCTGTGCGGTCAAGGCATGGCTGTTTTAGAGTATTTTATAGTGATCTCTATCCATGCTCCGTATGGCTTGTGCTGTGCGGTCAAAGCATGGTTGTTTTAGAGTATTTTATAGTGATCTCTATCCATGCTCCGTATGGCTTGTACTGTGCGGTCAAAGCATGGCTGTTTTAGAGTATTTTATAGTGATCTGTATCCATGCTCCGTATGGCTTGTGCTGTGCGGTCAAAACATGGCTGTTTTAGAGTATTTTATAGTGATCTCTATCCATGCTCCGTATGGCTTGTGATTTGCGGTCAAAGCATGGCTGTTTTAGAGTATTTTATAGTGATCTCTATCCATGCTCCGTATGGCTTGTACTGTGCGGTCAAACCATGACTGTTTTAGAGTATTTAGTGATCTCTATCCATGCTCCGTATGGCTTGTGCTGCATGTGCGGTCAAAGCATGGCTGTTTTAGAGTATTTTATAGTGATCTCTATCCATGCTCCGTATGGCTTGTACTGTGCGGTCAAAGCTATTTAGTCGACATTTTGGTTAAAATCTAACTGACACGCCGGGCACAAATGATCGTAAAAACAGCGGGTTTTATATATTTAAAAAAGTTTTCGACATAGAAGAACGAATTTTGGTAGGTGCCATCATTATGACGTCACAATGACGTCATATATCTTTTTGTAATAGGTTTCTTATAAATTTTTATTACCTCTAAAAACGTTTTATTATATCTTTAAAAAAATCTCTTGTTCATGAGAATGAAATAATCGAAAACCCGTTCTCGATCGGTTGAAGTAAACGAAAGTTATTAAATTTTGAATTTTGTAATTTTCCCGCCAAAAATCAGCGGGAAATAAATAGTAACAACGAAGAAAGGCTGATTATACGGTAATGGTAATTTATATGAACCAAAATTTCGGCTGGCAACCTTCTTCGGGGTTTACAAGTGAACTGGCAAGAAAACGTTAAAAATTCGAAAGTATGGAATCTGATGCTGTGGTGTGAAATTACAAACATGGTGATTACATGAGTCGTGAGCGTGATGATAGACGGAGGACTAATACAGGAGCTGAGGAATATGATATACAGTAGATATTTACAGTTCCTCCTTTCTGTTAATACATTTAGGTTTTAGTGTTTGACCTTTATCAATAAGATGTGCTTCGCGAGCTTTGCGTTCACTATCTCGATTAGAATGAATTAGTTCTAAAGGAATTAATAGGCCCTTTGCAGCTAACAGTCACGTGCTGATATAATACTTCATTAACGAATGAACTGAGCTCGTGATCCCCATGGGAAAGGCGTTGCCATGAATACTGGAGAGCAAGCTATCTTCAAAAACGCAGTTTTAGAAAGATCGTCAATCGATTGGAGGTGAAAAATAGCATTTACAAACAGGTTTTGCTAATAACACTACCGATCTCGTACAAGGCTTTTTATAAATAAATGAAGTCATATTTTTTGCTCTCCGATACAACCACGTGATTTGTTAGCTGGAAAAGGCCTATTGCATCTCATTAGGTGAGTGATTATTGGTGAGAAAATGAACTAGTACATCATATTTTGCACAATAATAGAGCTCTTTAGTAATAACGTTTTCTTTTTAGAATTTAGAATTTTTTAGCATAATAGCTTAGAATTGAGGCCCTTTTTTTATTCGTCATTATGACGTCATAAATATATTTGTGTACCCGTTCAAATGTTTTGGAATTTTATCGATGAAATACGTTTGGCTAACACTCGCAAGTCATAGTATTCTATTTAATAATATTTTTTATATTCGGCAATCTGATTTAAGCTTGAAGTATGACGTCACTAATAATGACGTCATAAAAATAGTGAATCGTCCATAACTTGGAATATATTTATCGTAGAAATTTCACATTTTCGCCAAATGAATATATTTCGTAAAGGCATTCTGATGACGTAATATTTTTGCAACGTGTTTTAAAGGTTAATTTTCACCAAAAAAGAGGCACCCTTATGACGTCACAACAACGTCAGAATACAGAAACAATTGTCCCGAAAAATGTAGTCTTACTTTGTTACCAACCTGCCAACATTTCGTCAAATTTAGAGTAGAAGTAAGGAAATGGCGTTAGTTTTACGTTTTCTGTCACTCTCAACCCCGCCGTATTTATGGTTACTCGTGCCCGGCGTGTAATACTTGCTGACATAAACGAAACCACAAGCATGCGTCGATGGGACATCCCCGCTGTGACAAAAAAAAAATCAGGGCTTGGGGCTCGTCAATGGGCTCGTCATAAAAATATTCCTCCCTATCGACCGTTATGCTTTGCGGGTGCAGTTATTGTTGTGATCTTCGCGTGAACGCGCAATGTGGTTGAAGATTTGTAGCTGACCGGTGTTGCCCCCCCCCCCCCCCCCCCCCCCCCCCCCCCCCTCCCCCCCGGGATCAAATCAGCAAGCGGATTCGATCCCCTCTCGCGGATTTGATCCCCGCTTGACGGGATGTAAAGACAACTATAGGTGTCTAGAAATTGAACTCAATAAACAAGACACTTTTTGAATCGATATAAACACTTTTATTATTCAAATCTTCAAACAACCCGCAGTCATCTTACAAACATTTTCAAAAAACCTAAATCAAACGCGATGCATACTTGTACAAATAAAGCTATGCGGAACATAAATAATATCAGGGTTTTTATACGTTCTAAATTTTTGCTAGTGGGAACATTACTCTTAGCAGACATTTGCTAGTGGTTTAAGCTTTCAAACAATCTTTGTTTCAAATCTGAGAATATACAAGTTTGCCTGCAGCAAATATTTTAAACTCAGATTAGCAGGGGAGGGGGGTGAGAATGAAATAAAAAAGTCTTAAAATATATAACCCTAGTCCTTCTCTGGCCAATAGATATGAAATATTGTGACCCTCCCCCCTTTCCCCTATAACGAACCCTTTTTCAGCTCCCCATTTTTTAAGACCCTCCTTTTTTGAGGAATAAAAAAATATGACCCTGCCCCCTTCTCCACCCGCATCCGCCCTGCTAATTTCTGACCAGTCCCTTAGAATCAGATAGTACCCCTTCCAAAAAAAAGCCTGATCCTCTATTCTGACCTTTACACATGCATTGTACATGTAATAAACAACTTATTAGTTGGCTAAACATCTAATACGACTGTGTATTTTTACTCTTTTGTATTTTGTTGGGCCTAAACTAATAAAAGGCTCACCAAAATACGAATGAATTTTAAAAATACACAGCCATATTAGACACATATCCATGTTCAGCCAGGGGAAAAAGGTGTGTTTTGAGAGACTTGATCACTGGCTCCCACAGTTGGGGCTTTGGCAAGCTATTCCCTCCTTCGCGTTATTCATGGGAGCAAAAAGTATGCTGACAAAGTTCAGTGAATTTTGAATTTCATTGTCTTCATCACTTGATGAATCTTAATCCAGAGCAAGAAGAATCTTGTACAATCTATAAGAGAAAGTAAAAGAAAGGATAAAACAATCATTTAATAGCTAATATGCTGTGCAAGATACTATTACATGTAAAGGCCAATCATGAGCATGCCCAAATCTAAATACAGAGAAGAGGTCTCCAGCTCTATCCTGGTTGGCTCGTGTATGACAATCGAGAATGGAATGTCCATGTCGGACAAGCAGGCAATACATGATGCCCCTAAAAGCATGGCGCAAAAGCTGTAGAAAATAGCGTACTTGTTACTGTAGTTGCATAAAAATTAAAATAGTCTTAATCGTCGAAGTTCTTCTTCTGTACCGGTAAGTGAACTGGATCATGTGTACTATTCGCAATGTCGGCCGACGCATCGGTCGACGGTCGGCTGATAGGCGGCTATTCTGTATGTCTATTCTTGACTATTCTGTATGTCGGCCGATATGGTTGATGATGCACCGACAGTCGGCCGACTGACCGACACTCTATCGATAGTTTACCGACAGTCGGCCGAGGTATCGGTGACTGTGAAATTTTCAGGTAACGTACATGTACTTCAAAGGTTGTAAACTTAAGATAGCATAAACTAGCAGCTCTTTATTCCCAGCAATGCGCCTCTGCATAATAATCCGATTGGAGTGCGATTGGAGTGAGTATAGATTAGAATTAGAATTAAAATCGAGCCCTACAGTAAATCAAAGGCTCTATGAGCCAACTCATTTATATATATAGCAAAACAGGATTGCTTTAATAAAAGATTTTTAAAGGGTCATAGGTGACATTCATGTATATATATAGCAAAACAGGATTGCTTAAAAGGATTTTTAAAGGGTCATAGGTGACAGTGTTAAACGGATTTGTGTTCTCAGTTAACATATTGATCAGCTGAAGGCTAGGTTGCATATAGCAAGCATTCCTGTAGTACGTATGACATTTTCTATTTAAATACTCATGAAGCTTTGATGACTTTGGAACTGATTTCAGGAAGTGTTTGTGTAATAAGTTTCTCACTTTTTTGCTCTTTTGCAAAATTCGTTTTAACTGTGTTGCTGGTATTCTCGAGACTGCTCTGTCTCTCGACCTGTTAATCCCACTGCAATGTTGGCCTGAATTCATAAATATGTCAAATAGCTATTTGTTCATTTACCTGATTATTTTCCACAACTGATTCACCGGCATGGGTGTTAAGCAGGTGTTAAGATAAAGGATCTTACGATTTTAGACAAAATCCTACTTTAGGAGAAACATATAATAAATTAACAAGTTCTAATTTAGCCCACGCTCGACGTATCCAAAGTTGAGTTACTTTAATTAAAACGTTCTTTTGTTAAACTCGTTTGGTCACAAGCCTGTATTTACTAATGTCGTTTTCAATCCATTGACAACATTGAATAGAACTCATTTTCCAACAACCTGTGTTGTTACAGGAAACTAATTAAGTATTGATTATATCTTAAGCTATCGGTACCAAACGATCCCGACAACAAGCCAATAAGATTTGAGTATTCCTAATTACAGTTCCGTACTTTGTCAAGTACTAAATCCATTGAACTTTCCGTCAATGCAGATTAGTCACCAACTTCAAGTTGGATTTCTAGGGAACATATCTAAAGACTCGTATAATGTTTTACGCTCAAGCTATGATATTTGATTTCTAGTTTCACCTTTGACATATCTTATTTATGTTGTCGATCGGTTGGAACACCTTCCTTTCAAGGTCAGTTTTTCCTTTGTTTGAACAACGACCTTACTTACAATAAGGGTCCATGTAAACACCTGTTTGGTTCCCAATAACTATTGTTTGTAAATTACATAAATACAGAACGAATATCTTGTAACATAAGAGAAGATAAGAGAAGATAGAGAAGAGAGAGGACATAGCCGAAGAAACAGAAGTCATGTTGCGTTCATGATTCTTCATGATCAGCCTCAATGGCTTAGTCATGGCCAGTCATTGAGACCAGTAATAAAGTACGTAAGATCCAACATTGGTTGTTGTCGTCTACAAGCTCTGCGAAGAACCCCACAGATCAGGTAGAAGTCCAAATTATGCAAATTAGGAGGCGGCCATTATTATGTTGAATTCGATCTATTAGCTTTAGCGCCCCTCGCCAACTGCCGATAGAAACTTCGTTGTTAATTAGCCTCGACCAAGCAGTCCAACTGATACATACATACATACACGCATACACATACTTTATTATATGCTCCCAAAAGGGCTTTTCAACATATAATTACATGGTTTAGTTAAGAATATATTTAAAATGTTATTTAAAAAGTAGTAAACAATATATAACTTATGTAAATGTAATAAAGTGTAAATGTTAATCTACTTACTTACTGTTAAGACCTAAAAACTGTAATTACTAAATAGATAATGGTCTAAGACGTATTGTATAAAAATGCCTTGATCATCTGATCTTTTAACTTGTTCTTAAAGGCACGAAGTGATGGTACCTGTTGTAAATCTGTGTCTAAGTTATTCCAGATCTTTACAGCCCTGTAATGAAATGACGGTTGTCCTGTTGCAGTTCTGAAAAGGGGGATTTGCAATATCCCACAGTTGCGTGTGGAGCGATTATGCACCTTCGTGCGTTTTACGAACTTATCACATAGATAAGATGGCGCTAGATTGTTCATGCACTTATATGACATGACTGTATCTCTATATACTAACAAGTCTCTAACCGGTAGCCAGTTAAGCTGGCGCAGGGCTGGAGTGACATGATCGTATTTCCTAGTATTCGTTATTCACTTCAGACCCCCCGAAGTTCGAGGTCTACTTTTTTCGACTTTTTAGCCCTCTGAAAAAGTAAAAGAAATTACTTTTTCGGGCTAAAAAAGTCAAAAAAGCCCAGTCCCACCCCATGCGTGGACAAAGTCCACCATGCAGGGACCGGGAGATACGGCCACATATATTTGGCCTGTGTTCAGCAAGCAAGCAGGCTGAACGACAGTCTCCTTTTATTCTCACTCGGCAAAGCTGTTACACTAAGCCATCCCCGCTCATAGGAAAAGTTCGCGGAACGTATCATCTGAAACCTAGTCTATTGAACTAGATCTTCAATCGATGTGGTACACCTTTGAATTTGCCGCTTCTCGAAAATCAGCCAATCACGTTTCAGAACGGCGTTTATGTAAGTAAGTACGTCACTAGTACATGCGCAAAACGCAAATGCAAAGCCGTGTCAGTTTCATCATGACCTTTGCACTGCACAGCACGTTCGAGAAATCACATCACGAGGAACATGTCTGCCACTAGTGTTATCCAACTTAATAACGAAGACCTATATAGAGGCTGTTCTGTCATTTCCATTGAACTACAAAACTTAACAGGGACTTCAAGTCACACTCCCAGGAGGTTAATAATACCTCCGTAATTTGACACTAATTTCGATAATAAAGGTCACGCGAATGTAATTTGAAACTGAATTTAAAGTGTTAGATTTAGAATAAATTTAGAATGAATGTAACGGAAGCAAGCATTGAGTCATTGACTGAAACATAATAACGCTAAAATTCAAAACATACCTAAAAACAATGAAAGTATTTTTTCATTCCTATTTCACAAAAAAGAAAAATTACGATATAAATTTTCCTTACAGACCCTTCCTTAGAACAACAGCCGGAGAGAAACATCCATTTCAAATATTCCAGCAGCATATTTCCCGTCGGAAATGCGGTAGCAACAACGCGATAGGACACGTAGAACTAAGACTCGAAGATGCTGAATACGACAGTTCAATGACGGCCTAAGAACATCGAAAACTCATACAAAGCACGCGGGCACAAGAGAGATTTCTAGCTGAAATGCATCTTTAATAACCAAACTTTGATTTTAAAACTTATATGCGTTTGTGCCATCGTGCTAACAGGCAAATTTTATCATCGCTATTCGGTCTTACTAAAACTGCTAACACAATAATTATTCACTAGACTCGAAGATGGCTGAATGCGGCAGTTCACTGTCGGCACTGACAAGAACATCGAAAACTCATACAAAGCACGCGGGCACAAGAGAGATTTCTAGTCGAAATACATCTTTAATAACCAAACCTTGATTTTAAAACTTATATGCGTTTGTGCCATCTTGCCAACAGGCAAATTTTATCATGGCTATTCGGCCTTTCTAAAACTGCTAACATAATTTACTAGACTTCAAGATGGCTGAATACGACAGTTCACTGACGGCACAAGAACATCGAAACCTCATACAAAGCACGCGGGCACAAGAGAGATTTCTAGCTGAAATGTATCTTTAATAACCAAACTTTGATTTTAAAACTTATATGCGTTTGTGCCATCGTGCTAACAGGCAAATTTTATCATCGCTATTCGGCCTTACCAAAACTGCTAACACAATTAACTAGACTCCAAGATGGCTGAATGGGGTAGTTCACTGTCGGCCTAAGAATATCGAAAACTCATAGAAAGCACGCGGGCACAAGAGAGATTTCTAGCTGAAATGCATCTTTAATAACCAAATTTGCCTATTAGCACGATGGCACAAACGCATATAAGTTTTAAAATCAAAGTTTGGTTATTAAAGATGCATTTGAGCTAGAAATCTCTCTTGTGCCCGCGTGCTTTGTATGAGTTTTCGATGTTCTTAGGCCGACAGTGAACTGTCAGTATTCAGCCATCTTCGAGTCTAGTGAATTGTGTTAGCAGTTTTAGTAAATCCGAATAGCGATGATAAAATTTGCCTGTTCCCTTGCAAAATGTGCATGTATGCGGCATGCATGCTGCATGTATGTGGCATGCATGCATGTACCCAAATTTGCATGTATGCATGTATACATGCACCTCATTTGCATGCATGCGCTTGCATGTATTCTGCATGCATGCATATACACTGTATGCATGCAATCACAAAATGCATGCATGCATCACATGTGCATGCATGCATCACATGTGCATGCATGCACTTTTACAGTACATGCATGCGGCCAACCAGTGCATGCATGAAGTTCTCACATTCCTAAGTTCTCACAATCCGAGAGGTTTAAATGAATTACAATCATTATATTATTTACTATACTGTAAATGCTATATTAACCGCCCAGCACCTAATAAGCGCCTCTTCTCTGCTAAGTAATGATGCGACTGAATAAGAAATAGGCAAGGAACATTATAGGCTAACTAAATGAAAACTGACTGGTTGGAATAACCAATTTAAATGGTTATAACCATTTCATATTGGTCGTACTAACCAATTTAAAAATGGTAAAAATGTAACCATTGAAATTGGTAGAAATGGCAATATAGAACCTTGTTGTAGCACCAATTATAAAATGGTCGAGAAAATGTTATCATTAAAAATAGTTAAAATTACATTATTAAGTTTTTGATTAAATTTACCTTTACATTGGTTGTGTGAAACTACTATTTCAATATTAGATTGGTACATACACTGTTATTTTCAGGGAGTTATTTTCACTCCACTAAGGGTGTTAAAATAACTCTAGAGAGTGGAATAACTTTTTTGGAGTTATTTTCACTCGGGAGCCCATTTTGTTCGTTTAAATCCCAAATGCATGTAAATTGCTTAAGCAGTACAAAATACTGAAAAGATCAATCGATCCATTCCGCAGTTGTTCTCCTGATACACGAGTAGAGACTGGTAACTACAGTACTGTAAATCGGTCAGCGGCAACGCTATGACGCATGCTCATGAGTACATGTATGTCAGGTTTCAGCTGTTGAACGAACTTCAAGTTCAACGGTTCCCCGGCGAAGCTGTTTCTGAGCGGTCTTAATTTCCTACAACTTCAATGGATTTACAGCAGGTTAGCTAGTTTAAGAGTTTTGGAACCAAGCTAAGAACTCACCAAGACGTCGTTTGGACCCTAAATGGCTATTTCTGGGCTGGTATATTTGGAGGAAAACGAAACACTAAACACAGTTCGAAGATGTTCAAGCTTCTAGTCTAATTGTTAAATATCAGCCACAGAACGGATTGTTTTAGTAAATAGCAACCAACTAGTCGTTCAATCTTTTTATAAACTGAAATAGACTGCGAACAGTCCCTCCTTTTATCCTCTCGCTCCGCTCGAACGCCTGCCATATTTTCTGTTCGCTCGGTCCGCTCGCAAATTACTATCAATGGAGGGAAAAGGAGGGACTATTCGCAGTCTAAAACTGAAACAACTAAGGGCTTTGTTTTGTATTTTGACGAATTGTGTGGTACCCTGGGTAATTTCGTGGCTGCCATAACTTCGCTTTGAAAACCTGGCTTATCTGTCAATTAGTAGCTTAGCCAATCAGATTGCACGATTCGTGTTAGACTATAGCCAGTTGGTTTATATATAGCTGCCTTGCGTGAGTGCGGACTTTTACTCACCTACTTAGAGGGGCTGAATGGGGGGGTACCAATATCAGTTAACAGCTAAATTTTTAGCTATTTATCAGTTATCAGTTAAATTTTGCTGTTATCAGTTAAGTTATATAAAAAGACTACCCTAACCTGATTTGAATACATATTTGCTGGTATGAAATGAATAATAACCGCTAATTCAACATCAAACACTACATTTTGTCTATTCAATAGATTTTTCTAGTATCAGATAACTCTGATGTGTCATGTTTAATATTTGACTATTATCAACTGGATCAAATCTGTCGAAAACCATCCGAAAAGCCAATAATAGCATGTGACGTTACGTCATTTTAATAAAAAATAATGAAATATCAGGTAACAGCTATCTCACAAATATCAGCTAACAGCTAAAAAAAGGTAAAATTCTCAGTTAACAGTAATATTTTTGGCCATCTCTCAGTTATCAGTTAACCCCATTCAGCCCCTCTACTTACACTCTTGTTACCACTCAACTGAGTTGCCAGACTTTTTAACGTTTTACATAAATTACCTGCCAAACTCTAACAATATCAAAACCAAATTAGCAACAGAAAGCCTCGGGCTAATTAGCTATCAGCCGACCAAGCTAAATACAGCTATTTAAAATAATGTCGAAAAAAAACGTCTCTCGACAAGACTAAAAGGGAGCATTGATAGAGATCACTAAAATACTCTAAAACAGCCATGCTTTGACCGCACAGCACAAGCCATACGGAGCCTGGATAGAGATTAAAGATTACTAAAATACTCTAAAACAGCTATGCTTTGACCGTACAGCACAATTCATATGGAGCATGGATAGAGATCACTAAATACTCTAAAACAGCCATGGTTTGACCGCACAGCACAATCCACTTCTTCAACTCTGAGGAAATCTACCGTCCATGAGGAGGTCGAAGCATAACTGTTTTACTAAAAATATTTAGTGATCGATAATGACCCTGTTGGTTTTATCGCGAAGGCTTACGTCTTCATTTATGGCGGACAACGTAGTTGAAATAGCTATAACCCGGGGCTATAACGCTGACTGAATCACAGGTTGAATTAGTTCTAAGATCGTTGAAATAAGGAAATAATGCGATCATAGTGTTCCTGTTGCGATGACAGTGTTCCTGTTGCGATGACAGTGTTCCTGTTGCGATGACAGTGTTCCTGTTGCAATGACATTCGTTTCTGAATCTGTTGTTAATAAGACCCTTTCTCCGCTCACTCAGTTGAAACATAAAAGGAGACACGAATTGGGGCGAACCAACCCGTCGTGAACTAAACTCGGAAAATCGGGGAACATTTCGGGGTAGGAAATTATTATAAAGTTAACTGAGCTGCTGGGTACTGAGGTAATGCCTGTTTAATATTGGCGGTGCCAATATAAATGTATGAGCAAAATATCAAATTCAAGCCTATTGCTGGCTTTCACGTGACGTCATGGCCGCCATGTTGGTGTACCTTTAACAATAGATTCCTCGTTAGCTTCTTTTGTTAGGTACACCAACATGGCCGCCATGCCCTTTGTCATTGGAATCTCTGGGGATTGAGTGAAAGCCAGCAATAGCTTGACCGCCTAAGGGGTTGTGGTCAATTTGGCGTGTCGTCAGAATGTAGAGTTGGCGCCCCTAATCCGTAAAATAGTTAATCGACCAATAAACATTCTTAGTTATTAATACTTCTTATTAACCAAATGTTGTTTCTTTCTTTCATTTCTATATATATTTCTATATTTCTCTAGCTATATATGAAAACTGAAGTCTTCTCTTACTCCGATAATCCTATTTTGTGGAAAACCCGTAAAACAAATCATTGAACAAATTATCCGACTTCAGCGACCTCAGGTATTACGGCATAATACTTTTATCTGTTGTTTATTTTCTGTTAGCGCTCTGCATATAGACATTAGTTTTCCACCAATCAAAGCAAGCGTTACCAAAGAGCGTTTAGAATGTGATTTAGAATGAGCCTTTGCCTCGGTGAGTTATCAGTATCATATCGAAACAAACCCGCGGCTGAATTACTGTTATTGAATACACTTTTAGCGCGATTTTGATTTTAACAATTTCCATTCTTTTCACTGCAAACTTAAATATATGTATATATATATTTTTAGTCCATATCTATAAGATGTGAATTATTGTCTGCCCATTCCCATTCAAGTGCGGACGTGATATTCAATGAAAGTGGAAGTAGCCCAATCAGTAGACATAGAGACCGCGGAAAGATTAGCACTCTGAGCAGACTGATGCTAGCAAAGTTATATCACCAGAACTGAAATAATACTTGTAAGTATCTATACTTCCATCGGCACCCCAGCACGTATGTGTGTGTAATTTTCGAGCCGTTTTCCCCCCAAGAAACGTAAGATACCAGACAAATCAATCTTGCGCGTCGAGTATTAGATTTGAACAGCGACAAAATTTTGTAAGCTACACGCATCAACCTTTACTTTCTCAAATTCCTTTCCAATTTTTCCACACAAAAAATATACCACTTGCTTGCTTGTTGGAAAACATAAAGAGGTCGACTTGTGGCAAGTCTAGCATCAACCGCGTAGGAGTCAGTACTAGTTTAAACTACACAGATAAGGCCTGGTCTATGTGCGCGCGGCCCTGCATGGGGTCCAGAACTGGACCCTGTTTTACGAGAAAAATGTTACCCGGTATTCTCGGCCAATTAGCAGAAGTAAACTGAGAAGTGAGTCAGGGAAAAATAGAAAATTATCCCCCAGATCGCGATCGTATCTTTAACAGCAGTGAAAGAATGAGTACACCATGTAACAAGGAATTCCTCTCTGTACATGCATGTTGTTTATGGCATTGAGTGGATGTATTTTGAAGCTTCAAATGTCGGAGTTCACGACAGTGAAGATTATTCAGTAAGGAAACGTGTCTAAAGTCAGCGGTGCAAAGCGATTATCCCCCCATGGAGGAGGGGGAGAGGACCTAATTTAGACTTCTTGGGCCGGGGTCATTTTCGTAAATATGTGTCGAATTTCGGATTATAGAAAACTCAGAATGATCAATCAGGGTGCAAATCCGGGTTCGTTTTCACAATAATATTTTTCTCGTAAACTTACCGAGTCCGGTTGTGGCTGTCACAAAGACAAAGTGTACAGTTTTGAGTACAATGCGATAAAGAAGCCAGGAATAAAACTGACAAGTCATAATCTTCACTGACGTGAACTCCGACGAGCTTAAAAATACATCCACTCAATGCCATAAACAGCATTCATGTACAGCGATGAATTCCTTGCTTTGTGACTTCTGTTAAAGATACGATCTCGATCTGGGGAGATTATTGTCTGTTCCTGTTTACGTTGGCTAAAGTGAACTGAAGTGTTGTCGGCCGACCACTTATAGCGACAACAAATTTACGGTGCAACTTGTTCACTTTAGCCGTTTACTTTTGCTAATTGGCCGAGCATAAAGGTTTAAACATAGCCCCTGTCAATATTATTCGTGGCTTTTCGATGATCTTCACAATTACTTTATTTTAGCTTTAAAAGCAATTGAGCTTCAACCTCGGTACGCGGTAGTTACAGTAATTATTCGATTTAGCGTCCTCTTTCCAGTATACGTTAGTCCTGTAAGTCCCTTCCAGTAAGTGTCCCGTCTCTAATCAGTGCGCCCTTTCAATGTGCTTTCTGAAGGCTTCCTTGAGTTCCAGTCATCGCCCGGCCCTCCCTCGTCCTATTCCAATAAGCACTCCTATTCTAAGAAATGCCACTGAAAATGTGTTATATAAGCAACAGCTCTAGTGTGTCGTATTTTATTTCCCACACCAAACAGAAACTGGTCTTGCTACAGTTATTTTCGGGCGAACTATATCGAGGTCAAGGCTGTTCTCCTTATATGCAGTCTCACTTGTTATTAGAAAAAGAAATTAAGTCGGTGCTCCGTCTCCAATAATAGCCCCCTTTCCTGGTCCAAAAAAGGCGCTAAACTTTACGGTATTTTATAAGACATGAGAAGGTTCCAGTGTTGTATTTCTCTCTCTCTCTCGATATGCATGTGGAACTGTTAAATCCATCATGCTAATCCCCTCCTGGAGTAAGTGCATCATTCCGGTTTCAATATAATTTTATAGCTAAAGGATCTTCGTACTTTTCTAGATTTTTCTCTCTAAAAAAATGCTTTGATCGGTTTTGTTTGACTTTCCCAGAGATAACCGCTGAACTACAAGTCGATGATAACCGGGAGGAATTAAAATAACTAGATTTCGGTGAGAAAATTGGTGAGATAATGGCATGAAAAGCAAATGCACACAGTCCTATGCTAGCGGCAGATGGTGTGGCTCGGTAATTGTTTTATTTTAATACAATTTTTGCAATTAACAATTTTCTATGAGTTTGTGACCACAGGGTATACGACCAGGTGGAAAGAAACCTCAAAAATCTATACTCTACCGATTTTAAAATTTTATTTACAAAAATCTTTGGATTATTACGGTTTGGAAACAATTCGAAACGTCATTCAGATATAAAAGCATAAAAATATCATTTAATGGTTTTATTGACGTGTAGTAGTGTCGGTTAATTTACGTATTAAGATCAAATCGTTTTGAGAACTATTAAATGGATCTATCCGGATGCGCCGCCTTTAATTTTAGTGGGAAAAAACCCTCAAGAATCTACTCTACCGATTTTTGAATGTTATCTACAAAAAACTTTGGATTATAATTACGCTTATGGAAACAATTCGAAACGTCTTTCAGATATAAGGGCATAACATATCATTTAGTGGTTTTATTAACGTGTAGTAGTGTCAGGATTGGCGTCGAGGACGGGGTCAAGGACTAGGTTTTTCCACGACATGGTTCTTTGAGTAAAAGCCAAGGTTTACAGGGGATTTGTGTTAGTAGGAAAGTGAAGTTCCCTGAGCAAACTCTGACAAGTCTTGACGCAAATGAAAGTGGTATTTATTAGAATCGGTGCTGTAAAAACCTCTTCACGCTTTATGGTATGCGAGTTGACTATGCCGATTAAAGTTCATTGTTCGCCGGAAAGCTAGGATCTGGAGTGAACGCGTTATGTATCAGCTAGCTGGTTTCAGGTTCTTACTCTCCTGTACTCACTGTAGCAATGTCATAATCTATCCTAAGTCTCTCTGTTTACCTATTTATCAATCTATTACAGTTTTGCAACGTTTAAACACGATTTTTTTAACTCTGACGAACGGCTACTGTGCTCGAAACAGCTGCGCTTGGCTCGCTTCCCGTAGAATATACAGAACCCGAAAAGCGGCTCCCCTCCGGTGCAGACATAAAACTAGTTTTTACAGAAACTAGGCTAGTTATCTACTGAACATAACAGCCCAGGGTCCGCTTGGATAAGCAGTACCCCGGGTTAAATGCTAACCCGAGGTTAACCATTTGTCAGTTGAAAGTTAACCACCAAGAATACAATTTTAAGGGTAAATTTCGATACTGATTATTGTGTTAAATTTCAAAGCTGGATCTTCAATTTGTCAGCTATCAGTAAATTCACATTTGTCAGTCGTTAGTTAATGTTTCGGATATTTGTTGGTTGTCAATCAAATTTAAGGCGTTTGTCAGTTGTCCGTTAACCCCATATACACCCTCCTAACTCGTGATTTAGCGCTATCCTAGGAATAAAGTTAACCTTGCTTCGAACAACCGATCCTAGAAAAAAATATAAATAGGCAAGCATCTTGAGTACCTAAATACACGACTTTCATAATGGCCGCCTCCTGATTTGCATAATTTGGAAGATAAATCTGTAGAGGGAAACCAATGCTACCATATGAAAGATCACATTAAAACTAGTAATAGTTTTTAGTTTTAGGGCAATGTGGAGAATTGCTGTTGAGCTACGAGCATTTCTAATGCAGAAAAAACATGAAAGCGAGGCTAGAAAGGCGTCCGTTGTTTTTCTCATACAAATCTCTCTAATTTCAACTGGATGTAACTTCATTGCTTTTTAAGCTACAGCACTGAACTTTCACAAGTTCACTAATGTCGACATGTATTTCACATGGCAATGTTCATGTTTTCTATAAATGTGGATAAACAACCGAAACGGAAAATCACATATGCAAATTAGGAGGCGGCCATTATGAAAGTCGTGTATAATTCGCTCTGACGTCGAGAACAGTATTAAAACTTGTTATTATGAGTAGAGCGGCAAAAGAACGGAAATTAAAAGGGACGGTAAGATATTCCGTTTCACTTGGACATCACTTTTAATAGATATTTCCTTCTGCAAATATCCACTCGTTACTATATCTTAACGCTTCACTATAAAGAAGATATCCTTCTATTTGACATATGAGGAATTTGGAGCTGTGCAAAAGACCGGAGTTATGGAAAGGGTTATTTACATATTATTTTTCGGGTTTACGAAGCGTGATATCAAATTAAGCTATGGGGATTCCGATTACTGGGAGAAATCGGAACCCTCATTAAAAATAATAAAATAAAATCAACTGAACTTTATTTAAGGAATTTTTTAAAACCTGGATTCTTTAACAGCGTACTTTTGCACTTTTTTCTCCGCTGTCGGCTGCGGTGTTTGAATTGGTTCATAGTTGTTGGTATCTCTCCCTTGCTCAAAGGAATTTTCTACATGCTTTTCCCATTTTTAATAAGAAAACGTGCTATTTGAGTACTTCCATCTCAAACCACTGATTAAAATCATCACCTCGTTTCGTTTCATCTCAGTCGAAGACTCCGTTTTCCAAATTTATAACATGGGTTTAAAAAATGTATAAGCACGTATTTAAAAAAAAAAAAAATCTTAAAATATCATCAGATTTAATTTAATATGTTTTTCCCCGGCGGTGGAGTTGCCTTGGGTCACGAATTAAAAGCCACTTTTCAAAATCCCGGATCCCACGAGTTTATGTTTATCAATACACCTTATTCGCACGTGTTGCTTTTTGAGATTAGGAAACTGGGATCTTTAATATAGAAATAACCACTGTCATCTCAAAGAGCACCTATAAATCAACATGATTCAATATCATAACTACATATACATATAAATCAACAGTTTTGTAGAACAGACTTTTCAATATTCGTTCAGCGAAATTGCATCATGTCAAAGTTAAATGTTTTAAAGAGAAATAACTCTTTATTCTAAAAGAGGTGTTTACCTAAGTAAACTGTAGAAGTCATATATTGACGTAGGAAAAAAAGAACATCAAAACGAGGCTGTGGACGCATGACTGCAAATTAAAATCTGATACAAGTCTATGAATCTCATCTTTAATATCTTCACGGAATTTCATCCTATACTAATTAAAACCTTCCAAAAATGTTGATTTATAGGTGCTCTTTAAGATGACAGTGTTTCATTGCCAAGATTGCCGATCTAAAAGAATCATCACATGTGAATGTAATCACATTTCTTCTTCAACTCTCCGACCATCACCTCAGCTAGCTGTCTGGGTGGTCTGTCAAACTAAAACGCCGATAACATTGATGTAAATTAATAGGGCCTGAATTCCGTGAAGGGTTTCTTTTCGCGGATTTGAAATTCCGATCTCAAGTGCGTTTCTAAAAATAATGCCGAACCCATTGCTTCAACAGGATTTTGTGTAAGAAAAACAGGCCGATTAAGGCTATCGCTACAAGGTCGTTTCTCCTTTAGGGATATTTGTGTTTCATCGCATGTTCATCAAGAATCATGTAACTTTTTTATGAAGTGTTTACATCATTCCAATTGTTTGCGCTTGTGTCAATCCAAGACAATACTTTATTGAAAGAGTTTACAAGAAACTCGACCAAGCGTGAGCTTGAAAGGAAGGTCTGAAATGAAACACCTTAATTATCTTAAACATATAAACATCGCAATAGGAGTTGTTCAAACGTTACATTTCAAATCCTATATTAAATCGCATTTACTGATTTAACCTAAAGATTCGCGCGCTGGGACGCCGAGTGAGGCGTATAGTTTACGAGATAGTAAAGAAAAAAGCCACGACCACTCGGCATACTATTATTAGCATTTCCACTTATACTTCATTGGTTTTGCCACCTGGTTTTATTATGTGGTTATCATTAATTTCTCGGTGCCATGAAGTCTTAGCGAAGGTACTTCATTGCCGGAAAGTTCGATTGGGTTTAAGTAGGGGAGTTGAATTAGAGATAAACACACGAGCGCTAATGTTAATGCTGCTTGAGAAACATTAAAAAAGAGCGAATCAAAAGACTTGATAAAAACATCAAGTGTAGAATCTTATATTTAAATAGAGGAAGTGCCAGCGGTAGAAGTCCAGTCGCAGTGTTTGTGCTCCTATAGATGAAGCCTCCTTGATTGCTCGTGTTCGGACCGCACTCTTTTCTGTCGCAGCGAGACATTTTCCAAAGGTAAGTAGTCGTTTTGTAGCAACCTTTTATCAAATCGCCGCCCGCTGAAAGTACCATTTTCGCCCACACGCAGTAGTTCATTGACCTTTTTACAAGCCTCGTATGTTTGATCAGCAAGTTAGAAACAAGAAAATAAAATAACGAACTGTCCTATTAAATCAATTAAATTTCAGAGTAATCGATCCGGCATTGTACGTGGTATATAAGGGCAATTTGAAGGTTGGTTCGGCATCGCGCTCAGGAACAGACATGAGTAACGGAACGAACTCAACTCTCGATGCGACTCGGCCACTGGCAGTCGGGAAACAGCTTCAGATCGCTGCGCACTGCTTCGCTGCTCTCCTTTCCTTGACTGGTAACTGTTTAGTGGCATTTGTGTACGCCCAGAACAGTGGTGGACGCATGAAGACAACCAGTAACCTCCTGCTTATAAACCTATCCATAGCTGTCATCCTCTACACCTGTAACAACTTTCCCATGACTATATATGGCATTGTGAATGAAAAGTTGGAATGGCGGATAGAGGGGACTTTCGGGTTGGTACTTTGTAAGATCGAGAGCCTTTTATTGCACGGTTTATTCATGGTTTGTCATCTCGGAGTTCTGGCAATTGCTTTGGAACGGTTCCTTATAGTTTTCT
Organism: Actinernus sp. WN-2022; assembly: GCA_030867875.1. Lineage (NCBI taxonomy): Eukaryota > Metazoa > Cnidaria > Anthozoa > Actiniaria > Actinernidae > Actinernus > Actinernus sp. WN-2022. Next base: position 61,403,129 of record JAOWCC010001589.1, read on the forward strand.
TTCCGATGAGATACTTCGTTACCAGCACCAGGATCAAGATTATCATTGCAGTTGTTTGGTTCTCAAGTGCTGCCCTCTATTCCCCAATGCTTTACCTTGCCTCGGTGATAGACATCTTCGGCAGTCCACGCTGTTTCGCCAAACGCGTCCCACATATCCAAGAACCATGGTTTAAAATTGAATTAGCTGTGCTGGTGTCCACTACATTCATGATTTTACTCATCTACATCACCATCCTTTATCGACTTCGCTGCAGAAGAATTCCCGGCCAACATCTGCACGACCAAGTCCGAAGGGCCAACCGAATAAACAGGAAGGTTACTGCGAGAGTAGTCATAGTTTTGGTTCTGTTCTACTCCTGTTGGCTACCCTACACCACCATGAACGTATTTTACTTCGAAAACCAGATCGAGATTATGTTGGATCCAACATATGGATTTTTCATCGAGTTTCTGCCCTTTCTATATGGAGCTTTGTGTCCGTGGATCTTTCCTCTTCTTCACGATGATTTCAGGCAAGGCATAATTTCACTTCTGTCAAGCTGCCGTCGTGGGAAGCGGGGCGGTGTTTGTCATATAAAGCTGGCGACTGGACCGGCTCAACCCAATAACTCATCGTCCATTACTGGGCTCTCTATCATGCAGTGAGTGCATAAGCATAGGTGAATAATGGCCTCAACTTCCCCGATGTTACTCTGCCGCGTTTCCCTGCAAGCCGAGTCTCCTTTTCTCCCCTTTCTTCTATGATCACTTCGCGAACTTTCGCGACTGGCTTTTTCCCGAAGCGATTATATAGAAGAAAGGGAGGAATCAGTAGGAGGCCCTGTGCTAGCAGGGAGAGCCGCAACCTGTTTACAATCCCTAAACGGTATACAAACTGCTTCAGCTTGAACTTTGCTGTTTCTTGTAAATATTCAAGTATTACTTTAACTGGTGGACCTCATACCCGGGATCTGATACTGTATTGAAATATAGCGAAGGCTATAACAATAGTACTTGAAAAATATAGCCGTCTCGAAATCTCGGAATTTCAATTTTTCTGGTATCGAATTTTTGGATCTTGAAATCTCGAAACCGTCGGAATCTATAAATGAGTCTGTAAGGCGCCAGAAGTTGTCATATTAAACGGCCGAAGATATACAAGACGCGAAATGTAATCAGTGTAGCCTAACAGTAAAACATTATTTATAATCATTTTACAAAGTCGTATTTGAGGAATTTGTGACCCGGCTAATGTGTTGGAGTTGTGAGAAGCAGTCCGAGGTTTCAAACAAGTAGAACCAGAAACATTGTTATGTATATCAGCGAGACAGGACGCGGTGACATTTCCGAATCAGAAAGACCTCCACTGCATCGGCCCACTACTTGAGAATGAAGTGGCATGACCGTGAAGCAGACCGGATTAGTCAAATATCTGTTCACTATGAAATACCTCCCAGAAAGTCCAATAAAGCCGCGGCCGGCTTTCTTTGAGTTGAGGAAAGCATTGAGTCCACTTGGCAGTGATGACTTAAAGTCCATTGACTTTATATAATTAGTTTCCAGTCTATACAGAACTCGGCAGCTGCAATGATCTTATAGGTCAGTCTTACAATACATAACGCACAGTGATTGTGCTAAACATCATGCTAAATAATCAAAATAAAGTTTGAGTGATAAGTTGAAAATTATTCCGTGTGGTCTTCATGCAGATTCAGCGTAGACAATAAACGTTTGCAACTTTACCCGGGGGGGAGGGGGGCTCCCATACTAAAGTGACGTGACAGGGTGCTCGGCCGTGGCCCTAAATTGACCCCAAGAAGGTACGCATGAATTAACGGCATCAAGAGAGTCTTGATGATTTTGACCCCTAAAAGGTACGCCCACTAGACCTCTTTAAAATTCCTGTTTTTAATCACAAACACAGTAAAAATACATCTAACTGCATCAAACACTTTTTTCCGTTTCCTTATCCTCGTGGAAGATACATTCACGGCGTGGTCTAAACGTGCCTGTAAAGCTCCAATTCACTCCTTTCACCTGGAGGCCATATCTTGGATTCAAAGCGAGACAATCCTTTGTTTTTGCCAGGTTAGCCTCGTTTTGACTATCCCTCACTACGAGGCTAACCTGGCAAAAACAATGGATTGCCTCGCTTTGAATAAAAGATGCCCACCAGGTGAAAAGTGGGAATTACTCGTGCGCTCTTTTATAAGCAAACTACACTTTAACTTAATTTTAGTTGTCGATGACTTGGAGAATTAAAATGACACCCTAAATGGTACGGAGTTTGGTTGCACAATTAGCGTCTATCGATCTCCTAAATGGTACGGCCGCAACGGAAAATAGAAATTTAACCCCTAAATGGTAATGTATGTGAGGCCAAGAGGCTCAAACCCTGACCCAAAATCCGAGCTCCAAAATTGCCCCCTTTTTGGGGGAAAAAACCCTGATGCCTATAAAATACTGAACCCCGACCTGATCTGCCCAAATCAGGTCAAAACCCTGACCCTACCTGCCCAAACTGATCTCAAAACCCTGAACCACCCCCGCGGCACATACATAATACGTCACAAACAGGAGTCACCCCCAGGAGCCGAGCACCCCTGTCACGTTAGTATAGGAGTTCCCCCCCCCCCCTTCCCGGATTTTTTTAATTTCTGAAAGCCCCCAAACACTTGTAGCTCAGTGAAGTGCACATTTATTTGGATTAATGTCTACGTACAGATACGACTCCAAATAAAAAATATCTATCTATCTATTTATATTTCTGAGTTGATTTTATGGAAAACAAATATATGAATACTGAATGATGTCGGATATTTGCTTTACAATAAAATATACGGGTAAACCAACTTGTTTTCGTGTTAAAATTGTCGGCTATCTGTATTTAGCTATATAGGGGAACGGGAACTTTTCGTAATTTTGGCAAAAAAAACATAAAACGAATACGTAGAATTTATATAACAAAAGTCAAAAACATAAACTAAAAAAATATATGGTCGTGAATAGCTTGGATGATGTCGGTTACATTATTCAAGCGTAGCTTCGACTAAATTAACAGTCAAAGTTTTCCACCCACTACCTTGGGTAGCAGAGGTTTAACTTCGCGCACTCTCTCTCTCTCTCTAGTTTTAGGCTCTCGTCTCGTTTGAATGTAGTGGTTTCTCCTGGCTCAGTAGTTCTCCTAGTGAGGGCCTCTGGAACCAGGATACCCACCCGCTGCAGCCGAACCAATATCAGTTTTGAGACTGACCATACACCCTATGCATAAAGGACATTTTGATTACAACTGGATTTCTCCTGTCAGCAATGAATATTTGTGAAAACCAACATTGTCACGTAAAAGAACATGCAAAAATCAGTAATCCTGTGAAATTTGAGTGTCATAAGTTACATTGCTACAGAGTAATAAACTTTTGAAATAAGAGAGATTTGTATGAAAATAGTCAGCCATGGCCCTACCAGCCTCGCTTTCATGTTTTTCCTGAGCCTTAAATGGTAATAACTTTGGAGAAATTTGTGACAAAACTATTAAATTGCATACGATGAATAACTTGTACTTGCTCTTTCAGGTTACAGTGTCAATTCTCCTTCAAATGTAAAAATTCTGGTCGTTTAATTGGTGGTTTTCATGACATGCGATCGCAAAATTGGTTTGCATTGATAAAATGGAGGCCATCTTGGCCTCCATTTTACCATTTTAAAACACACTTATAAACCAAATTTAGGAACATTATATTATTTCCCAATGGAGCTGTGGGTCAATGAAAGTACTTTGTATGCGGTCGCCATCTGCTTAGTAAAACGCTTAAGCAACGACGACGGCAACGTCTAGGACGACGGCATAACACAATAGACGTAATTGCAAAATACAATAACTGCACATGAAAATGCAAGCAGTCAACTACATTTCAACCGTTGTCTGCAAAAACACAACGTGAAAACTCCATATTCTACGTTAACAAGAGAACGCAAACGGTTAAAAGTAAATCACTCCGTTTTTCGTTCGGCGTGAACGGAACTCTATGCTTATCATATTTTTTCGAAATTATGGATGTGAAAAGTAATTAAAGGCGAACGAAGGAAATAGTAAACATCATATTTCGGGAGAAAACACTTTTCTACGTCCCGTCATCACTGCCGTCCCCGTCGTCATTGCTTAAGCTCTCTAGTGTCCCTCTTTGGGGCACCAACATGGCGGCCATAAAACGAAAATACATATACAGCTTAATTTCCCATCAAAATCGTTGGGTTTCACTTTGAATGCAACTTTTCAAGATTTATCGAGTTAAAAAAAAGAAATTGACACGCTGGGCCTTGTTCCGACATAAAATTCAAAATTTCTTTACTCCGGAACAAACACCCTATCGACGTGGCATTTTCTGTGTAGGCTTTTATTATCGATGTGTAGAATATATAAAAAGAACAGTTTTGTAGGACTTATAGTTTACATTTTAGTTTCTTGATGACGTCATATGAAAACCAAGAATTTTAGGCGGTACGCTTTTGAAAGCTTTGTTTGATTGACGATCGACTAAATGCACTTTTCGAAACCTTGAAACTTCCAGAGTCGCACTTCAATGAAAACGGTAATAAATTCGGTTAGACTTCACTGTTCTGTAGGTCGTTTCCTATTGGACTTCACTGATAAAGATCCAATTGTTTTAGGGTTTGTATTGTTTTAGGGGTAGGTTATTGTTTGGGTATCCAATAACATTTCAGGTTGCAAATGGTGAAGTCTGCCCCAATAAATTACATATGAAAAAGAATCTGATAAAGAATCCCATTGTTTTTGGGTTTGTATTGTTTTAGGGGTAGGTTATTGTTTGGGTAACCAATAACATTTCAGGTTGCAAACGGTGAAGTCTGCCCCAATAAATTACATGGGACTGAATTATAATTAGTAACTGCTACATCTTGAACAGACTTGTTTTTTTATCCCCGCGGTGTCATTTACTGAGTTAGCCAGATAACAAACAACAGGGGTTCTATGCTCTGTCACTGCGCTCCGCCGCATAGAAAATATTTATGTTGTATATTCTACATACACATCAAGCAAGGCGTGTTAGGAGGATGCCGACCAGTTATGTCAAGTTTATTGCCGTATAAACATTACATATTAATGTTAAACTAATGACGAATCGCCGGATACGAAAAACCATGTTAAAACCTCACTTTGAGGATAAAAAATATTCTGGAAACGTATACTCCAACCCAATGCGAATTCGCCGAGACCCCTGGAGGTTAAGGGTCATCGAAAGAAAAAACTTGCATGTACAAACGCTGTTAATTTAAGCCCGGATTACAGAGAAATGTCTAGAAAATTTTGCCCGGATAACCAAGCGTGTAAACTGGTTGGCGTCAAGTGAAAACTATATGTAAATATCATCTTAAATAACAACTCCAAGTCCTTAGGGAAGAGCACGAAGTGCTAATTACGAATGCCCAACAAAAATACATTTCTATGCTCTGTCACTGCGCTCCGCCGAATAGAAAATATTTATGTTGTATATTCTACATACACATCAAGCAAGGCGTGTTAGGAGGATGCCGACCAGTTATGTCAAGATTACAAAGATCGCGGTGGGAATTATAATAGGAATGTAAGTAATGTAGTCAGTGCAGAATAACTGCAGAATTAAATACCTAAGGAAACAGTCACGAGCAAATTTTGTTGCAGGTCCAAAGGCAAGGCTTTTACAACACTAAAAATAAATTTCTTAAGGAAATATGAATGACAAGGATTGGGTACACTACAGACTAAAGACTAAAGACATTAAATACAGGGCAACACGAGTGTCTTCAGCAGGAAAATATAAGACTTCAGGGAAAGATGCAGCCCAGGACTTCCATCCTTTAAGTAACCGCCGTACGACTTCAGAGTGTTGGGAGCGCTGCTGTAGCTGAGGAAGCTTGGTACTCGACAGGGCAGCAACTGCAAGGCTGGATGGCGAAGTGGGACTGAAAAGACTTTGGGACCTAGAACTTACAACACAGATAGTAGGGAATAAGGGTTCAGTGTGGAATGGAATGAGTACCATGTCAATAACAACAACATCCGTATGTAGATAAGACAACTGTACATTAATGTAATTTTATTATTGCAAATATATTATCAAACGATAATTATTAAAATGCAAATACGATGAAACTACACCGAAGCAAAACTAAAGATTAACCACTATGAGAAAACGGAATCTGATACGGAATCTGATGTGAAATACATAATCGCTACGAAAAGACAACAATAAAGCAACGTTATAGCTATTATGACATAATCTTAAAAAGCAAGGCGTAGGCCATGATGCCAGGAGTGTCAAGCGATCTAACAGTGACCCCTACTAAAATGACACAAAACTAAACATCACATAATATATCACTCGTACCCTTGTACGGATATCTCCGCTATAAAGCGGTGTGCAATAAGCGATCTAACAGTGATCCCTATAAAATGAAACAAACCATACATCTCGTAATATATATCACTCGTACCCTTATGTAACGGACTGATCTCCGCTATAAAGCGGTGTACAATAAGCGATCTGACAGTGATCCCTATTAAAATGAAACAAACTGTACATCACGTAATATATTCACTCATACCCTTATATGCCAGGTATCTCCGCTATAAAGCGGTGTGCAATACATACATATAGTAAGTGCACAAACAACCAATGTGTTCCGCTATAAAGCGATGTGACCATACAATCACGATAAAATCACACTCTTACGCTCTACAGTGTTTGCATCCGTACATACACTAATAATGAAAACACCTATAACACCCCATTATAAATCGGTAGTAAACCAAGCAATGCCACGAAAATTCAGAGGAAGTATCTAAACGGACAACTAGTACCGCTGAATGACAACTGAATGCACTGAAAATGGTAGGAAAACCGAGATATACCTCAAAGGTCGTAAATGTCAACAATGTATGGAACTGAAGCTCTAGGCGCACCAGACGGGAGAAGGAAAAGGCTAAAAACTAGCCGATTGTCGTTAGGAATCACCAGCATCCCCGCGAAGCATGAGAAAAAACTCAAGGTGTAAGATGTTTCGAATTACACGACAAATAGGCGGAAATAACCAATTGTTAACACCTCGCCAATTAACATGAACTGATCAACTTCTTCACACCCCAGATTGCAGAACTTGGAGAAAACGGGACGCACTTAGCTGAACACGGAGAAGCAAATCGATCAACTTCGAAAGAACCGGGAAGATAGCAGATAAGCCGAAACAATTGCAGACAGACCAATCATCATAATCAACAATCCGACTCATAGAATCGGCAAACTCATTGAGAGACCTAGGAATTCATTGACTGTACCGCTCAAGCGAAATATATAATAAAAAACCCGTATATCAACCGCAAGGACATGGAGTCGGAGGGAATTCAGTGTTACCTCTAGCACAAACAGATGCTGCGGTATTAGTCAGTGCATGAAAGTCTTAACTGCCTTATTCCGCAAAGACATCTTGAACGACTTCAGACTATACAGGAGAACAAGGAGCTCCCTAGCATTACTGTCAAGAGTGATTTAAGTAGAAGATCAAAGCTTGCTTGATATAATAATTCGAATTTCCTATCAAGATACAGTGTATAGCCACCGCAGGCATAACCACTAGCATCAGAATGAACCAAACCAACCGGAGGTGAATACTCGAGGAGAGCTCTACCATTGAGCTAAACGCAGTTATGAATCTAAAATGGTATTTATTGAAGCCACTGCAGAAAACTAAAACTCATTCGTGTCAAGTGGAGTATCTCAATTGATGAAACTGAACGAAAGACTAAGATTTTTGGTATCAAAAGGGTGACGTTACCAACTCCGAATGAAAAGGAGAACATTTTACCCACGACTGAGGCAACGAACCGAGGAGAGACTATAGGACTCTTGTGTATATGCTCTACGAGGACTAATTAACTTAATAAATTTTCCGTACAGGAAAAGAAACAAAACCGTTATGTTAATGTGCCGGCATAGTATGAGCATCCATACTAATGAATACCTTGTGCTCGCCAATGTCGAACTAGAGGACGGAAAACTTTCATAAAGAGACAGGCCGAATGGTTAAAACAGTAAACTGAAAACGCTTAGGTATGTTGGAATTAAATAGCAGCCGCTGAAAACCCAAGCACTGGTTAACGTCACAAATATTAATGTGAAGTTGACCTGGTTTCATGTCAAACTTGTATATGCTGATAACGGAGGTACTGAAGAAAATGTTGGCGTCTTCAATATTAAATTTAAGTTTATAAATATACTGATTAACATGTCTAAGATCAGATATGAGCCTACACTCGTTTGGCCACTCTCGGTGAAGAAAAAACTTAACGACAGTGCTCATACTCAAGAGTAAATCAACAACATCCTCGTTAATAAAATCGGTACGTGACAACGCTGATGTGTTGTTATTTAAACGCGACACTAGGTGGTAAAGAAATAAAAGAAAATCTTATACCTATTCAAAAGAATCTAAAACCCAGCCGGGTATTCCTATATTAACCCAAAACTGAATATGAGTTTTGAGACGATACTCAACTTAAGTATAAGGGGAGCTACCTTTGCTGGTACTCATGTAAATTACATTTCAAGAACTGCTCATAATACGAATTAAAAGTGTACTTATCTTGCGTTAGGATTTCCTTGAATTCATGATAGTAGGCCGTCCGGAAACTGCAGGTAAATCCCTGTTACCGGTATCCGGAAGAAACATCTCGTGGCCTCCAAGAACTTTAGAGGCGTCAGCCTTGAGCTAGTAACCCCAAAAATGAACCCCTAGAAACCGTTTGGACGGAATGGGGAGTGGAACTGTACAGGCTTCTAACGGGAGGGTTTTTAGCGAGCCTGGTTGAGCACTCAAGCCACCAATGCGTAAAGGAACCGCAGTTTCTGCAGGGGCCCCAAGATTCATTGAACTGCCGGCCTTCTTGGTGATACATTGAGAGGCTAGTACATTGAGAGGCGCTGGTTCTGGGTCGGCCATTACCGACCATTGCCCACGTGACCGAGACCTGTTGGTAGTTTATGAAGATTGCCGGCTTCGTTCTCCAGCTTATTCAGCATTCCACTTGATTCGAGAGTGAGTTTGTTCACTTACTAAGGCGCTTCCCTTTCAGCACTACAAATCTTCTTGTCATCTTTTTCCATTTAAAGCAACAGCCGTTATCTTCGTAATGTTGGCCGGTTAACCAGCCTTCCTCTGACGAGTCCACGACGGTTGAACTGGAAGTTGTTTGCGTTGGATGGGTAGTTGAACAACAACTCGCCGTCCTCTTTAACCTATCGGGAAACTGAAAGGGCGGTAGTAGCTGTTTTCTGGGCCTGATTGAACTTGTCTGATAACTTGGACTTGTGAAGAGAAAGTTGTTCCAGAACAAACATACGAAACTCCGCTAAATCCGAACAAGTGATAGCGTCTTTCATTTTGCCCGGATAACCAAGCGTGTAAACTGGTTGGCGTCAAGTGAAAACTATATGTAAATATCATCTTAAATAACAACTCCAAGTCCTTAGGGAAGAGCACGAAGTGCTAATTACGAATGCCCAACAAAAATACATTTACTTTTGTTCTGCCCGGATAACCGAGTTAAATTTACGCCCACCAATTTTACCCGTGCTCGGACTTATTTTCACTTATCGGAGTGGTTCGAAGAAAAATGTGATCGAAGTGTAAATTTTCTGGGTCTTTCCCCATTTTCACTTCCCTTTCTTAAAGGGGCCGTCTCACCCACAGTGCTTCGCGTGCTTTGTTATTGTTTATATCCGGGACTTTGACCCCTTGTTCACGGCGGGAACCTCACGAACTGTTGGTGACATGTTGGTGACATGATAATTTTGCCTTGAACATGGATGACCTTGATGAAACTAATAGTACCTTACAAATTGAATGTGAAGTCAGCAAAGTGTTATACAGCAGTATTTGGCTGCACTATAATATTTACCGCTCACCCGTCGCTTCCCTTCAGTGCTATAACAGAGAACTCTCTCTCCGGGTAATACTAATAATTATGAAAGCGAGAGGTTTCTCTCCTCCGTTTTATTTTTACTTGCAGGGAGATATATATACATATATCTGCTAGCAGGCAATCTCCAATCTCGTTGCTGGCAGTAGCAGAGAACCAGTTCAAGAGAGAACAGTGAACGAATTACAGCTCGCTTCAATAGAAAATTATTATCTCCAGTCGGCGGCTCTCGGTTGTCAAATTTCGTGCGATTATAAACTTTGATCCGAAAATCTCGGCGAAATCACTGCGTGAAAGCCCTTCGAAACCAGAGAGAGAGAGTTCAACGCCGAAGCCCGGCCTCAAAATGATTTTAGGAAATTGCTCAGTTCTTTTCGGGTCGACCAAGCGGAGTTTCGTTGCCTATTATAGTTTGTTGACTATTACCGCTCACCCGTCGCTTCCGTACTATCTCGGTGCTCATGCAGTCTTTCCAGGTAATACTAATAATTATTAAAGCGAGAGGTTTCTCTCCTCGATTTTATTGTTCCCTGCAGAGAGAGAGAGAAAGAGAGAGAGAGATCTACTAGCAGGCAATCTCGTTGATGGCAGTAGCAGAGAACCAGTTCAAGAGCTCGCTTGAATGGAAAATTATTTTCTCGGCGGCTTTGTTTGTCAAATAACACTTTGATCGACACGGTGAATCCGAAAATCTCGGCGAAATCACTGTTTAAAAGTCCTTCGAAACCAGAGAGAGACCTGTTTCCACAAGTTAAACGCCAAAGCCCTGAAAATGATTTTAGGAAACTGCTCAGTTCTTTTCGGGTCGACCAAGCGGAGTTTTTTTGCCATATGGTCGCGTATTAAAGCCAGCCACGGTGTCAGTTCAACAACCCAAATCGGCTCAAAGATAGTAGATACTCCAACTAAGCGCTAATATATCTTTAAATATAAAGATTAATGGTCAGGATAGCTTCTCCATGTTGTAGGTGGAAATCCTGGACACAAACGGACAATTGTTTCCTTTTGTTGAGGACGAACGAGACTCAGGCATCCATCAGAGAACTACGGCCACCTGAAATAAAACTAAAATTTACATGACCAAATAATTTAAGACTTAAATAAGAGGCTCAATAGGAAGAGCAATAAAAAAGGTAAGCACTGTGGGTGATACGGCCCCTTTAAGTCGTGGTAAAGGTGTAGAAAGGCAAGTTGACCCCGGTACATAGCTCTCAATTTAATTACTCAGTTAGATTTCTCTTGGCAGTGCCATCCCGAGGTTTCAAATGATGCTTACACACAGTAAAGTTTTGCCTAGGTCAGTAATTTACTGCAGTAAATCGTTCTGGTTCAACCAGGGACAGTGCACGTGCCTTTTCAAATGGTTTCGAATTGTAGCTGAGTGTGTAACGTCTTATCTTAATCAATAATCATTCGGTTTGTTGTTCACATTCGGCGTTCAACGTTTGCCAATTGCAAGTCACTTGGACCCCCCGGGGGAGAGGGGAGGGGGGATGGGTTGACTCCCCTACTGACCTGACAGGGGTGCCGTCCCTTTTATGGTGTAAATTTTCAGTGATGCTCCTGGATGGTCCCATTTAGGGGGTCTTTTGACAAAAGGCAATTACGTAACAAAACGCGGTACCTTTTAGGGTGTCGTCTGTTTATTTGCAAGGAGATTACAGATAAAGGAGATTACAGACATATTTCTTAATTATATGGTGGTCCCTTTTAGGGTTGAAAATAAAAAAAATCTTCCTGTTCCGTCGGAAAACCAGGGGAAATCAGAAGCCACATATCGTATATATTTTCTAGTTTATTGTGTAGTTATGTAATTGTTCGATCTGAAAACAGAATACATGCGTTTCTTATTACTTACTGATTCAAAATGCTAACAGGCGTACAATAAGCTAAATACGTAAATCAATAATAAAGATCACTTACTTCTGTGGCGGGTATACAGTTTTCTTGTCGTCCTTAAATCCTGGTTAGCGTATAAATCCCGGTGAGCTTAATTACTGGTTAGCTTACTGCGTCCGTACAAAACTGATCTGACTGAAGCACACTCGATATTTGATCACCGTACTAAACAATGTCAATCAAATTGTTCTTATTAATCCTTAAGCTAATAAATGTTCTGTATTCTGCGGTTAATGATTTGCATATCATATTTTCAAGAAAACATCCTCCGCCCTGATAAGGGCGTAGTCCTTATCTCTAAGTAATCCTGACTCTTGTCTTCATAAGTTGTATCCTTCTGCAGGCTGGATAACAGCGATCTTGGTTATAGGGCGACTGTAAATACCTGTTGGAATCGTCACCCTCACGTGGGGAACACCTCTAGTATTCGTCCGATGATCCATTTCCCCCGTATAGCATTGTTGTCGCTCATAATTACGATGTCATCCTCTCGGCGTACGTTGCGTCGGTCCACGTGCCATTTCTTGGTCGGTATTAGAGCTGGGAGGGCATCCCTATTCCAACGCCGTTCCAGAAAGACTCTACGATCTGCTGGACGAACTCCACTCTGAGTCGCGGGTCGTCCGTGTTTTTGAATGGCCCTTGAGGCACCTCCGATGACGCTCGACCTAAGAGCATGTCGTTGGGAGACAGGTAAGCTCCGTCATCAGGATCGTTGGGAACGCGGCCGATGGGGCGCTGATTGACCAGGTTTCCTACTTCTAGCAGGCACGTGTACAACTCAAACGGCGTCAACGCTTGCTCACCGATCGCTTTCTTCAGGGCGCTCTTGCATGTGCTTCCGCACATCCGTTTTGGTGTGGCGCTGCTGGGGTGGTAAATATCCACTTTATTCCCTTTTCTGCGCTGTATTCCTTGAGTGTAGTCGCATCCCTTGGATCATTTCTCGGAGCTCTCTGGCCGCTCCGACCATCTGCGTACCATTGTCGCTCATCATTACTGCTGAATACCCTCGGATAGAGAAAAACCTACGAAGAACTTGGATAAACTCCATAGTAGAGCAATCAGCAGCCAGTTCTAGATGAACTGCGTGTGTGTTTAGATATGTGAATATCACTCCGTAGTGCTTTGCTGTCTTGTTTCTTCCAATCTTCACATTAAAGGGGCCGAAATAATCACACGAGGTGAAGTACAATGGTGGCGTGTATGGTGCAAGACGTATCTGCGGTAGGCCGGCCATTACTTGGGTTTCACACTTCTTCGACATTTCGTGGCAGAATACACACTGAGATTTGACGCGTTTGCTGAGCTTCGGTGCTTTCAGTATCCAGTATTTCTGTCTAACTTTAGCTGTGGTTGCCGCCGTCCCGTTGTGGTCATACTGGTGGGCGTGTCTGGTTAATAACAGGGAGATCCAGTGATTACTTGGGAGAAGGGCTGGGTGCTTGGTCTCGTACGATACGATAGCCTCGTCAATTCCTCCTCCAATCCTGATTATTCCGCCGTTATCCATGAATGGGCTAAGGGTCTTGAAGTCTCCCTTGTCGAAGTGGCGTTTCAAATCCTCTTGGGCGTTCTTAATCCAGAACGTTTCCGCTTTCTGTATTTCTTCCGTGTCGAGTGGTCCTTCTCGTCCGTGTTGGGCAGATCTTCTAAGACGTATCTTCGCTACAAGCCTTTGAATCCAAGCTGTAACTCGGACGAGTCTTCTCCAGGTTGAGAACCTCGTTGGGTCAATTGCTTCTTCTACTTTAACAGCTGCTGTGGCGCAAAGCTTTGCTTATCTGCGCTCCATCGCTTCATCCTGCATTGGGTCTGTAATTGCATCTGCCTGTGGCCAATCTTCTTCAGGACTCTGTAGGAACGATGGTCCATGTTTCCACCTTCCGTTTAGTTGGTGTACAGCTATACCACGAGAGACATCATCGGCCACGTTTTCTTCGCCAGATATATGTCGCCATTGGCTTGGGTCAGAATTACTCTGAATCTCTCCGATTCTTGCAGAAACAAACGGCTTAAAACTGCGTGAAGGACTCCGAATCCAGGCGAGAATTATTGCGCTGTCAGTAAAGAAGTAGACATCATTGAATTGTATCCTAGACTCTTCTTGTATCGTCTTTGCAAGACGGGAGGCGAGTACAGCTGCTTGCAACTCCAGGCGTGGAATGGTGAGCTACTTTAGGGGCGCCACTCTCGACTTTGCGGCTACCAGCCTGACTTCGTAACTGTTGTCTGGATTCTTCTTCCTGAGGTATGCGCAACATCCAAATGCTTCGGTCGATGCATCTGAACATACGCACAGAAGTGGCGGTTCTATGGCTCCAGGCGTGAGCAGACACCTTGTGAATGTGACTTTCTCGAGCTCTTTTATCTCGTCAAACAGTTGGATCCACTTCATCTTCACTTGTAGCGGCAATTCGTCATCCCAGTCTAATCCCATTTTCCACAGTTCCTGCATGTCAATTTTAGCACGTATTGTGAATGCAGCAGCGAGCCCGATGGGGTTATAGATTCTTGCAACATGTCTGAGTACTAACCTCTTGGTCAGCTTAATCTCTTCTAGGCGTTGATGATCCGTTCCGGAGAGTTTCCATAGGTCCGACTTGACTCACAGAGACAGTGTTCAGTCTTATTATTCCATACACTTCCCAGGACCTTCTCTTCGTTTCCTGACTGAAACACTTTCATTTCTCCTTCGTCATCATCTTCGCTCGTCGGGTTTAAAGGCTTGTTTGAGATCCATTTCTTCACGTTGAACCCTCCTTTCTGTAGGACCTTGTCTAAGTCCTCGGCTACCTTCCTTGTTTCTGTTGCAGTTTCCACAGAGTGACAAATATCATCCATGTAGATATTTTCTTTTAACACCTTGGCTGTGCTTCGGGATATAGCTCCTCTACCTCCTCTGCTGTCTTTCTCATGCAATCTGGGCCATAGCTGGTGCTGGCTTGTCCCCAAATGTTAGGACTGTTTTCACATAAATATCAGGTGGTTTCTCTGTCTCCATATTTCTCCTTAAGTATCGATGCACGTGCTGATCGGGCACCTCCGCTATTAAAACCCTATGGTACATTTTCGACAGATCTCCTCTGAATCGCAGAACTACCCCAAACAAATCGTTCAATAGATCCGATCCTTTCATCCAGTACTCATTCAGAACATGGCCATGATAACTGGACCACGAATTGAAGACGATTCGAATAGGGGTACTCTTGTTGTCTGGGCGCATTATTGCGTGGTGGCTGATGAAGTGTTCGGGTCCCTGGTAATTCTTGAACTCCTCTTCAGTGAGCTTCCGAGCGAACTTCATTTCGCACATTTCATCTAAAACTGCTTGTTGTACTCGATAGCATGCTCCGGGTTTTTCTTTAGACGTCGCTCCGTTGACTCTAGTCTCTTTATCGCTGATGCTTTGTTATCCGGCAGTAAACTAGGGCCCTTCTTCCAGGGGTATGGGATAAGCCATTGATTTCTTGCATGAATTGGTGACGACTCTGTTTCTTCGCTTGCGACTTGACTCAATTTATCGGCCTCACAAATACATGGCTTGACCTCTACCCCCATGATTTCGGTCTTCCAAAATTGCGTCAGATCTATGGGCATGGCATATTTTACATGCAGTACCGGTGCGGGCTTTTCTTCAAGCGCTGTTCCCTCAGGACTTGAGCCAAACACTACCCATCCCAGCTGTGACTTTCGTGCAATTAAATGGTCGACTTGTTTCGTCAGGCCGGTGTGCATCTGCGCATGATCAATGCCGATTAGGAGGTCGATCGGTCCCTTTCCACGACGAATCTTTTCGTTGGGCATGTCAAGTAGTGCTGTAATGCGTGCGGTTGTAACGTCTGAGATCTCATGGAATACCGATAGCCGATACATGGAATACCGATAGCCTTGACTGAATATATCTTGTTTGTGTCCAGTGACGTGACCGGGACTTTGTATACCTTGGTTCTGATATTTTCCTCTTCGCCGCCGACTTTGGGAACGGTAATCGAGGTAGGCTTTCCCTTTAGCCCTAAACTGTCAGCAGCGTCCTGGCGAATCAAACTTATCTGCGCCCCGGAGTCTAAAAGCACATTTGCGCGTTTATATAGACCATCTTGACCTGAAATGTTCGCCGAAATGACTGGAAGCATCATATCTGGTGTACTTGCTACCGCAGCTACGTTGACTGGTGTATTCTTATGTAAGAGATGGTGGTGGAATAACTGACATTCTTCTCCATTCTCGGACTTTACGCATTTCTTGCGTCTGCTACAGTTGGTGGAGCGGTGATTACGGCCGGCTTGCATTAGACAACTAAAGCAAACATGATTCTTCTTTACAGTTTCCATGCGCTCTTCGTACTTTAGAGCAGCAATTTCTCACATTGGTCTGGCCAGTGGGTCGAGGTCTTACAGAGCCAGCACTTGTGTCTCCTTTATCAGTGTCGTCGCTTCTGAAATGATGAACGCTTCCTCGCTGATTCGCACCGGTTCTCAGTGGTACCGTCGCTCGCATACGTGACTTCATTTCTGACGTCATCCATGTCATCAAACCCTTTAGTGTGGCCGAATTCCCCTCTCGCCCTAACTCACGAGACCAGACTTTTACGTCGTAAGCGCACATTTTTCTCTCGATGACTGACAGCATATGGCTGTTGTCCATGTCGTTTGCGATTCCCACTTCTTTCAGCATATTGTAACTCCAATTCACCAAATTAACTAGGTCAAAATATCGCGTCTTCACCAGGCTCTAACGCTTTAAATTTGGATATGTCCTGCATGATAGTATCCGAGACACTTCGCGGGTCTCCATAGATAGCGTCGAGGTAATTCCACGCAGCGTCGTAATCCGTTCCGATTTCCTTTATTAACTCGAGCGGCTTATCTTTCAGACACGTGCGCAGAAAGGTGATGGCGTCACAATTACTATAACTAGATTAAACTGCATGCATGCTTGAAATCGGCATATGGCGTATGGCGTATTCTCTTACGTATCCATGGAATTTTGGTAGCTTAGGCGTTGCATGCTCCATTCTTTAAGAATTGATTCTCGATTGCCGGTGTCGTGTTTGAATCTATTTGTGCGCCCGTGTTCTGTTTAATGTCATTAATTCCATTGTCCACTGCTGGTTGTCGCTTGCGGGTTATCAATGGTCTGGACAATGTCAATCGGTTCTGCTTGATTACTAAGGGGGTTGTTGACCTCCGGGATAATGTTCTTTGCTGATTGCATGCTTGTCATGCTTGTCATACCATTGTTACGTGACACTTCCGGGCTTTTTTCTGCTTGCATATTTGGAATTCCTTCTCCCTCTAGCATCTCAAGGCCTAAAACATCTCCTTTACCACTAGTTGAAGCCCCTTCTAACTCTCCCTTCCCTTTACTACCACTGAGTGGTTTCCATGTACAATTTTGCTTGGTATTCTATTGCCATAAAATTCTCTTGGCATTGCCCCATCCATCCCTCTTCAACCTCAAATTCTCCCTCATCTTCTATTAGCTTCGCGTATTCTTCGTGTTTTGAGACCAAATCTTGGAAAATCCCTTGGAACTTAATGAGCAAATCCCTTACCTCTGCTCCAGTCCGTTTACCGTCTATAAGGTAATAAGGTTAGTAACTGATTTTCCGCATCTTGTCAGAGCGGCTTTAGCAGTCCTACTGTTGATCTTCGCATCTTTCAATGCGATCTTCATTGTCTTCCTGTCCTCGGGAACCGTTGCTTCTAGTTAGCGAGAAATCGAATAGAATGTTCCGTCGGAAAACCAGGGGAAACCAGACGCCACATATCGTATGTATTTTCTAGTTTATTGTGTAGTTATGTAATTATTCGATCTGAGAACAGAATATATGCGTTTCTTATTACTTACTGATTCAAAATGCTAACAGGCGAAAATAAGCTAAATACGTAAATCAATAATAAAGATCACTTACTTCTGTGGCGGGTATACAGTTTTCTTGTCGTCCTTAAATCCTGGTTAGCGTATAAATCCTGGTGAGCTTAATTACTGGTTATAGCTTACTACGTCCGTACAAAACTGATCTGACTGAAGCACACTCGATATTTGATCACCGTACTAAACAATGTCAATCAAATTGTTCTTATAATCCTTAAGCTAATAAATGTTCTGTATTCTGCGGTTAATGATTTGCATATCATATTTTCAACAAAACACTGCCATTTTTTATTTAAAATTTTGGGTCCCTTTTAGGGTTCATTTTTAGTTTTTTTCGTTCAATTCACTCGACTGTAACTGCACTACTGGAAGCGACTGATAGTTGGTCATTGAATTTTGATCACGGCAATATCAATGCAGTTATTTTTCTTGATCTCAAAAATGCCTTTGATACAGTGGACCATAACATTCTGCTATCAAAATTAGAATACAATGGAATTACCGGGCAAACAAAAGACTGGTTTGATTCCTAACTTGAGCGATCGTATGCAAACATGCATTTTAAATAGCTGTAAGTCGGCTGAGACTTATATTAGGAGTGCAGTCCCTTACGGAACAATATTGGGCCCCTTATTATTTTTGTTATATATAAATGATCTGCCAAATTGTCTTTCTCGCTCCAAACCTAGAATGTATGCCGATGACTCATTGAAGATATAAATGAACATTTGAATTTCGATCGTATCTGAGCAAAATCCGTGTGTGGCTTGCAGCCAATAAACTCACATTAAATATGAAAAAGACAGAGTTTTGACTCATTGGTTCAAGGCAGAGGTTATCAAGGATTTCTGAGATTCCAAATATCGTAATAAACGAAAATCCTTTTAAGCAGGTTTCGGTCTCAAAATCTCTTGGTGTGATGATAGGCCAAAACCTGAACTGGGTGAATCAGAGGATATTCATAAAGGACTTCGTCCCCCGCGAAATACTTCTTATGGTTTACAATGCTTTAGTTCAACCGCACTGCAGTGTTGTGTGGGGAAACTGTAACAAAGGCCTTTCTAAAAAGCTCCAAAAACTTCAAAACCGTGCCGCGCGCATAGTAACTTTTTCGAGTTACGATGCTAGCGTCGAAGAGTTATTTACTAGGTCTATAAATTGTAAAAAGCTTGATCATCAACGTAAAGTAGATAAATCAATGTTGGTGTATAAAGCTTTACATAATGAAACCCCGGAGTATTTGAGCTTAAAATTTATTAATAGATCTGATCAAATAACACATTATAGTCTAAGAAATTCAGAAAATAAACTGGCAGTACCGCTCCCGCACACAGACTATTACAAAAGAAGTTTTAGTTATAGCGGAGCGGTACTGTGGAACAGTTTACCCCAAAACCTTAGAAAGACAGACTTTAAGTCTCAAATAATTTGCCATGACTTTCAGGGTGATATATCATAATTATGACACGCGATAAACACGGCGTCTTTGTAAAGCAGGATTTTTAGTTTGTTTGATCATGTAGTTTAGTTTCTAGTAGTAGTATGGTATTATTCGCGTATTATTAGTATCATTAGAATTATTAGTATTCTATGGAAATCCTTATGGCTATTTTATTTTTATCTTTTGACTTTATATTGTTATTATACATTACATTATTATATATATTAATAATTTTATACCTCAAGGACACACCGTGTATAAATAAAGTTTTATCCTCTCCTATTCTTTAGGGTCACGGCCGAGCACCCCTGTCAGGTCAGTAGGGGAGTTTCATATTCATCAGTCTTACCCGTGAAATATGTAGAGGAAATCGCATGAACGTATAGGCACTGAGTGATATTTTGAAAGTTCTAATAATTTAATGAGCCTTTTAAACTAAGTATAGCACGAAGAGTTCATTATTTTTTTTGTTTATAATATACATTTGCTGAGAGCATGCAACTGTACACTCTATAATCTTTTTATGCGCTCGTCATTGACCAAACAGAATCCAGATATTAAAATATTCCCGCGCATTGTAGCTTCTCGGAAAGCCCCTTTAAAAGAGTCTACATTTTTACCAGGGACGGTAGGACTTCCAAGGGAAGCATGCTAACTTTTTTTCTCTAACCTCTTGGTGTGCACGATTTTGTTTAGCCTACAAAGCTTTTTTTTCTTGTTACTTTGTTTTGTAGAATTTTTTCTTCACTTTTTGCTCTGCACGATTTTAATTTTAATTTTTAGACTACCCTCCCCCCTTCACTTTTCTAATGGTGCGTCCCTTAGTACAGTGCATGCAAGAACGAATGCAAATCACATCTATTTTGGCCACCGGCAAGTTACACGTCAACTGAATTTCCGGGATTGAGTAATCTTTGATCGAGCGCTCCCTGGATGTTGACATTCCTCTATCTATAAAATCGTAGCTGAACACCTCCAAACCAGGCAACCAGCCCACTAATGGCTGTAACCAATGCCAACAGCTTTCAGTGAACGTCATGTTTTCTAATATTACATATTTTTGATTTTTATTATATAAATTCCATGTCTTCAATTTTTGTTCTTGGCAAAATTCAGAAAAAGTCCCAGTTGCCCATTCTCCCCGTACTTCGTTCTTTGTTCCCCATTCCTCTAATTAAATACAGATAGGCGTCGCTTGTAATTAATAGTAATCAATAAGTCAAGGATTAAAAACTCGTTCGAGTGGAGAAGTAGATTACTTAAAAGATTGTAGACAATCTATTCAATTTAAGATCTCCACTTTCTTTCCCTTTTACGATAACAAAATCTAATGCCAAATAGTTCATCTTTCATCTTGTGGCAGGAAATAAACAACATGAAACCATTTATGAAGCACATCTCTTAAAATAACTTTTGGAGTCTTAAATATTATTACATGACAATCTAGAAACTTAAAGAAGACCTTAGTACCTAAGAAGACCATGGACCCTATGCATAAAGCTGTAACCTAATTTACATAAATTCAGAATTTTAACATTAGAAGAAAAATTCACACTGTAACCTGAAAGAGCAAGTACAAAGTACAAGTATTCATCATATGCAATTTAATAGTCATTTTATCCCAAATTTCTCATGAAAGCGAGGCTGGTAGGGCCATGGCGGGCTATTTTCATACAAATTTCTCTTAGTAGCAATGTAACGTATGACACTCAAATTGCACAGGATTACTTAATATTCTTTATGCATAGGGTGTATATTCGTATGTTTTTATAATTGTAATTTTTAATGGATAAATGCTTTCAAGCTTACATTGAAAAAACGTTAACGTCACTATGACGTCATGAGTATTTGAAAACGCCCTCTAAATATAGGTAAGTGACCAATGCCCTTCTAACGCACTAAGTAGTTGTAATATCAAGTTTTTGTTTTTCTTTTACAGTAGAAAGCCCCATTTATCTAAAACACAATAAGTCACAGATATGACGTCATGAAAATATTAAATCCTTAATAACTTCGGGAATATTTATCATAGAGACTTCAAAAAAATAAAAACGCATTGCCATATCTTCGTTATAGCGTACATTACTATATAAAGAGGAATTTGACCATAAAAGGAGCTAACTCTAATGACGTCACAATAATGTCATTATCTAAAACTAATTTAACCAAAACCTTAAATTTTACTTGCATGATAAATTGAGAAAATTTAATAATTATTCAATTTCAGACAGAATTTAGGAATTATGCCTTTTTATCTAATTTTGGTCACGCTTAACCCTGGCGATTTCAGGGTGATTTATGCCCACCGTGAACAGCAAACTTGCTCCGAATTTGAACATAATGACCGTTAACGAGAATTTGAATCTTTCATAGAAACAACGCTAGTTTATATGAATAGTTTAATGTAGTATGGAGTATAATGGAGTAGTACTTCTTGATGTTTATATGGTGTTAGTTTATTGATTGTCTCCATTAAAGTTTGGTCTTGAGAGAATCAATAGGCCAGTTCGCGGTTAATTCAGTCCGAAATTTTGAAAGGGTTGCAAACATTGCGCGAAATACAGTTGGTATGCGGCGTTGACAAAACCTGGAACGGAATGGATCGGAACGGAATGGATCGGAATGGATCGGAATGGATCGGAATGGCTCGGAATGGCTCGGAATGGATCGGAATGGATCGGAATAGGTCGGAATGGACCAAATTTTAATTTTTAAGAAAAATTAAACCAATAATGTTATCCTCCCTTAAAACAATCTTTCTGTGGAGATTTTCGAAAGTCAGATGTAAGAAAGTAGTTGGACCAGATTTCGGAGGTAAAAAAAGTATGAAACGGCTAGTATTTTAACATACCGAGTTTTTTTAAAAAGCTGATGTCTATTGCGAAATAAAACGTTTGATATGATATATTGACGGGCTGTCAATCGTAGGCTGACGTTATGTCACAATTGTCGTCAAGGTCCCATCAAGAAGTCTATTGGTCAATGAAATAAAATAAGTGACACGTGGCTGTAAAACTGTGGTGGGTTTTTACCGCCATCAATGCCAAGTCTGTATTTGTATTTCGCACCATGTTTGTACTCCTTTCAAAATGTCAGAATTAACGGCTCCTCGTCCGAGATCACAGTAAAGGAATAATTCCCAAAAACATATTCGTGCAAGGAATCTTAAGCGCAACAAGTCTCCCGGTAGAGACATAAATGAGGTGCTGAAAAGCGGAAAAATGCAACTCAGACCTGTACTAAAATCGCTTTTTAACTGTATCCTATCATCGGGTGTGTATCCACGTGAGTGGTGGAAGGGCCTTATTGTCCCGATTTACAAAAAGGGTGACAAAAGTAATACAGATAATTACAGAGGAATAACCCTGCTGTCGTCTTTAGAAAAGCACTTCACGTTTATACTTAACAACAGATTGTACAATTATCTGGTAGAACATGGAATTCTGGCACGGCCGATAGCATTTTCATTTGAAATTACTTCTCATGCGAATGGCTAAACCAAAAATTTACACACGCTTCTTTTCAAACATCATTAGCAAGTATTGTTTACCGTTCGGACTGTTGTATATAATTATTCAATATATGGCTTATAGTTCTTTTTTTGCAGTATATAGCAGTGATTTCAACTAGCATACCAGTAGTGTAGTAGTCAGTGAAGAGTTAGTACAAGCAGTTGGAAGTGTCGAGGTTCGGAAATCCAGTGGAGGCACTCTATTCTTTCTATGTCGTTTCTTTACTTCTTCACCTCTTACTTGTAGTTTATCGGTATGTAAGTAGTTAGTGGTTCATGAATATGACGATTAAGAACAGTTTCCTCACTAGGGATGAAAATCAGTTGAAACAGTAGTGATTTTCAACTGGTGCCGTTTCATTGGATTTCCAAACTCATCCACCTGACCAAATGCAGTCCGCTCATTGACTTTAAAGCTCATGAATAATTAATGAGTTTGAGAATATAGATTACAACACTCAAAATAACCTTTTATCCATGTTTTGGTTTTCATTTTCTTTTACATCATAGGATAGCTGTGAGATTGTAAAGGTGCTTGTTCACCTAAACGAAACGGATGTCCATGTAAACTGGCTGCACGGATTTGCTCGCTGCAGCTCAAGAGCGAGAAGATAGGGCAGCGAAGTCGGTATCGTATCGCTGTTGAAAATATTAATGCCATATTTTTTGACTTGAAAAGTTGTGTTTTGTGAACTCTACTGGACATACAAACCCTTTTCACTTCTGGTTGGATCGCCAAAAAGCTTCCAATTTCTAGCGTTTTTCGGCCGCTGTATTCGGAGTAATCAGTGGGCTTTTTAACTCGTGCATGGATGCACGCATGTACAGGAACGAGTTATTGGGGTTAGGTGGATTTTTATTTCCGATTGTGGTATCCTTTTCCAAATGCCGTATCTTATTATGTTCGGAATATGTTCGGTATATGAGATTGTTATGGCTAACTCACTCAATATTATTGGCAGGTGGCTCAAACCTGGACAGACATGGTAATGGGTCCCTAGCTCAAACCTGGACAGACATAGCAGTGGCTCCCTATCAATCACTTAGTGGTAATGACGTAACGATGACGTCATCGGTCACGTTATTTTTAGTATATGCCCGTATCTCCCTCATTTCGCATGCCAGGCGACTCAAACTTTGATAGACATGGTATTGGGTGACTGACTTAGTGGAGATGTCGTAACGATGACGTCATCAGTCACGTTATTTTAAGTACATGCCGTTATCTCCCTCATTTATAATGCCAGGCAGCTCAAACTTGAGCAGGCATGGTTACTGGGTCCCCACGATTCACTGACGTAACGATGACGTCATCAGTCAAGTGACTTCTAGTATATACCAAAATAGCTCACTGACCATCCACGAGTTGCCCTTAGGGGCCCTATGCTTGTTTAAATTGTGTTGCAGTCGGCAACGTCGACTTTCGAACCTATTTAAGGACATCTTGCATTTCCATAAATGACCAAAGGAGGCTAGGACAAGTTCAAAAAGAACACAGATGCATGGAAGTCGATTTCAAAATGGCTATCTCACCGATCTGAGAATTTCGTTCCGGGCTAGACCGTATTTCACAAATCATGAGTTTGTCACACATGCGCAGTACCGTGCCATAGCGCCTTTAATAATATAATCCTAGAAAATGTGACTGCGTATAAATATCTTAGACTAATGTTTAGTGCTTTCGGTAACTTTATCTTAGCCAAGCAAGAGTTGAAAATAATTGCGCTTAAAGCACTTTTCAAACTTCGCAAAGAAATGGAAAACATTTTGGGACTGATATTAGATTAACAGTAAAACTTTTTGACTCGTTAATTCAACCAATCTTGCTCTACGGGAGTGAAGTGTTGGGGCTCGAGGCCAAGTATAATAAAGATAAAGACCCAATTGAAATAATAAATGTTAAGTTTTGTAGATGGCTATTGGGAGTTTCTAAAACATGCCGCAACAAATTTCCTCAAAGTAGAAGCAATATTCAGGAGCATTAAGGGACCGAACATTATTTTGCGGTAGGGGGTCGGGGGCTAGTAGATTTGCATTTGGCTTGCCCAAAAAATTGTGACCCTGCACTTCTCTGATCTCACAAAATAATGACCTTCCCCTTGGATAAGCCTATAAATATATAATTATAACCCGGCTCTTGATCTATAAAAGAGAAGCATATAAAAATTTGATCCCCCCCCCCCACCCTCTAAATGGGAGTATAAAAAATATAGTAGCCCAATCAATCAATCAATCATTTATTTATACACACAACGCCTGGGAGTTAAAAACTCGTTAAAACGCGCACGTGATCACAATTATGATAAATCTACTACAAAAATATGAATGCTAGTTAAAATTTCCTATTGATTACATCTAATATATAAAAACGAATACGAGAAAGCTATATGAAATGCTCCTATAAAAATGCCCTACAGTTAAAAATATAATATACCGCTAAATCACAGTTAAAAAGTTAGATATAAATATGATATAAATTAGATATAAGTAGTATATAAATATGGATTAAGCTTCACTTTATTAAGCATTCTTTTAAATGTCATTGTGTTAGGAGAGGGTCTGAATGGGGGGGGGGGGGGGGGGGGGGCTACATGTCAGTTGTCAGCTAAAATTTTGGTCAGTTGTCAGTTAGCCCAAGTTAATAATTACTAGAGAAAATTTACAATGTTTGACCCACAAAAAACAAATTTGTCAGTTAGTTTTAGGTTGTCAGTTGTCAGTAAAAATATCGTCATTTGTCAGTTATTTTTAAGGCCGTTTGTCAGTAATCAGTTAACCCCATTCAGACCCTCATGTGGCATTGGGCTGCCTCTTTACAATATATGTGGGAGTAGCGCGAAAACAAAAATAACAGAATGGGGAAAATCACACTAAGATAACAATTTATACCAGTATTGAGATAACACGTATATGAAGAAATTAATGAATAAATAATAAGCGATTTCAAAGACGGGAGAGGAGATATTTTTTCAGCTTGGATTGAAACGAGGAAACGGTCATGGCATCACGGTGTCTGCGTTCAGCCACGTAAATTGTAGTGAGATAAAAGTGTTTGATTTAGCTTAAGTCCTAAAATTGTTCTTATAATAATATAAAAAATTGCATCCTCCAGCTTATTAGATTGTGTCTTTGCAAAATATCAGGGACAGGACTGCAATATTCTGGGAGTACAAACACTTTGTAGAGCCGTATCATTACGTCTGGTGGAACAAATCGTCTAATTCTACGAAGCGCTGCAGTTTTTGCATACTCCCATTTCAGCTGCTCTTTGTCCCACTACTGCACAATCATGAACCCTGACAGTATAATTTCTAGTCTTTAATACAGCAAAATTCATTTATAACTGCTTCAACATCAGAGCTGAAGCTCTAACGCAGTGATGCCTGTTCCCACTAACAGAGAAGTACAAAACAGAGATATGAGCTTGGTGAAGCATAGAATTGCCCTAACAAAGCTCAGAATAAGTAACCACGATCTAGAAATTTAAAAAAGAATCCATGCTAGGCCTTTTAAAACGGTTGATGAGAAGTTATGTCATTTCTGCCTCCCCATTGAGGAGATTGAGGTGAAGCCCAGTTTGTACTGAGATGCAAGAAGTACGATCAGTTTGAGTTTCAGTTTAATTTATTTGCCACAAATATGTACATATAGGTAATCAAATGGGGACGAGTGAAATTATAGGGATACATTTCACGCGTTTGTCAAAATCGAAGTAATTTCCCGAGCCGCTCAGTGGCGGCGAGGGAAATTACGTAGATTTTGACAAACGCAAGTGAAATTTATCCCTAATTTCACGAGTCACTATTTGATTACCATTAATATTATGGAGAGCAAATACGATCCAGAAAAAACATTATTTTAAGCGCGCGTAGGCGGCGTTTGAAATTCCACATTACGCGTGAAATTTCAAGTTGAAATTAGGGATTAATTTGTCCTCTATGGTACAAAGAATAAAATAAGTGGCGGGGTAGCCCAAGAGAAACCATAAAGGCTTGTGAGGTTCTGGGCCACCTCTTTACAATTAATAGAGTTTGACTAATGGTCGCGGGTAGAAAGGTGCGGGTGCGAGTAAAAAGGTGCGGGTGCGAGTAAAAAGGTGCGGGTGCAAGTAAAAAGGTGCGGGTGCGAGTAAAAAGGTGCGGGTGCGAGTAAAAAGGTGCGGGGGTGGGTAAAAAGGTGCGGGGGCGGATGAAAAGGTGCGGGTAAAATGGTGCGGGTAAAGATATGCAATGTATTCGAGAGAGAAAAGAAAAAATTGCGAATTTGAATTTTTTTATGTAGTCGTTCAAATTAAATCTGGTTCATGTTCACACCCTGTCAGTTTGCCATACCGACATCAAACTGTGGGTAAACAGATGTATGGTAATCGATTATCAAAAAGCAAAAATAGCGAATTTGCCGGTGCGGGTGAAAAGATGCAAGGTATTCGAGGGGGAAAGGGAAAGGTGGCTGTCTTTACCTAGCATGGCAGCCCTAAGGCTAAGGCGAATTTGAAATTTCTTATGTAGTCGTTCTATTTTTGGCAATTAAATCTGGTTCATTTTGAGTGCCTACAGGAAAGCATTTATAACTTTGCCAGGAAAGGTGAGATCATTTTATGTGGGGATTTTAATGCAAGAATGGGCGGATTACAGGATTATGTAGACGATACTGTCAACTGTTGTGTTAATTCGGTTACAGGTTGTGTTAATTCGGTTACAGGTTGTGTTAATTCGGTTACAGTGGTAGTTGAAGGGCGAAATTCAAGGGATGTGCAGGTTAATGCTTATAGTAGGTCTTTGGCAGAGATATGTTGTGGAAATGGTTTAATAGCTCTAAACGGCAGAACGAAGGGTGATTACATGGGCCAATTTACGTGTCAAACATATAATGGAGCAAGTGTAGTGGATTACGCTATCGTTTCTCTCAATATATTTGCGCTGGTTAGTTATTTCGCTGTCTCTAGTCTAACGGAGTTTTAACACCATTGTTTATTATCGTTTGCTATGAAAGCTTACGTGTCTAAGGAATTGGACGATTCTTTAGTATTGACTCCACACCCCATGGCTTTATCGTGGGATGATGATTTAAGATACTTATTTCGTGAAAGTATTGATTCAAAGGACGTTCACGAGTGACTTGGTGCGTTGTTTGACTCAAGGATTGATGATCATCTTGACGTAGATTCTATGGTAAATAGGTTTACTGACGTCGTATTATGCGCGTCGAAGAAAGTGATGTCTGTTAGGAAAAGAGCGTCTTCATTTAAGAAACCACGGCGGAGAACAGTGCCAAAGCAAAAATGGTTTGATAAGAGCTGTTATGACCTTAGGAAAGAACTACGGGGTTTGGGAAAATTAGTTTCAAAATATCCCAATGAGCCGTATTTGAGACATAAATTTTTCTTGACTAAGAAAAGGTATAAACGTTTAACTAAGCGACTGAAAAGACAGTTTCATGATGCAATTTTAGACAAAATACAGACTTTACAGGATACTAATCCAAAAGCATTTTGGAAACTGGTGAACTCTATTAAAACGCATCAGTCTGTGAGTGGCTCTGATGACGTTCCGCCGGTTCTGTGGTTTAATTCTTTTAGGGATCTGAATATAATCAATTTTTCAGCGGAAAGCAACAGTACTGAATCTCAGATTGTCAATGATTTTTGGCTTTGGGCTGCCAAAGATAGTACGATTCTCGATTCACCTATTGATATTAAAGAAGTTTGCACTTTATCTAAGAAACTCAAAATAAAGAAAGCGAGCGCAATTGATTCTTTAAGCAACGAGATAATCAAATCATCAATAGATGTTTTAGCGCCTTATTATGTTAAGCTTTTCAATGTGGTGTTATCCACGGTGTGTTTCCACGGGTGTGGTCTGAAGGTCTTATCGTTCCTCTTTACAAATCAGGATGTAAGTTAGATCCGGCAAACTATAGAGGTATTTGTATTAGTAGCTGTTTGGGTAAATTGTTTACGTTAATCTTAAATGACCGCTTAAATCGTTTCTTAAAGGAAAACGACATTATGAATAAACACCAAATAGGTTTTAGGCACGGTTTTAGAACCTCTGACCATATACTGGTATTAAAAACGTTGACTGATTCTTATAAGTCTAGCCGTAAGCCGTTATTTTCGTGTTTTATTGATTTTAGGAAAGCGTATGACAGTGTTTGGAGAGAGGGTTTGTTTTATAAAATGATTCAATACGGTTGTAGCAGAAATTTTATACGCATCCTTCGTAGTATGTATGCGTCTGTCAAATTAGCGGTAAAGCTGAGTCAGGGATGTACTCCATACTTTCAATCAGATGTTGGGGTGAAACAGGGCTGCAATTTAAGTCCTACGTTATTCAATGTGTTTATTAATGACATTCCTGAGTTATTTAATTCGCCTTCATGTGCACCAGTGATGCTAGGTGATACCAAGTTGAATTGTTTACTATATGCGGACGACCTAGTAATTCTCTCTGATTCTGCATCTGGCATGCAAAACTGTTTGAACAAACTCCACTCTTATACCAAGAAATGGAGACTGAGAGTTAACTTGAAAAAGTCTAAGATTCTGGTTTTTGGGACACCGGCCCAAAGGCGTTTATGTATAACTTCTAAGTGGTATCTTAACAATGAACAGTTGGTTTGCGTTGAGGAATATACGTATTTAGGGATTTCTTTTCATTGTGCTGGTGGTTTCAAACGGGCCCAAACTACTTTGTATAATAAGGCATTGAGGGCTTATCACAGTCTATTTAGAAATTTTTCAAATGTAGAAAATATGTCAGTTAAGTTACTGTTGAAACTGTTCTCTTCACTTGTAGTGCCAGTGTTGCTATATGGATGTGAGGTGTGGGGTGTATATTTGTTGGGACGAACCTGCCCTAACTTAGATATGTTCCGGCAGAAACTGTTTAAGGTAGTTAATAATTTAGAGAGACTTCATTTGAAGTTTTGCAAACGAATTCTGGGCGTACACTCTAAAACAACCAATCTAGCAGTCTATGCGGAATTAGGTAGAGTTCCAATGATGGTTCAAGTCGCTTCTCTCGTAGTGAAGTATTGGTTAAGAATTATAAACTCGGAATACAATAGTACTTTAGTTGGAAAAGCTGCGGAAGTATGTATAAAGTCGAAATTTCAGGGTGCAGTTTTTACAAACCATATTTTAGAACTATGCAATATCAAACCGCTCACTGAGCTTTCAGTTTCTCTCAAGCAAATAGGTTTAATTGCCAAATATGTAAAGGTAAAAATGTACGATTATTTTGCCGAGAAATGGAAGGACCAGGTTCATCAGAGTGATCTGCAGAGCCACATTTATGGCGGGAAGTTACGTACTTTTCGTCAAGTTAAACCGAAAGTAGGTTTTGAAAAATATCTTTCATCTATTACGAACTTCAAACACCGTCAGGCAGTAACTAAACTACGGGTGTCTGCACATAAGTTACCTGTTGAGTCTGGCCGATACGGAAATATTCCATATGAGTCACGGAAGTGTACTCTATGCGACTTGGGAGTGATTGGAGACGAATATCATTACCTTATGATTTGTTCGAATCCCAGTTTTATTAATGTTAGAAACGAATTTATGACTGAGTTATTAAGTATTAATTCCTCTTTCTCGCGTTTTAATAAGAGAGAATTATGTTTATACATAATGTCTATGAAGGATGATACAATTGTAAAAGTTGTTGGTAAATATTGTTACAGTTTGCTTACAGTATTTAATAATAGTAATTTGAGATAGTTATGAATGTTATTTCATTGTATTTCGATTTATATTTAGTTTTATAAGAATTCCTATGTACCATTTCTGGTGTTTGTATGGAATAAAGTTTATCTGTTCACACCTTGTCAGTTTGCCATGCCGACATCAAGGCACCGAAGCCAAAAGAATCAATGGTTACTGTTCGACTGTATGAAGTGATTCGCGAGGGACATCGAAAAGTTTTCGATTTGTGACATTAAGTCTATATAATGATATTTTCTAGTTCTTCTATGAATTGATACTAAAACCCGTGGGACGACTGGTGATTTTTTTTAACGGGAGAGCCGGTGTGTAGCTTCTTCAACATGTCTTTTGTTCTCACTGAAATACGTGTTAACTGAGCTCACATTTCATTACTTGCATTTTCAAGTCAGCGTACGTGTGTTTGACTCGTAGATTCCGTTACCCGTTTGTTATCGTGATGGCATCAGATGGAGCAAGATTAGTGGGGTTTTCCGCTTATTGTTTCCTTTATTAAGACTGGTAGCTTTCTGGATAGACCCTTGCTCGATTCTTATACCACAGGAAGCCCGGTTTCACATTTTTTTTCCCGATTTTAATTAGGAGTTGCCTGCTGAGGAGGCTATGCTGGATATTTATTTTAGGATTTTCACCCTTTGCCCGTGCATTGCTGTCATTCACAATTTGAACTCATCTAAACTGAAGAGATGGAATCACACAGAAAAAAAATCGAGCAAGGGTGAAACTTTGTTCATTAGCTGAAACGTAAAATGTAATGAAATTGTTGTTGTAATGCCAAGCCAATGTTTAGTCTCCAGAGTGACAGGAAACCAGTGTTTTAGAGAGCAGTAAAATCTAAAAAAATTCGGCTCGGGCATTTGACCCTCGCAACATTTACAGACAATATGCTTTTAACCTGAATACGCAGCACTGGTATTATCTAATATAAGCTCAGGATCAAACGCATATCCCCATAGCACAGATAATGCATTCGTGTCCAGGAGATTAGTTATACATGCCAATGCTGAGTACTTTTCATTTTTAGAAGGTACTTGCTTGCAAGTATCTTCTATAGTTGTCAGTGGCGTAGCCAGGTTTTTAAAATTTGTAGGCCCAAACAACCGCTCCGTAAGGGTTGCTTCTTGAGGGGTCCGGGAGCATGCTTCCCCGGAAAATTTATAGATTTAGACTTTCGCAAATGCCTTCTGCTGCACTTTCAGGTCATGTTTTGTGTATTTCGACAGCTCCTCAAGCCCAACATTCACTTGTAATAAGACAAGTAGGCTGTAAAATGTGTAGGCCCAGGCCTACGGGCCTATAGGCTAGATACGCCCTTGGTTGTCGCCTTGTTTAGTGGGCTATTTGGTAGGTCATTCTTACCGCGGAGGCCTGGGTCCAGGCCTGGGGCGTTTTGGCTTTCCTCATTCCGCCATCTTGCTTTCTTCTTTTCATGCCATTCTAAGTCTAGTTTTATCGTGATTTGGCCAGGAGCGTCCATCTTCCTCATTGGGTATGTTCCCAGCACAGGAGTAGATGTGGCTATATTTAGAATTGCATTTCGCGCGAAATAAACAAAGGCCATGTTGTCTCAGCCAATCAGATAGCTAACGTCACTTCTCATTATTATTCATTATCATTCTTCTTACTTTCAACGCGGGAATTCGAATTGCTGGTTTTCACTCAATCCCCAGAGATTCAAATGACAAAGGGCATGTCGACCATGTTGGTGCCCAACAAAAGAAGCTAACGAGGAATCTATTGTTTAAGGGCACCAACATGGCGGCTATGACGTCAAGTGAAAACCAGAAATTCTAAATATAGCCACATCTACTCCTGTGCTTGGGCCCTAGCCCATGACATAGGAACGCTCCTGGTAATGTGCTCCTGGATTTGGTCAAATTTTCGGTAATGATATTTTCCGGGAATATTTAAATGGCTCTTGTGAATGGCTTTGGATGAAATACTCACTTATTTGGACGATAGATTCGACATACCCGGCGATGGATTCTAACGTGGCATCGAGAGAGTTTGACACATAACAAACTGATTTAAGTATTCCCTGAATTTGCTGTTATTCTTGAAGAAAATGACGAAGGCGTGAATTAGCAGCTCTTGTGGTAGAAGAACCGCCTACTCGCGATTAATAAAACTGCCATGGACACCTCTTACACAAGTTACAAGCCTGTAGAAAGAGTGTACTGGATACAATCAATGCATTGCTTTAAAATCAAGTCTCACAAAATACAGTGATGTAAGTTAAATAATAGAACTATTCCATGTGTTTAATACTAATAGGACGTTTGCATTATAACTGTTATTACTCAGAGTTTCATTGAAATACTTCTAGTTAGTAATAATGTATGCCCAGGGGGGTACTCCCTTAGTAGATCATGCAGCGCAGCCACTCTAACAACTTCACAAGAATTATGATTTGATACCTAATGGAATATGTAAAAAATGTAAACTCTGAACACCTCAAGGAAATATAAACCTGAATGTCAAACATTGAATAATGAAAACAATCTGTCACTATACAAATGAATAGGATAAATGGATGGAGTAGTGAAGAGTGTACTAGATACCATGTATTGCTTTAAAATCAGTTCTCAAGAAATACTTGTCATGTAAATAAATAGACCTATCCCATAGGTTATAATACTAATAAAATATTTGCATTACAGCTATTATATAAACACTGGGAGTTCCATCAAAATACTTCTAGTTCGCAATAATTTATGCCTTCATTACTTTCATAAGTTAATGTCCAGTTTATCACCAAAGGTATCTCACATAGCTTGTAAGAACTTGCCATTCTTCAAGGGCACCCAACGAGTACTTTTTGAAATTCGTTTGAAACCAGTTGTATGCAGCTCATCTAGTCATTTTAAGGCGCCTACTATGTCTTTTGGCGTATTCTAGAAAGCTATTGGCTGTTCGGATTTTCTAGGTGGAAATCGCGTCAACCGAAAATATTATGGCAAAATATTCCCGGCCTACGAATTTCTTAGTAGTCTAGAACAGAAACAAGACTTTTCTAGCCCAAGTAACTTCATGTTGCAAAGTTTTGTGGAGGTACGAATTTTTTAGGGATTCTTTTTTCCTTTAGGCAATTCTTAGGGAATGAAAATGTGTTGTTCTGACTCTATTGATCAGACGAATTGGGACGTACGACTATTTTAGGGGAAACTTTTTAGTCTCCCTTTTCTTCTAAAAATTTTTAGGGATTGAAAACAAATTTTCTAGCCAGTATTTCAGAAAACAATTTTCTAGGGACAATTTTTCAAATCCGAAAGTTTTAGGCTAACTTACTCTCCCGAAAAGCTTTTTAACCGAAAACTTCGTTGGATGCCCTTGATTCTTGCAAGTACCTTCTAGTACGCATTGCGTACCTATGTTTTTTATTTGAGACTACGGAACAATGCAATATGATGAACTAGACACAGGCAGCCCAAGCTCAAGTTACGAAAATATAAGGGTTTGTATGGGAGCGTAGCGAGCTCAAGTTACGAAAATATAAGGGTTTGTATGGGAGCGTAGCGAACTCCGTTTACTAGCCAGAAATACTGTAAAGTATTTGAATAAAATGACTTACCTTGCCACTGTGATGTCTTCTGCCGTGTTTCTCTCCTTGTTGGGTAGTTTTAAGCTGGGGCTCCGGAAAAAAAACCGGCTGAAATTTTCGTAACTTGAGCTCGCTAGGCTCCCATACAAACCCTTATCGTATTTTCGTAACTTGAGCTTGGGCTGCCTGTGAACTAGAATGCGATGATACACGAATTAAACAGTACAATTTCAAGTATACGTCCTGGATGGAGGGTGAGGTAGAGATTTCCAGAATAATACCTGTATATATATGTTTTCTACAAAACAAATGTAATGTATCATGGAAAATACCACAAATCTACAAACATTAAAATTGTGTAAAATGTTCTTGATAGAAAACCAAAATACCGAATGCCCTAAAAAAATATCGAGCAAGGTCCGATGCCAGAAGAAAAAAAATATTGCAGCACTAGGAGTCCTAAAAAAGATATCGAGCAAAAAAAAACCCATCAATTTTCAAATGGTCCGTCCCTAAGAGGATTGTTGTTAGGATCCCTTATATTATTTTTCTTTTTGTTTGCTTGATAGTCCTCTAGGATCGACTCTTGGCAAAACGAATTGATAGCCGTAGTAAACAGATCGTTTTACAGCTTATCCAAATTAGAGACAGTTGTATTAATTTCTACATTTTCTTGTTGGTTTTTTTAATAATAATAATAATATGTTTATTCACCTTATCTCTTGGTTGAGACATAAGTATACAACAATGATTACAACAATGTTACTAAAAAAAAACTAACTAACTAGAGAATAAAAAAAGAAAGAAAATAACATATATATGTAGATGTAGATATATTAGGTTACCTTACTACTAATTTCTTCATATAACTCCATTATTTGTCTGATGTAATTACAACTTGTCGTTAATATAGTTCTATCATTCATGGAGACGATATAATAATAAAGACTAGTAGGATCAAATGAAGAGAAAGATGGATTTATGAGAAATAAATTATTCGAAAATAGAGATCTAGCTTGGGCCAATTTAGGATGGCTACACTGAAATAGGTAGTGGAATTCATCTCCAACTTCATTAGCACTACGGATGTTGCATAGTCTTTGTTCTCTTGGGATGTTGCTGTACCGACCATATTCAATTGGAAATGTGTGTGCCGATAATCTTAACTTAGTAACAGATTTGCGCGTTTTAAAGTCGTTAATTTGGTTTAGATAATCCTCATAGTTGTAAATGTACTTAATTCTTGAATATAATTCTAATTTTGATTTTTTATTTCCCTTAATTATTTCATCTCTCTCTTCATTCCATTTGCTTATATATAATTGTTTTAACTTAATTGCTAGAGCTTTAACGGTTTCCTTGGGATCTAGAGATGAGGCGGGAGTAGTAAACGTAAAATCTAGCAACTTTAGTAAGTAAGATACAGTAGTAAACCAAGAAGATACACCATTATTACTTAGATTACTAGAAACTTCCAACGCTTTGATAAGAAAAGGATTGTCATCGCGTTCAAGTAGGTGGAAGAGATATTTAAGTAATGTTACGTACATAGGAATATGTAAGGGAAGAATGCCAAGTTCAGATCTTACTGCTGAAGTAGTTGATTTTGAATTAGGCCAAGTAAAAAAAAAAAAGTTTCTCGTCCGACCTTTTTCAAAAAAGGAGGCGGGCGGTTCTTACTATTTACTATTTTTACTATTTTTACTATTTCTTATTTTTGGTAGGTTTAAAGAATCCATAGCTCACAAAAATCTCTATAAAAGGTCCAGAAACAAATATAGTCAATATACAAAATTTTGCTGCACACAAAAGAGCATTAACTGATTTAGTTTACAAGTTTTAAATATAAAAGGAAAACTGTTTGAAAAGAAATAATCAATGTTCAAATTCTTGAAACTCCAATTGGCCTATGTTGCTTCTAACTGAAAGCTTCAAATTGAAAAAAATAGGTAGTGTTTCATTTTTAGTTCAGACGATCGATATAAATAGAAGTGAGCAGTAAATTTTTCCAAGGACAAAACGCAGTATAAAGGTTTATATTAAAATAGCAAATAGTAAAAAATAGGAAGCGGCTGCCAAAAAGGAAGCGGGCGGGGACGAGAAACTATTTTTTTTTTACTTGGCCTTAACTCCAAGTATCATTTTACACATTTTAAGATGTAACTTTTCACATATTAATTCAGCATAAAATATTTTCTCTTTGAACTTTATAAATGACGAATAACGTTTCGTATATGCTCCCCAAATTTCACAATTATATGTCAAAATAGGGCGTATCAAAGTGTTAAAAAGTTTAAGAAAAGTTTTTAAGGGTGTTCTATGATGTGGATGAAAATCTTTCAATACGCTGAATAGCCCTTATTATATAAATTTACCTCATTTACTTTAAAAGAACCAGACGGTGTTAAAACTGTACCTAGGTATATATATGTATAGGACTGAGCCACTGGAACATTATTTCCACCAAAGATACATTTTTTTTTTAAATAGGTAATAACATAGTCTCCTCCGCAGGCAACTCTAGTATCCCAGTCGTACAACGGGTTTTAGTATCAATTCATAGAAGAACTAGAAAATATCATTATATAGACTTAATGTCGGTCACAAGTCGAAAACGTTTCGATGTCCCTCGCGAATCACTTCATACAGTCGAACCGCAGTAACCATTGATTCCCTTTGGCTTCGGTGCCTTGATGTCGGCATGGCAAACTGACAAGGTGTGAACATGAACCAGATTTAATTGCCAAAAATAGAACGACTACATAAGAAATTTCAAATTCGCCTTAGCCATAGGGCTGCCATGCTAGGTAAAGACAGCCACCTTTCCCTTTCCCCCTCGAATACCTTGCATCTTTTCACCCGCACCGGCAAATTCGCTATTTTTGCTTTTTGATAATCGATTACCATACATCTGTTTACCCACAGTTTGATGTCGGTATGGCAAACTGACAGGGTGTGAACATGAACCAGATTTAATTTGAACGACTACATAAAAAAAATCAAATTCGCAATTTTTTCTTTTCTCTCTCGAATACATTGCATATCTTTTCCCGCACCTTTTTAGCCGCACCCGCACCTTTTTACCAGCACCCGCACCTTTTTACTCGCATCCGCACCTTTTTACCAGCACCCACACCTTTTTACCCGCACCCGCACCGTCTACCCGCGACATGCGACCCGCGACCATTAGTCAAACTCCAATTAATATAGATGGTTGCACATGACGTCACGGCGGCCATGTTGGTGTGTATAGCTTCTTTTGTTAGGTACATCAACATGGCCGCCATGCCCTTTGTCATTTGAATCTCTGGGGATTGAGTGAAACCCATCCATTGGTTAATGAATTGATTGAGGCGGCAAGAGCAACACGCTAACAAAACTAAACAAATAATTAAAATGCACACATGAAAGATAATACAATTAATTAATTGTGGAAGAAAAGATAGTTCTTAAGTTTGAAAGAAGAAAAGCACATTGCGTTAATTACGTATATTTTAACTCAAAGTATTGTAAAATTAAGGACCTTGGAAACTAACAGAGCTGAACTGTCTTATATTTGTTCTACACAAAGGAACATGAAATAAATGAGAACTTCGGGTATTGTAACTGTGAATTTGCTCATTCCTCAACAATATACCGTGTAGGACGAAATTTTTGCGGGAGGAAAATTTTGCGGATTGCCGACTCAATTTGTTTTGCGGGAGGAAATTTTTGCGGATCGAGACAGATAAAATTTCTGCTGGGAGGACATTTTTGCGGATTTCTGGTCAAGTATAAATAAAATTCAAGGCAGTATCGGTATTAAATTGAAATTTTACTTCCTGACTTACAATTTCGACGGGAAGTTTCTATAGTTGTTGTTCTAGCGCCAACATGAACATAAACAACGACAAAACCTGATCATGAGGGAATTATTGTACGTTCTTGTAAAAACGTATTAGTCGATTATGATAACAGTCTCCGTTTCTTTTGAGGACGTGTCTGGAGACAGATGCCTGTTGTGCCGGTCGCCTCGGAGTTATGAGAGCACGCTTTATTTGCTGCAGGAATTAAGTCTGTAGATTAATCCATTGCGTACATGTACTTTGGAATTGACTGTATGTTGTCAGTCTTTATTTACGACAACTGACGTTGAACGTGACACAGAAGCGGGAAAGTACGGTCACTTTCCGTGAGAAGCCGGCTATGTGAGAAGAAAAATGTATTTTATTAACTTTGGCTGGCGTTTCCTATTATGTTCAATGTTAAAAAGTTGCTGTTAACCCGATATAACCATTAAAACAAGATTTACTATTTTTTCCTCTGGGAGTATATTTTTGCGGAGGAAAATTTTGCGGGAGTTTTTTTCTTCGGGAAGTTTTTTTTTGCGGATCGAAGGAAATCCGCAAAATCCGCAAAAATTAACTCCCGCAAAATTAAACTCCTACACGGTAGGTACTTTAAGAAACCAGGCGACGGCAGTGACAACGGGACACAGAAAAGTGTTTTCTCCCGAAATTTGTTTTCCCTTTTATTCGCCTTTAATTATTTTTCACATCCAAATTTTCGAAAAATATGATAAGCATAAAGTTCACTTCACGCCGAACGAAAGACGGAGTGATTTACTTTTTGACGTTCGCGTTCTCTATGGAACGTAAAACGTATGGTTTTTACGTTGTGTTTTTGCAGACAACGGTTGAAATGTAGACGACTGCGTGTATTTTCACGTGCAGTTATTGTATTTTGTAATTAAGGCTATTGTTTTATGCCGTCGTCCTTGACGTTGCCGTCGTGGTTTCTTAAGTTGTCGAAACCTCGAGGAAGTAAATTGGTTTGATACGAATACATAAATTTTCCCAAATTTGAGTAAATAAATATCTTCAAATCTCAAAATCCTTTGTTGTTTGTATATTGGGTCAGTATGGGCGTCAAATGCTTCCTTATCAATAATTCTAATTACACGTTTTTGGAGCAAAATAATACGGTGTAAGTTAGATGGATACAGTTGAGCTCCAAACAGTAACGCAGTACTGGAGGTACGGGTACACTAGGGAAAAGTATAGTGTTTGCAGGGCCGGCTTAGAAAGGCAAAAACGTGATTTATATATTATTCCTACTGATTTATTTGGATATTGAGAAATATTGAGAAATATGAGCAATTTTCATTTGGTCTGGAAGAATACCAGACTCTAGTGATAAGTTAAAGTGCCTATAACCCCAAAAATATTTTTTTTTAAATCGAAACTTTAAACTATTTTTTAGAGCGTAAAGCAAAAATGGGAGGCTAAAACTCAACTGTAATTTTTTACGGCCTTTCAAAGTTGAGAACCAGAACATGTGGCCGTCAGTTTTCAATTCCCTTTGTGGGCCTGGAGACTAGTGGCCTGTGACGTGTATGCAGTAAGGCGTCCTTCCAATTCCATACAAACATCTCTTATTTCTGCGACTTTTGGAAGCTCACCACATGGTAAATATCCAATGAAATGTCACCAAACTTGGTAAATTTACTAATTTTGATGTGCTCTTTCTTGTGATGAAGTTTATTTCATACTGATTAGTTTATAATAGGACATTTTTTCTTTTTGAATTCTTTTTCTTATTCCTTTGATTAGGAGGCTAAGAATAGCAAGACAATGGTCTAAATTAAAGGAACAAAAGAAACCGTGCAAAGGATTCTGGTAGTTGTAGTAAAATAACGTCCGATTGACGTCAGAACTCTAGGCCCTCACCAAGACTCCCGCTGAGTTCCAACTGGAAACAGATGTTTTCCCTAAATTTGACGCCACTAAAATCGTCGAAGTTTAGTTTTTTCACTTTTATTTTTTTCGAATTCTTAGTCAGGGCGCTATAGAGAATCGATGTAAAAATATTTTTTGGGGTTACAGGCACTTTATCAATGTGTGTCAACGGCCCAGAAATTAACTATGGATTCCTTTAAAGACCACAGGGATTTTATCAAAGCCTGCTGCCGTTCCAGAACGAAATGAATTTGCAATTTCTAATAATTCTGATTCAGTAGCAGGATTTAGGAATATAGAGTTAACAAAAGACAAGAAAGGAAGGCTGATTCAACGGTAGGGAGTTTTTTCTTCCAATATTTCGATCGGCACGGCCGATCTTCTTCGGGGAAAGAGGCTTACAATGTATCCAATACAATGTATCCAATAAACTAGAATCTTTACGAAATAATACATGAATTATGAATTGCACAATCTTATGATAAAACACATATAAACCATTGAAAAGAAGGTGGAGAGTCACATCTAATATGAAACAAAAATAATAATAAAGTTAACAAAAGAACCGGAAAGAAAAGAACGGGGAGAATTTAGATAATTTTGCTCGCTAGATTAGGGCCAATGTTTGAGAAATAGTTACAAAAACGATTTGCAATCTCAGTAGGGTTATTAATACTTTGGTTATCAACAGTAAAAGCAAGAGGTAAAGTTGTAGTACGTCTCTTTCTATAAATGACTTCGTTTAAAATCTTCCAAGTACTTCTTATGTTTGATTTTGCCTGTTCCAGTTTCTTTTCATAATAAAGCCGCTTAGCAAGTCGTAAAGAATGATTCAATTTGTTTTTGTAATTCCTATACAATAATTAACAAATAAAGAAGCCTTAGCCATGTTTTATACTGTCATAAAACACGATGGGCATTTGAGAACATGGGAGAAATGTTAAAGCACTAGCCGAAGACCATATAAAACATGGATTTAAGGCTTCTTTATCTGTTTATAATATAGATTTACGCGCGCGATGAAATGAAACCGCCAGTTGAAAACAGCAAACCATGTTATATACTCTGATAAAACATGGCTCCTTAGCCAATCAGAGAGCGCGTACTATAGTATTTATATTATAAATCATCTTAGAAATGCGTTCTATGCCTCACTTGAAAATGATTTAAGTTATAAATGGCGCAATGGCACGAGGAAAACCGCTTAAATGCCATTTTAAACCCAAACTCTAGGATTGATGTCATAACTGCAAAATTTGTTTATGACTGAGTGTTCTAAATGTCGAGTCACTGCGCTAGAACACTGATTCGTCCTTAAGATCCTACTCTGGCTTAGTTTATTTGGACCAAAGTCCATGTACTAGTAGTACTCGACGCCAAATAAAATGTGTCTTGTCTATCCCCTCCCTCCCTCCCCCCTCCCCTCCCTCCCCCCCCCCCCCCCCCCCCCCCACTTGATATTTCGTTCTTTGGGTCATGTTCCCAGGCCGAACTAAAGTGTTTCTGAGAGCAGGAGAGCATGCCATTTTAAAATGATATATTATCAAGAGAACATAAGTAACTGAGAGAGAATATTGTAGGCTGGAAAATTGTTGTACTGAAATATTTAAATAAAGTGGGGTACCTTGATGCATGTTGTTGTGTACTTCTTTGAGAGCTCGCCATTTGGTATATATACAATACAATATTATTTAACGTGAACAGATACATTTAGCTGTAAAGAGCTAATTTACAGGTATTGCCACAACAACAAAAAATTAAAATAATAATCCATTTAATAATGTCTACTATTTTTCTACGACGGCGTCAAGCTCCTTGTCGCTGAGCACAGCGAATCTGTTTTGTTGATGTTCCTCCTCTTTTTTATCCCACCCATTCGGCTTGGTTACTTCATCAACTAAGTCTATAAGCTCTTTGTCGATGTCATCTTGGAAAATGTCTTCAAAGTCTAGGGTAAAATTAGGCATTTCCTCCATTTTGACACGAAATTTTTAGCCGAAAACTTTTCCATGTCTCTATAAT
Source organism: Actinernus sp. WN-2022 (assembly GCA_030867875.1). Taxonomy (NCBI): domain Eukaryota; kingdom Metazoa; phylum Cnidaria; class Anthozoa; order Actiniaria; family Actinernidae; genus Actinernus; species Actinernus sp. WN-2022. The sequence continues at coordinate 61,444,820 of JAOWCC010001589.1, forward strand.
TTCACAAACCAATCAGATCGCGTGTTACTCCTTTCTATGTCTCTATACTCTCACAAACACATGGTTTTTGACCAATCAGAGAGCGCGTTAGTAACTATCTATTATATAAATATACACATAAGATCCTAATATGTAGTCTGTATAAGTAATTTACGTAGTAAAAATTCACTTTGAATAAAAATACTGAAATGCGAGTGTTTACTGACAAATGCACTTAGGTAGTACTTAATTGTAATGAACGCATTTTCTAAAAGCTTTGTAGCAGGGTGCCAGTCGCGCTGTGTTTGGGGGAGCATTCCATAACTTTGCTACTTGGTAACGCCAAGACTTAAGCCCGTACGTAGTTAGCATTGGCCTTCGGCAGATTCAAGATATCTTTTCCTCTAGTTTTTGTCTAAGTTTGAGAAATTCCTTTAAGCACTCTGGAGAATTACTGTTATTTATTAACTTATAAAACTTATAAACATTACTAACAATTTTTATGGCTCTCTGCTGCCTTAATGTAATACTCCCCAATTTATTAAGCAGCTCTTCGTACGGGGTGCTGTTTTCCTTAAAGACAAAGCGGACAGCGTGTTCGTTTATTTTCTCCAGCTTGTCGGCTGAGGTCTTTTTACAAAATTGCCAGGTCTCAGCGCAATAGTTGAAGTGTGGAGCAATAAAAAATGTATAAATACTCTTTCTTACATCGAGAGGAAGCATGTTCCTCATGCGCTTTAAGGCAGCGATCTGTTGGGATACTTTCCTGCAGACTTTTAATTTATCATCAACGATATCCCCAAGCAGTTCGATCTCCTCACTGTTAGGATTAACTATGTTCTCGCAGGAAAATTCAGGTTTAATCTGAAATATACTAGATGCGTGCCGTGGTGCAGTCTCCTCGCAGATTGCCTCTGCATGTGCTTAATTGCGTGCTTGCAGCATTCAAAGGTAAGTTCATAAATTAAAATTTTAATATTTCAGCTTTGCGTTCATTAAGAATTTAGTTACCGCTGTCTTAGTTGTTTTTGTGTATTAAAGTAGTTTTGGGCCAAAGAAAACAATTGTTATGGTATTCAATTAAGGTTTGCAACTCCAACTCGCACTTCAAAGTCGCAAATCCAGCTCAACTAGGAACTCCAACTCCAACTCGCAACTCAGTCAAACTCAAACTTTCCCCAAACCCATTTCTGCTGGCTCGTTTACAATTTTCTCACTCAGTTCTCACCTCAGTATTAAACGAAACCATCTGATTTCACAGAAACCAGTTAAACAAACCAGTTAAACACGCGAACTAAACTCAGAGATAATATAACTCCTGTATTGCACAAATTACACTGGCTCCCCGTTAAATATAGGATAATATTTAAAGTTTTACTCACTACTTTTAAGATTATTAATAGCTGCGCTCCATCGTACTTAATTAGTCTACTGGAACCTTATGTTCCAAGGCGTTCTCTACGCTCTGCCTCTCAAGGCCTTCTAGTCGTACCTATAGTTCATCTACTACAACATATGGGGATAGGGCATTTTCTATAGCGGCTCCTTAGCAATGGAATAGCCTGCCGGCTAGCATTAGGAATACGGATTCTGTAAACTTATTCAAACCTAGGATCAAGCCTTACCTTTTTAAAGAAGCATTTATGTAACTTAACTTAATTTTTAAATTTTCTATGAATTATGTGTTAACAATTAGTATATACATTATTACTTAGTTATTGATATGTAATATACACATGAATTGTATATGGTTTTATCATTGTAAACGCATTGAGGCGTATGCTAAATGCGTATCTAAAAACTGTAATTATTATTATTAAACATTTCATTGGTTGGTCTTTTGTCTTGAATGCTGTAAACAACTTTGGCAAGTTTTACAGCACTTTTAGAACTGTAAGCACTTCAAGCTCTTGTGCTTTGCTTCACCGTTTCCTTGAACTGAACGGCGTGAGTCGAGTTTTACATCGTTGGTATAATTATACTAAAACAATAATACTCTTCAATCTCGGTGAATAGTGGCTTTTAGAATATTTACCTCGCTGCTGTATATATTCTGCCACTATTCACCTCGAGATCAGATAATAATTGTATTTAGTATTTACACACCCTTACCCTTACTGAGGCTGTTTTCAATAGTAATCGTTTCGCGTACCTCGAGTAGAAACTTTTTCATATTTTCATATCCATGATGATATCTCTGCCTCCAAGCTATTTTAGACGGCGGCCGGGAAAATTGTATCGTTCTTTCAATAATTCAGCCTCCGTTTCAGTTGCTTGCTTGAAATACACCAACACAAGTTTTCTCCTACACTTCAAACGAAAACTATCAACCCTTTCCATTAGGTCCATGTAGTGCAGGCAGAGAGTACCATCCATTTCCCCTCCCCTCCCCCTCAGAGAGGGGCTTTAAGCTCTCCATTCACCTCAGTTCGATTTGTAACCTATAGAATAAATACCAAAAAACGAGATCCCTAAGATATCAATCCACCCTTCGAATTTAGGATACCCCTAAAGACAGGGAAATTATTAACAATTGACTGAACGCGTTCAACTGATGTACAGCCAGGAAACATGATATTACTACCGATAGACCATGCACATTATGTACAATTCTTATTACAGTACTAAAGACCATAGGCTAATACAAAGCAAAAGGAAAGTAGTAATAGACTTGAAGCAGCTTTATTTAACGTCGGTACATCGTTAGAGACTTGTGAGACTGATAAACTTAAGGTTGAAGTTTTCATTTGAGGGGCTTACAATTTGACGTTTTTACTCGAATTGACTTTCATTTTCCTCGGTTATTTAAAAATCCTGTGTGTTAGTTGTCCGGCCGGGAACTGAACCCACGGCTTCTCGTACGTCAGAGCGCTTGGTATGACACAGAGCAAGCCGGGAGATGGTCATTAGTGTTTAATACAGGACAAAGAAAACATACCTAAATCAGTTAAAAAGAAAACTGGATCATTCGCCCTCAAATGACTTATTAAAAAACCACTAACATTTGGTTAACGAGAGCGAGAAGTGGCCAGAATATTCATATAAAGACAAACACGAACATAAAAAAAACGGTTCATCAAAAAGAAACCTTACACAATTTGATACGTATTAATATCTGTAAATAGATCAAGATTAATCCAGAATTGCTTTGCTTTAGCAACCAAATAGTTAGGGCTCGTGTTGCTACGTTCTCGCCATTAGGGACTTTAAGAAACCAGGACGGCGACGGCAGTGACGACGGGACGTAGAAAAGTGTTTTCTCCCAAACTTTGGTGTTTACTCTTTCTTTTATTCGCCTTTAATTGCTTTTGACATCCAAATCTTCGAAAAATATCATAAGCATAGAGTTCCCTTCACGTCGACCGAAAGACGGAGTGATTTACTTTTTGACGTTCACGTTCTCCATGAAACGCAAAACGTATGGTTTTCACGTTGTGTTTTTACAGAGGACGGTCGAAATGTAGGCGACTTCGTGCATTTTCACGTGCAGTTATTGTATTTTGTAATTAAGGCTATTGTTCTATGCCGTCGTCCTAGACGTTGCCGTCGTGGTTTCTTAAAGTCCCTATTGTCAGCCAAGCTGCCCACTCTCTTAAGTATGTTAACATACAGGATATAACAAGCGACAAACAGACAGTTATTTGGTGTGTTTTTATTTGGTTGGGGCTTTCTGATGCCGTAATGGTCGGTATATTAGAAATAAAACATCCTGCTGTGCATACTAACGAGAACGGGGACTTTCTATATAACGGCAGAGCAGCACTGGGATCCAACAGAACAGCTACTTGTCAAAGAGAGCCACTACACCCGACAGACATTATTTAGCCGCTCTCAAAATGTTTAAGTCATGCAGTATATGTTGCACACTTTTAATGATCACTTTCGTGATGCAAATGGGAATGACGCTGGCATTTCCTCGACAGAAACGTAACCTCTATTGTTGTAGTAAGGGAACGTGCCCTGCGCTGGTCTGCGGTCGAGAGGTGAGTAAAATTATATTTCCACCAAAAACATTTGAGGTAGTCCACCTTCTTTGCTCCAACGTATAGATACAGTAAAAAGGGCGTCATGATGTTCCACCAGCGTTCAACATGACGTCACATTTTAAAGAATTGCCACTATTTTCATTATAATGTTGAAACTCAGAAATCGAAAACGATACGATTTCCTCCCGCACCTAGCCTAGTATTCAGTCATAAAAAGTTGGCTTAACTTAAAATTTCAACCAACAGGTAATTCCATATACTGTTTTAACTGTAAGTATGGTTCAGGGGGGACACTTAGAACTTACTTAACATGTGATATCTCGGTAATTTTTTGTTGTATTGAGAAACGGTTTGCAGCATCATCTCCTCTTGGTAAGCTCTTTCCAAGCTACTATACAAATTATGACGATGTTAAACTTTTAAAATGGCTATGTTCTGACAAAATATATTTTCTCATAAAACTGCGATCAAACTGATATACAAGTTTCACAAAAAATGACTCAAATAAGGTGAACTAAGTTTAAATGATCACTTTTACACCCATTTAGGAATATTGTGATTGTGGTATGAAATTTAATCGTTTTCACTAATCTATTTTCTGAAATTTCGAAAAGAAAAATATTGGTTAAATACTTTTTAAAGAAAGAGAATGTACACTGCCTTTTATGTGAAACCAGAGTGAGAAAGGACTTTTGAAAACCAGGAAAAAGCTGTGTTTCTTAGAATTGAACAGTTGAAATCAGATAGACTCATCTAACCGATATGTATTGCGAGGTCGTTTGCTTACGGAAATGGTTTAAAAAGGGCGGGGAAAGCGAAATACACAGCACTGATTGAATAACGAATTGTAATCAGAGGAAACGAGAAGCCAATTTGGAAACTTAGCTAAAGGGTTATTTGTCTCGGTGTAATTTGTCATTTTAAGCCATCAGGTTGAACTAAATAACATGTTGACTTTTTCTTTAGCTTCACAGAAGCGTTTCCAGAGTTGTGCCACTCGCTAGCTATCGAAACGAGCCTGAAAGTCGGGACATCTTCAGGAAACTGCGAGTTCTTCCCCAGCCAAGGGTCAATTAAGGATCAGTCGAAGCTAGAACACGAACTGACTGCACGCTACTGAGAATGGGAAACGATGCGGATATGGCAATTTTCTAGTTTTTAAAATAGCTCACAATCTTGGATAAAAATTATAAACAAATATTAATGTAATCTATAGAGTAGAGGAAAAAAGAATAAATCATTGGAAAAAAGCATCTCTGTATCTGTCAAACTCTATTGCAAGCCATTCGATAATTAACCTCGACTTCTGACTATCTGGGGCTGCGTTTAATAACCTAGAAAACCTCGAATCCTCGTTGATTAAGTTCTTTGTTTAACAACAGCCCTTAAAAATACTTCCTGTGCCAGCCGAAACAAAGTTGAAGGGTTTGAATAATTTCCATGAATTTATCATCGTAAATTGATGGTTTTCCCAGTTCTAAAAGTACTTTCCTGAAGACGTTAAGAACATTTACCTCAATGGAATAAAAAAATCAAACTAAAAGACGGTGGCCATGTTTAAGACGGTCAACGATATCGTGAATACAAAGGAACAGTACCTCGCTCTCGGATGCAGCAAAACAGGATCCAACTCGGCTAAATTCAGTCAATAATACTCAACTACAACTGAATGTAATGGGAACTCTTACGTATACTTTCCAAGAACGAACCTTCGATAAAATAGGCTATGTTATGCTGCTGCCAATCGCGATTAAGCCATCGCTGACTTTGGCCCGGGAAAATCTTTAAGGTGGAATATACAAGCACTCCCCCCTTTGCGTGATACTCAATGTGGAGAACGTTGCAGAAATTATATTTTAGTCAAGTGGATCCTGTTTATGAGTTAAAGTTAATGGCATTTTAAAACAGGGACTGTTCTCTATTGTACACTTACATGTTCTTAGTGGACCATTAGATTATATTGATGATTAGATTATACTTCTATATCCCTGCACGATATTCTTTTCGGTACCATGGAAGCACGATATTTTTTTTCTCATATATCAAAACGTTTAAACTTATTTTTCTCATTTAAATTTGTACCAAAGAGCCCAAAACTTCACAACATTTCCACGTTCCCTTCCTGCTAAATAGAATACTGAATTTGTACCTCATCCAAAGTTGAGAAAAAAAAAACGAACTGACAACAGGATGTAATTGATCAGTTTATAGTAAATTGGTTGTTATTAATAGCGATAGCAAAGTGATGAACTCTCTGTAGACAAAGATGTAGTCCAAGTCTATGGCAACAGCGGGATCCCAGCTGAAATTCAGGTCAGTATTTTGTCCCCAGCGTCACAATACTTTGTGTTCAAGACGCTTGTGGAAACTGCATGAGTACGATGAAGTCTTATTGCTGGTTTTCACTCAATCCCCAGAGATTCAAATAACAAAGGGCATGGCGGCCATGTTGGTGCCCCAACAAAAGAAGCTAACGAGCAATCTATTGTTTAAGGGCACCAACATGGCGGCTATGACGTCAAGTGAAAACCAGCTTACACGAAATACGGAAATGTTATATACATACCAAAACACCAAGACAGATTGGAGATTGTTTATAGAACAATCGCAAATTAATCAAGCAGATACATAGGCAATAGACCTAGTTCGCTTGCCTGTTTGTTGCCCCATTTCAGAACACGTGATGAGTTCTCCAGAGAAATTGGTACATTTCCTCTTGGGATACAGAAAAACAAAAAAACATTACTCAAGGGAAAAGTCAGGTGGTCTGAATTGTGACAACAAACAGGCAAGCTGACTATGTCTATTTATTATTGATAGCTATGCAAACAGTAGATTGTATGCACTATGACGTCAATAGGCCCTTTGCAGCTAACAAATCACGTGGTTGTACTGGAGAGCAAAAAATAACTGACTTCATTTATTTAAAGGCCTTGTACGAGATCGGTATTACTATTAGAAAAACCTGTTTGCAAATGCTATTTTCCACTTCCAATCAATTGCCGATCTTTCTAAAACTGCGTTTTTAAAGATAGCTTGCTCTCCAGTATTCATGAGGATCATGAGCTCAATTCATTCGTTAATGAAGTATTATATCAGCACGTGACTGTTAGCTGCAAAGGGCCTATTGATTGCCACTTTGTTCGCTTCTTTTGTTGTTCTAATTTCGACCATTACCTTGGCATTCTTAGAAGAATTTCAAAATCTGAATAAGAAAAAGAATTCGAAAACGATCTGGTAGTAGTATATGGTCTATTGTTTTACAGAACACAGTAATATTATTGACAATTAACGCAGCTTGAGTCACTAATTACAGTTTAATTAAGCACAGCTTGAATCGCTGAACACGACGAAACTCTTTTAGGGTGAGTAACGCTTGGGTTTGTCTCACTTTGTGAAGCGGGTGTTAGAAGTTAATGGGTTCGGAAATACAATAGCTATTGTTAGTATAAACCAACTAGCGGACAATCACAAATCCTGCATTCTGATTGGCTACCCTACTATAGGTCTATTTGTGGTAGCCCATGGTAGAGAAAAACCGCACGCATTTTCACGAAATAATATATTTTTTTCAACTTCAATTTGTTTCTCTCTATTATTTTCTATTGTCCGACTAGTTAGTTTATACTAAAACAATTAGACCTCTCGCCCTCATGGGCTACGAGTTAAATAGCCCATTAGACTGCGCCTCATGGGCTATTTAACAATTAGACCCGCAGCCCGAATGGGCTACGAGTCAATAGCCCATGAGGCGCAGCCGAATGGGCTATTTAACTCGTAGCCCATGAGGGCGAGAGGTCTAATTGTTTTAGTATAAACTAACTAGTCGGACAGTAGAAATAATAGAAAGAAACAAATTGAAGTTGATTTTTTTTTATTATTTCGTGAAAATGCGTGCGGTTTTTCTCTACCATGGGCTATCACAAATAGACCTGTAGTAGCGTAGCCAATCAGAATGCAGGATTTGTAATAGTCCACTAGTTGGTTTATACTAATGACTCGTAGCCCATTCGGGCTGCGGGTCTAATTGTTAATTAGTCATTGAGCTGGATAGATCGAATAAGTTCATGTCAAACAAAATAGCAAAACAAATTCACAACACGTATAATTTAATTTACAGTGTCGTAACGAGGTTTATTTTTTCTCTAGTGATCCCGTATTTTTACCCAGAACTTTGATCCCTGATCCCAATTTTCCAGTAATTTGTGATCCGTGATCCAGCCAAAAATAAATGAGCCCGTTCATATTCCGATATATTGATCCCGATCCCATAAAATATACGTTGATCCCGATCCCATGCCCTGTGATCCCGATGCCATGCCCTGTGATCTCGATCTGATGCCCTGTGATCCCGATCCCATGCCCTGTGATCCCAATCCTATGCCCTGTGATCTCGATCTGATGCCCTGTGATCCCGATCCCATGCCCTGTGATACCGATCCTATGCCCTGTGATCCCGATCCCATGCCCTGTGATCCCAATCCTATGCCCTGTGATCCCGATCCCATGCCCTGTGATCTCGATCTGATGCCCTGCGATACCGATCCAATGCCCTGTGATACCAATCCCATGCCCTGTGATCCCAATCCTATGCCCTGTGATCCCGATCCCATGCCCTGTGATCCCAATCCTATGCCCTGTGATCCCAATCCCATGCCCTGTGATCCCAATCCTATGCCCTGTGATCCCAATCCTATGCCCTGTGATCCCAATCCTATGCCCTGTGATACCGATCCCGGGTCTGTGATCCCTGATCCCAAATACCTCGTTACAATAATAATAATAATAATAATAATACTTTATTTAATTTTACACTTGTTTCCAATCTGGTCCTCCTAACTAATATATACCAAGATAGAAACATTATATAATTACATAATTGATAATTCTTTAACTACTCAAAAAAGGAATATACATTATTGGGAAGATATGAAAAAGATTGAATAAAATATAAACACTATAGCTTTAGAATTAGACAATTAAAAACATATATGTAAACGTTAGGTGGTTACATGTATTAAGGGAGGGATCAAGAAACATCGTTAAACATCACAGTCAGTAAAGCCTAGTGCTCTTCAACTCATTAGCATTAATGAGTCTAGTTTTAAAATATTTCCTACAAAATCTATTAAAGCTTGGTAATGTATCAGATTTAGTAGCAGTGACAGGAAAACTATTCCATAGCGACGGTGCTAGAAATGAGAAACACGCTTTCCGGCATTAGTTTCAGGTTTACGACCCTGTAATTTACATATCTCTGATATACTTGAACAAGGTCGTGTGTAAAGCACAAAATACCTACGAAACTTGTAATAACCCAAAATAAGGCCCATTCGGTTGCCTTATGATAAGCAATCGGCAGACAGTGAAACGGTAAGCATCTATTCAGTTTTTCATGCTCCGAATGCAATCGAAACAGTCACGTGAGTATTGAATACTTCGTTAACGGCGTCAGGGTCATGGATGATCCAAAATACGAATAATACACGTCAACACGAAGATGATTTGACTGAAAATATGCCATGTGAAAGGTTTTATTTATTTATTTATTTAATTACAACATTTGGGCGGAAGCCACGGGAGTACTCGAGGTTGACTCCTTGTATGGTCAGCGGTTAGTGGGATAACAAAATACACACAATAACAAAAGCAACTTACAAATATGGTAAAACAACGAAAAATATAAAGTAATCGTAGCTCACATAAAATTAAGACTAAGAAAACTAGTAGAAAGGACATTAGAGCGACGGCAGAGGGGACAGATTATGCGCCATGTGCGTATGTCATAGGGGTTGAAAACAGAGTCAAGTTTGTCTAAGAAAATTTTTCAGTTTAGTTTTGAAGGAAGCAGTAGAGACAGATGCGCGGATATCGACTGGAATTGCGTTCCAAAGTGGACAGATACGTACAAAGTAAGAGGCGCGAAAAGTAGAAGTGCATGCGAGCTGGAATAAGGCCAAGGTCAAGGCCAGACGAACCTCTGTGGGTCACTGATCTCGAGAAATTGACGAATTCAGAGGTCAGCAGCAGAATTTCGCCTTTTAGACAACGAAAAAGAAATACAAGGTCAAAATACTCAAAGAAATAGGACAAAGAGAGAAGATGAAGACGAAGTAGACTTTCTCAAAGTCCTTCTTAGCCCCCTCAGTGCACGAAGGACTTTTCCCACTTGCAGTGCGCCAAATTTACCGGTTGATTTTTCAACCGGAGGCGTGGCTTATGATGTATGAGATTTACCCAATCACAAAGCGTCAATTCTTCAGGCATTGTATGTTGGCGTGTCAAGTCAGTCGACCGTGGATGTGGTATTTACAATTAGCCGGTAACAAAAAGAGCAGGGGACTGGAACCGAGTCAGTAAAACTAATCCAATTAATAACTAGTGAAAGTGAGCATTATTTTCAAAAGAACATTATTACCAAAAGAACATATCAAACTTAGCTAGTCTGGAAAGTTTGGTGAACTTTGGCTCAATATTGACGACGCTAGAAGGCATCAAATACGTCAATTTCTCTTATTTTTTAACGTTGTCCCTCCAAACCATACATTCATTGTAAAATTTTGGAGGGACAAAGAAATTTCAATTGCTTATATTTGAGACAAGATTAACTTGAATCACGTCAAACTTGGCACACATGCTAATTTCAACATGCTCTATCATGTGATGAACTTCATTTTAGAATTAGAGTAATTCTGATAAACTCGGTCCCAGTCCCCTGCTCGTTTTGTTACCGGCCAATTTGATTGTACTCAGAACGAGTTTGTCAAAGGCGCGAAATGTAAGCTCCGCCCCTGAAACCTGTTTTAGTGCCAAAACATAATCTCTCGCTTCGATTTTTGACCCAGTAATCGCTAATCCAGTGACTCAGCGAGTTCGACTTGGAGCAAGTCTAAAGACGAAGAAGTCTCGACTTGTAGTCGAGGTCAGAACCAAACAAAATGAAACGATTTGGACCCTTTCAAGATTACGCGGAATGATGTAGGTGAAACGTTAATGAGTATTCAAATAATAACATTACCTGATATGCACTACTAAGACAGAAATATGTTATTCGAAACGAACCACTCCGCGGTAGCAATGAAATGAAAAATCTGGTCATTTCTGAGGTCTCTATGAGCTGCGGTAAACTGAAACCGAGAAGAGGTTTATTTCTCTTTGCTTTTCAATTTTACTGTAATTCATTTGAGTGTCTCCACAATTCTGTTCCCTGTAATGATCGTACTACCTATTTGCAATAAGAAAGTGGGTCATACAAGCTATAGGACGCTATGTTCCGGGCTGGAGCAAAGTGATTTTCAGTGATTTTCATATAAACTGACGACCCTAGTACACATGTGGGATGGATGCAATCAAAGTAAATGTGCAAAACTGATCTTCAAGATCTGGTCTTCAAGGAAAAATTTCAATCATGCATTAACGCCTTTAACAATCACCGCTCTTTCTTAATTAAAATATATCAGTGTAGACAATGTTCAAAACAATAAGGAAAAACAATATAACTTGCATAATATTTATCAGAGTAGTGTGAAAAGAGCAAATGCTTTTGTTTAAAAAAATATGACGTCATAATGACGTTGCCGAAAAGATGACTCAAATTTTAAGCAGGTTATGGACAAAAAAATAATATTTCTAAAAACATACGATTTTAGCCACCAACGTGTTTTATGACTGGACAAAATGTCATGCAACTCTAGAAGATGAATGAAGCGATATTTTCATAAATGCTTTTGTTGTTTATTTCCCGCCAATTTTGGCGGGAGAATTGCCAAAATTCAAACTTTCAGAACTTTTGATTTCCTTAACCAATCGACATCGGGTTTTCGATTCCTTCATTCTCATCACGAGGAGATTTTAACAATATACGACATTCCGTTTTTAGAGGTAATGAAAAGTTATAAGAAACGCATTACAAATGGGTAAATGACGTCATTGTAACGTCATAATGGTATTAACAGAGCTTAGATTATCAGGTTATATTCCTTTTACGATTCTACACCCACCTACCAAAATTCAATCGTCTGCGCTAAAAACTCTTTTTAAATGTTTGTGCCCACCGTGGATTCAGCTTGCCTCTTTGTTCTTCATTCGTAGCTTGTTTTTTAGTATATAAATTTATGCATGTCCTCAAAAAAGAAAACCGCATACTTGAGGGTGAAGTCAGGTGCAACAAATATGCAAGTTGAATCGGTGTATTGTGAAAATAAAAATAACTTGAGGGAGACAAGCTTATTAATGTGTCTGTACGAGGTGAACAAAAGGAAACAATAAACGCGATGTTGAGAAACGACTCGTTTCGAACTTTCTCGCCTACTCGCGTGGATAACAATAGATTATCTAAGAGAGACAAATCGATCCAATCATGAGACGCATCATAATCATAAAAGGTATATTTAGTGCATTTAACCGTTCTCTGTACCTATACCATTTAAGTGTAGGCCTTTGTTTGACACACAAACTTGAGATGGTCCAAAGGAGAGCAGCTCGTTATGTCAACAATGACTTACAGCCGGATGTCTTCTGCAACTGCCATGATTGATACACTTGGTTGGCGTAGTCTCCAACAGCGTAGTGCGCACAGCAGACTTAATTACAGTGCTTTACAAGATTGCGAACGGCCTCGTCGCAATAGATTTCCCAGAGAAACTCATTCCTGTCACCAGATTTACTAGACATCTCCATCCCAAGTCCTACCTCTTACCATCAGAGAAGAAAACTTTGTTGGAGAAAGTTATATGGGTCTCAAGAGCCAATCGATAGATCATCACGTCATTTTGAAAATGCAACATGTCACTTTCTACAACTTTTGTCATCGATGTCACTGAAAGACTAAGGGGGGAGGGGTGCATGGGATTATGAAACAATATTGTCAACCGGGGTGCACGCTTATACTGTCCCAAGATTTTGTGATAACACAGGGCCTCAAACAAAAATATTTTCAATGATTGAAACCATACTGGCAAGTCTCCTGGCAGAAATAGTAATGACTCATTTGAAGAATCTCTTAATATTTGCTGAAAATAAATAAGAGAAAAACTCCAGCCTTTGACAGCGGGTGATGTGGGTTTAATGAATACCCCATGGGCTTAACTGCAGAATACCCTAATTGTAGTCGGATGTTTGCTTTTTTGCTGGGTGCCATCGCATTCCCCACCCACCCACCCTAAAATTCCAGCTTTACTGTATACGTGACGAGACTCCTTTCTCGCTCGGCCCATTTGCAATGTTAGTCAGACAGAGTAATCTTATGTACGAAGTTATTGCAAGTTGCAGCGGTCAGCTAGTGCTCAACCCTTATGAATTATTAATAATGAATATTGTAAGTTATTATATAATTCAACTTGTTATACATTGTATATATTTACAAAGTATTGGATTTCATTTTGAACAAGTAGCTCAATTAACAAGATTTTATTATTGTAAAAGACAACATATTTTAAGTGCATGTATGCTTTATTTTACTTATTAAACACTTGAAAAATAACATTATTTCTCACACCACTGGGAACTATGTTCACAGACTGTACAATTTTATGGTAGCAAAATCAAATTAGTCAGGGACTCCCGATATATTACTAATTTAATTGTGCCTTTTAATGTGGTAATACTCAACTGTTACCTTTGTCACTGAAATAATGTTTGCCATTTTGGAATGAAGTGTACTAGTGTGCTTGAGAATTGTCAATTGAGAAGTATGATTAAAAACTGGACTAATAATATTATCTTAATTATTTGCAGCAGTCCAGGTTACTATTACTCTTTGCAAAGAAATCACCTCACTCAACCTGCCATTTCATCATACAAGTATTCATATTTTTATCGTGTTTGTGTTCATTGCTGTCTTTTAGCAGTTTCCAATATGCTAATGATGTGATGTCACAGTAGACCAACAAAGGGTTATTTCTTTCTCCTTGTGAATGACACTATTTCTGATTTATACAAAATATTTGGTAAAATCACTGATATAAGGCCCAAATATAACATGGCGTAGAAAATATTATTTCTCTGCCAGTACATATACGTTTTTGTATAATAAATGGTCTCCTGTGACATCAACTAATTAGCATATTGGAAATAGAAACCTCCATAACTCACAGATGCAACATTCAAATCAAGAAATATCTTACTATTCATCTATTTACTTGGTGTAGAATCGATTTTAATGATAAAACATTTGGGCTTATACACACTTCAAGTTTTACATTGAGTAGCAATCATGATCATAGTTATGACGATAATCACGTGGTCACTTACAAGACAATAAGCTGTAACACGAGTTGAGTGTTTCACCAGCTACCTCCACCCCCACTGCCACCACTACAACCACCACCTCCAAATCCCCCACCACTTCCTGAACTACCAGGTCTTTCCACTGAAAATACTCGATTGGCTCTTGAAAACAGGGGATCACTAGTGAAGCTCCCATCATAGTGGCTTGCAGTCCAGTGGTGAATCATCTCCTGTGATATGAAGGATGGGTACTGCAGTCGCAGACACATGAGGCGGAAGCCAAGTTCTGGAAGGAAGTCATTTGTGTTTGTTGAAGAATCCTCATCTTCATGTGAGGTGGACTGCCGACATATGGGGCATGTCGCATTGCTTTCAAGCCACTTTGTCAAACAAGGCTCACAATACTTGTGCCCACACAGGAGTAGTCGTGTGGACGTCTGTGGTGTGAATTCTTCCAGGCAAACAGGACAAGATTTTGATTCATACTTTGTTGTCAAATTAGCTGTGTTTCGTTCCTCCTCAATTCTTTTAAGTTTCTCCTGACATTTCGTATACTGTTTGTCTTTGTACATGCCATAAATAACTGCCCCCGCAATTATTCCGAAAAACCCAACCACCCATAGAATGCCATACAGCGATCCAGAAGACAAAACCTTGCCACTGAACACTTCAGACATTCTCTCTGCAGCCACATTTACAGCCACTCCGTATCTTTCTTCACGAAGCAACGGCTTCATTTCGTCGATAATGATCTCAATCTGATCATCAGAGAGTTTTTTCATGGCAGTTCTTCCGGTTGAGATGTAAACTTGTCTGTCAGAAACTGAAAGCAAAAAAAGTGCACCGTCATCACAACCAGAATGGCCGACACCCCAATCTCTGTGCAAATGGACGGCGAAGTCTCTTGCCGAATCTGCTGGACTTAAACCATAAGGAGCACTCATTTTCTCCATCAGTGCCACTCCAATCTGAAATCCAGGCCGTTCAGGGTTTCCAGCACAGCCTGATGTAGTTTTTAAGGCGATAGAGTGAATGATTTCTTCGAGTTTATTGGCATCGTCATGGTTCAAAACTCCGTCTGGGTCGCAAATCCACGACATCACTCCTCGTCTACCACACGAATTCATGTCTTTTATCGGGTTTGGGAAATTCTCTTTACTCCATTCTTTCGTATTTTGACCGCATATTAGCGTTGAAGAGGACAGAAGGAGAAATAAAGCGTGAAACTTGGACACCTTGACACGGCACATCACAGCCGCCATTTTGATTATTCACGTTGTTTGCTCGTTTTCAACCTCGTTCCCAGGGGTCTTTGCGCCTGGCTAGGCGCGCAAAGATCCCTGGGATGGAGTAGAAGAATCTGGGACAACCGATAGCAGGATCCGATAACGTATGCTTTTACCTTTAATACGTGTAAAGGACTTTTAAAATTGCTAGCGGTCTAACATGGAGTGTGTTGACCCAGTCGATACTGCGAGTATGGCCTGGTGCGTGGTTGCTCCTTCCAAGAATACACGAACTCTAAAGTAAGTTAACAATACATGTAAGTTTTATATAGCTTACATGTATTTTATAACACGCAATGCTTTGCCTCTTACGTAATTGTACTTAAAGGGTTCTTATTCCGAAAGTCGGAAGTTATTTCTTACTCTAATGAGTGAGGATTTTGTTTTAAACCAAAAGTTCGGTCCACTACACTCTGTGGCCTGTGGGTGCCGCCATCTTGGAAATTATGACGTCAGTTATAATATTATCATTATATATTTTTTTAATCAGCATAACCAAGCCACCAACTTGGCACCATTGTTGGCAATTTCGAAGAAAGACCTAGCTAGCCTTGCACAGACAAAATCTTAACTGCTTATTTTGCAATTGTTTTCACAGTACGTCCTAGCTACCACCTACCCTTTAGTTACATGTTTTGTTGCGTGTAGGTACCATCCACCCGGTGTACACATGTGTATGTTCGTTTATGCATAGTTTAAGCAGGCTTTTCAGGTGGCATGGCATCTGTGACAATGTCAGTTATTCCTTCATATATGCATATGACTCCGACTGCACTTACATGTATGTAGTGTGTGTATATATATGTATATATGCATGTACAAATGTACGTGAAAATGTACATTTGTATATATATGTGGGTGTATGTATATACTCTATATGTATGTACTTGTGTTCTTTGTGATATGCTTGCTCACTTAATGTTATTATTGTCATACGTATCTCAATGTTATTATGATATACATTGTACCTAACTTACACGTAGAACTACAGGTATCTAGCATATATTTTAATGTTATTACATATTTAGCTCATTAGTTTAGTTTATTTTTTTCTTGGATATATTAGTTTATTATGTAGCTATACTATATAAATCCAAGTATAAATAAATTCTATGTATGTAGACCCATGGGAAAATGAAGTTTTTCTATTCTTCAGAGTTGCCTTTGAACAAGAACAACTGTATGACAAAAGCAGAAAAATTATACAAATAAGTCAGAATGAAGTGGCCATTCCTGTCAAGCTACATGCTCAAACAATAATCAAAATTAAACATCACTTGAAAGCTCTTATTGAAGATCTGTCAGCAAGACTTGAATGCAAAATCATTGAGGCTCAAATACCAACAAGAAAAATGTCTCCAAAAGAACAGGTGTTGCATCATACAAAAGAACTTTATCAAAAGTGTGGATTTTATTGGAAAGATGATCTGGCTGAAGAAATACCAAATCACTGGGAAAAACATGGTGACCTTATTGTTCTACCAGAAAACTCTTTTGCATCTGAAGAGTGGGGTTTTATTGGTGATAAGCTTTGGACAGTTGTGGCTGATGCATTAGGGGTTAAAAGACTTGCTAAGAGGTCAGTTATAACAAATAATGACTACCGTAGGCCAAAACTGAAGCTACTTCTTGGAAATGATGGATGGGTCAAACATGTGGATAATGGCATCACATACAAGTTTGATGTGACAAAATGTATGTTTTCATCAGGGAATATTACTGAGAAGATTCGTATTGCGAAAATGGATTGCTTTGGTCAGACAATCGTTGATCTTTATGCAGGAATTGGTTACTTTGTGTTACCATATCTTATTCATGCCAAAGCTTGTACTGTACATGCATGTGAGTGGAATCCTGATGCAGTAGAAGCACTTCGAAGAAATCTTCAGTTGAATGGTGTGGCAGATAAATGCACCATCTATGTGGGTGACAACAGAAAGGTAAGACAAATGAAGGGGTCCGTGCAAGAACAACGTAAGTGACTTTTGATCAAGTTCTAAATTCTCTCTTAGAAAACAAAGAATATCAAGAAGAATTTGGAATTTGATCAGAAGTCACTTACGTTGTTCTTGCACGGACCCCTTCAAATATAGAAATGCTTTTTCATGCATTCTGGACCAAGGGTTTGGTGATTTTGTTTTGGCTCATTAAATTATTATTAATCTTCATATAATCATTTATTTAAATGAGTTACAACTTGCAAATACATGTTCCATGTAATATCCTTAGACTCAGAGTGTTGGACTTTGCATGGCAGTGGGAATCAAAATAACATACTACAGGCCATGGTATTGGTTACAAAATCCTACGATAGGAGCAGTGTCTTGGTAAATAAAGCTTTGAGTATAAATTATTTGTACATTGTACATGTATCTCTCTGACATACATGGGAGTTGGCCTGAAGCAGAGTTCACATAAAAAAAAATTGCCCACCCCACCCCCATTTACATGTACTGTATTTGATCAAATAAGCACCCTCTCTAGAATAAGTGCCCCCCCTTGAACACAAAATTTGAAATAAGCGCCCCCTCCTCGAATAAGCACCCCCCTCCTCGATTAAGCACCCCCTCCTCAAGATATCACTATGTCTGACCAGGAATAGGCCAATGACGAGGTGAACGTTATCGAAAATTATGAAGATGGGGACGATGATATAGATGTGGAATGAACTACCCTTGGACATATGTTTTTTTTAACTAAAAGCTACATCAGAGAAAACAAACTCTGAGTCCTAGTAATTAAGCGCCTCTCCTCGATTAAGCCCCCCCCCCCCCTCAAACACGAAATTTGAAATAAGTGCCCAGGGCGCTTATTCGATCAAATATGGTATATTATCATAGTTTTCAGTACCATTGTCTGGTGTGCTGGGGAGATGAGTGAGGCTATAAAAAAGGTAAAGGTGGTGTTACAATGTTATGGCAACAGGCACTCAAAATCTTCATGCCAGTCTTATCATGCTATCATTACTGGGCATGCCTCCCCCATTAAAGCCACAAAACTGTGCAGCATCAAAACTGTGGGTATTACTGAGGGAAGAGTGACATTAATGTCAGGAACAACTACGTGTACAGTTTATTGCTGCACTGTTTAAATTATTTTATGTTGCAGACAGTTTTAATTCAGATATTGTGTACAATGTACATCATACATGAACACAATTAAAGCTCTCTGTACAAGAACAGTATTAATATTTTCACTAATTTTGATGGAGTGAGGAACAAGACCAAGTCTGAAATGAACCTCACCCCCTGCAAAATGTATGTAAAGGTTTTAACTCATGTTCAATCTTTGCTCTGCCATAAAAATGTATTGCAATCAAAACATGGATAGTTACCAAGATTGCTTGCAGTCTAGAACAGCATAAGTGACTTTTGATTGAGTTCCAAATTCTCCTTAGCAATCACTTAGACTGTTCTTGCACAGACACCTTCAATTATTTCACAAAGAGACTGATGAACTGTTAGATTTTCAAGGTACTCCCTATCCACTTACATGTGTTTTCAATAAATGATGAGTTAAAGCAATCTGGTGCAAGAATGACAAAAAAATATTTCCACTAAAATTTCAAGCATTTTGCTTGGTATTGTGAAAAATATAGAAACCAACATGTACATGTATCTGTATAAAAGGCAAGTTTTGTATTCTTATGGAGGAGCTCGAACTAGCCCTAAATGGAGGGTTTACACTATTTTAAAAATATTATGCCTTAATTTTCTTTCATAGTACATTGTAACTGTTCATTTTTTGTTTAAGCAGTTCTCCCACAAACGAATTGCAGACCATGTCAACTTGGGTCTTATTCCATCAAGCGAGGCTGGTTGGCCAGTAGCATGTAGAGTGCTGCGACAAGATATTGGTGGGTGGCTTCATATCCACGGCAATGTGACATCAGCAGGCAACATATACACTCTGATTTCCGGTACTGATGTAAAGGTGAGAGAGAAAGAAAATGTACTTTCGTCTGACCTGGTAAATCAAGATGCTTCAGATAAAAATTTGGATAAAGATTTGTCTTTAATTGAAAAAAGAGATAGCAAAGATGAACGATTAACTCAATTAAAAAGTGGTGCAGATGAAATGGACTCTACTCTGGACCATACTGTGGTTCCTGGATCATCAGTGAGGACTCAAAATGAAAATCACTTTCAGATGGCTTCACCTATTTCAACTGAGCCCAAGCATTCAAGTTTGGAGAATCTCCCAAGCCTATCAACATGTATGACTACAAAATCTGTCCGTGAGCAAGTTGACAATTTACCAACATGCAACAGAAGTGTTATTAAGGAGGAGTGGATAGCTTGGAGCAAGTATGTAGCTGACCAAATCAAGGCACTGTTGACTGAAGAACACATCAGTTCTGGTGTTTCTGATTGGTTTGTTAATGTTCGTCATATTGAGCATGTGAAATCATATGCTCCCAGAATAGATCACCTTGTATTGGATGTTGAGTGTCGACCAATGTTTTTAGATAAAGTCTATGCTAGAAATTAAGGCAGTTAAACTGTATGGGTAGATGCAGGATTCTGTTAGAAGGGGGTTTGGGTACACAAGTGCCAAACTCATTTGGCAATTTATTTGTTGTCTTTTGTAAGTGAGCGAGAGAATGGGAGGTTCAATCAAACTCCTTGAATCCCATCTGGATTCACCACAGACTGTGTTCCTAGTTAACAACGTGAGTGTGGACAATGTTTATATATATATATCTGCCCATCAAAACATTTGAATGGTATATGATAAAGTTGTAAAATTATAAAACATTACAAGAACAAGTGCATTATGTAAGTTCAAACACGGGTAGCCCAAGTTCGATAAGGGGATCGAGAGAGGTAAAACGTTGCTGAAATTCGCTGAAAACTGACACAGACATAGCAAAGGAACACAAGAAGACACCATGTAAATTTTGTTGATTTTTATCCAGGATTTATGCTGAAAAATAGTAGATTAAGTGTAATTAAAGTATTGCAGGACAAAAACAACAGGGAAACCATTTCATTGTTTGCGATCCCGAATATCATACGATTTGAAGAGAAAATCGCATGAACGCAAGTGCTATATGGGATTTATAGCCACTGCAGGGGCGGATCCAGGATTTTTGAAGGGGTGGGGGGGTGACTGGCATCGATTTTTTGTTTGGGAACATGCAGGGGGGTGGTTGGACTGGCCAAATTGCAGCATTTTACAGAGGCAATGCATGTTCCAGAACAAAAAATCTATTGCCTCTGTAAAATGCTGCAATTTGGCCAGTCCAACCAGCCCAAAGGAGGGTGGCTAGCCACCCAATCCACCCCCTCTAAATCCGCCCTGCACTGAGTGATATTTTGAATGTTCTAATTAACAATTAGACCCACAGCCTGAATGGGCTACGAGTCAATAGCCCATGAGGGCGAGAGGTCTAATTGCTTTAATAGTATAAACTAACTAGTCGGACAGTAGAAAATAATAGAAAGAAACAAATTGAAGTTGAAAACATTGAATTGTTTCGTGAAAATGCGTGCGGGTTTTCTCCACCATGGGCTATCACAAATAGACCTATAGTAGGGTAGCCAATCAGAATGCAGGATTTGTAATAGTCCACTAGTTGGTTTATACTAATTAACTCGTAGCCCATGAGGGCGAGAGGTCTAATTGTTTTAGTATAAACTAACTAGTCGGACAGTAGAAAATAATAGAAATAAATAAATTGAGTTGAAAAACTGCTATTACTTCGTGAAAATGCATGCGGTTTTCCTCCACCATGGGCTATCACAAATAGACCTATAGTAGGGTAGCCAATCAGAATGCAGGATTTGTAATAGTCCACTAGTTGGTTTATAATAATAATAATTATTGCACAAACTTTTAGGCAAGTGCAATATGAGAACTTTCAAAATATCACTGTGCCTATAAATCAAGTATAGCATGAGCAGTTCATGCTGTGCACTCAATAACCTTTAAATGCACTTGTCATTGAGCAATCAGAATCCAGATATTTTGTTGAGTATGGTATAAGACATCGGTACAGTAGAATCCCAGCAAACTCGAACTAAAGGCAGTTTCCCCTGGGTTTGATTCACTATTACAGTAATGTAACCCTGGTTAACTCAACCTCAGATAACTCGAACTTTTTGCTAATTCAAACAAGATTATTTATCCCTTTGGATAAGGATAACTATTTAATCACGTTACATTAACGAGCTTTAGGGGGCTCATTACAAAAATGTATGTGGAACTATTTAACTAAACTCTAATTACAATTATCAAACTCATTAATAATTCATGACAGGAGCCCATAACTAGGAGTGTCCATATCTCCTATGTAACTGTCACAGCGTTTTCACAAGTTGGGCTATTTTTAGATCATTTTACTCACCAATTAGTGGGTTGCACCAGTGGTGGAACAAAAGATGCCTCATTAGCTACTTTTGTTGTACAAACAACATGGCTGCTATGCTTTTGTGATTTCATTCCCTTAGGAATGACTGCAACCAAGAATAGCGGGAATCCGTTCTAAAAATAGCCTAACTTGTGAAAATGCTGTGACATATGCCTAGTATGTGGGATGGACGCTCCTGGTTATATATGGGCTCCTGTTCATGAGCAGTGTTGGCATTTCAATTAGTCCTTGTTAATATCATCTACCGGTAGATAGTTTATTGTTATTCAAATCTTTTAAATCTATTTTTTTGTATTGTAGTTAATGTTATATATCATCATTACTATGTAATTTCAATTATTTATATCTATAGACTCTGTAAATCCAATCCTTTTTTTAAAACCTAAGATGGATAATAAAGATATTATATAATCAAGCAAAAACAAAGGAAATCAATGAGCAAGAAGTGATCTGTAAATCTGATACAGATACAAACCTGTTTGTAAATGCTATTTTCCACCTCCAATCAATTGTCGATCTTTCCAAAGCAGCATTTTTAAAGATAGTTTGCCATCCAGCATCCATGGCAATGCCTTTCCCATGGGGATCACAAGCTCAATTCATTTGTTAATGAAATATTATGTCAGCATGTGACTGTTTCCTGCAAAAGGCCTATTTCTTCGTGGGTGTGACCATATTATAAGACGGTTAGACAATGAACACTCAAGCATTATGGAATGGACCGATTTAGCTTGTACATTTGTTGTCCCAATTCAGATCATGTGACAACTCTCCAGAGGATTCAGTGCTTTGTTTACCAATTAGAGGAATTTGTACATTTCCTCTTCGGATACATAAAAACAAGAAAACATTACTCAAGGGAAAAGTCTGGTGACCTGAACTGGGACAAATGTACACGCTAAATTGGTTTATTTAGAGTCCCCTGCGTTAGATAGTGGACGCCCTCATGGTCTTCTATCTAATGCTCGTGACTCAAAATCCCATACAGCACTCTCGTTCATTGTCTAGCCCTTACCTTAGAGTGGGGTAAGTAAAAAAATTCCATATTTGTCTCAGGACTACCTTCTGATAATTCAATGTTTGAATTTTGACACAAAATACGCAGCCATAGACAAAGGGCCTGATTACATGAGGCGGGCGATCTCTCCAAAGAAAGATTTATAACAATTTCGATTTTAATTAGTAGTTACTAGACATTTCTTAACTTAATTACTGGAGTTAGTTTATTAATATATAGCAGCAAGTTATATATTCACTTGCATTTTACATATTTTATCACTTTTTAATTGTATCGATGGCCACACGTTTATTAGTATATGTTATTATTTAGTTTTACCCTCTTTAAATAAAGTTTGATTGATTGAGTGAAACCGGGCCAGCCCACCTTGTGTAATCACAGAGTTGATTTTTGGTGTGTTTCACAGCCAAGACGGACCAGACAGCCAAACCTGTCAGCTCGGTAAACCGTACCAGCCCGCCTCCATGTAATCACGCCCTAACGCCGCTCGAAACGTCAGCTGCTACTCTCTTCCCATGGCGTTTAGCATACGTTAACCGTCTTTTAGTTAATTACACCACATGGGGTACACGAATATCGGTTGACCGTTCATTCACCACCCTCCCTTCAAACTATTTTTGTAGCTGTTATCTTACGCAACAACGCTAACGGTCCCTCCATGGGACGGCGGGACAGAACTGATTCTGTGCATTTTTGAAAATTTTGCTACTCTGCAAAATCACAAAGTAAATACCCTGGGTACAATGCAGCAAAGGAGACGATTTTATTTTTCATTCAGGATGCACAATAATACTATTTGTGACCGTTGACACGTGATACACTAGAAATGAAATACAAGAAGTAACCCAAGCCACACAAGATAGTAATGCACGCATTCCATGGGACCTGTAACTTCCATATTGATATAATTCAAGAGAGCATAGAGAGGGAATCTTGTAGCTGCGGTGTGCAATGATAATGTCTAATAAATCTAGTTTAGTAACGGGAAGCAGCTCGATCAAAATGCGCGACAACAATCTCAAGGCGCGAAAAAAAGTTTCCTACCATGACACTTGCTATACATTTAGTTCAGCTGTTTCTGGTTACTAAAAATAGATTTTATTATACATTATCACTGCACAAGAGCGTATTGGAGATTATCTCTCTTACTTATGCTCTTGTATAATGTTAAAGTTATTACAATTTGGTTTGTAAAATATTATACATGTACCACGAATCTAATGGTTGAAAAACAACAATATTTGGAGAGTTCGACTGATTGTTACACTCTGTTCATTTGTGTCACCACGATAACGCGTATTGTTTGGTCGAACGATGAACACACGCACAGGCCAGCCTGCAAAGGTATGTACCGAAAAACAGTTAATAACACGATAGAATCCTAGCCTCCTCCGCAGGCGGCGAAGCCAGGAGGGGACCCCAGACCCATGCCCGGCCCTCTCTTACCACAGGAAGCCCGGTTTCACATCTCGATTTTTTCGATTATAATTAGGAGTTGCCTGCGGAGGAGGCTAATAGAATCCTGCCTGCTATAACCACTGCAGAACATTTTATAGGATCGATGCTGGTGATAGTTTTTTGTTTTCGATCAAACGTGGACAAAGCCGAGGGCAGAATACAGTCAAGGATATTTAGATTCTATTGCACTACGATGTATGCATGTATTGTGCCACAATGTTGGACGTAATATTTCAAGGGCAAGTGATTGTTTCAGATGTGGTTTATAGATCATACTTTTTTTTAGTGCCACGAACAATGTCGAGGGCGTAGCCCGATACATTATTAGTGGCACGAGGATCTAGAAACCACATCTGAAACGATCAAGAGGCTTTGAAATGGCTTCTCACACATCATTAGATATTCATGACAGAGAGTGCAATGATATAAAAGAACAACTAATTAAACAATATAAACATTTGTATATTCATATTTAAATTAGAGTTCGCCGAGGTTTGAATAATCAAATCATAGTTCAGTGAGTGTGAGAATGGCAGGCGTCGAAACGGCTGGATGAAGAGAAGCGAAAACGCAAACTATTTAGAGAGCCCTAAACGGACGAAAACTGAACTCGTTTGACTGTTACATGAACTGTGCCAAGGATTCAATAAATAAATGATTTATTTTACGTCGAAGATACAGGAAGCCGTTACCGGGTCTCCCAAGCCAGAGGCTTATATTTAAGTATTCCGACGAACTCCAGGATCGAATTGGAATTTGGGTTGGTTTTTGAGGAGGGAGGAAAACCGGAGAACCCGGAGAAAAACCCTCGGAGCATTAGGGCGAGATACCAACAAACTCAACTCACATATGGCGCCGCGTCCGGGATCGAACGGCCTGGGCCATAGAGATGAGAGGCGAAGCGCTTAACCACTGCGCCACCCCGGCACCCCTTAAAGAGTATTAGAATCGTTCGGGCGTGTGTAAATTGGTAGAATGGAAGTCTGGACGGCAGAGAAAGTATTCGGAATTGGAAGAGAAACGTTTGAAGATTCGTTTTACGGACGGCAGAAAGCTTGTTGGATGGATATTGCACAACAATGTTGGACGGATACTGCATAACCATGTTGGACTCATATTGCATAACGATGCTGGACGGATATGGCACAACGATGTTGGTAAGCTCTCCTGATGGTTTACGGTCGTTTCGCTAACGAGTCGTTTCGTCAACTGCCATTTCGATAACGTCTTAAGTCGTTTCGCTAACGTCATATATTTATGGTTCTATTCATGGTATATAACATATATAACATATCTGTACTCGGCCTGGGACACTCCGGTTCTACAAGTTCTGTGTTGCCAACGGCAACACCCATTACAAAGAAGGCCTTGCTGACGCTCACGAACAGGAAGGGAACAGGAAATACACTTGTCGGACATGATGAAATTTTAACTTGTTGATGTTCGCTTTTTGGAGGTACTCTAGATATGAATGAAATGGTTAATTCTTAGCCGGCTTTTATAGTATTTGGGCGGATCGAAAATATTCCTTGATTAATCTCCCATTGGTCGGTTTTCAATTTCAATGAACGAGTGATCAGTTAAGCAAGAACAAAAGGATCGAAAGTGATTTTTTTTCCCACCTCAGACCATTGTAATCTAGAACAATGAAGTTTGATCGCTTAGCTTGGAGACGCTTCCGAGTTGAAGTAAATTCTGTCTCTGATTTTAGATGTTCTCTTGAAAACGCATCGCTAAAATGTTTTAAAAGTTAAAGTGTGTATTAAAAGCTTTCAAATGATATAAGTTACGGGGTATGTTGTAGTCTAGAACTCAGTGTCTTGCACACTCCCAGCCCCGTATGTATGCGGATGATACTCATTTAACATTTGCAAGTAATAATGTAGATGACATTAATTATTATGTCAATCAAGACCTTGCAAGCGTTAATCATTGGCTTGTCGCTAACAAGCTTACCTTAAACCAATCAAAAACAGAGTTTATGGTTATCGGGTCACGACAAAGATTATCCACGTTTCAATCAGCTCCAATCCTGGCAATCGATGGCGTCCCTATAAAGCAGGTGCCTCATACAAAATCACTTGGTGTGCATATTGACCAAAATCTATCATGGAATGTGCACATCAAGGGATTGACTAAAAAGATTGCTTCTGGAATTGGAGCCCTGAAACGTGTAAGAAATTGTGTTCCTGATAAAACCATGCATTCAATCTACAATTCCCTTGTTCAACCACATTTCAATTATTGTTGCATTGTCTGGGATAGTTGTAGCATAACTTGTGCTACTAAGCTTCAAAAGTTGCAAAATCGAGCTGCAAGGGTCTTATCGTTCTCCAACTATGACGCTGATGCCGATATTCTGATTGAGAGGTTTGGTTGGAAAAAACTCGCTTCGCAACGAAAATTTCAAACCGCAGTCATGGTCTACAAATCAATGAATGGTCTTGCCCCAGACTATATGCGGTCCATGTTTACATATCGTAATGTTACCTCTTATTCTTTGAGAGACACCGAGGGCAAACTGGCTATTCCTATGCCCCGCACAAATTATCTTAAGGATAGCTTTGGTTATAAGGGTGCGGTGCTGTGGGATAGCCTCCCAGTCGGGTTGCGGCAAGCAAATAATCTTAGCAGTTTTCGAGCGGGCTGTTTTGAACAAGTCTAACTGTTATTCTAAAGTCTTATTTTTATTCTTAATTTTTATAATATATTATATGTAATGCACGGCTCTCATGGAAAGCAGGTACTAAACTTAGCATTATTTAAAATTAGATTATTATTATTATAGTAGTTATGATTAGATATTATTATTTATTTTTATTTACATTATCATTACTTATTTATTTATTTATTTTTAAATCCTGATGAGATATTCCGTGGGTAAATAAAGTTATACATACATAGATAAGTTGTAAAGTGAAAATTTATCACGTAGTCGGCTTCGGCGTCATAACAACTGAGGACGCCATTCCGAGTTGAAGTAAATTCTGTCTCTGATTTTAGATGCTCTCTTGAAGTATGCATCAAAAGCTTTCAAATGATACACGTTGTGGGGTATGTTGTAGATCAAAATACTCAACATGATGGTTTCAATTTACTTTTATTTCGATTAGATCAATAATTGGGAGAGAGTATAATTGACAGTCAGTAACAGTCCGCGATATCGGCGGAAACATCACCGGCTTACCGAAATAAATCACACCACTCAAAATATGACTGAAGTAATCTTTATTAATCTTTATGTTATATATCGTACATACATACCCATGAATAGAACCATAAATATATGACGTTAGCGAAACGACTTAAGACGTTATCGAAATGGCAGTTGACGAAACGACTCGTTAGCGAAACGACCGGTTACCCTCCTGATCAGCCGCTAAAGTATAGAATATCAGTCCACTCCAAATAGTTAATGGAACACTGCCACCACGGTCACGTGTACACTCTACCGCTATATACTCATTATATTCATCGACTTCGGGACCACGAACGGAACTGTGACTGTGGACCGCGGTGATAGTCAGTTTTAAGTAACATGCCTTCAAAAATGACCGGGTATTCTAAAGTTGCAGACAGTACTGCACTGCGATTTACCTTATCTGGACTCCAGTCGAACGAAGAGAGGGGCTGAGTAGATAGGGTAGCATTCTGGAGTAGTGAAACAGACCCTGCCACACCCATATCCAGGCCTGATGCGTCCTTTTGAACTCGTTTATCGGGATAAGAACTGAAAGTAAAACAGAACTCATCAGGAGCCTAAATTAAGCAACCAGGATATCGACGGCAGTCATCAGTGTCGGGATGTAGAAAGGTGTTTCCTCCTGAAATTTGGACTATTTACTTTATTTGCCTTTAAGGTGCTTCAAAACAACTACATTTTCGGTAAAATATGAGCGTAGAGTTCCTCAATCAAGCCGAAAGAAAAACGGTGTAATTTACTTTCATATGTTTGTGAACGTAAAATGTGAGTCTTCACGTTGTTTTTTTGCAGCCGCACATAAGTCACGACTGCGCACATAAGTCACGACTGCGCACATAAGTCACGACTGCGCACATAAGTCACGACTGCGCACATAAGTCACGACTGCGCACATAAGTCACGCTGCGCACATAAGTCACGACTGCGCACATATCCACGACGTGCAGTATTTCGTAATTAAGATTGTTTTTCGTCGTCATTCAATCTAGACGTTGTCATTAACTACCTTGCATGACATTACGCTCCAATATTCTCAATCAGCTCAACTTTTTTGGATAAATCATGCCCCTCGTCGTTATGCTACCCAGCCGCAACAGAACCACAGGTATTAACCCAACTCCAAAACACCAGCAGACCGAATATTTCCCCCATGTTTTACATGTTTCCCCATTTCTAATTTTGCCTGACCTTACCCCAAATCATATATCACATTATATACATGTAGCTCCCAGCTAGCCATAATAGCACTGATTGTGTATCCCTTGACAGCCAGCCATGATTAACAGCAGATTCTTACTAAAATACTAAAAGAGCTATATGTTGATACCATGCACCTTATTCTTATCTCATGGCTGCACGGGAAGAAGTCTGGTAACAATGGTACCAGAGCGAGGCCAGTAGTTAGCAATGTCTTAAAAGTAGTTTCTGTCGTACCGCACCGTTGTGTTTAGACTTGCTCCAAGTCGAACTCACTGAGTCACTCGGTAAGCGATTACTGGGTCAAGAGCCGAGTTCGACTTGTTTCACTTGCAGGAAATTGAATCGGGGGATTATGTTTTGGCGCGAAAACACGTTTCAGGGGCGAAGCTTACATTTCGCGCCTTTGACAAAATCTTTCCGAGTACAATCAAATTGTAAATACCACATCCACGGTCGACTGACTTGACACATCAGCATACAATGCCTGAAGAATTGACGCTTTGTGATTGGGCAAATCTTAGTACGTTATAAGCCACGCCTCCGGTTGAAAAATCAACCGGTATAAAATTTGGCGCGCTGCAAGTGGGAAAAGTCCTTCGTGCGGGGGGCTAAGAAGGACTTTGAGAAAGTCTACGTTATGTTCTATTGGCCGGTAACAAAACGAGCAGGGGACTGGGACCAAAGTTTATCAGAATTACTCTAATTCTAAAATGAAGTTCATCACATCATAGAGCATGTTGAAATTAGCATTTGTGCCAAGTTTGATGTAATTCAAGTGAATCGTGTCTGAATTATAAGCAATTGAAATTTCTTTGTCCCTCCAAAATTTTACAATGAATGTATGGTTTGGAGGGACAACGTTAAATAATAAGAGAGTTTGTATGGGAAAATTGATATATTTGATGCCTTCTAGCATTGTCAATATTGAGCCAAAGTTCACCAAACTTTCCAGACTAGCTAAGTTTGATCTGTTCTTTTGGAAAATAATGCTCACTTTGACTAGTTATTAATTGAATTAGTTTTACTGACTCGGTTCCAGTCCCCCACTCATTTTGTTACCGGCTAATTGAGTCATATAAAGGAAATTAACGTTATTTTCCGCCATCAAGTGTAGATTTGTTCTCTTCTTGTGTCAAACTGTGACAACTGGCCTTGCTTTGGTGCTTTTATGAATAAGGTCAATAGACAATAGACCTCTTTAGCTTGGCTCAATGCTGTCCCATTTCAAATCTTTCAGGAATAATATTCTTTGTTCAAACAGCCTTCCGGTTAGCTCAGTGGTTAAGCTCTAGTCTGTCGAGCAGGAGGTCGCGGGTTCAAACCCCGGCCGGACCAACACTCAGGGTCTTAAAATAACCGAGGAGAAGGTGCTGCTTTTACATAATACAGTAAACGGTTAGACCTTCGCGTCTTCTCGGATAAGGACGATAAATCGTAGACCCTCTGAGACCTCCATAGAGGAGCTTTAAGCCTGTTGAGGTTCTCCGTCCACCTTCGAGTGGTAAAACAGAATAAACGTAAAATACAATTTAATGTAAATGTAAGTATTTCCATATCCAATGTATCTCCTCATGCATTAACCAGAAATTAAAAAAATTATAAGGGGATGGTCACGTGATCTGAAATGGGACGACATTGAGCCAAGCGTTAATTAAAGGTCTATTAAAAACCTGGATGAATTTTCCTGTAGCAAACTTACTATTTCCATAAGTTAAGAGTACCACTTCCACCACATGTCATCATTACATCTCTATTTTGAGGAAGATGCTTTGCACACCACACTGTGGAACTATGGGCCTAAAATAGAGAAACAGCTACTATTTATAGTTCCACGCCCATCAATCAAAAACATTCCAGACCAATCATAATGCAGGGATTAGTAGGTCAATTTGACCATTATTGTATTTTTAAAGCAGGAATGTCGCAGCCTGGCTCTTTCCCTGATAATGTAGCAATGACGTTTCTTACAAGCGCCATATTCAGGGTTGTAGATTTAATATTGAAAGTAGATGGGTAACAATGAATAGTAGGCGGGTAATTATAGAAAAGGGCATAAGCCCTTCACGACCTAGGCTTTAGAGTCAGGGCTAAAAATTGTGACTGATACGGTCACTAATGCGACTAATATATGCTTGGAAACTAACAGTTACAGATTAGTCACCAAATCGGCTACTACCATTTGCTGGCTGATGAGGCGACTGAGGGTTTTTTAAATTTTCGAGGCCTGCTTAGGGTCCAGTAAAAATCAGCTGGCAAAGCTTGGCGGAGCAAGCAGGTGAAGTTTGTCGGCTGCCGACTCATCTACAACCCTGCATATTGTCCTACAAGCTCATGCGATCACACTTTGATGGCAGCTATTACAGTGTGACTACTGAAACCAGGGCCACTTAATTAGACAACGACAACTAAACACAGTCGTTACAAAACGAAAATAAAGCATTCCAAAGTATAAATCCTAGCATATCCACGTGATGTTCTTCATTTGAAACTCGACAGTGATTGGCTCAAGTAACCGTAAGTTGGAATGCTTTGTTTTCGTTCTGCAATGTGATTGGTTCTCGTTGTCTAAGTGCAATGTGATTGGTTCTCGTTGTCTAAGTGCAATGTGATTGGTTCTCGTTGTCTAAGTGCAATGTGACTGGTTCTCGTTGTCTACAATGTAAGTGGTGCCAGTTTCAGTAGTCACACTGTAAACCTTTGCAAAAACATATTGCATTAAGTACCTTTTCTGATAATCCTGCAAATCCTTTATCTGGGTGCTGAGTTCTCAAATCAAATACATGGAACCTCGATTCTAGAGTGGTTGCTATCAACTTGTTCATTAAAATATCCTTACGATCAAACTCTATGCCACACACCTACAAAAACAACATCATCATAAAAGCACAGCAAACAAACTGGAAGAGACAAGCTACAATTATAACTTACTTGATTACAGAGGTACATGTACATACTCTACAAGTAGGGAGAACATTGACTGAAAACCGGCGGCTGATACTGTGGACCAATAGGTATGCATCAAGATTTTGTTTCAACAGTTACCCTACAAAATCATGCAGTGATTATCTCACCAGATTGCGCCACTGCAGGATTCCCACTTTTTGTTAAGCAATGGTGCACTAAAATATACTTGAGGGCTTTAAAGACACAAAGAACATCTATAGGCTGAAAACAATGGTAAGCTTTTTAGGTTTCTAATGAAAATCCTATTATAATGACTCAGGCCAAATCGGCTAACTCAATATTGACATGGAAAATCGTATTCCTTAAACATCTGAAATGGGTACAACATTGAGTTAGTCGATTTGGTCTAGTGTGTGTCTGAAATATCCCACAGTTTTTGTCTTTGTGGCTCCTTGGGTGCCAAGCTACAAACTTCTGGTGAGAACAATGATCCCAAAAAGTGTGGTAGACATACCAAAATAATATTTTTTTCTCAGTCTTTAACCTTGTTCAGACTTTAAATAAATATATTTGACACAGCATCTACATTACAAAACATATGGCCACATGCATACCCCATTCTTGATATTTGTCTCCCATCTGAGAGCCATTTTCTTCAAGTCAAACATTTTGATATCACCGTTGTCATAGCCAGCTACCACAGAGCGCTCCTCGGCACTGTATGCATCACCTGGTGGTTAACAAAGAGTGTGTCTAACGTTGGACCTTCATACTGGATTCATACAAGCCCAACATGGCAAGATATTTAAGTCTGGCTTTGAGCCTGTAGAAGTTTTTCATCTAAAATCAAATTAATGTAATACAGCTCTTGGTGTCTCCTGGTTTTGAAAACTGGGGGTCCTTCAATTGACCCCTTCATAAATTTGGGGGTCAATTTGCTAGATTTAGGGGTCCAACTAATTAAAATGCTTTTATTCATAATGATGTGTCCAATTGCACCCCTCGATCCCCTCCCAACTATAATTGACCTCACTTTGAATCTTTAATTGCATCACTCCATTTGCATTATGGGGCAATAGTTGATCTTACAGTGGCATCTACAAATAGCAGTTTCAGACGTATTGAACTGAATTCCTCATTTTGATGTATGAAGCACCATTGAAACCATCATTCTTGCATGACACCAACATCCTTTTAAACAAGCACAACTAATTTAGATACACACTCAGTTAATTGGATAGCACACGTTACAATGAATTGAGGCATTCGGGTCAATACAGCTGAAACTGCTATTTGTAGACGCCACTATAATATAAACTGTTGTCATCCACAGTCTTTATACTTTTAAAAGCAGATCCACTTAATGAACAAATAAGCAAATCAAGGACAGATAACATCTCTTCTTGGAAGCTGTGAATTAATTTTGACAATCATTAAGAGAAGCATTTAGCTCACACAAAGTACAAACTTACATGTATCAAAATTTTGAAGTGCATCCAGTGCACCCCTTTGCTGGGAAATGAAAATAATGTGTCCCAGGATGCAATTACCCTATATCATTATGACGTCACGGCTTGTTTATGAGGGGGACAGAATCGACTTGAACAATAGAATTTTGAACTAAATCTGCTCTGCTGAGGAAAATTTAACTTCGAATTGTCTGGTTTCCAGATATCAGCAGTATCAATGTTTATCCCACAATATTTACCATATTTGGTGGCTGTTACCGCTATTCTACGTTCTTCAAAATGCATTTGAAAGCGATTGCCTTTGTGTTGTTGCTGTTTTGTCCCCCTCCCACAACCGTGATCCTTAGCGTTTAAACAATAGATTGTTTTGATATGACGTCATAATGATATAGGTCAATTACACAGTGTCTGGATACCCCTCTGGTATATTTGCAGAGCTGTGTGCAACCAGGGCATAAGTGGCTCCTGGTCACATCCTAAATTCTCCCTTAGAAAACAAAGAATTTGAAGGAGAATTTAGAATGTGATCAGAAGTCACTTATTAGCTTCTTACCAAATGCAACTGTCCAACAGTCTCTGCCTTCTGCTCCTTCAGCTGGAGACATCTGCGCAACTGGCTTATCTTTTTGTCGAGGATCCCACACACAAACAGAACCTTCAAAACATTCAAAGCCCCAATTCAAGTTCTCTTTTTAACTGCTCCCTTAAATTACATATATATAATATACACAGTCATGTAATTAAAGCCAGGGTTAAACATTTGAACATTAATGGTTGTGACAACATTGGCCAACATTCTTGGTACTAACTAACAGTGTCACACTGTTTAGCACCCCATGCTGGACGATGTTGCACCAACATTTTTTGTTGGGAGAATTGATCTAAACCGTCTAACATTGTTGGAACCAATAATGTTGGCCCACGTTGTTCATAGTATACATGTACATGTAACAATGTTCAAACATTTAGCCTGTCAGCTTAAGGTTACCGGATACCTTCAGGGTGCGTTTCCAGTCTAAATTACATTGTATGTAGCGCCTCGAAGAAACATCGTAGATAAATCATCCATGTATCATTTTAAAGCTTATAAAATTGGCTACAAGAATACATAAAAAGTTTTGAGTTCTTTGAAAATCTCGAATTTTCCGCAATCCCGTTTCTCGGATCTAGTGAGATGACTTTCAGAAGCTCCGACTCCGAAAATATTTTAAAGTTTAAAAATCTGTTTGCTTTGTCGCATTTCAGAGGAATCGTATTACAAAACTGTGTCGGGGAATTTCAAAATTTGATTTAGTTCAAAAGTTATCATGCTCTCCGTGAAAAGGCGAAAAATAATCAGAGTAGATTTGCGGAAAACGCCCTCAAGAGCTCTATTTTTAGAACTTTTCAATTCCCAACACCCTTTTGCAGCGGAGATATCAATTGACATTTTGTGAAAATTTCAAACAAATCGACTAAATTCCTCTTTTAAAACTCTATTTTGGTTGAAAATCGAAAGCGTAGAAAATAGCATTTTAGAAAATCTAGCCGTCTGTCGTGCGTGAATCTGAAGCCCCGCCTCTCCAACAATTAGCGAGCTCTTTGGCCAATCATTTCTCATCACAGTTCAACTATCTGTCAAGATTTCCCGCCAATGTTGATTTCCGATCAAAGCTTCGCGCCGCATCGAGAAAATGTTAATATAGCTGGTTGTTCTAGTTTTCTTGTGTGACTTGAAAAATGGGAAAGCTGACAAAAAGACCTGGAGGCACAAAGCCAAGGTGAACACCTAGAGACGCCTTGAATGCCAGCATAGTTAGTAGAGGAGACAGCGATTTGCAGGAGATCGTGGTGTTGGTTTCAAGCAATTCAGAGTCACCGTCAGACTTTACGTTTCCATCTAAGCTTTCTTGGAAACAAATATTTTCTCGGCTGGCTCCTATCAATTCTTCATGTTCAGATGTGGGCCACTCGGCACTCTTATGTCTGAAAGTGAAAATACGAACCCTTCTCGGGTTCCTATTTGGCTTTGTAGTCGTATGCATTGTTTGGCCTTGTTTTGCTTTTCTTTTTTCTTTGTTTTCCAAGCTAAGGGCATCCTGCTTGCTTTTTTGAAGGCATAAGGCCAACAACCGATGGAATTATGGAAACGTTTCTCAATAAACGTAAGCATTGGTATATGAAATAAATTTT
Organism: Actinernus sp. WN-2022; assembly: GCA_030867875.1. NCBI lineage: Eukaryota > Metazoa > Cnidaria > Anthozoa > Actiniaria > Actinernidae > Actinernus > Actinernus sp. WN-2022. Next base: position 61,480,094 of record JAOWCC010001589.1, read on the forward strand.
ATATTATATGCGCCAGCTTTCTTCACACCGTCGTTACGGACGAGTGAGCACTTGTCATGTGTTTATATTGATCTGCTGTCAATCAAACGGAACCTTTTACTTCCAGTCAAAAACTTCCTTTTGGTATTTCTCCGTCAACATTAATTTTTATTCAACGGAGTTTTTGGTATATGAGACACTACTACTAAAACTACATTTTGTTTTGAAGGTATCCGGTAACCTTAAGATAAATGATTGTAAAACTTAATCCAGCATCTAACTTCTCTTCTTATTGAAACCTAAACATGTACATGTATGTAGCAACACTTCACTACAGTCAACTCTCTCGTAAGCGGACACCCTCGGGAATTGAAAAAAGTGTCCGTTAGTAGAGCTGTCCGCTTACGAGAATTATTCCCATAAGCGGACACCAAAGAAAAATAGGGTGGATGTCCGCTTACTGGAGAGTTAATTAGCGGGTGTTAATTATGTTTTATTGGGTACTAAGACAAAAATAGCAACTGAAGATATAAAGCGAAACTCTTTATTGATGTCAAATGTTAAAACTCGGAAAAAAAAGAAGAAATATAGTATAACTCTTCTATATTTAACAAAAAGTTAAACAGGACTTATTGCCAAGAGTCAATTATTATACATGGGGTGTCCGCGTAAACAAAAGACATCCAATTTTCATTTTCAAAAGTGTCCGTGTCCGCTTACGAGATAGCCTCCTCCACAGGCATCTCTATTAGATTAAAAAAATTGTGAATTGGGTTACCTGTGACTCCGGGAGAGAAGAGCAGGACTGGAGGCTCCAATCTCCCTCTCTTTTCTTCACCTACCACAGGGAGCCCATAATCTGATTTCCTCAAAAATTAGAGATGCCAACAATGTCTCAGCTCGCGCGCCCAGCCGTGAGTGGGGAGAGGATCGTAGGCTCACCCAAATCCCCACGGCTGGAAACCGAGCCTAATCCAGATGTTGCTATGTGGCAGAATATTCAGGACTCTTAGTGTATGTTATTTGATATGAGCTGTTTATTGTATTGTAGATTATGTTTTTACATAGTTTTTAATTAGGGATTGTTCTGCATGAATTAGTACTTATTTTTATTGAATTATATGAGATACCCAGGGTGGTAATTAATATATAATAAACTTAGTTAAGTTAAGATATCAGAAGTTACAAAGTGAAGCAAGCAGGTAATGAGAATACTGGAGTTGATCACCTGGGATTTTGGTTTTGATGTGACATCAAATTCTCTTAACTGGCACTATGAGAAAAGTATGAAGTTGTGTAAGGAGAATTTGGATGTTACTTTTTGGTGTACAATGTACATGTGTAGACTGGTAATTAACCTTCTCAATCAAGATTGATAAATTACAATTTTCAGATGCAAGTGTTCTTACCATCTCTGCTGCCTGTGACAATTTCTGGTGCTCCTTCTCCTATTCCCAATCCTCCAACACCATCAATTGCATTAATAATTTGTGAGTGGGCCTTCACAGAGTACACAGGTCTCTCTGTGTTTTCCAGGTTCCTGATTCACGCACAATTAACAAAAAGACAACATTTACTGTAAGTATAATATTTAACCTATTTGTGGTGTTGAAATATGCCCTGATATTATTATCTGTTCCAAGATGAGAACAGTTCCTGAGAGTGAAACTCAAGGGAAACTGTGAGCTTCGAGGATCAGATAATGTCCAAGGACAAATACATGTATCAGGGCATATCACAAGGCCACAATGTAGGTTACAGGTTTTGTTATTACCATAATCCAAATAATTTCTTTGACGCATGCTTATAATTATGCTCACATGGGGTGTATAAATACAATAACCTATTTGTGGCATCGAAATATGCCCTGATATTTCGTCCACGGACATTATCTGATCCGAGAGAACAGTTCCTGAGAGCGAAGCATATTTTGATGCCACAATGTAGGTTATTGTCGTTATCATCCTTCAAATATTTTCTTTGACACACACAGGGGGTATAATCGCTGATATTCCCACTCACAGAGAGGAAATATTGGGTCATGTGATGCATTCAACCAATCACACAGGAGAGAAAATATTTGATGGCTTATAAGAAGTCAACGTTTTAATCAATTTAAGCAGGGTTTGAAGTAATATATGTAAAACACTCAGAGCTGTTTTAGAAGCGATTTCTAAATACAGTGAGAGGGGTTGAAAACCGAGGCAAAGCCGAGGTTTTTCAACTCCTCACTGTATTTAGAAACTCGCTTCTAAAACAAGCTCTGAGTGTTTTAGATGGCTTCTCAAACTCCACTTTAATGATAAAATTAACAACCTAAAGGTCTTGAAATGCGAGCTGTACATATTTGGAAATGATTTCTAAATACTCGTCATGATTTCTATTGTATTCACCTCATGAATTATTAATGAGTTTGAGAAGTACTATTTCAAACACGAATTGTGGCAAGATCATGGCAAGATCTTGGCAAGATCTTGGCAAGATCTTGGTAAGATTCTGAACCTGGGTTATCAAGGGTTCCAAATATTGAGGGAAAAAGGAAACCTGAGAGGCATAGCCTCACGGGTTTTATTGTTTTCAAAATATTTGGAATATCCTGATGAAACATGAACAATAGTGTTTGAAATGACTTCTCAAGATATAGCTAAACCGAACATTTACATATGCTTCTTTTCAAACATCATTAGCAAGTATTGTTTCCTGTTTGACTGTTGTATATAATTATTCCATACATGTAGATGGCTTATTATTCTTTTTTTGCTGGCAATGATTTCAACTAGCGTACTTAGTAGTGTTAAGTGGCCAAGAGTTAGTACAAGCAGTCAGAAGGGTCAAGGTTCAAACTCCATTGGAGGCACACTTTTTCCTTCTATGTCGTTCTTTACTTCTTCACTTCTTACTTGTAGTTTATCAGTATATGGATTGAGTAGTTTAAGTGGTTCATGAATATGTAGATTAAGAACAGTTTCATCCAAGGGAGAAGGGGTGGAACCAAATCCCCTGGGTATGCCCCCTCAGTAGTTTTCATCACTAGTCATGAAAATCTGTTCCAAACACTTGTGATTTTCAACTGGTTTCATTGGGTTTCCAACCTCATCTACCTGGCCAATCAGACCATGTATTATTAATGAGTTTGAGAATTGCATTTCTCAAACTCATTAATAATTCATGAGATAGTCATCCAATGGAGGAACTGTATTTGGTCACATGCATGGGTCTTGATACCGGGTGAAACCCTTGTGTTTGATCATGTTTCCAACCCTAGTGATCAATATTTCTTAATCATCATATTCATGAACACTAACTAATTACATACTAATAAACTACAAGTAAGGAGCGAAGAAGTAAAGAAATAAAGAAGACATAGAGAAAAAGTCTGCCTCCACTGGAGTTCGAACCTCGACCCTTCCGACTGCTTGTACTAACTCTTGTCCACTACTCTACTAGTACGCTAGTTGAAATCACTGCCATCAAAAAAGAATAATAAGCCATCTATTGAATAATAAATTAGATACAACAGTCAAATGGTAAACAATACTTGCTAATGAAGTTTGAAAAGAAACGTATGTAAATTGTCGGTTTTGCATTCGCATGAGAAGACATGTCAAACACTCATTGTTCGTCTTTCATCAGGGGATTCCAAATATTTCGAAAACAATAAAACCTGTTTTCTCAATATTTGGAACCCCTGATGAAAGACTCCAATTCGTGTTTGACATAGCTCTTGAAACCCACAAGAAAAAAAATGCTTGTATTTTTGGGAGCTACAAGCTAAACGAAAAAGCTACAAGCTAAACGAAAAAGCAACAAGCTAATATCCATAGTACTGCAGTTTTATGCATATTAAACAAACTTAGAACATTTTGTGAACATTATTTGCTGAGGATGACCTGTCCATTGTGAATTCCTGGCATATGGGGCACCATTAGTATTCTTTAGAAGACACTGGCATTGTGCTAGATTTATAACCCAAGTTCCACGTTCAGCTCCTTCTGCCAAATTTACAAAAACTTCAGGGATACAGTGGCTTAATTGTCTTTTAGTTTGAAGTTATTGTCAACTCACAGAAAAAAATAGTGATTATTTTTTCTACATGCAATTCCGAAAACCAACTCGTGAATTTTGAACCCTGTTAAGGTACATGTACAGGTTATTATACAATGTACTAGACACATTTTAAAACTACAGTTGTTGCTGTTTAGCTTACCATATCATCATTTTGCCTTCAAAGTCTCCAGTTGCAAGGTATCTCTGCTGTAGATTTGCTGCTCCAAATGTTCCACATTTAAATGGAGTTCTTTTCTCAACCTAGTGCAGAAAGATTAATATGAAACCCCTATCAATCTTATTTTACAATGTACTTGCTTTACGGTACTCCCCTCACTGATAAGTACTGTATATATTTAATATGTACATCACATTAATGCACTTGTCTGAATTTAGCCACAGGGGAGGGGGACAGTAGTACCCAGGGGAATTTGACATTTCATTTGATTTTTCAGATTGTCAAATTCTCTACTCTGGGGACAACCTTAGTGTCATATTCAGGGAAGAGATCGGATTGATGCATATATGTAGGTATAACTACTGCAAATGTGAAATAGCCCCTCCCTGGGGCCCATAGGTACATGTATGTCAAATTCCTGACCCAAGGGAGAAGGGATGGAACCAAATCCCTGGGTATGCCCCCTGACTTTCAATGTGCCACTTAACATGATTAGCTTTTTCATTATTTTTAGGTGGCCTGTACCTTATGTATTTCTACCCATGTAATTTAATGTGTGTTTTAAACTTCTTCTTCTTCTAGGTTTCATTCCCAATTGCAGAACATAAATATAGCAATAATTACGTTCCAATCAAATCGAAACATCAACATTCTGTATTCATTCACGGATAAACCGCACTTGCAGATAAGTTTCGGAAAAGAATATCAAACGTACATTGTAACCTTCAACAGACTTTCAAACTGGAGAAAACTCCAAAGTTGTATCTGTAATTTCAGCTCTGAAATAGTATAAACTTCATGTCTACATATATACTTAGATATATGATTTATTTTTCCATAGTATTTGTTTACCGAGATTTGTTCATTCGGTTCACTTATTAGATCGAGTTTTACATGTCAACGTGCTCACGTTCGTCCGTAGCTTAGTAACCAGGCATCTGTTGGAAGAGAGAAAACTGGACACTTTTTTATTCGCTGAACAAAGTCAAAACAACATGGAGTAGTTTGCTTTTTCATTAGCTGTCCATTCATACATGTATCATGTCTAAAAGGATATCTTGAAGCCATCTATTGGAAAGAAACTAGTTACTCAAAGGGAGGTGGAAGATCAGTTCGACTAATTTGCTGTGAAAGCTTTGAACAGTGACGACACTGAGTGGGCCATTTACCATGCGAATACTCAAGGATAGCACATCGAAGTAACAGGCCGCGACAACAACACTGCAACAAGCATTGTGGTGGAATGGAGATCCCATGTGTGGTGACATTTAGCTGCTCCAGAAAGGCAACTATAAACTGTGTTAAAGATCCTTTGACAAAGAAGTTTTAACAGCAAGAATATAACTTACATCAAAACGGCTTTAGTCAGAGCCACCAAACTTGCAAAAGCAATGACCAGTGCTAAATAGTTTCTTTTAGTTTTGTGTGGTGTTTTAGTAGTATACCTTAACTTGCTTGAGTTGATAAAAAATATTTATTTGAAAATTTTAATTTATGTAAATTTACGGACCTTGTGCAGATGTTCTAGCAGATAAGCCGCACCCCCGATTTCAAACAAAGATTTTGGGTAAAAAGGTGTGGCTTATCCGTGAGTGAATACGGTACCCAGTATTCTACCCCCCCCCCCCAGCATATCCCAGGCATTTGACTCGTTTCTGCATCTTAGGCATAGGGAATTTGACACCAGATGGGAGGGTTGGGGGGAATTTGAACAAGTTGTCTCAATTTTATGTTACATGCTGCATGGTTTCCTCGATAGAAATCATGGGCAACTGGACTGGGAGGTCACTTTAGATGACTTCAAAGGTCAAAACTCTTTTTTTTGTAAGTGACTGGCTTCAAAAAATGGCTTTGTGCTGTATGTGAAGGTATTAAAATATAAATGTAAATTGCTTACGAATATTTAAACTGTCTGTTAAAAATAAAATGCAGTGTCACAACGAATACTGTCCCGGGGTAGGGGCATTTGATTGCCTAATATAACCGTGGGACCGGGATGGGGCATTTGAACAACATTTTTGGCCTGGGGGAGGGGAATTTGAACAACCCAAACTCCAAAAGTTCAAATGCCCGGGGGCGGAGGATGTTGATGTTTCGATTGTGATTGACAGTGAGTTGAATATTTGAGTTTGTTGCATTTCGTGGAAGAGCAGAAGACAGTACTTTATCTTTTTATTTATAATTAACTTGTTTATCAATAAAATTATACTCACGTCTTTGAGTAGCTTTATATCTCCATGAGATAGTTCATATATCTGCATCGCTCCTGTCCCTTTTGCATGGTTTCCGAGAACAACAAATCTCGCGCTGCACGGGATCCATTTTACATCAAACAGTGTGTAATTTAGTGACTTATGGGCATGCAGGATTATCTGTGGTTTGTCCATAATGGTGCAAGACGAGTGAAAACTGGATAAAATCACGAAAAGCGTCTCTTTTTACCGGCCATAACTCCTCGATACTTTACCGCCGTTTCCAGGTAGAAATCTCCCAGGCGTTAATGCACTTACTGCGCATCCCTTTGTAAGAGAAACCGCTGTTATATATATAACCACAGGGTACCCAAATTAACCTTCAGGCTTAGTCCGTTATTGTTTGAAAGTCTTTTTTTTTACTTGCAAAGCATAAACAAAGAATCTGTATTTTTTTAAGTGAATTAGAAATTAAGAAAACTTCAACCTGTTAAAGTCTTAGGCTTATGCATCAGTCAATTCCAGCAATGCCCATCCCCCTCCCGGGACATGGTGGGGCATTTGCATACTTTGAGATCCCGGGAGTGGGGCATTTGTAACCTTATATGGGCCCGGGGGTCGGGTATTATTCTACACCGGGGCGTATGGTGGGGCATTTGACACTGTCGAAAAGAATTCTGGAAAAGAGACCGCAGGTCTCGTGGTAACGACGCCATACTGTATCAAGTTTAAAAAAAACAATAAATCTGAGTTGTTGTAATTATTCCGGCTGTCTGTGGATTCTATCTATTTCTCTAAACCTAGAAACCTGAAGTTTATACCGTCTTATTCACGTTATTTGTATACGCTAGGATACGAAAAAGCCGGGAAACCTATGGATGTTTAATTTTTATAATATAGCTAGAAAATAGCAGTTCCCGTACGTTCACCGCCCATCTAACACTGATCTGCAATCCTGTATTCTTAACGCTACGCTACGCTAAAATGTTAATTCAAGAGGCACTCGGGGCCCAATCTCTGCCGGTCCGAGTTAGAAACGAGGTAGTTTGTTTACAAATATACACTGTTTGCTGCTGTCCACCGGACGAACAGAAGTCACACTATTATTATAAAGGTCTGACATGTGGTCTTAATAAGCGTTTATTGTATAACGTTAACCGCGGTGAGAATGATTATTTATAGGAATGAAATATAAACTATGTATTAATACCATTTTGTTCCAGGCGGCTCAATAGTATAATCACTGATACAGCAGTATAAATACAAATACAAAACAAGATGGCGGATCTACAAAACCGTAACGGAAACTATCAATGAATACATAGAGAAGTAGCACTTCTCTGCGCCTTGTGTATTTGCATGGAATTAAACTTGGGCAGTATATCATTATGGATGTGCCCGGGGGTGGGGCATTTTCCTTACTTCTTTGGCTCCGCTGTGGGGCATTTGAACACCTTGCTTGTCTCCACCGTGGGGAATTTGGAAAAAAAATAACGAAAATGACTAATGCCAGGGGGTTGTCCCGGGGAGGGGATGGGCATTGCTGGAATTGACTGATGCATTAGCTTTTAGTAGTTTTCTTGTTTTTCGTAAAACAGTCACGTAAACCGTACGTACTACACGCTAGCTACGTCATAGCGTGTGTTGGGTAGTGCCATGCAACGTGTTTGGTTTAAAATTATTATATGAGCCGTACGGCCCCACGCGCGCATTCCTTTCAAAACCATTTACAAAAGTCACGTGATGAGGGCCGGACGTGTATGGCGTGAGCGGGCCGGAAAAATCCGTCCGGCCCTGCACCATTTTTTCTTGCTGTTTTGCGGTTTGTTCTACAAAAAAATATGGGCATATGGTAAAAAACCTATTGACTGAGTTAGGTCGGCGCGCTGCCCTCCCACTCAGTCAATAGCTGGTGCCATATGTGAGTTGAGTTTGTTGGTACCTCGCCCTTGCTTCGAGGGTTTTTCTCCGGGTTCTCTGGTTTTCCTCCCTCCGCAAAAAGCAACACGCTAAATTCCAATTCGATCTGTGGATGAGCCGGGACCTGGCGTTGATCAGCCCTCATGGTTGTTTCAGGTCTCGTTAGAATTTTTTTTTTTTTTTTTTTTTTTAAACAACAGGAGCATACTGGACGCTTCTGAATAAGCCGGGCTGCAAATCCTAAATTACGCAAGCCAATCGGACCCATCAAACGCGCATGACGATGATAGCCTAGCGGTACTCGATAATGAAAAGGCAAACTTAATGAACATCTATTTTGCAAAGATCGGAGAAAATCTAGCAGATGCACTACCACAAACACAATTTCCAGAAACTGGCATAAATCATACTAGTCCACCCAAGCCCACTATTCAGAACATGAACTTCCCAGGCAATTGCCTGAAGCATAAGGTATTAAGTATAAAGGCAAATAAATCGACAGGCCTTGACGGTATCTCACCCAAATTGATCCGATTAGCAGGTGAAGCCATCATCCCTCCGTTAGCTAACCTATACATATACAGCATGAAAACCTCCACTGTCTACAATGACTGAAAAACCGGCGAGATTGACACCGGTCTACAACAAGGACGATGAAACCGACAGATGTAATTATAGGCCTTTATCTATCTTGAGCGTACCTAGTAAAATCATGGAATCTTGCGTCAATGACACAGTGGTTGAACATGTTTTCGAGGAAAATCAATTAGTCACAGACAGACAGTGAGCAAACCGCAAGGATCATTCTACTGAGCTTTTTGTACTCGTTCATTTGACTGAAACTTGGAGAAAAGCAATGGACTCCGGCCTATAGTAGTGGGGGGCAGTATTCGTGGACTTCAGGCAAGCGTTTGTCTGCGTATCTCACCCTATCTTAGAACGTAAGCAGCACTGAACATCAGTTCGGCATAGGCGGCCCACTGCTGGCATGGCTAAGGAACTACCTTAAAGACAGAAAGCAGTTTACCGTAGTAAACGGCAAGGAATCAGAAGTGCATGACCCCAGTTAAGACTGGCATACCTCAAGGATCCGTATTAGGGCCCCACCCTGTACACGAGTGATCTCCCTACAGCAGTCAAATCAGCAAGAGCTTATATGTACGCAGATGATACGACCTTGTTCTGCGTCAGTAACACCGTCGACGAAGCCACAGCTATGCTTAACCATGCAGGCCCTCGAAGAACTTTATGCTTGGTGTATTAGAAACAGGCTCACCCCTCCAAATGCGAAGCAATGCTACTCTACAGGGGCACATTCACTGGACCATTGGCATTAATGACCATAGGAGGATCAAGTATTGTATGGGTGACCCATACTAGACTCTTAGGCTCTTAGACAACAAGCTAAGTTGGACTGAGCACACCTGTGATGCCAGAAAGAACTTTGCAAATAAATTAAACTTAATAAAATGATGTAAATTCCTAGCAAGGTAGGTACTTTTAAGTTTATACTTCGAAGTAATACTCCCGTCTATAAATTACGGTATCGCCGTGTGGAGAGGTTTAAACTGTCAGGACAACTTTAAGGCCCTGGAAATTCTTCATTGTAGGGCAGCTAAAATCATTTAGCATCTTCCCAGAGACACGCCCACTGATGAGGTCCTAACAAAGACCAGATGGAACACACTACATTTAGGCTACGAAATCTCTATTCTCAAGTTAATGTATAAACTATATTATAATATTACCCCATCACGTATGACATATAAATAATTAAGCGCAACTCAAAATACAACCTTAGGGGAGTTAACCAATTAGTCACTCCTCGATTCAATTCGAACATTATGAAATACAGTTGAACCTCCCGTAAGCGACCACCCTCGGGACCTGGAAAAGTGGTCGCTTACGAGAGGTGGTCGCTTACGAGAGTAACCACCACAGGAAGCCCAAATTTTAGTAATATGATATCTGGTCTCTATGGACAGGAAATATCAATACAACAACATATTTTATCACTACAGTTTATTATTATGGGTTTGTAGTGCTCCAACCTCAAAACCTTAAAAAATTTCAGCGAACATGAACTTCAACAGATAAGATAGATAGATAGATAGATAACACTTTATTTAAAGAGGGTGCACAATTACAGTAAATACCGTATTCTCCCTTGTGGCCCTAACAAAAAGGATTGAAAATAACAAAAATACAAAGATCACTCTAAAAAAGTTTGAAAGCGAAAGCGATATATGAAAAAATACAAATAGAAGAGGGCAGAAGAACTTCTGTCAACCGGGGTACCACTAGATGCTTCGTGCTTTCAAATATCGTGCATCGGGTAAAAAATAGGCCTTAAGTTATAAACTCTTGTAAATACAAAACGGGCTTTTGGTAAGTGGTCGCTTAAGAGAGCCGTGGTCGCCTACGAGAGGTGGTCGCATAGAGAGGTTCCACTGTACTCAATAGCCTACAGAGGATCTGTGCTGTGGAACACCCTCCCAAATGTCACCAAACGACCACTACAGTAAACACCCGCATGTAAGAACCTGGTTTTTAAGAACCTGTTAGGCTAAGATTGCCCCATTAGACCCCCTTTACATAAGAACCTATTTTAGCCTAAAATTTGAACAGGTTCTTATTTTAAAATATATTTAGAAATTTGAATCTGATGAAAATAAATAAAACAAGTTCTAGTTTTTGTTCTGGATTTTTCATAGGTAAAAAGGGTATACAATACAGTTTTCATTTTTTAAAGAGTGAAGCCCTTTTACATGTAATTAAATTCATTTTTTTGTATAAACAGTTTGTCGTATCAATATTTTTCAAGCAACAATCACATTTTTTTTACTTAAGAAAATAAGAACCTGTTTAAGAACCTAAATAGCCTAACTTCCCACTAAGCACCAATTTTATAAGAACCTCTTTAGGCTAACTTGAAAAAACCAGGTTCTTACATGCGGGTGTTTACTGTATTTCAGCCTTCACCGAAACCGCTTCCAAATATGATCTGATAAGCCGGAAATCTTGACTTTAAGCCGAAATATCTGTACAAACTAATAGAAACGTAAGAGAGAAAGATTTAAGGTTTTAGGCTTAGATTGAGCATAATCGCTCTATTTATTGGTATTAATTATTATAATTCCAGTATTGTTATATACTTGCATTATTTAATATAACTATTAGTATTAGTATCGTAGTTTTACTGACAAATTACCTATTTAGCTCGTTAATTAGTTGCATTTATGTTAAGTCACGACTTAAGTCACGACTTTATCATGGATAAATAAAGGTAATTGATTGATTGGTATGTAATCAACTAAAGTCGATTGAGGTATGCTAACCGCCGTGGAAAGCGAGTAGCAGCTGACGTTTCGAGCGCTAGCCCTTCGTCAGAGCAAAGAGGGAATTGTGGGTGGGGAAATGGTTAATATAGTGTCGAGTGCATGATTACCGCTGAGGAAACATGTACTCGGATCAATTGGGATCAAAGGAAATTGCGCCAATGCATGATTACCGCTGAGAAAACATCTGCTCGGATCAATTGTGATCAAAGAAAAGTGCGCCAACAATAGAAATGCTAATAGTAATATTTGTAACAGGAAGTGTTGATGAGTAAACTAAGGAAACATGCTGATCTAAGTCTGAGTGAATACGTGAATTCTGAAATTAAATGAACGAAAATCGTTCATTAATACCGTGAGGTGACAAAGTTCCTAATTTGAAAATAAAGTTCTGTTCTTTAAGTTCTGTACTTCCCCGCCGACGCAGACAAACACTAGTTTTTACAGGAACTAGTTGCCTATCGTAATTGATTGATTGATTGGCTCATGATCTGTTATCTCTTCCGGGGTGTCTTATCATCGCAATTTAGAGTTATTTAATCTCACAACTGTGTTGATAGGCGTTAAGGATTATCCAGTAAGCTGTTCGACTCTATTGTATCGCATCCTTCACACAAGTTTTGTAATTTATTACCGCCTAGATACAAGCCTATAAAATTTTATAGCTTTTAAATATCATATGTATATCATTATTATCATTATTACCTTGGTTTATTGTTATCATCCTTTTTATTTTTATCTATAACTTTTCTAACTTTCATCATTAGAAATTCATATAATTAGAATTAGATTTAATATAATTGTAAATTTATACGCAATTCAGCCGTTGCTATAAACAATGACAAACTTAGCGGTTTAACAAGTCGTCTCGCATATATCACCCAACTGATTGCAGAATTCAAATGCGCGACCAAAGAACTTGCAATTAATGTTCTTTCACTTATCTTTGCAACCAAACAAAAGGCCGTGGCATGGGAAATACAGGAATGATAATTCAAGAATAATAATCGAAGTAAAAATGCGGGAGAGAAACGCAGAAACGAAAATCCGTTACATTTTGAATTCACGCGGCCCTGACACGGGACGCGGGACATATGATTTTATTTTATTTATTTCAAGATTCGCAAAAAGGCAGGTGAGAAAACAATAGGACACGAAGTCCCCTGCAAGGTTTTCACACCCAGGCCAATTAAAATCCAGGGCCGGTCGAGGAACATGGTTCACAGGTACTTTAATGACTAGCCTCGGGCTATGCAGGCGTTCTTTGCGGGATGCGACACAAAGAACGTCTACATAGGAGACTATTTAATGACTGAATTTGGTTAATAAAGTCAGAACGTTCTACATGCACATTATGGCTCAATCCTGGTTTCTGGGAAACTACCCACCCACCCCTCCCATGGATATGCATCGTTTTATTAATGATTAACAATTAAAGGTTAGGGTGAAGTGTGGGGGAGGGGTGGGGGCACATTACGGTAGACACCTATTTCAATAAAGGTTGTCACGAGGACATGCCACAATCCATTCGATTTTTGAATATTCTAAGAGACCATCTCTTGATTGTAGTTATAGGCGGAACAGTTTACTGAGTGACTTCGGCTGGTTTTGGGGGTTGAACTAGAGACAAACATTAATGGTTTCCGTAAAATCCATTTTCGAATCACACGGTACTTGATCCATTCCGTGTCCGTAGTTTCAGATACAAGTGAATGCATGAAATGTTATCTATTATCGCTGTAATGCTCTTAAATCTAATAAGATGCTTTCGGCGCACCTTAGCCTTGAAAAAATACACAATTAATCAAGGCTACCCAGAAATTGCCGTAGACATAAAGGCATAATCACTACTGAATGCGAAGGTTTTTGAAACATTTTACATGCATTCTCTTGTAATCGCGTATACAGATCGTAAGCTTGGGCTACTTGTGGTCCTATCGGTCCAAATTGACTATATCCTGTAATGTCCTATATATATCTGTCCGATTGACTCATGTGTCCTTTGTATATAATAATCAGTCCAAAATGTACGCTCTGATTGGTCAAGAGCCGTGTGGTATTAGAGGACACACATGGATGGCGTCATGAGCGCGCGCAACCAATTTCTCAACTCGTTTTGATTGGATATTTTCATAGTTTTTAGTTTGCGATCATTATTATATAAAACAAATATATTCCATTCTTCTGTGCGTCTGCCACTTCTAGATGCACAGATGACGTCACAACGTGAAGAGATCATCAGTTACGTCACTCCACTGCGTCTCGTGGCGCACCTCTTTGTTCACGTTGTGACGTCATCTGTGCATCTATAAGAGGACAGACGTACGACGGCAGAATGGAACTATTTGTTAAATATATATCCTATCGATCGGTCCAATTGACTATATCTCGTTATGTGCCTTTTTCCCGACAAACGTGTTTGATATAGGTGCCTAATTCCAGAAATTAAATTTCAAGTAGTTGGAATTTCCTAAAAGCATGAGGAGCTTTAAAAAATGTAAGATGAACAGCTTTTAGAATTTTTATGACGTCACATGAAATCTTTCCTTCAGGCCTTTTATTATGGGCTTTTGTCACACGGCGGCCCATGTTGGCTTGAAACAATAGATTTCCCACTTGTAGCCTCGTACTGAGCAGTTTCAGAACGAGTTCACGCGTGCAAAACAAAGGTTTTTATACTCCTGGGATTAAACATGGCCGCCGTGTGAATAAGGTCCATTCACCAGATACTTCCTAAAATCTAGTTTCCAGTTAGAACGAGAGATGGATCTTTGTCAATGAGGTAATCATTTTGCTTTACAATTCAGTTTAGGCCGATGGTGCTATAACCTACTGTACGAGTGAACTGAGGGTGGCACAGGGGTTACGCGTGACGCGCGATTGGGGCTAAAATAAGTGCGTGATAAGTGAAAATAGCAAAATTTAGAGCGTGATTCGTGAATTCCGAATTCGTGATTCGTGAATGTGCCTCAAAATTATACGTGACGCGTGAATTTTAGAAATATTGATGCGTGAAACGTGATGCCAACCCCCCATATGCCACCCTCTTAACTGACCTCATCAATGAAGCGACTGGTTCTGCGGTAGAACCAGCTGCATTTCGTCTGAAGCTAAGGAGTTTTTGAGTATCGTTTAAATAAATTATAGCAAACTGATCATATTGCTGGCAATATGCTTTCGATGTGTCAGCTTTACTGCCATATTGACTGCCAACTGCTGCCGACCAATGGCAGAGAGTCAATTCGATTATTTAAATCTGATAACTGACATGCAGAGAACTCAATTCAAACTGGGATCATTCGCCCTGTATATGGCAGCGTTGAAGCACTACAGTTGGTTCACTTAGTCCATTAGTTGAATTGCACAGTGTTAGTTGTTTGAGGTAAGACTGTGCATGCACTGAACTGCAAAAGAAGAAGTTAACTGAGATCAATATTTCACTGAATGGTAAGCCAGTAAGTCATTCACGTAAAAAAATAATTATATATATAATGATAGAGTTCGTTATAAGAAAACCGTATTATCATCATGCCTTTTGGTATCGCGAAAGCGAACAAGTAATTTTATAAAGAATTCCTGCACCATCGTACAAGAACCGAAAAATGAAGTATTAATTTAGTATAAAGAAGACACTAAATTGCTTTTTTTAACAAAATATTAATTTTACATTTTAGGTATTATGGACTTTTTGTTGGTTTAAAAACCAAAATTTATCATTCGCATCTAAATTTGTGAGCTTGGAAGTTCAGTATTTCTTTCACGTACTTCTTCCATTTTTTCCCTATCTCTCGCCAATAAGCTAGCGCTTTTATCCTTTAGTTAACAAAACTGTTGTATACTTTGGCTTGCATTGGTATAATAATTATAACTGTACCTGCTTCACAGCTTTTATAAGACACTGTGATAGATATACATTGTATACACTAGACAAGACAAGTCATGATGAAATTTGAGAAGATATAGTTTTTGAACCAGTAGCTCAAACTAATTTGCTTTTGACTGGAATATAAGTTAACTTGAAAATGCATAGCTCAGTTCTACTGAAGGCGAATCTAGATGAACTACTGAAATTATTTGAAAATTATTCATTAAAATTAAAATTGATGCAACATAATTATGAAACTTGCTGTACCTTGAACTAAATAGAGAAACAAGTTGTGAATGAATAGCCAAGTTGTGAATGAATAGAGGTCTAGTACCGAATCAAGTGCAACATTTCTTGCAAAGTTTTGATCAGTTCAGTTGTCGCACACGAAGCTATAGACTGCGGTTGTTATACGTGCATGCAAATAGTAGAATGTTGGTTTTAATTTAGGGAAGTAGAATAAGCCGCTCCACGGTCTATCAGTTTGCCTGGTCGTTTAATACGTTCTCACGGACCGGCTGTTTGATGGTAAAAATACACCATTTCAATTCTATTTATTTCAAAACTTTGCGTGGGAGCATATATGCCTCCAGAACACCCACCTAGAGGCTCGCGCCTACGACCTCACTAAATCTATTGTCCCCCATTTATATCTGTCATGGACCTGCTAATGCAATTATCTGCCAAATAACTGGGTTGCAGCAAGTTTTAAAAGCCTCCCTGCATTACGCCGCAGTATTTTACAGCATCTATCAATACTTGGAAACTGTTGTGACACAAGTTGTAGCGAAATGGAAATCAGTTGCGAGTAAAACGCTACCTTTACTCAGTAAAAGCGAGTTAAATAATTTATTTCTTTTGGAGATCTTTGACACGTAGGATGTTTAAACTGAACATTCTGTAGATGATGCTTGGCTATAAGGAGATGTCAGCTATGTCAAACAACAACCTGCTAATCGGTAAAGAGACATACGTCAAGACTGGGAAAGATGGTAAATACATATTTTAGAATTTGTTTTAAAATTCAAAATATCTCTCGGTTTTCAAAGAGTTTTGAAAATTCATGTCTACATGTTGTGTTTAATTTTGGTGAAAGTTGTCGGCTCCATTGTGTGCTATAAAAGGCAGTGCGGTACGACATAAACTAAGACATGATTTCTGACCGACTCCAATTTTGCGATATTTGGGACCGCCTCCCGCTCGGGAGGTCGCGGGTTCAACCCCGGCCGGACCAACACCAGTCAGGGTCTTAAAATAACTGAGTAGAAGGTGCTGCCTTTGTGATCAACTGCACATGGTTAGTCTTCTTGGATAAGGACGATAAATCGTAGACCCTCGGAGACCTCCATATAGGAGCTTTAAGCCTGTTGAGGTTCTCCGTCCACCTTCGAGTGGTAAAACAGAATAAATCGGCCCACACCACGGCAAAACGTCACGCGCATGCGCTTTCGACGAGCCGGTCGCGCGCGCGTCTCCCCAGTTTCCTGCCGTAACTAAAAGAAAACAGAGGCAATCACTTGTTGAACTATGTAACAATATGTTTTGTGGCCTAGAGACATACAGTTGGTTACTCGAGGCAAAGCCGAGGTACAATATTAGTCAGGCAGTCAGACTGTGTCACCGAGGTGTCAGTAAATAAGTGTTATTATACCTCCCAAGTCAAACGCCTTTTTCGATTGGAGAAGAACGTATGACGTGGCAGGCCTCAAATCCTAGGAAAACAACAGCTTGACCTTTGGACTTGCTCATGCAGTAGTAGACTAATGACAGCCATTTGATATCTTGTTTCAGGACAAGCAATCTGACGAGCAAATAGGAGTTGCCACTACTGCAGGTGAATGAAATGCCCAACAGAGAACACATACCCAAACCGCTGCCCTTGGTCGCTAAAGGACTGGGCACTAATAAAGCATTGAGCTGAGAATGTGTCACTTCGAAAGTGGATGTTCGCTTAGTATAATGATTATCACGTTGGTTTTGCATTTTTCTCTACTTTTTCTCTCTTCTGTCTTGGAACTCTAGCCCTAAAACTTCGTTGCCGTTTACCTGGGGACTTGTTTTCGTGGCTAGGGTACGTTTTGTGGTTCGGATTTGTGTTAGAACTGAAATGGGTTTGAAGTTTATTGAGCTATTCCTATCATAAGAGTGCGTATACGAGACAGGCATCGCCATGTTGTTATTATGACGTCAGAGGCTAGCCACACAGGTCAACCTTTCGTTAAAAAGATAGAAACCCATACAATAAAGTAAGTTCATTTTCTATTTTTTAAACAAATAAATAAGCCTTAAGCCATGTTTTATACTATCATAAAACACGATGGGCATTTGAGAACATGAGAGAAATGTTAAAGCACAAGCCGACAGCGCGTGCTTTCAACATTTGTCGAGTGTTCTCAAATGACCAGAGTGTTTTATGATAGTATAAAACATGGATTTAAGGCTTCTTTAACTGTTTTATAATATAGATTTACGCGCGCGATGAAAGGAAACCGCCAGTTGAAAACAATAAAACACGGCAAACCATGTTATATACTCTGATAAAACATGGCTTTTTAGCCAATTAGAGCGCGCGTACTATCGTATCTATATTATAAACATTACTATTACACGTACGGCTCTCTGGAAGAGCATGATGTATTAATGAGATACCGTGTTGAAATAAAGATTTACCACTACTACTGTGATCAGATGAGAGAGGATAAAAAGCCGATAGAGTAAGGTGGCCGGACTAGTACTGAGGTTAACCAAACTAAAAATACGCTTGTTATGTTCCAGAATATCGCGATGCATTTTTCCTGTTTTGCCGTCCAATGTGTAGTGATGATGGCGAGTACATAACCAGCAAGGATCTTGGACCTGTGATGCGTGTCCTGGGGTTTAACCCCGGGGAAAAGGAACTACAGGACATCACAAACGATATCGATTGTAACGGTTAGTGTTTACACGTACAGCAACAAGACAGCATAATGCACCTATCAATGTTAAGCCCAGGGGGGGGGGGGGGGGAGGAGGGGGGGGCAAGGGGTGGGGATTTGGCAGGCAGGGCTACTCGAGGGTGGAGATTTTGACATACGCTGTCTGTCCACGGTGAAACAAGGAAGATAGGGCAGATATTTGATATTTTTGGCCAGACATGTTGTCCCGAGGGTGGGAAATTTGACACTAGTCTTTTGGGAGAAAATGTCAAATCCCCACCCATTGAACCCCCCCCCCCCCCCCCCCTCCCCTCGGGCTTACTTATGATTGCACTTGACAGCACTGATTGAATATCTAAGCAGCTATGCCCTATCGAGCAGTAAAATAACGGCCCTGACTATATCCTGTATGTAATAGACCATACACATGCAGTTATCCCATTGCAAGCAGTCCTGGAATCGAATCATGATAGCCCCTCTTCTTTCCCCCTCTATATCGCATCCTATTCTTTTGTTTTTCTTATGGACTTGCATTCCAAAATGGCGAATGTTATCTAAATGGAATAGAATGCTAAACACAACAGCTGCCGAATGTTACCACGTAATATATAAAGCATGCAAATATTAGTAAGTCGGCGAAGTTTGGTTGCGATAGCATAAAATGGTACCAAGTTCAGTTAGGACATCAATCTGTAGAGTTTAAAATGGAGTTGGGCGAGTTGTGCCTAACTGGCCTCATTTTCATTACAATATTCAAACGTTCACACCTCTAAAAAAAACTCTGAATTTCTAACTGATTAAAGTCAGGAGCCGGCTAATGGTAGTATCGTCGTGTACCGTTGAGTTCCGTGGGGAATCACACCTCGCGCGCTCGGTGGGTTGTCGTACCGCTATTATAGTATATCTTATACTATAATAGAATATTTTATGAACATGCTAATGAAGTTGATATAAATCTGGTAAAAGAAACGACTCCAATCAGCGAATTCTCTCGTGGTCTAATGGTTAGGGTTTGAGTTGGTGGTGGGTTAGCCATTGCATTGATTCTTAACCGGCCCGGGTTCGAATCCCGGTTCAGGCGGTGAGGATAACATATAATCTTTCTAAGTGTCGATTCCGATGTTCGTATAAAATTTCTGAGTCTCAAATTATTCATAGCGAACGTGGGTAACAAAGGGAATTTTATGACGCAGTTGGTTAAACGGTACACAACGATACTACCCGGCTAATCCACAGATCGAATTGGAATTTAGCGTGTTGGTTTTTGTGGAGGGAGGAAAACTGGAGAACCCGGAGAAAAACCCTCGGAGCAAGCTGGACGAGATACAAACAAACTCAACCCAACAAACAAACTTTCACCTTTGCAGCAATAGGACATTTTCATTATGGCGTCATTTTACTACAACTACCAGAATCCTTTTCAAATTCCTTTTCTCATTCAAATTTATCAACTCCTTTGAGAATTCCAAGACAATGGTACAAATTAAAGGAACAAAAGGATCCGCGCAAGGAATTCTGGTAGTTGTAGTATGTGACGTCATCATGCAAACGTCCTATTGAAGATGAAACTCTCAAACTGTTTAGTGTTACTCGGCTATGGCATGTATACTACATCAGTGGTATTTACTAAAACCAATACACGACTTTCATAATGGCCGCCTCCAGCCGCCTCCTAATTTGCATAATTTGGAAGATAAATATGTAGGGGAAAACCAATGCTACTGCATGAAAGATCACATTAAAACTAGTAATTGTTTTGAGTTTTAGAGGAATGTGAAAAATTGCTGTTGAGCTATGAGCATTTGTAATGCTGAAAAATATGAAAGCGAGGCTAGAAAGGCCTCCGTTGTTTTTCTCATACAAATCTCTCTAATTTCAACTGGCTGTAACTTCATTGCTTTATAAGCTACATCACTCAACTTTCATAAGTTCACTAATGTCGACGTATATGCTCTTTCACATGGCAATGTTCATATTTTCTATACATGTGGATAAACTACCGAAACGGGAAATCACATATGCAAATTAGGAGGCGGCCATTATGAAAGTCGTGTATTGCCCCTTCACACATGGCGGCCATGTTGGCTAGAAACAATAGGTTTGCAAGGTCAGCCTCGAACTGAGCAGTTTCAGAACGAGGTTAAACTAGCAAAAACAAAGGATTTTAGCCTCCTGGGACTCAAATTGGCCGCCATATGAAAGATTCAATTTCAGTTTTTGACAATATGTAAATCAAGAAGGACATTTTGGAATAGCTAGGGTCTCTGATTAATCGTTGCAGTCTTTACGCTCGTGATAGACCTAGACATAATCAAGGACCAAACCCTTCTTCTAGGAAACGGCACCCTAAAATTTGAAAATTCGTGGAGATGATGGAGCTGCAAATGAAGCCTAACGAGGAAGTCGATGCCCAATACGCGTTCAATGTGTTCGACTCGGATCACAAGGGATATATTCAATCCAGAGAGATACGAGATGTCTTTCAGAACATCCACGAAATCCCAAGCGAAGAGGCGGGAAAATATGTTATCGGACCTGAACATTGACAAGAACAGGAAAATCGCATTTGAGGGTTAGTAGGGCCTTGAGTTCTTTATCAGTTTAGGGTACGTTTTTATTTTATGAAACGTGGCTTCACACTGCATAAAATGACTTGTATACGAACCCTTCTTCGCATCTTATACATTCTGTATACACATGCATATATATTGTGCGTGTATACGTTCGTTATATTGTTCAGCAGTACGCTAGAAGATGGTAGTATCCGGATACACTTAATTGTGGCAGAATTCCTGGTATGTCAGTATACGCACCAATATATGTGCTGTACATCTATACTGCGCGAAGAGGGTGTATAAGTAAGGCCGTGTATACGGAAAATAGAAGGATTCTTACAGGTGCTGTATAATGACCATAGTACTATTTGGATTTGATAGGAAGATATAATGATCCGTACATTTCAATTGTGAATCAGTTTTATTTCTTGACAGACTGTTAAAAATGTTAGTTAACCAATAAGTTCCGTTTTTAGCCGCCCTAGTAAAGTACAAAATACTTTGAGTAAAGTCATACAAGACCTATCGCGTAATAATTTATACCGCAAATTAATAAAAACTGATTACAAACGTATAAATATACAGAAGCAGATGGTGAACGCGCACAAAATTGCACGAAAATCATATAAATGTTGCGCACGTGTATAGGAGGTCTGAATGGGGGGATCTACATGTCAGTTGTCAGTTAAAATTTTGGCCATTTGTCAGTTGTCAGTTAGCTCTAGTTAATCATTACTAAAGAAAATTTACAAAGTTTGACCCACAAAAACCAAATTTGTCAGTTGTCAGTTATTTTTCGGTTGTCAGTTGTCAGTCAAAATATCGTCATTTGTCAGTTGTCAGTTATTTTTAGGCCGTTTGTCAGTAGTCAGTTAACCCCATTCAGACCCTCGTATAGAATGGTCCTTCAAAAATCGTGAGTCTCGGCAAAATCCAAGCAAGTCTTGAAATATCGGCATTTCAAAAAAGAGTCTCGGATTCTGAAACAAGGATCTCGGCGTCTCGGCGAGTCTCGGATTTGACCATTCTATACCCCTTAGAGAAGTAAGTCTTGGGCTAGGATTTTGAAACAAGGGTCGACTCGGCGTTTCGGCGAGTCTCGGATTTGACCATTCTGTACCCTTATGTATCGAGTCATTGTTCGATTCGGTGGCTGTTAATTGGCTGCAAAAAGTTATTTTAAAATCTCCTCCGTCAATACTTGATTGAAATGATACGCAATATTTTTCTTGAAGACTCGTTGTTAGTCATGTTGTATATTTGCTTTGATTTTAACCATCCCACATGTGATTTGTCAGTTCATATGAGAATCGCTAAAAAAATAACAGCATGGCTCGAACTGCTAATATAAAGGTCTCTTACCCTAACACAAGCCTTTAATTATCTAATTCCTAAAATTCAAACCTTTTGGTTTCAGAATTCAAGGAACTTGTGACCCCACCAGAAAACAAAAACCTGGACCGGCTCAATACATGATTCAAATATGTACAGACATTCACTACAGGGAAAAAGCCGAGAAAACGTATGCTATACAGACGAGTGAAATATTGAAGAAAAAGCCATGGAACAATCGAAAACCTGACAGATTACAGTAACGGTAACTTGACATTTGGTCATAATTCGTGATTGAGTGATCCTGCAGGCCAGTGAGAATGAAACAATTTCTGATTTACACAAATATTTGGTAACATTAATTATGTAAGTTCCAATAAATTATATAAACATGGATGTTTTAGTAACATGGATTTTTTGTACTGACAACTGGACAATCTTATTTACCAGAGATTGGAGGAGAGAAGTGAGTTCTTGATCAGCATGCAGTCAAATATTGTATCTCTTGTAGTACTTGGGTACAGTTTAGCTATACATCAGGCCTTTGCTGACAGTTTCACACCATTGAATTTGTTAACAAAATTATTAGTCAATCAATCATTGCATGACAATACGGTGGCAATATAACCTTGGAATAATAAATACCGAGTAAATAAACCACTCACGCACCAGGGTCAGATGGCTATTAAACAATAGGAGATATTGTAGTTGAGTCTACGAATAGCAGTTTCAGCGGTATTGATCCAAACGCCTCACTTCAATGTAATGAAGCGCTATTCAAACTGTGTATCTAAATTAGTCGTGCTTGTTTAGGAGGGTGTTGGTGTCGTGTAAGAATGATGGTTTCAATGGCGCTTCATTACATTGAAGTGAGGCGTTCGGGTCAATACCGCTGAAACTGCTATTCGTAGACTCAACTACATTATCTCCTATTGTTTGACGTGCAGTTGGTTCAGTTGAATTATTGTCCGGCTATTGGATAGTCTCTCGACAGCTACATACCTTATTAGGGTCACGTGCCAGCCCAATGACAGTTACATATTGGATAGTTCACATGCAGGATTATTTGTTCGGTGTACACACTATGCATAACTCGCGCGGTCACAACACGAAAAAGAGGCCGGTAGGTCCTCTGGAATGTTGAAGTTGAAATACTAGCAGGAGGTGTGAAACGTGTTGAACATGATTGTTTAGTTCAACAATGTTGCCAATCTGTCCTCATTTATCCTTTATTTTTCTTTATAGTTCAAGCAGTCAGCCGGCATAGCAAATTAACGGCATTGTTTCATTGAACATTCGTTCAGTGCATTTCACAATCTCCCCAATCTTCCAGAGGACCTACCGGCCTCGTTGACATGCTAGTTACCAGGACTTATGCATAGGGTCTATAACACAACACTTATAGGATTCATCCTCGCCCAATATGGAAAATATTTAAAAGTCACGACTTTTAAAGGGGCTGTGTCAAGGTGAGGGACACGCCTTTGTGAAACAAAATTATTTTCAGCAGTTTTCATATAAACTGACGACCCTAGCACACGTGTGGGATGGATGAAATCAAAGTAAATGTGCAAAAATGACTAACAACTGTGTGTAAATCTAGTCTTCAAGGAAAATATGGCATTCGATCAAGCAAGCATTAACTAAGGGAGGGGACTTTAAAGTGCATATAAGCCCTGGCTAATTATATTTCTTACGAAGAGACTAGAGGCCATAGACAAAGGATTCCGGAATAAAAAGTTGATTTGATTGATTTGTTAAGGTGTATTGGCCGTTCAAAGTTGCCCCAAAACGTGTCTTGGGTTGCCTGTGGACGAAAATCAAGCGCACGAGAGCGCTTTACAAAATTGGCACTGGGTCTTGTTTTGACGTCATCAACAGAACACACTCGATGCGCCATTGCGTTAAAGCTTGCCGAATAAAGCTCTCCGAAACGTTTAGCGCGATATTATCATCTTTCTCGGTTATCTGTTCATATCAATTATTTTGCAAATAAGCCAAGTGAACGCTTTATGCCCACGAAGAAACGAGTTCTGTTGATGACGTCACGTTTTATTCTCGTCCCAGTCCCAGAACGTGAGCGGAAATTATTCTACATTTGGAAGTTCAGTCGCTAAAAAAATAATGAAAACATTTTTATTTCAAAATTTAGAATTTTTTCCCCTACCTTTTAAGGTCTATAAAGCGGTAAAAAAAAAAGCATAACTGGCCAGGGCTTATATGCACTTTAACTGTTTGAAGCCAATTAAAAAGGCTTCACGTTCCGGGCCGGTGTCACAGCGATTTCGCCCCCCCCCCCCCCCCCCCCCCCCCAGTGAATTCGCCCTCCCCGGGGCGAGATCGCTAGTGAATTCGCCCCCCCTCAGTGAATTCGCCCCCCCTAGGGGGGGGCGAAATCGCTAGTGAATTGTACTCATAGTTCTTATAGAAATCGCCCCGCCTCAGAAAATAGAGGCAGTACATGTCAACGCAATGAATAAAAAGATTTTTTTAAAGTCTTTTTTTAAATAAAATTAAGTTTAAGACCTCTTTAGCTACTATTTCTACTACTGACTACAAAAATATGCGAGTCGGTAACACTCCTTTTCTTCCGAAGGTCATTTCAAATTCTTTCCGAATTTGAGTTAATTACACTGCTAGAAACTTTCAAAACTTACCGCCGTTTTGTCTTCTCATTAGAGTAATAAGCTGTTTATCCAGAAAGGTCTTCCTAGTTTGAACTGATCTAATTACCAAATTAACAAGTGCCGTTAGCTCAATTGAATATAGAACAAAGCACTCAAGACGATAACGCTCCTTTATTCGGCAAAGTTCTTTCGAAATAGATGGATCGACGCGAGCATTACTAGTTTTAGTAATATACGACTTGGCGGACCGTATGGTTTTCATGCCTGTAAAAATCATAAGGCTATTTGGCAGTTGTTTCCAAATATGAGCTCCACTCGCTACTAGCTAAGGTAAGTTTTAAAACTTCCCCACCGTTTTCGATCTTAATTAGTTTATTAGCTTGTTTATTAAGAATTTTTCAATTGAAAATAGAACAAAGCACGCGAGTCGGTAACCACTTCCTTTATTCGGCAGTCTTTTCAAAGTAGGCGATTTTACGGGTTATCATAATCCTTTAAGTATCCACAATAATTACATCATGTACCTTGTTGGCTTCAGGTAAGAAATACTAACAACTAATCATTCGAAGATTGACAAAGATTGTAGGTGGATTGCAGAATCTCTTGTCGAGTTCTTGTTGCACAGCTCGCGCGAATGAAAATTGCAGCATTTACCGTAGCTTACCAACACGAATTTTGTCAAAGAAAAACGAAGCGTGAATTTAAAATATAATTGAATTGAATGCCTTACACATTACTGATTGCTTTTTGCATTACTATTCTCCACGTCCAATACATTACAAGCAATAATAAGAAGGAAACATATGTATTTATAACCTTTTAAAGGTTGGAGGGGAGGGGGGGGGGCGAAATCGCTAGAGGGGGCGAGGAAAGGGGGGCGAATTCACTAGCGATTTCGCCCCCCGGGGGAGAATTCACGGGGGACGAAATCGCTGGTACAATTGTCCCAGAACGTGAGCGGAAATTATTCTACATTTGGAAGTTCAGTCGCTAAAAAAATAATGAAAACATTTTTATTTCAAAATTTAGATTTTTTTCCCCTACCTTTTAAGGTCTATAAAGCTGTAAAAAAAAAAGCATAACTGGCCAGGGCTTATATGCACTTTAACTGTTTGAAGCCAATTAAAAAGGCTTCACGTTCCGGGCCGCAATCGAAACGGCTATTTCCACCGTGTTTGATATGAACTACCGAACCTCTCGGCCATGTGGGATGCTTAAAATCAAAACAAATATGCAAAAATGACCAACAAACAGTGTATATAAACAGTCACCTGGGAAAATATTGCAAATCCTTTCAATCAAGCATTGAAGGAGGGCGTGAGTTGAACTCTTTGTATCCGATTAAAGCCACCAACCGAACGATTACTCGATACATGCGCAGTACCATGACATAGCCCCTTTAACAGCCACCAATCGAACACTGATTCCAGACATGCACAACACCATGACACAGCACGCCTTTAGTAGTGAACAATTATTCACCGAAGTGGAGGTGAATAGTGGTGAATATATATCGACACTGAAGTGATTCGGTAAATATGCACCACTTTTCACCGACACTGAAGTGAATAATTGTTTTAGTAAATATACCACACAAGTGAATAGCCAGCACCAAATAGTTATTTCATTTTCTGTCAAATGGAAAAATCTCGTAGGAGGTGATCGCTGCTTCGCTCGGTGGTGAATAGCAAAGGATATTCACCTAGCTCCGGAGTAGCCAATCAGAGCGCGCGAAAAGCACTATTCACTGATGTGGTATATATTAATACTGATTATCCATCTTGCTGAGTCATTGGCATTACAGTACCTCAAATAGCACTGGTATATAATCAACTAAAGTCGATTGAGGTATGCTAACCGCCGTGGAAAGTGAGGAGTAGCAGCTGACGTTTCGAGCGTTTCGAGCTTTTTTGCTCTGACGAAGGGCTAGCGCTCGAAACGTCAGCTGCTACTCGCTTTCCACGGCGGTTAGCATACCTCAATCGACTTTAGTTGATTATATACCAGTGTTTATCTTCCCCGCCGACGCAGACCAACACCAGTTTTTACAGGAACTAGTTACCTATTGAAGTCCCTATTGAATAAATAGCAGCACGACTCATCTCGGCATTCGACTCGATCTAATAACAATGGAGGCAAAATGACCGTGCAGTTATAATGAAAAAAGAGCCTGTATCGAGACCCGATCATGCGCTCTGATTGGTCAGGAAAAAATATCCGTTCAGCTGGATTATCATCAATATCGATTC
Organism: Actinernus sp. WN-2022; assembly: GCA_030867875.1. Lineage (NCBI taxonomy): Eukaryota > Metazoa > Cnidaria > Anthozoa > Actiniaria > Actinernidae > Actinernus > Actinernus sp. WN-2022. The sequence goes on from JAOWCC010001589.1 coordinate 61,507,291, forward strand.
TACATCAAGTGAATGGTGCCTGTTGGTTATAGAATATTATTTGATTTGAGTGTTGCGTCTATGAGTTATGTAGGTTTGTAATTTTCAAAATGGTATTAATGTAACGTCATTCCAGGAATCATTTATAATAACATGCTATGTTATAATTGTAGTTTATATCAGCGATTTTACCAAATATTTTATAAAAATCAAAGAATAGTCTCATTCAGAATGAGAAATAAATGACAGTACACTCCTGGTTAGATGTCACATTCATTAGAATTTTGGATATATAAAGGTACAGTCGAAGCTCCCGTAATCGGATGAAATGATTGCTTGTTTTATTGACTTCTTCAATATCAATAATGGCAAAAATACTTGGATTGCACTTCAATGAAAGAACATTAACAGTCTTTACACTACAATAAAGCTGCAGGGATATGATACTGTTACAGCAGCCGAAGTAGTCATCATTGAGAGCTGTGTCGGTATAAATCTGTACACAAGAGAATTAGGTGCGAAGTTGATTGATTACAACATAATACTCATATTAAATCGTTATATAAATGGCTTATTGTGCCGGGGTGTCTACTTACCGAAGCTTAAAAACAAAATAAAAATCCAAATTATAACCCTCAAAAGTGTCCGCGTCTGCTTACGAGAATGTCCGCTTACGGGAATGGAGTTGACTGAGAGTTCAAACGGGGTTTTGGAAAGGCGTGGGTAACTGGAGCTGTCCGATAGCGTCCGCACAGAGAGCTTCGACTGTATATTTAATAAATTGAAGTTAGTTTTTTATGTGTCTGTCCTAATATTGACAATGATTTTCGTCATAACATGGTCAAAATAGCTGTGGATCCACGAGGCGTCTTTCAATTTGTTTTTTACAACAACAAAACACTTTTAGTTTTAGCTTCAAACGAGTGTGTACAAACTGCCTTTCGAGTCGAAAAGTCCAAAACGTAAACACGTCTTTCTGCTTTCCCGAACTCTATAAAAAATATAAAAATACATAATCTACTCTAAACTGTTTGTTTCTACTTAAGAACGTTATGTAAATATCCTGAATAAGAGATTTTAATTACGAACTAGAAGATTATGTAGTGATGTAGCTTATAAAGCAATGAAGTTACATCCAGTTGAAATTAGAGAGATTTGTATGAGAAAAACAACCGAGGCCTTTCTAGCCTCGCTTTCATATTTTTCTGCATTACAAATGCTTATAGCTCAACAGCAATTTTCCACATTGCTCCAAAACTCAAAACAATTACTAGTTATAATGTAATCTTTCATGTGGTAGCATTGGTTTCCCCCTACAGATTTATCTTCCAAATTATGCAAATTAGGAGGTGGCCGGAGGCGGCCATTATGAAAGTCGTGTATACAGCTATTTCAAAAAACGTCCCGGACAAACGACGAGTGATATTCCCAGTCGAAATGGATTGTGGTCATAGCTGAGTCTGGTGAATTCGTTTGTTTTTGGGTCAAAACCTTTAAGACGAATATTAATGATCTCCTGCGAATCGATTTTCGAATTTTCAAAAAGCTGGAAAGCTTTTCTCGCTTGTTTTCTCGCTTGTTGTTGTGAAAGAAAAATCAACAATAGTTTACCGTGGTTGCCATCTTATTTACCACGTTTTTCCGCATCATCTCATGGTCAACATTTCTTGTGGAACAATTTTGTCCATGCGATGACACACTGAAACGTGGTCAATAAGAGGACATACCACGGTAAACTATTGTCCTCGATTCCTTAATGAATAATTAGAAGTTATCATTTCCCTTTTCTGCGGAGAGTCGTTTGAAATGTCAACAATCATACGCATTTGTGCCATAGAGTTCTAGCATTCTGCAGGTCGTTATTATTGTCCTTGACAGTACATAATCACTTTCATATGAACAACACAAAACATTTAATTTGTTAACCTGTTTGTTAAAGACAACTTACGCCCTCCACACCTTTGCACGTCGACTGTTTTGAACACGGAAGTTTTGACAAAATGCCAAAACAAAACTACAAATATAATTTTTTATCCAAAATAATTTTGGAGGCATTCGTCGTATGTTGTTCGAAACCACTTAAAAGTCAAATGATGAGATGGGATTTCAGTTTCAAAATGTGCTTGAGATTTTAAGGATTAAAATCACGATCATGAAGTAAAAGAAAGACATCTTGGAGACTGCATCGCTTCACCAAGTAAAGTGAAATCTTCACCAGGTGCTCTATTGTCTACCTGTCATCTACCAACCAATAAACGTGCAGCATTTTACGGGGACCTTCATCCGCACTCTCCGCACGGGAAGTGTAGCATTCCATCTGGATAGGAAGTTGTTTTAGAAGGCAGGCCATTTAAAAACATTTGCTCTCCACTCATTTGGATTGGCCCCTCAGTCCACCAGAAATACTGACCATAGGGAAGTAAATTACAAAGTTTCTTTGCTCAAAGCATTTAAGGACAAAATGGTAAGTTGTTAATATATATTTAGGAATTGTGGGCTAATTAATTGTCAATATGCTTTTGTTTTCTTTTTGTTATATCTGGCGATATAATCAGGGAAAAATAGAATAGAAACAATCTTTGTTTCAACGATTTATCATATACTGTCGGCATGTAATGTGGAGGTCTACTCTTTCTACCACGAACATTCGCGTTGCATTTACAATCAGCAACAAACTCGGCACTACCAATGTTCCATAGGGGAATTTATTTTCATATCCCTAAATAGCCAACGATTTCCCCTTTCATTTCATCATGAGAAACTAATCCCTTTACTGTAGCCGGGCTAGCTGTCAAAATGTAAAACGGAACGGAAGATTATTTTCACCATATTAAAAAAAAAACATTATGGAGAACTGGATTTAATAATCCATAATGTGTTACTTTTAGCTGAATTAAATGAAAGCATACTCCATTTCTTTAAGCCTTGTTCACACTAGCGACGCAATCATATTAAAGCGCACGCAACATACACAGACGCAGTAATTGTAATTCCAAGAAAACCAAAAGTATTCACACCTCTTTTCAGGTTTATTACAGAAACAGTTATTCCTGTTTTAGCTGTTTTCTTGTATGCAAATCTTAGTATTGTCTGTGCCTTTATTCTGTTTATTTACAAATATTTGACATAGTCAAGACTAGAAATGTTTATATGAATTATTTTGTTTATAAAATTTAATCAGCTTGGAATATTCAGTTAATGTGAATTTAACTTCTGTACACCATTAAGATATTTCCACTTGACAAATACTTATATCAGTGGGTCTGTTTGGAATACGAATGACATGCCGATGACTATTTGAGTAAAAACGCCTCCGCTTGTTACCTAAAATAGCGATTCGGAAGACAGAGTACGTCGGAGTAATTAGATGAAAATGACGAAATGGTTGGAAGTTGCCCTGCCGCAAGAGAATATAATAAAGGCTTAAATATAATCCAGCGTCAATTACCTGTGAATTACAGGTACCTGTTGAAATGATTTATAATCTTCACAAGAGAGTCCTTTACTGTATTTCCCCCAGTTTATTTTCACTCTCTTTTAAACATAAGCAAAATGACTGCTGTTGTAGGCTAATGGTACTACCTATAGAAACGCTTCAACGTAGGTGTTGATGTTTTAGACTTAATTAACTAGCTAATTTTTCAAAATTTAGTTGACGTCAGAGCACGTAACTCGTAACTCCTCAGGACCTCAGATCCGGGGAGATGTTAGTCCAGACGCTGGTCTCCCCTTTTCAGCTTCTGGCTCGAGCTGCCTGTGGTTCAGCGCCCACCACAGGCAGCCCGAGCCAGAAGCTGAAAGGGGTGACCAGCGTCTGGACTAGGGCGATGCTGACTCGCTGTTTGACTATGTCTAGTGCAAGTTTATACGAATTCAAACTGAAACTTACAGAACTTACAATCAGCTAGGTGACGTCATCTAAATAGTTAGCTAATTTCGCCGTTAAACACCGACGTTGGAGTGACGCTGGGGGGTTTGCGCCCGCCTTGGCTGTGAAACACACCAACAATTAACTCTGCGATTACACGAGGCGGGCTGGCCTGGTTTGGTGAGCAATTACAATTATGCCACGCATTGTTCTTATGGCAACCATTTTGTAAAACAACGACTTCTCGCCAAAAACGGTCGCCTCAAAGGACCCCGGATCGCTCCATGCTGTCATGATACGGGCTGAAACGCAGCTCGGCAAACAAGTGCAAACCAGTGCCTCATGTAATCAGGCCTAATGATTTTAAAATTAAAACTAGTCTAAAAGGTGTTAAATACAGATCCAGTTTATAGCATTAATATGGTTATCAAGGCTTATTATTATATGACTGACTCACGTTAATGTTCTCTCTTGCAGGAGAAACTCTCCGATGAGCAGGTTACAGGTATTTATGATAGATGATTATTATATAAACTACACTGAGGAACCTCTTAAGAACGCGCGATCTCATCGGCTTAAAGACTTGAGCCCAGCCTGAATCACCGTGTTTTAAGCCATGTTACCGGATAGGTTTTGTGCGGCCGGCACGTGAAAACCGTAACGGATAGACCTTCTGTTCACACATGAAACGCTTCTTGTCGGCGCAATTTTAGTACCGAAGCAATGTTGCCGGCGGCCGCTCTGGTCTTTTGAGTGTGATACTTAATTGTAGCGGTTAGGTTTTTGTGCCACTCCGCTCTGGCCTGTCTACACTATAGCGGATAGTTTTCTTTGTGCCGGCACAAAATTGAAACCTATCTGGTATGGGGACGTGTATTTTGCAATCTGATTGGCTAAGATATTCACTACATTTTTTATGATAGATAGCGGGTAGCGAAAATGACGGGTTTATAAAAATTATACGGTGGCCCATAAGTGCACTTCGAATTCAAAACCTCACTCCGAATTCCAAACCTCACTCCGAATTCCAAAGCCTCACTCCGAATTCCAAACCTCACTCCGAATTCCAAACCTCACTCCGAATTCCAAACCTCACTCCGAATTCCAAAGCCTCACTCCGAATTCAAAACCTCACTCCGAATTCCAAAACCTCACTCCGAATTCTAAAATCTCACTCCGAATTCAAAACCTCACTCCGAATTCTAAAATCTCACTCCGAATTCAAAACCTCACTCACAGGCAGCCCAAGCTCAAGCTCAAGTTACGAAAATATAACTGGGGTTTGTATGGGAGCGTAGCGAGCTCAAGTTACGAAAATATAAGGGTTTGTATGGGAGCGTAGCGAACTCCGTTTACAAGCCAGAAATTTGAATAAAATACTTACCTTGCTTCTGTCGTGTTTCTCTCCTTGTTGGGTAGTTTTAAGCTGATTTCAGCCGTTTTTTTTGGATTTCTGGCTAGTAAACGGAGTTCGCTACGCTCCCATACAAACCGAATAAATCCGTTGACCGAGTCAAGTCCGAGTCCGAGTCAGATCCGAGTCCGAGTCAAATGACCGAGTCACAGTAGGCAGTTGTTTACTTGTGAACTCTTGCTGACACTAACTACACTAATCTACTCTCGGAGACGGTTAGTTTTTCTTAAATTTTCCGGTTAAGTTTATGTACCTCGTCTGTTATCGGTCAGTAATAATCGAGTTTCGTTTTCTCACGGACGAGCTGGAACGAGCCTCAACTGGTAAACGGAGGCAGAAACGGGGGATCGAGGCTGAAAGCTATAAAGCATTAGGAAAGATTGGTCTAAATCCCGCACGAGCGATGTCTAACCACGCGCTCGCTGTTTCGCGCGAGAATACTGAAACACTCGAGCCGATGAACTGATTCGCACGGCCACGGTTCCCTTTATGTGCGAATCAGTTCATCGGCTCGAGTGTTCAAATCTCGGCCTGTCCTTGGGCACTGGCAGGGAGTTTTCTCTATCTACTAAAATGTTCATTTTGTGCCTAAAGAAATATGAAATCAACTTATATAATCAACCTACATTATGTGTAGTGTATTTCTAGAACTTTGCGCGTGCTTGGCGAGATTTCAGACCTTTTCTTCACCGAACGCGGCAGCTGTTGGTATTCTCTTTGAAAGGCTTTGCAAACGAAAACGACCATGCATGTGAAGAATCCCAAACTGAAGTGTAGCCGAAAGGAGGGAAAAACAAAGAAAAATGAGTGACTCGGTCATTTGACTCGGACTTGACTCGGATTTGACTCGGTCAACCGGTGAACTCCATACAAACCCTTATATTTTCGTAACTTGAGCTCGCTACGCTCCCTTACAAACCCTTATATTTTCGTAACTTGAGCTTGAGCTTGGGCTGCCTGTGAGTGAGGTTTTGGAATTCGGAGTTCGGATTGAGATTTTAGAATTCGGAGTGAGATTTTAGAATTCGGAGTGAGATTTTTGAATTCGGAGTGAGGTTTTTGAATTCGGAGTGAGATTTTTGAATTCGGAGTGAGATTTTTGAATTCGGAGTGAAGTTTTGGAATTCGGAGTGAGGTTTTGAATTCGGAGTGAGATTTTTGAATTCGGAGTGAGGTTTTTGAATTCGGAGTGAGGTTTTTGAATTCGGAGTGAGATTTTTGAATTCGGAGTGAAGTTTTGGAATTCGGAGTGAGGTTTTGAATTCGGAGTGAGATTTTTGAATTCGGAGTGAGGTTTTTGAATTCGGAGTGAGGTTTTTGAATTCGGAGTGAGATTTTTGAATTCGGAGTGAGGTTTTGAATTCGGAGTGAGGTTTTTGAATTCGGAGTGATGTTTTTGAATTCGGAGTGATGTTTTGAATTCGGAGTGAGGTTTTGGAATTCGGAGTGAGGTTTTGGAATTCGGAGTGAGATTTTTGAATTCGGAGTGAGGTTTTGGAATCAGTCGGAGTGAGGTTTTGGAATTCGGAGTGAGGTTTTGGAATTCGGAGTGAGATTTTTGAATTCGGAGTGAGGTTTTGAATTCGGAGTGAGGTTTTGGAATTCGGAGTGAGGTTTTGAATTCGGAGTGAGGTTTTGGAATTCGGAGTGAGGTTTTGAATTCGGAGTGAGGTTTGGAATTTGGAGTTTACGGTCTTTTGTTTCAACTGGTGGGCCACCATTCATTTGTCTGACATCTGCCTACCCGCCAAATAAACAAGGATTCAAACATGACTGCGCATGAACCGTAAACTGGTTTTTACGGCGGCAAATTCGTCAAAATACAAAATAAGAACTATGCCAAAAAGATGTCCAATATTTGTCAAATGTGAACATTTTAAAGACAGTTTACGGAGTATAAATTTCTCTAAATTTATTACTTGTAAAATGTTTGTACGAATGTCTGTAAATTTAAGTCTGTAAATGGTTCGATTTTTCCAGTGGCCTGTGACGTCACGTGTTCATTCCGGTAATTTATACTCTTGGGAAATAATATACAGATGTCGTAGTACAAGAGTGAGCGAAGCCACACTTCACATGCAAGCGAAAGATTTCGACTAAGCACTAGACTAATAAATGTTAATTGGGACGGAACCAGGATTCTTTATAAAAGGGAGGGAGAGAAAGGGGACGGTTCGATCGAACCACCATTTATCCCCTGGATCCGCCTCTGGCTAAGTAACGTGAACTAACACCAACGCCACAATTATGTTTTCAGAATACAAGGAGGCCTTCTACGTGTTTGATCGTGATGGCAGTGGTTCAATCTCTAGTAAGGAGTTAAATGCCATCATGAGAACTCTGGGATTCAATCCCACTGAAGATGAACTGCAAGACATGATTAATGAAGTCGACTATGATGGTAAGGATAAAATAGATGATTAGTTTCTGTAAAAAAAATGCGCAGGTCTGCGTCGGCGGGAATGTTAAACGCTAACGCTCAAAACGTCAACTACAACTAAGTTACCACACGGTTATGAGTACCCTTATCGACCTTGAATTGATGAGACCGGTGTGATAATATGGGAATAACGCGAGCGTAGCAAATGGTACAAATGGTGCAAATGGTGCAAATGGTACTACAAGCGAATGGTGAAAATGGTACTACAAGGGATGAAAAAAAAATCCAATATAACCCAACAAAAGTCATTTTATTAGTATTATTATCAATTACAAGGCCAAATGAAGTCTGGCAATGTTTTCATCTTCAAAGTTTTCCATTTTCACCGATATCGTTTCTGTTTTGCGTATTGCTTTGGGTGAGGTTCCGTGGCGACACGTTGGCGGTATTTACACCTGCCATGGCTCTACGTCAGCGCCAAAATCTGATTGGTCTAAATAGATAGGATGATGAAGCAAGAGCCAATGAGATACAGGAGGTCATTTGCAGCGCAATACACGCGCGTTTTCATGAGGATGGTCAGTATGTTTTTCGCCGCTTATGGGCTCTTTGTACGACATTTTCACCCGGTTCGCACATAGTAATTAAATAGGTTCAAGCCGTCTTTTTAAATTTACAATTGTGGGCTAAATCCAACTGGGAATATAATCTAAGAATCTCAGAACAATGCCAATGATAATTTGATATAATAATAATAATAATAATAATAATATAATAATAATAATAATAATAAAGGTTTATTCACAGCCTATCCATTCTAATGAATGGCTCTTCATCTTTGACGTTAAAAATAAATACAATATAACAAAATAATTAGATATAGATAATAATAAAAAGTTATACTATTATACAAATATAAGTATAAATATATATGTATAGCATTTACATCATCATAAAATCTTCTAACGAGACATCCCTAATTAAGATAGCTAATAAAATTTCAGTTTAAAATTACCCACCACCCCACCTTACCCCAACCCATTTAAGACTTACGATAATAAAATTAACTGGTCTGCCCCAACCTACACTACCCCCCCCCCCCCAACCCGTACCCATTCGAGACTAGGAATTGCGATAATGAAATTACGGCCCGAGACGTTCCTTTGCCATTGCCATTAGATATTTTCTAGTTTGCTTGATAAAGTTTTTAGAATTAATTGATTGTCTGATATAGGCAGACAGCTTGTTAAAAATGGCAGAACAAGAGTCCTGCAGTGTTCCATTCTCTAGAGGTACTAAAAGCTGAGGAGCACTGCTGGAACGCAAGTTACGCTGATGTTCATACTTCTTCAGCGGGAGATAAGACGGCCAGTTTGGGTTTGTTAAAGCATTGCGTGCAATTCTGGCAAGATGTAATTCTCTCCGTTCAATAACTGGAAGCCAGCCGAGTGCTACAACTGAATGTACATCGGCACATAAATGTGTTTAAAAACTCGAATACTGAATGCCATCAGCGAATTCTCTCGTGGTCTAATAGTTCATTTTCTTTTAAGATTTTAAAGCAATATTTCAAAGCCAAGTAGATGTGGGTAGATGTGGTTTCTAGATGTGGTGTCATGAACAATTTTTTAAAGCTTTATTTATACACGGTAGTGTCTTCAGTATATATACAATATAAAATAGATATTAAGAAATAAAGTGTATATTGCTGGTTTTCACTCAATACCCAGAGATTCAAATGACAAAGGGCATGTCGACCATGTTGTTACCCCAACAAAAGAAGCTAACGAGGAATCTATTGTTTAAGGGCACCAACATGGCGGCTATGACGTCAAGTGAAAACCAGCAATTTAGATGGATAGTATATAATAATAAGATTTGTGCCGATAAATTAAAAACTGTTTTACAAGGCAGCAGTGTGTTCGTCGTAAGTGTGTTAAAAAGTAATAACAATTTCATATAAAATACAATAGAACTATCTTTCTCAAACTCATGAATAATTAATGAGTTCAACAGCCAATCAGGTCATCCCATTTTGGTCAGGTGCATGTTCTCCAATCAAATGACAGATGAATCTTGATCTCCAATGAAACACCAGATCAAAGTTGCTCCAATTAGTTCAAAAACCGATCAAGACACTTGCATTTTAATAAGCTTGCATTTTAAGTAAGAGTTACATACCGAGAACCGAGGCATTCAGCCATATACATCCCGAGGGCCGTAATAACTGATTTATTTCATTGTTATTCCATAACCTTTATTTCACTAACATTCCAGTGAATTTCAATTTAAAGACCTGATTTTTAATAAGTATTCAAGAGCCTTTAGCTCATTAGATATTCAAGGTCTTTATATCATATAAAGACCTGCCTATAAAAGCCCATTGAATATCTAATGAGCAATATATTGAAATTCACTCGGATCTGAGTGAAATAAAGGTTATCGAATAACAATTGAAAATATGTCGAAAATGAAATAATACGCGTTACATCACAGGCCGACGGCGAGAAGTAAAGGAAAAGAAGGAAATTAAAATACACGTTTGGAGTGTAACTCGAACCTCGCTTGCAACCGGCTGCTAGTCCTCTGTCTTGTCCACTACACTATCAGTCCGTCGATTTGTTGAAATGACCATGAGAAATAACAATCACAACCCTTGTAGTCATAAAATACCAGGCAAACAATACTTTCTCATGATTTATGAATGCAGGTATTGTTTTCGCTTGAGAAGTCATATCAAAAACTCGAGCTTCGTGTTTCAGCAGGGGATCCAAACACTTTCATCTGTTCTCGGTGTTTGGATTCCCTGGTAAAATACTAGCTCTCCGCCGTTTTCGATCTATTAAATAACAGTGTTTACCGTCCAGTAAAGCTTTTCCCAATTGGGATCACGAGCGCAATTCATTGGTTATTATCGTGATCCCCCAATAACCTGACTGATGCGGAACTCATGACATTGCTTCCATTGCGTCTGAACAGGAAACGGACTGCTCGACTTCACAGAGTTCGTTGACCTTATGGAAAATCAAAGGCTGCCCGACGAGGAGGAGGAGGATGCGATCAACGCGTTTCGAGTGTTTGATTCTGATAACAAGGGTTTCATTGAGTCTTCTGAACTAAGAGAGATCCTGTCCAGCATGGAAGACAAGATATCTCAGGATGATCTGCAAGAATTACTCCGAATGTCCGGGTTAGATGAGGACAGGAAATTATTGTTTATGGGTAAATATGAGGCTTTCCTTGATGATGATGATGACGACAACGACGACAATGACACTAACAACAACGACCTGACAATGACACTAACGACGACGACAATACCACTGACGACGACGACAATGACACTGACGACGACAACAATGACACTAACGACGACCGGACAATGACACTAACAACAACGACCTGACAATGACACTAACGACGACGACAATACCACTGACGACGACGACAATGACACTGACGACGACGACAATGACACTAACAACAACGACCTGACAATGACACTAACGACGACGACAATACCACTGACGACGACGACAATGACACTAACAACAACGACCTGACAATGATACTAACGACGACGACAATACCACTGACGACGACGACAATGACACTGACGACGACAACAATGACACTAACGACGACCGGACAATGACACTAACAACAACGACCTGACAATGACACTAACGACGACGACAATACCACTGACGACGACGACAATGACACTGACGACGACGACAATGACACTAACAACAACGACCTGACAATGACACTAACGACGACGACAATACCACTGACGACGACGACAATGACACTGACGACGACGACAATGACACTAACAACAACGACCTGACAATGACACTAACGACGACGACAATACCACTGACGACGACGACAATGACACTAACAACAACGACCTGACAATGATACTAACGACGACGACAATACCACTGACGACGACGACAATGACACTGACGACGACAACAATGACACTAACGACGACCGGACAATGACACTAACAACAACGACCTGACAATGACACTAACGACGACGACAATACCACTGACGACGACGACAATGACACTGACGACGACGACAATGCCACTAACAACAACGACCTGACAATGACACTAACGACGACGACAATACCACTGACGACGACGACAATGACACTAACAACAACGACCTGACAATGATACTAACGACGACGACAATACCACTGACGACGACGACAATGACACTGAGGACGACAACAATGACACTAACGACGACCGGACAATGACACTAACGACGACAACAATACTACTGACGACGACGACAATGACACTGACGACGACCGGACAATGACACTGACGACGACCGGACAATGACACTGACGATGACGACAATAACACTAACGACGACCGGACAATGACACTGACGACGACCGGACAATGACACTGACGACGACCGGACAATGACACTAACGACGACGACAATAATGCCACTGACGACGACATCAATATTTCCACTGATGACGACGACAATGACACTGACGACGACCGGATAATGACACTAACGACGACGACAATAGAGGTAATCGGCTAACGCTGTTGCCACCCAATTCAGAACATGTGATGTAAACACACATTACTCTGGAGAATTGACTCTTTGAAAATTAATTTTACCCAGATAGGCATGACTGCATTATGATTAGAATGAAAAAGGAATAATTCCCCAGAGTAGCATCTGTTTACATCACATGATCTGAATTGGGTGGCAACAGCGTTAGCCGATTACCTCTATGACACTGACGACGACGACAATGACACTGACGAAGACCGGACAATGACATGTCATTCTGACATCATCTATACATTTATTTCAATGAATATGACGCTGATAGTTGGAGAGGGGCAGACAAGATTTATTGTGAAAGTCTACTTGTTTTCATAACTGAGCTATATACAAATGTACCTTAATTATGCAAAAAAATGCGAAGCTCCGCCCCGAGGTCCAAACCCTTACCCTTTTATATACCATTTTTGAGAGAAAAGGTAACCCTTTCATATACCCACAGTAGAAACACTGCATCCCATTAGGTGCATCTGTTCGAGATATTTTGAAAGGCCCTCTTAAATACCTAAATGACAGTTTTTCCTTTCATTTTCTATACTTTAACTTGTCAGTGAAATATCTACCCTTTTATATACCTCCAGCCTGAAAGGGTACCCATTTTGGGCGGATCGGAGCCTCACGCATAGTCCATTATAGGGAGCGGAGCCCCCCCTGTTGTATTCTCGAAAGGTACTAAGAACCACCGGACTCACACACGAACTCAAAGTCTTTATTTCCAAGATGGCTGATCCCCGTACTCCTCCGCACGTGTCTCAGTGTTCCCATCATGCCTTACGGGCACAGTACATAGGATATTACACCCCCCCCCCCCCCGGGATAGTGGCACTGATGATGCTTCCATATTAAAGATTATGACATGATTAGTAATACTGTAAAGTTGTGATGTTGTGTAGCGTAAAATGTAGCGTAAAATGTAGCGTAAAACTTATTGAGATGTTTCATATGGCCAGAGATTGAGTGGACCGACTAAACCTCTCCACATTTCTTACTACAGCGTGCTCTAATAAATGGTGACATTCATTTGACCAAATAAGCTAAATGTGAACTGAGTAGCCTTGTTTTCATGATTAGGGTTGTTTCCAACTTAAGACTATGGGCTAATTTTGGAGAAAATAAAACTTGTGCCTTACTAGCGAAAAATGTAGACCTCGAGCAAGTCTGAGTTTTCACTAATTTTGACCACGAGCGAAGAATAGGACCGACTCTAAAACGAATCCCAGGGGAGGATACGTAAAGGAAATTTGACTTGTGCTCAATCTTCGCTAGGCCATGAAAAGATATAGCGATCACACCACTAGTGACCAAGAAAAATAAAGGGAATTGCTCGCAGACTATGAAGAACTTGACAAAATAGGCAGGTTTCATGGAAATTATCGACAGCGCGCGCTCGTTTTTCAAGAGTACCAGCAGGTGATTTCAATAGCCAATCAGAGTAGGCGAGTGTGTTGATAGTCAATGGCTTTAGGAAAATCCACTTACAAGGTCTACCTGACTAGCGAAATATTTCACAAAATGTTTTCCTCCCTCCGTAAAAATCAACCGTGAGTCGAGTGCATAGTGTGTCCAAAACAGTTAATGTAGTGGGGAGTGTGTGAGGAGTAAAAGCAGACCCCCACCAGTTGCAAGCTGTATACTCAGCCTGCTATTAAAAAAAATTAAATCACTATAAAAATTATCCTTGTTTGAACAGCCTTTCTGTAGTTCTTGGTCTTTCCATTTGATTATAATCGCCGCATAATCGTCGTCTCATTTTTCTCGTAGAATTTGCGGAACTCGTTGATCCACGTTATGCAGAGAGAGTCCGCAACCAGCCTCAAGATGAATAAAGGACTCCTGTTGATGTATTGAGCACGAGGGTGATACATGTGATAACGAAGTTGTGATATATTGTTTCATTGTCGACAGTCACGCTACTGAATGGCGAAGAGCACAGCTTAACGACTCAGACTACTGGAAAAATCGGACCACTTCCAAAGTATTCTAGTTTTGTCTTCCATTGTATAGCAATGGGAAAATCTATGGAAAATACCATGGTAATATTTAATAATTCTAGAAATACGGATTTCCAGACCGTGGAAGTATATTATAGATTCACTCACCATTTAAAGAGGACTTATCCTCATAAGTTACACTTTATATCCTTTTATTATATAATTCTGCCAAGAACGCACCAAATATGCACAAAAACGCACCAAATACGAGACCGTATTTCGGGTAGTTACGTTAAAATTGCTTCCCATCACCATATATGGTAAACCATCACCATATATGGTAAATCATCACCATATATGGTAAATCCCATTTCTCGAGTGCGCGCGCAAGGGTTTTGGTTATTATGGGAAGAAGATTTCGTTTCATTGCAGAATTTATATAATAAATAACTTATTAGTAGGTAAAGCATCTAGTACGGCTGTATTTTTACTCGTCGTCCGTATTTTGGCTATTCGCCTAAAGGCTCAAAATACGCATGACTCATAAAAAGTACTCCACTGTATGAGATGCTAAGCCGACTAATAACTTCTATTTATAATCTGGACAGGTGTACCATTAAGAGAAAGCTTTATTGGCCAGATATGCGTCTGAAAATTTCAGCAGTAGACACTTTAGCCCGGTTTACCTGACTACAGGCGTCTCCTAACTTGGGCATGGTGGGCTGACAGGCGTCTCGTAACTTGGACACGGTGGGCCGAGAATACTTTATCACAGGATCTCGGCGCTCCTAGATTTTCTGGTACGCGTACCCGGACATGACAAAAACAAGGAGTGCATGCCGTGCCGATAACTTTTGGCACGCGTACTAAACAGTTAAGAGTGCCCAAAATGCTTGTATGAATGAATGAATTATACTTTACTTATACACGATGAATGAAAGCAGCAGAACTGGTGGGGTCGTGGGTACACTGAGACTAATAGTAAAATTTAAATACTCGATTACAATAATAATAATAATGGTTTATTAACATATCGCACGAATGAATTACGATAAATAGTATAGAACTGGATAAATAGAATTTACAATAAGAGTCGAAAAACTCTAAAAGTTCTAACATTCAATAGACAGGGGACCAAGGCTGCGTTCGATGACCGTATTCCGGAATAAGAATACACAGAATGATCACTACAAATCGCTTATACTGGGATTTTTTAGCCACTGGAATACTAATTGTATCCCGAACATCATATATCAGCAAAGATTTGTAACTTACAGTGCAAAATATGTCCGAACCAGTGATTTCCAGAGACTATTACATCTATACGGTCAATCGAACGCACCCTTATAGACTAATCATGAAATGACACTAAAGACCACTAAAAGCAGAACTAGAAATGTTTCAAACCTGATATTGCCAGTCTACATTAACTGGTACTTACTAGTTAATACTGAGGATAAAAAAAATATCTAAAGTGTAAGAATGTTTAACTACAGCAATATAATAATAATATTAGCATATATAATCCAGGCTTTTGTGAAAAAAGCTCTAAGTCACTATGACTATAATGTACTAAAAAGAAATATTGGAATTAATGCACTTTTTGTAAATACCATGTCAACAACTTTTCAAATTCACTTTGAATCTTTTTTAAGATAAATAGAACTTAAAAGCTGACAGTTTTATCCCAATGAAAACACGGATTCAATCAGTTAAGATGCAAGGGCCAACGGATGAAGTGTAAGTACCGGATCACCTTGAATGGATCTAATCAATATATACGGATACTAAGACAAATTGAAAGGCTTATTGTACGGTTGGGGAAAATATATATAATTAAAACCGAAATTTCAGTTTGCACGGCCGACCTTCCTCAGGGAGTAATACAGTACAGCTCGAGACCTGTATTCTGATTGAACACATTATACTGTACCCTGGTTCCAGAGGCCCTCGCTAGGAGAACTACTAAGCCAGGAGAAACGTGAGAAGAGAAGGGCCTCTGGCCTCGGCCGTTGAGAATCTCACTTCCATGCTGAGTTTCAGGTTCAGAATTTGAACCCCGGCTCTGATTGGATAATATACCATTAGGATGTTACAGTAATTTTCATTGGCTTATCAATGGCCCAGCAAACACGTCAAACCATTGGACCATTGATAAGCCAATAAAAAAATGGTGTTACATCCTAATGAGTAATCAAATTCTGAACCTGAAACTCAGCATGGAAGTGAGACTCTCAATGGCCGACGTCAGAGGTTCTTTCGCTTCACGCCTAAAACTAGAGAGAGAGAGAGAGAGAGAAGCTTCACGCCTAAAACTAGAGAGAGAGTACGAGAAGCTTCACGCCTGAAACTAGTAAGAGAGAGAGTGCGAGAAGCTTCACGCCTAAAACTAGAGAGATAGTGCGAGAAGTTAAACCTCTGGACCGTCCTGGCAGAGTAATTATACTGTAGCTCTATTGTTTAGAGTGTTTTGTATTGTTGGGTAAGCGAATACTGTGGCTCGTTTCGAGCGGTAATGTCTCGCTATATCTCCTCAGGGTACGCAAGAGCCACCGAAATTATATATATTTTCCCTATCCTAGTATTAAATAATTATGTCAACAAATGGAAATATTTTAAACATTTTCTATTCAATTGTTTTAATCCGGTTGCAAGATTTTACAATGTCATGTGTTTTGTCTGTCAGAACTGCATCGATACGATGTTCATGTTGGCTGTTGCGTATATGGAGTCTATGTGCAATCGGTACTTTTTCACATGACGTCATCAAAAACCTAAAATTTACACTATAAGTCCTACAAAGCTGTTCTTTGTATATATTCTAGACATCAATAATAAAAGTCTACGCAGAAAATTTCACGTCGATAGGGTGTTCCGGAGTAAATAAATTTTGAATTTTATGACAGAACGCCCAGCGTGTTTTCTGGAAGGTATAAAAATCCATGTAATTTTGTCAATTTTTCAAAGAGTTTTGAAGTGAAACCCAATGATTTTGATAGAAAATTAAGCTTTATTTGTATTTTCGTTTTATGGCCGTCATCTTTGTGTCCCTGAGAGGGACACAAAGATGGCGGCCGCATACAAAGTACTGTAAAATTGTCGTACATTCATTGGCCCACAACTCTGTTAGGAAATAATCTCGCGTTTCCCGCCAAATGGTCTCGTAAACCTGATGAGGTATCGCTTCTTTCAACGCTTCTTTCACTGATCGCATCCTGTTATAGAACTTACGTGGGGGAGGAAGTGTTGGTTTACTTTTGATCGACAGTTTTCATGTAAAGTTGACTGTGATTGGTTGAAGTTATAATTTATTCAGCGACCCGTTTTTGGGTCGCCAAATTTGGCGGGAAGAAAGATGGAAAAGTCGTTAGTCTGCGCGTACCTAAAAAAACGTGCCGAAGGACTTTGTGAAAGTCTAGGTCATGCACAGTTGCATGCTCTCAGCAAATGGTTGCTCAGTATATTATAAACAAAAATCGCATGAACTGCTCGTGCTATGCTTGATTTACAGGCACACTATGATTTTGAAAGTTCTCAAATTAGAACTTTCAAAATATCATTCAGTGCCTACAAATCCCGTATAGCACGATCAGTTCATGCGAGTTCCTTTACTTTGTCTTTCCCAGTCCTTGTTAACTTGCCCGCGTACCACAGGTAACCCAAGATTACGAATGGGGGATGCAGGTTGGCGCAGTGGTAAAACACTCGCTCTCACCGCTGCGGTCCCGGGTTCGATTCCCGGCTCGGGCACCATATGTGAGTTAGGTTTGCTGTTGATTCCTTATCTGCATTCAAGGGTTTTTCTCCAGGTTCTCCGGTTTTCCTCCCTCCGTAAAAATCAACCTTGAGTCGAGTGTAGTGTGTCCAAAACAGTTAATGTAGTGGGGAGTGTGTGAGGAGTAAAATCAGGCCAACTGTAAGCTGCAATACTCGGCCTGCAATACTAGCAGCCTTCAGGAAGAGGATTGTAGTTAGTCTGACCTCCATGGTGTAACTGAAACATGAGCGTCCCCTATGATTCCAACTGCGCATGCCCTTCATAAAAAAGGCAGACGGCCATTCATCAGTCTCGTACCCAGAGCTCATCTCATGAGCTCTGGGTACGAGACTGGCCATTCATTCATTCATCCTCGTGCCTGACATGCATTGACTGGGGACGAGACTGACAGCTATTCGACCCCAGACGCTTACTGCGCATGCTCGACGACCAATGACCACAATCCAATCTCGTACCCAGACCTCTATCGCCACGAGAGAGCACTGGTAACAGCCATTTTTTGGTCTTTGTTCATTGGCTGAAATAGTAACGCATGCGTAGGAAGCATTAGAAATACCGAGGGTGACTTGTCGTGTAAATACGAAAAGTGCGCGCATTCTTGTACTGCAGACCAGTTTCATTTTATCGCTCCGATCGCTGGGATAGAACTGTTCAGTTGTATTACAGACCCGTTTCCATTGGATAGTTACGATCGATCGCTGAGTACATTTTTCAGCGATCTCAGCGATCATATGAAAACAAGCATTTAGGTCCGTTTTGAATGACATACAAAATAAAATAACCAAATTTATTTACGTGTCTAATATAATCTAGCCGACCAAGGAGTGGGTCTACTAATCGGGTCGCGAACTTTACGGGCGAAAAGACCGTTAGACTACAACTACCAGAATTCTTTGCGCTGATTCGTGTGTGTCTTCTAAGTTGAACCATTGTCTTGGTATTCTCAAAGGAGTTTAAAAATCTGAATTAAAAAAGAAATGCGAAAAGGATTCTGGTAGTTGAAGTTGTGGTCAACTGACGTCATAATGGTAACTGCCTTTTGAAATGTTTTTTTTTTTTGCCGACGGGATACGGAAAATCACTGATTTGCCAGCTTTTGTGATTCGGGAAGATCGGACTTTAATAAATAAATCAGGCAGTCCGGTCAGGAATTCGTTTAATATCTCTTTACGTATACTGAGGAACCATTAAACATTCTATTTCAATACTAATAAATATTATTGCTTAAATAGATTCAATGCCACATTGTGACTTCATAAGATACTATTCACAGCTATTCTCTCCGTTACTAGCACACTGGGATTTTGTAAACGTAATATGTAGAACAACGTTAATTTTCCCCTTAAAATTCACATATAATGAAACTATAAGATAAGATAACTATCAAGTGTTCACTGTCTAAATAATGGAGAGGAATCAATTCATTAAGCCTCATTCATAACCATAAGTGCAATCAACACACGCAGACGCAGTGCCGTATTGATCACTTACTTAGCCTTACTTGTTCTACTCATGGGTGCGAGACAAGAACAAGCGCCGCTAATGATTAATTTATTACTGCTTTCTTGCTTGTGTCTAGTGAAAACAAAGCTTTATTTAATGCCACACAAGAAATGTGGAGGGTGCGTTACTTTGGTCGAATCCAAATTCGGATTTCGAATCCTAAAATGGATTTTCCGTTCCTTTGGACAAATCCGAAAATGGATTTCGAATCCCTCGAATCCTATCTGAGTAAGGTTCAAAGGATTCAATCCAAATCCGGATTCTTGTAATGCAAGCGTTTTTTCGACGCCATCTTGGATTGGGCGCATAAACACCCCTAGGAACTAGTCACCCTTAATATAATATGTTACATTATAACCCATCAAATATTTTCTCTCGCGCACGATTGGTTGAATGCGTCACATGACCAGATCGGGAGATTTCAGTGAATACACCACCTGTGAGCGTATAAGCGCGCGTCAAAGAAACTATTTGAAGGATGATAAGGGAGCGGTCATTAATTACTGGGGGGGGGGGGGGGGGGAGGGCCGGTAAAATATCTAAAACGAGGACCAAAAAATGTTGGCCCTCCCCAAAACATCAGCCCAAAAAATCTTGGCCCTCCCCAAAACATAAAAAAATGACGTTTTTTTTTTTAACAAAAGAGGAAAGTATTTCTTTTGTTTTACTCCTGAAAACATCGTTATCAAGCAGAATGTTTGAGGTCTCGAACATTGCCCATTAGAAGCATCCAGCACGCGCTGATTGCTGGTTAAGGGACATTCCCAAGGTGGAGCTGAAAGGTCGATTGAAGTAGCCTAAAAATATTGTAAAAGTTTCATCGTGACCCTCCCCAAATCGAAGCCCAAAAAATCTTAGCCCTCCCCCTAAATTTACCGGCCCTCCCCCCCACCCCCCCAGTAATTAATGACCGCTCCCCAACAACAATAACCTACATTGTGGCATCGAAATATGCCCTGATATTTGTCCTTGGACATTAGTTTCCCTCGAGCTTCGCTCTCGGGAACTGTTCTCTTCTCGGATCAGATAATGTCCGCGGACGAAATATCAGGTTATATTTCGACGCCACAAATAGGTTATTGTATTTCTAACATCGTGATGTGTTACGACTAAAATCGGGGAAAACCTCTGGCCAGGGGTATACCGGTAAATAATATTAAAACTAAATATACGAAGGCATGGTTTAGTTTTCTAAAATTCCTATTCGTGAAAGAGTGTAACTGAACTACCTAACAAAATGCACAAGTAAAATGGCGGTATTGACAATGTATGCGGTCATGAAACTATGTAAAAATAAATTAAAAGAGACCTAACACGGCGAGGCAATCTTTAAAGTACGAGTTATTTGTTTAGTTGAAAATAAATATTTTTGAAATGAATGCGTGGAATTTTTGAGAATAGTCCAAGTCGTAGTTCTTGACCGCCATTTTGAAAGGTAACCAAGCCTTTGGTGACATCGAGGCTGGAGTTGAGACATCTTAGTTAAAGGCTTGTATCTAGTTAGCATGATAATCAAAACTATCGATATTCACAGAAAGAGGGTTTGTATCGGTGTAGGGTCAATACCGGCATCCTCCATGGCTTGTATCTAGTTAGCATGATAATCTAAACTATCGATATTCGCAGAAAGAGGGTTTGTATCGGTGTAGGGTCAATACCATCCTCCATGGCTTGTATCTAGTTAGCATGATAATCTAAACTATCGATATTCACAGAAAGAGGGCTTGTATCGGTGTAGGGTCAATACCATCCTCCATGGCTTGTATCTAGTTAGCATGATAATCTAAACTATCGATATTCGCAGAAAGAGGGTTTGTATCGGTGTAGGGTCAATACCATCCTCCATGGCTTGTATCTAGTTAGCATGATAATCTAAACTATCGATATTCACAGAAAGAGGGTTTGTATCGGTGTAGGGTCAATACCATCCTCCATGGCTTGTATCTAGTTAGCATGATAATCTAAACTATCGATATTCGCAGAAAGAGGGTTTGTATCGGTGTAGGGTCAATACCATCCTCCATGGCTTGTATCTAGTTAGCATGATAATCTAAACTATCGATATTCACAGAAAGAGGGCTTGTATCGGTGTAGGGTCAATACCATCCTCCATGGCTTGTATCTAGTTAGCATGATAATCACAATCTATCCATATTCATAGAAAGAGGGTTTGTATCAGTGCAGGGTCAACTCCAGCCTCCATGCGAGGCTAAGGCTTGGTTACCTTTCAAGAACTTCGAATTGCACTATTTATATCATCAATGGCCGGCATTTTTTAGGACTTTTACTTTTCGTCCAATTTTAAATGATCACGAACATTGCGTAAACCGTGAACAGAACTACGTACACAGTAAGTAAAAAATTAGATATAAAACTATAAGAATGGGAGTAATATCCCAAAGCAACGCTTAATATTCTGCACGTATGCTTTCTAGCCCTGGAGATGTTGAAATAAAAAGTTATATCAACAAAATAACAAATGCTATACACTGAATGCGAAAATGGCGTTTTTTTTAGTTTCGCTTATATACCAAACGTCAGTTTCTATAAAAGCTGAAATCACTTTGAAATCAATAGTTTTGGAAAGTTTGCATGATATAGCAAGAACAGCTTTAAAGATATCGCAGCACAAAGTTAGAGACTTGTATGAGAATCGGCAGTCACGACTGACAAGCCTCGTTTTGGTGTTTTTCACACATTTAAAACCTTGATAAATTCACAAGGATTTCACTTCCAGACTTAAATCTTACTAACATACACATTTCCTCTTAAATGGCAGAGTTTACTCCCCTGAAAATATCGAGCTTCAACATTATGGAAATTAGCCGCTAGCTTCTTATTTTATAGAAGCTACTGTCAACATATTGTTCCCTCTTCACATTATAAAACAAGCAAATACATGCGGATAATACTGTTCTTCCGGTCTGCCTAGATAATGTTGAAATCTATAATCTATATATATAGGCTATATATATATATATTAATTACCTATTCATAGCCATATATTTTACTACACTATTATTCATAGAGTAAAATAGTGGTCCATCCCTAACCATCATACATAACTGATAGTCTAGCTAATTGTCTTATTTGCTCTTCGTTTGATCAACAAAGCCCAATTAGGTGTACCATATTTCCCCGATTAAGCAGCCTGGATGCTTATTGGGGGGCGCTTAATCGAGAGGGGCGTTTATTTGAGGGAGGGCGCTTAATCGAGGAAATACGGTATCTTTTTTTCCTAATAATAGTCCCGTTTCGTATTTGAAAACTTACCGCTGTGTGCGATGATTACGGACGCATATGCTCAACGTTAGTCTCAGACTACGTTGACACAAGAGCAAACGTTTCAGGATTCATAACTGTTTCCGGACTCATGTTTTGAAGAGTATTTTTCCGGTCCGGAATCCACTGAAATCGGGCTGTTTTCAGACATTTGGCAAAGTTTTCTCCAAACGGACCGGGCCCGACCAAGGCTGGTAAATAACCTAATAATATGATGAAGATATTCAGATATGATCGTGCACATTACATGCACTGATCATGATGAATTCTGGGACAGATGTATGCAGCTGGTTAGCAAACACTTGCATGGTTCGCAACCTGGATACTACTGTCTGAACAATAGCTATAATTAACCCTAAAAACATACCATAACATAATACCATTCTTTATACCACTGAAGTCTAACAGCAGAGAACTTTGTTTGCGAGGTAACTCTGTGCAATTGAAACTTTCAGTGCATTTTTTTGGGGTGGTATTTTCCCCTAGTCGGTTTCGGTCGATAACCACAGATGACGAGTTGGTGCATAGTTGATATAGCGGAATGGTTAGAAACCCGACAAACTTCAAAAGGGCTAACAAAGGCGCTGCGATTTAGGTTGGAAAGGGAATATTGTGCACGGTCATAGCTCATTAGCGTCCCCCCTGAACGACTGAACCCAGACATTTCTATTGGCTGATTGATTAAAGTAATCCAATATCTGTGTTTTGTGCACGATCACGGTTGAAAAATCGAATTTCATAACCATTCCGGTATATACTTCATGGTAGTGTTTCGTAAAACAGTAGAGAAAATGATTATGCAGGGAGACTATATGGAACGAAGCACTACCATGAAGTATATACCACCATGCCCCTCTATTAACTACTGTTGGAGCTACTCCTAAGAGTGGTTCTGTCAAATTCCTCCCCAAAAAGCTATACTGATGATATATTAAGGAAATTGTTCCTACGACGTTACGCTCTTTAACCGCGACAGAACAGCTTGCTCTGGGAAAGATTCACTGATTTGGCGCCGAGATTTAGCAATAGGAATAGTCCTATAGTTCCTATTCGCCGCAGGTATTTATGAATGTTTAACACCAAAATGAGGCTAACACTGATCAAATGCGTCCGTAGTCATCGCGTACAGCGGTAATTTTAGATAAAACTGGATCGCTATGTTGATATTTCACGGTGTATAATACAAGTCAATTCAGATTTTGACTCTTTCAGTGGAAATTCATAAGACAGTCAGTTTCACATTATTCTAATATTTTCCTTTTGTCAAACAAAGCACTTCATTCCGAAGTTGCTTCTGTCATTAGGATGACTCGTGCCGGTTAAATCCAGCCTTGTCTTTCACTCTTTTCCTAGGCGCGGATACCGCTAAATTTGAGGCTATTGTTAAGAACATGTAGCCAAACATAAACTCGATATCACTTGCATATGGTTACTTATACTGAACCATCAGGGCCTGTCTCGCCACACTACGGTAATCATACGGCTCTATCGCGTTTGGTAATCATACGGTAATCCTACGGCTCTATCGCGTTTGGTAATCATACGGTAATCCTACGGCTCTATCGCGTTTTGTGTCTTGTCAGAGAAGTATCTAACTTGGCCTTGGAGTTGACTTGACTTCAGTGAAGTTGACTATAATTAAGAGCACGTTCGATTGACCGTATCCCAGACTAATAATATATGGCATAGTCTCTGGAAATCACTGATTCAGGCGCATTTTGCACGGTAAGTTACAAACTCTTGCTGAAATATGATATTCAGGATACATTTAGTATTCCAGTGACTACAATCTCGCGATACAAGCGATTTGTAGTGATCATTCTGTGTCTTCTTATTCAGGAATACAGTCAGTCGAACGCACCCTGACGATTGAAACAGATAAACGACATGCACGGGTCAACTCTTTAAGTACACTGACATATACAAGTGAGAACAAAAGCACATACGATCCAACTTTACAGCGCCAGCCAAACGGTTACAACACTGATACAACATTGATACAACATCGGTACAACATTGATACAACATCGGTACAACATTGGTACAGCATTGATACGACATTGGTACTACAGGGATACAACATTCATACAACATCGGTATAACATCGGTACACCATCGGTACCACATTGATACCACATTGGTACAACAGCGTTACAACATTGGTACAACATTGGTACAACAGCAGTATAACATTCATACAACATCGGTATAACATCGGTACACCATCGGTACACTTTCGGTACCATATCGGTACCATATTGATACCACATTGGTACAACATCGTTACAACATCGGTACAGCATCGGTACAGCTAGCATTGGTACAACATTGGTACAACAGCGGTACAGCTAACATTAGTACAACATTGATACAACGTTGATACAACATCGGTACAGCTAGCATTGGTACAAAATTGGTACGACATTGAGACAACATTGATACAACATCGGTACAGCTAGCAGTGATACAACATTGATACAACATCGGTACAGCTAGCAGTGGTACACCATTGATACAACATCGGTACAGCTAGCAGTGGTACAACATTGATACAACATCGGTACAGCTAGCAGTGGTACAACATTGATACAACATCGGTACAGCTAGCAGTGGTACAATATTGATACAACATCGGTACAGCTAGCAGTGGTACAACATTGATACAACATCGGTACAGCTAGCAGTGGTACACCATTGATACAACATCGGTACAGCTAGCAGTGGTACAACATTGATACAACATCGGTACAGCTAGCAGTGGTACAACATTGATACAACATCGGTACAGCTAGCAGTGGTACACCATTGATACAACATCGGTACAGCTAGCAGTGGTACACCATTGATACAACATCGGTACAGCTAGCAGTTGTACAACATTGATACAACATCGGTACAGATACCAGTGGTACAACATTGATACAACATCGGTACAGCTAGCATTGGTACAACATTGGTACAACAGCGGTACAATATCGGTACAGCATCGGTTCAGCAATGGTACTAAATTGGTACAATTGCAACATCGGTATAGCATTGGTACAACATCAATACGACATTGGTACAACATTGGTAACACATTGGTACCAAGGCGCGGCGGATCCAGGCCAGTTTACACCGTTTTATGGAAAACGGTCAGAGTTTTGGAATTTTAAAATCTCCGCGGACATGAAGCAACATTTTTCTAATTAAGAATTTTAGGGTAAACTCCAGAGTTAACTTGACAACAAAACGCCTATGAAGTGTTTCAACTTGTATATAACTAATGGTGCCATAATGAGCATCGAAAGAACATTTTTATCGTTAACGTTTTGGACGTCGATTTTTCGTCTCAAGAACGCAGGTGAAATGCATTTTAGAGAGTCAAATGTTAATCTCAAAATATTTCAGTGGGAGCATTCCCCTAAAAGTTCGGAACTTCGGCTCACGCAACATCGATTGGAAAACAGTCACACTTGTCTTGGATCCGGTGGCACCTGGTACAACATTTGTTGAAACCTATCTTGAAACCGTTTGATATCGGCTTTAAACGAAGTCAAACTCTCTTCTGAACATGATTTCAATAACTTTCAACACCTTTCAACAATTTGTTCAGGCTATTTCAAACAGTTTCAAGATCGGTTTCAACAAATGGTGTACAGATGTTGTACCGATGTCGTACCGATGTCGTACCGATGTCGTACCGATGTCGTACCGATATTGATGTTCGAACCACTGATTTTACCGGGGCTTAACACTACAAATAGGCCATTGACTGAGTTACTAATTAATTAACTAATTAACTGGTGCGAAAGACCACTAATCGCTGACTTGCAACATAACTACAACGCACTACAATTTGTACACACAGCCAGTCCTATTGCTGCTGTGCAATTATCTAACAATTATCTAACCCACTAATTCGCGTTCAATAACGAGCCTGTTTCACTATCTCTGCCTTAATTACAACTGACGCGTCCATTTATCACAACCACAAACCTTTTTTAAACGGGTTTTCGCCGTGCTGAACCGGTTATCAATATCTGACGTCACCACAGCTAGTGGAGAACGCCTGGCTGAATTTGTTTCCAGAGAAATATGTACAACGTAGCTGCGGTACAGCATGACATAAAGTTGGTGTGTGGTTTACTTATGTGTCATAAGATACTGTGGAGGTCCTTCTGGATGCTTGTCCATGGCGCTTACCATATGCACGAATTCTACCAAGAGGAAAAGCCTCGTGAGAAATCGTTCATTGTTAAAGTGCCTATCACCCTTTTGCAATTTTGATAGCTTATGAACCTCCGAAACCATTTTGAGTACTTCTGTGAAGAAAGTTTTGGTTTACAGTGAATACTTTATGTTCTTACGCTTGTTTGAAATCGTGTAAATGTGACCTTTCCTGACCCATGACCGCGTAAGTAAAAGCCTGGGTCGAAACCTGGGTAGACGTCATCTCATTAATGCATTATTCTCCATGGCGCCTTTTTATCACAACAACATCGATGCATAGAAAATATACACAGTTTTTGAGTTGTTAGTAAAGAAAAAAGTCATTAAATTAGACAACATGTTAAGTATTTCTTCAAATGATTGCAAAGCCGAATTAATTATATGACGTCAAGATGACGTCTACCCAGGTTTCGACCCAGGCTTTTACTTACGCGGTCATGGGTCAGGAAAGGTCACATTTACACGATTTCAAACAAGCGTAGAACATAAAGTTTTCACTTTAAACCAAAACCTTCTTCACAGAAGTACTCAAAACTTTTCGGAGGTTCATAAGCTATCAAAATTGCACTTTAAAGGGGCTATGTCAACCCCCAAATGATGAAGTTTCTCTTAACAAAAGTCAAAACCATCTACCCAGATTAGCAGAGTATATAGACTCGAAAAAATGTGAGACAATTTTGATGAAGGATGGCAAACATTCGAGTGGATGAAAAATACAGATCTTAAGAGAAATTTAGAGCAACTTGAAATCAGTTCACTGTAACCGAAATCAAGTTTCTAAAACTGATAAGCTTTTGTAATCCACTTTAATCTTTGCCATCCTCTATCGAAGAGTTTGACATGACATTCACATGGTATTTCTCTTCTATCTCAGGGTGTAATTTTAGTAGTTTTGTTTAATGAAACTTGAAGGTTCAATTCGATTGACAGTTCGATTCCATCTAAAAGTAAACAGGTCTTATGCATGATGCCTACACTATCAGAATTTTCTTTTGTTACTCTAATTTAGACCAATTTCATATCATGAGTTGAAGATAAAATAAGTCAGACGCGCAGCCATATTGCCATAGCAAAATAACATCCGCAGTTTGTTGTTTTCACGCATGCGCCATGGTGCTGAATGGAAATATCGTGTAAAAATATTTGGTTGATAAAGATGTCTGTTAAATGAAATTATACTAATTAGCTTTATATGTAGAAGTTGATCTATTTAAAGTGAAGACACACCGCAAATTATGTCTATCTTCTGCTTAACGATAGCAAAATTGATAGCTATAGGAATATCTACCTCTGATCATGATAGGCAGATCGTATATAGCTGACTCAAAGCTGTTAGTGATAAGTAAACAAAGGTGCTAACCTTGAAAGTTAATCACGCCATCGCCATCAAGATCGGCCTCTCGCATCATCTCTTCGATTTCTTCATCAGATAATTTTTCTCCTAAACTTGCCATCACACTTCGCAATTCCCACGCACTGAGAATTAGGAGAATTAGGAGACTTACACACAAACACAAGCTCTGTGAAAGCACGATTATTCATAGACAGTATAGTATGCTGTAGTAGCAAGCTACCAAAGGCAATCCACGATTCATATTCAGTAGCTTCTTTTAAACACAACATACGTAGCTTAGATCTCTCGGCTCTCATGTCTAATAACTGTAATAATTGTACACTATGTAGGACATAAGGTTATATTTTTATATGACATTTTGTAGTATATTGTATGGATTGAGGGCGGTGTGCAACAGGGGCTTGGGTCACTCCTGGTCACGCTCTATAGTTTCTCCTTCAGATTCTTTGTTTCTGAGTGAGGGTTAGGGGTGTCATGGGGAGTCACTTGTGCCCCTTTTGCATTATTAGAATTAAATTTAATGGATATATTTTTATATGATATAAATTTTATTATTGAAACAAAGCTTAGGATTCTTAAAACTATTGTATATATTCTTAAACTCATAATTATTTCACGTGTTATTTTGTAATTTCTTTTTAAGTTATAGTGTCCCCACTTAGTGGTTTTTAAAAAAAAAATTTATTTACAACATTTGGGCGTAACGCAACCGGAAACTAACAATAGGACTCAAGGTCCCCTACGAGGCTTGTCTCCGCCATGTCAGTGGACCTACGATTTTACGTCCTTATCCGAGAAGACGTGAAGGTCATTTGCAGTTGGTACTTCTACTCAGTTATTTTAAGACCCTGAGTGTTGGTCCGGCCGGGGTTTGAACCCGCGACCTCCCGCGCAACAGACCGGAGCTTAACCACTGAGCTAACCGGGAGGCGGTTTCATCTGCTATTCTCATTTGATACTGAAATAAAGTTTTTATTATTATTATTATATGCTTCTTACAATACCAGGTCTACACGACAAGTATTTTGGGAACGACACTCCTAAATTTGGGCCCACAGGGTTCCCACAGGCTGATAATCTTGGGACTGGCACCCATGCCGGATTTTTGTCGCCGGTAAACGAAGAGTGCCGTGCTCTAAATTATCGGCACTCCTGATTTTTGTCGTGTAATTCCAAAATTATCGGCCCGCGGACCCAAATTTAGGAGTGCCGTGCCCAATGTGTAAATCAGGCTTGAATCTAGTTATGATTTGTGTACACTAAACCAGTAGAAACTAATCCTCCATAAATCTCAATTATGACCTGAATCATAGATAAAACATTCAATTTTCAAATATTGTGTTTTCTTTCTCAACCTAACATCACGATATAATCTTTTTAAGATAGTCTTTTTAAGCCGACTAAAGCCTCAACAGTCTTAAAAACCTTTTCCTGTGGCAGTGATTAACTCGAACGCTTTAGCTCCTCTATTTTTTCAATTGTAATAATATACAACTGATATCTCTTGAATTATCAATTTGTACTTAGTCTAAATAGTGCAAATCTGACATTTGAATCTTCGCCGACGGACGGACAACCTTACCTGATTGAGCCATCTCCATTACGATCAAACACTCGAAACGCCTCTCTCATCTCTTCCTCGGCATCTCTGTTTTTCATTTGTTTCTTCATCATGGTAAGAAATTCTTCGAAGTCGACCTCTCCATTACCTGGGATATAACATTAGAAGAAGAACTGACTAATAAATGTATCTTCGCAATAAAAAACTACTTTTTAAGCCTGGACTTAAACTTCCATTTAAAATCTACCGTGATTAACAGCATAAAATTTAAGTACAAGGCCTAAACTCTGATGTCCTACCGGTTTGCAATGAAATACCTATCAAAGGGCTATATCATGGTTTGACGCATCCACGTCTGGTGTCACTGTTCGATTGGTGGCTGTTAATAGACAGGTTTCGCTGGAACAAGCCCTCACTGATCAATGGAGGATCATGCGGGCAATTCGTTAAGTACTTGAGTTTCATACCGAGGTTCTAAGCCCTAGACATGTTTAGGGATTAGACCGAAGGTCTGACTTATATCACATTTGGCGAGGTTTAAAACTGAGTTATAAACCTCCCTGTAACAGTCTATTGTTGATTGGCTTTATACCATGCAGAGTTTCACGGCCCCAATGAAGAACAAAGAAAACCATGTCAAGTGTGATATAAAAGCTATAAGTTAACATTCGAAGTAATGCCGACCCCGTTTTAGCCTCCGTTTAGCGCTCGTTCAGCGCTCGTTCCAGCTCGTTGGTGAGAATACGAAACTTGCGTACCCGTTACCAAAAGTTAGGGGCGATTATTTAAACGAAGTTTAAACGGCGTTTTTTTGGTGTATAAAATAAGGTCTAAACTAAGAAATAGGATTATTTAACCCCTGTCTGGTCAGAATTTAAACACAGGCTAACAGTAAAGAAAGTTAGATCTACTCTGTCATAAGTAGGTTTAGACGTTATTTAATAGTATTTTTACGGCCCTTGGACTTTTTGGACAGACTTTTGCTGTCATATCCCTTACCGAGTTCTACATCTGGAAACTCTCAGTCCCTAGCTCCGCACGAAGAGAATGTTCTCCTCTTCACCAAAATTTCTCGTTCTCGATTTCGAAGACGTCTTTTGAATACTATAGACCGACGCACCATGCCCAAGCAGGCTATTGAAATGTTGGTAACTATAGAAATTATGCTGACAAACAAAAGACTGAGAATTAATAATACGTTCAAAAGTAGCCCCGCATGTTGTTGAGTTGACTAAATGACGTCACAGGAAAGAGTTCGCGTAATGACGGACGTAATGACTCCAAAAATAAGACTTCCTGTTGTCATATCGAAAAAACGGGTTAGACAGGAAAATAAATAGCAACTTTACTTTACAAATACGCAAAAAATATTAAAACTCGCTACCTGATTGGCTAGCCAGTCGCCGTCTATTGGCAAACTCGCTATCTGATTGGCTATCCAGGCACTGTCTATCGATCGATAGTCGACCGTACGCGTGCTGTAGACAAAAATCACTTAGAAAAATCCCCTTTTTAAAAAATAAATTCACAGTTTTCTGACGATCACTAAAACCCGCCGCACACTAGGGCTATCAGCTTAGCCAACGGGCACGAGAGGTCGTTTGCTAAGCTGATAGCTTTCGTGTGCGGCGAATTTCGGCGAGTTTTTCGCCTCAATTGACCGTGAGGAAAATATCTATCGTGTTAGATATTTTTAGTCTCTTGAGGCGAGAAACTCACCATGTGTGCTGAAGAGAGCTAACAGCTTAGCTTGGCGTAATCTATTGACCAATGAAAACGTACAGCGATCTCACGTGATCGTTGACGTCCGCCATTTTAAACATAGGTCACCGTATGCGGTGATACGTCGCTTGAGCTAACAGCTTAGCAAACGACCTCTCGTGCCCTTTGGCTAAGCTGTTAACTCACGTGTGCTGCGGGCTTAAGATGATAGAACGGTGGCTTGGTTATGCTAAAACAATTAGACTTCTCGATCTTGGTTTCTATCGACTTTGATAAATTAATGACTCGGGACTGCGCCCCTCACCAACTATCTGTGGATATAGAAACCCCAAGCTCGCAGTCTAAGTGTTAACTTTTCACCTGCGTCACATGCAGCTGTGTACACGAGGCTGAAATGGTTATATCTATGAGCTTATCCTGTTATCAAAAGACTCAGGGATTTCCTCCCCCTTAAAATTCACTTGAAAATCAGCTTTTGAAGAAATACTGTAAATCCACAGAAATTGTCACTTTTAGTAGTTGTGAAAAGTGTGCATGAGAATAATACTTTTGATTTTTGTTATCGGAGAAATATAGCTCCTTTAAAACAACCGTCAACTTTAACTTACTGTCGTCTAATTATTACTAAATTTGATATGCTTTCGCCAAGGGTTGGTCATACCTTGTTGTTTGTTACATGTAGGTGAATTTTTAAATTATGCTAATTACAGGAGCAATCACGAACTGAAGTAATTCCTTTTGCTCTGATGAAGGGCTAGTGCTCGAAACACCAGCTGCTACTCGCTCCCCGCGATGGTTATCATACCTTAATCGACTTTTAGTTGATCATACCAGTGAGGTAAGTCGTGATTGGGTTTACTTTAACTAATCACTAGAAAAAGTAAACGCAATCGTGGATAACTCTCACTGAAACGAAATTGATTGGTTTTAGTTTTAGTTTAGGACTTGATTGGTTGACAATTACAAAACATTTTTCACAGCCAATAAAAAAGCTAAGCAAACGCAAAACCAAAGCAATAACGTAGAGTATCGTTATGTATTCATTTATTCATTATATATTTATCACCTTTATCATTTAATAAATTATGAATGAGGCAAATTGATTGCTTTGTCTGGATATTAGATCATTCAGCTTATGAATAATACCCAAGGTTAATTTAATTTCTTCAATACATGTACACTACTCGCGCGCGTAATAAGTGCAGTTTCAGCGCCGCGGAGAAAATTAGTTAAACGCGCAAGATTGGGACGAGTCGGGATACTGAATACTTAATTCGTACGACAGGCCTGCGAAACGCCTGCGCATGCGTGAAACACGCTCTCGCGCGTCATTTTGGTTAAAATTCCACTCGAAATTTGGAGTTCAAAGCTTTGCTACATAAAAGTACAAGCTTTGATTTTTAATTGCTGATCATGAATCAGTCCCAAATTTAATCGGCTTCATGACTAAACTAATAAAACGCTTAACTGTTATGATTTTCCTGTTAACTCCCGGTCTGTTATGATTTCCCCCTTAACCCCCGGTCTGTTATGATTTTCCTGTAAACCCCGGGTCTTTTCTGCGATGCGTCAAGTTTTTTTAAACCGAAACCATTTAGGACATGGGCACCATTTTGCAAACCTGTCATTTCTCACGCGTTTCTTAGAGAAAGTTGTTTTGCAAACATTCCCGCGATTTATAGGTGAATAAGAACAAAGAGGACAGATAGGTAATTGTCTGACAGAAGCTTGTTTCTGAACTGTTTATCCCGAATTGTTCCAAGTCGTGTGCGTTTTACTCAAAGTCTGCTCTTTATAAAACGAGTGTGGGAAATATGCTAGTCATGAAGTTGCGAGTTGCTAGTTGCGAGTTGCTAATCCAGAGTTGCTAATCCATAATCCTAACCCTACATTAAAAAATACCCTAACCGTCAACAACGGGTGCTCACTCATTTAGCTCACTGAATTTATGGTGTTTAGAGCTAGTCACTAATATGAGTTTTTAGGGCTAGATCACTAAACAACACATGCTTCTTCGTTCTCCCTATATATATATGAACTAATGCAAATCCTAACCCTACATTTAAAAATACCCTAACCGTCAACAACGGGTGGCTAACTAATTTAGGATGTTTAGAGCTAGTCACTAATTTTGGGTTTTATAAATACATCACCGCTAATCCAAATCCTAAACCTACATTTACAAATACAACTAGCAACTCGCAACTAGCAACTTCATGACTAGCAATATACCTGTACCCTTATAAAACAGTTCAACGATAGTGAACCTTTTATACTGTATGTATGCGTTTTCGCAAGCTATTCTAAAAGTATTGATTTCCAAGAAATAGAAATTAGAAAAGAACAGATGTGAAGCTGACGGCGAACTCGAAAGCAATTTTTCCAAACTTATAAAGAAAGAACTCTCAGAAGACGCATGCGTAGTACGCATTTCGCTCGCGTAGGTTCTAACGTAAACAGTGCTATCCCCCGCCGGCCCATAAGAACGGATGCTCTGGGAAAGGGATTGTTGAAATACAGATTTGGTAAATTTTCTGAAGGCTTAAACTTTCTTAATAAATAATTTTTTAACTTAAAATAGTAAACTCACAGAGAATAACAAATTAAGAAAACTCTTACAAATGTAAACCTGTTAAAATAGTAGGCGACGCTTTAAAGTAGTTATGTTGTTCTTTACGAAACATTTCACATACGTGCCTAAAATTAGAAACATGGCTGCTTGCCTTTGTTTAATTTCCGATCCTCTGAGGCCACTTTTACCCCATAGTGAAGCCAGCGTTACGCAAACTGCGCAAATGCACTAGCCTTCTGGGCAAAATTAATACCGAAAGGTTTAAAAGCTCGTACATAAATCGCCTAGCGTTTAAATATTCCTTAGCTTTAGACTAAAACTGTATATAGTAATTTGAACTTAGTAATTAGTATTTTAGTAATTTAACATAATATCATATTGACATTTTGTATTCATAACTTAAATTAGTAAGAATTGTATTCCTTTATATTTTAGCTTTTTACTTCTATTTGTAAGACTAGTATGCATTTTTACTGGTTAAATAAAGACTTATTATTATTATAATTGGGCGGGAAACGTTGACGTTTAGCCGCGGTGTGGCTGTCAGCTCATAGAGGCCTGGTAAGCTCATTTCCATTCCAACTACTTTTTTAAATTGTGGCCTAAAATTGAAATTCATACTCAATAATTTAATCCCAAACGTTATGGGTGCGCCTTTGGAAGATGTCTAATGAATCACTTTTTCACAAGTTGTCAACTGTCTGATCTTCATCCTGTCTTTGGTATAAATCAGTTTATCTTCAGGGTGACAAAAAATGAATTCTACCATGAGAAAAAACATATGCATTTACGTATATCAGCTAATTAATCTTTTAACGGGAATCAAAATGCGTTGTTTCTAAAATAATAATAATAATAACTTTTTATTGGGAGCACCCTTAGCAAAGAAATAGAAATACAGTGGTCTACCAATAGTAATAAAAGTGACGAAAAGTCTGAAATTCAATATCACAATATTATAATACTATGATCATATACTAATGAAACATATAGAATAGTGCATATAAATAGAACTGTAATCACGGAAATCGTTAAATTAAAATAAGAAAAAGACGATCACTTTTACGTCTAAAATTGAACTTGCGATTTTGTTTATATATTTTAGCACTGTTTGAAGGGCTCTTTGATTCTTAGTTTTCCCCTCCAGGTATTAAATATTGTTTCGCTTTGACGGAACAATTAAACATGTATTATTATTGTACGTTTGTGTACACTGCAGAAGAAGATTAGTTACCGACTGCTTATAATTAAGTCAATTGGGTAGAATAAGCTGTAGATAATGATCTGTTACAAGGATTAGCCGAAATTTTGTTTGAGGTTTAGTAGGAGCTCATAAGGGTAAGTCCATAATTGAAATTCATCATTTAAAAAAGAAATCCCTTGACCTTGTAGTCCAGTAGTCTAGTTCAACATGTAGCCTTTTTTCTTAGTCTCCTAAAACTTTGATGGTAGAACCATAACGTGGTTGGGTGTTTGTGATCAACAATGAAGAGCACCCAAAATCCGGGCCACAATACTCTAACTGAACAAATTGACACGATTTTATTTTGCTGCTCGATGAAGCTGCACTAGCTACTACTGAGATATGCATATTCTTATTGTGTTGATTTTATTTTGATAGACATCAGTAACTGATTGGTATCCATGCAACAACCATGCGATTTGCCACATCCATTTCTAAGCCAGACTTGCAGATTGCATTCAAACTAAATAAAATTATCATTTGCAAAATACAATATCACTCAGCATTAAATTGGCATTATTCAACTACAAACTATGGAAACATTCAGTGAAAATATTTACAATGCAAACGGCAAAGGTCGTATAACATGATTAGGATGGAATTTAAAGAGCATTTTAACTGCTTTCTCGTTGTTCAAATCTGAAATAAGTTTGGAGATATCAAATGTTTTGTTAAGGTGAAGTATTACGAGCAACAAATCTTGCAACTTGTCGCGCAACAATGTTGCGTTGCGAGCTGCAGCGCGATGTTGCTCGTATTACCACCCACTCGAGCAACTTGCCACGCAACAAATTTCCGTGTTGCAAGTTGCAGCAACATGTTGCAGAAAGTAGAACTCACTTCTACTACCACTCGAGCAACTTGCCACGCAACAAATTTCCGTGTTGCAAGTTGCAGCAACATGTTGCAGAAGGTAGAACTCACTTCTACTACCACTCGAGCAACTTGCCACGCAACAAATGTCCGTGTTGCAAGTTGCAGCAACATGTTGCAGAAAGTAGAACTCACTTCTACTACCACTCGAGCAACTTGCCACGCAACAAATTTCCGTGTTGCAAGTTGCAGCAACATGTTGCAGAAAGAAGTGAGTTCTACTTTCTGCAACATATTGCTGCAACTTGCAACACGGAAATTTGTTGCGTGGCAAGTTGCTCGAGTGGGTGGTAATACGAGCAACATCGCGCTGCAACTCGCAACGCAACATTGTTGCGCGACAAGTTGCAAGAATTGTTGCCCGTATTACTAACCCTTTACTGAATTTTGCTATCTTATAACCAATTTACACATGAGAAACTTTCTATGAAAAGTAAGGACTCCAAAATTAATCTTTCCTTCAATTATTTCACTTGGAGTACTTTAGCACGGGATTCATTTGATGCTATCAGTTTTAAAATACCCATATAAAACAGCATCTGCAATCCGACCAGTCTGCGTTAATGTTAATGTTTTGTTCGAGAAAAGCGAATATATGCATATGAGTGTTTGAAAATTGGTTGTCATTATATTGTAATTGAAAATATGTCTTCCTACTGGACTGAATAATTATCACGATTAAAAACGACTGAATATTTATCACCGGATTTCACTTATAGCGCCAGTATCGAGCCTATTATTGACTTTAATAGTGAAAAGAGAAAAAAAAAACGACACAAAATTGTTGACTGATTCAGTACGTATTATTGAATGAATTTCATTCAGTAAATCTTCTAGATATTTAGTTCATAGGAAGTTTGTTTATTAAAGCTCGAATTTGAAAGCGTTCACAGATTATCGATGCTTGCTCGGCTACACTAGTCACTAGTACTTTATTTTGTTTGCCTAAGCAAATTGATCGTAATATTATTATTGTTATTACCCAACATTTGAAGCCTGCAGAGAGAAGGGACCTGTGGTGATACGAATCAAGATCTTGCAAAGTAATTCCTAACCGGCAAATCGGCGATCGACTGCCAGTTCGGTAAGATACCAATCTGAAATCGCTTGAAAGGAGCTAGCACTTTCTGTAGCTCTCATGAATATAACACTCAAATTTATAGAGGCGTTGCCGAGGCATTATATCAACTACCGGGTATTCTACTCTATTTTTTACTTTTTAGGTTTATTTTGGTATACTAACGTCTTTACTACACCAATTTGTACATTCAACAGAATAAAATAGAGAGTTGCGGGGTTAGCTCAGTATTTCAAGTGTTTTCATGCACTCGTCATTTTGGCGCCTGTGTTGATGGTTCTCTTACAAAACACGCATTGTAAAGCCAGTTTAAAAACTCGGGAAAACGGCTCGGGAGAGATAAATCGATAAAATAAATTTGTCAAAATTACTAAGTGAGAATAAAACATATATCAGCACTAAAACCTATTTTAATATAATATGCGACTAAAGAGATTCAGAGAATAGAAATTTGAAGTATGGTGAACATGACGAATGTGATTACATTGAACAAGATTACCATAACAGGAGTCATCTCCAGCGATTCCCTGTAAAACATGATTTTAAAAACTCGATGTGCTATCCGTTACAGCCGTAAAGGACTACAGTCAGTTAATTATTTGACGAGAATTGATATTTCTGTCGGTATACAGTTATTGAAACTGATGCCGATCGAGGATAAAAAGACCTGTTATTAGCACCGCTAGAATTATCCACCAAAAATAATAGAACAGTACCGGGTTTTTATCATGTTATCGCATATTTTCCTTCCTTCAGGCTGTCGAAAACCGAAAGACAGAGACAAACAAACTGACACTTACTTTTTTTATGCGTACAGCACTTTAGTCGAAATAATTATACCTCTAATGTTTAAATCTTTCACCGAGCATAAGCCGCTTGACAGATCATCCAATGCCCATGTTTCTAAACTAAACAGGAGTAATTTTAGTTTGTTATCTCCGAGATATTAAGTAAAATTAGTTGTTGCCGTAAATTGAATCCTTATTGATACCCACGCGTACACACGATTGCACACGAGCCCTCTACTCGATGGGCATTGAAATATAATTCTTGCTTCTATGCAGATCAAGTTCGCGAAGCCCGTAACACGGTCATAGCAACAATATACAAACGAGATTTACCATCTGCATCCACTTCTCGAATCATTTTCTGGAGTTCTTCGTCGGTTGGATTCTGCCCCAAAGATTTCATGACAACTTCAAGCTCCTCGTTCGAAATGGTGCCGCTTCCATCTTTGTCAAAAAGCGAAAACGCTTCTTGAAGCTCTGCGGACGAAGAACAAAAACACATTAATTGCATTTACGGGGTTATTTACAAGCGTCGAACACTACAAGCAACATTGTATATCATATCGCGAGAGCTAGACAGAATAATGAAAAATAAAATAAATTACGGCGTTGCATAACAGGTTTTCCTTACCGTGTTTCTGCTCTGCAGAGAGCTCGAAATCGGTCTGATAAAAGAAGGCAGAACGATTTGTCAGTTCATTGCCCGCGCGGCCGGTTCCTTTAAGTATTACACGAGTTTAAAGTTTGATTTTGTGTTTGTGTGAAAATCCCTCAAGTGCTGCAAGGCTACAGACTACCGGTAACTTGTGGTGAAACTATCGGTCAAAGTACTTCAGAAAAAGAAGACTTCTATAAATCACCGTTCGGCTACTTACCATTTTAGGAGACTATTTCTTCGAAAGCGTTGATGGTCAGTTTTATCCTCTCATGCTCGATGCAGACTTTCCTTGTCTTGTGGCCGCATAAATTTGCGAGGCACTGTTTTTGTCCATCTTCTGACGTCATTCCGGTATTCACCATGACGAACAACACAAATTGGCATAGGCGGTCACCTGCTTCAGAGAGAAATCCCCCGTCTGGCTGAGCAAAAATAGCTTCTTTGTGATGTTAATACGCATATTCACAACACAAATTTTCGGCCGAATTACTTAATGCTACAGTGGAGTTCAGGCTTTCCGACTTTCTCTGAAATTGCGAAAACTCTATTCAACACACTCCTATTCTTTGGTCTTTTGAAACCTGTGGCATTCTTGAGGAATATTTATCGTTATCTCGAGACTCTTTTTCGATGCGATATCTTATTGTGATAGGAAACAGTGTTTAATGACGTTAGTTTTTCTGCTGAATACGGTCCAAGCAGCAGAAATACGCGGGAGACTATAACCACAGTACATCCTAATATAATTATGAACGGAAAGTGTACACCTACTAAATCAAGGGAGTTTGAAGCCGGCTTAAAAAGTAACATTGTGTATAAAACATCCATGAGTATTGCATGAGTTTTTTACTGAAGAAAGCTCTTGCAGATCTATCGAATGCAAAAAATACACAAGGGAATAAAATATTGTTAATGTTTTGCTTTTTTAGTACATGTTTTCTGAATGACAAAATTTGAGACGGCTTGTTTACGTTTATTCGTTTAGTGAGATTTTGTCGAAATTATATGAACTGAGGATTTTCGCGGTCGCGAGTAACTATCAACGTTCATCAGTATCTGGATGCATCACCGGCTGTTGTAGCTATATATTAGTCTTGCAGTGTAAAATAATAAGCAATTATGATAAGTCAGAAAGAGATAAAATCCCAAGGAGTCTCGCACTTCTTTGTGACCACTCCACTCAGACGATATTCAGTGGTTCGCCGGGTTCAAAACTAAAATTTCACTGAATTATGAACACTCCAATTTTATCACAATAAGAGACAAAATACTTTTATAAATCACTTTATAAAAGCTTTGCTGATATATTATCCCACTTTGCTTGCATATGAGAGAGAAGGAGAGGTGTCGTCGAGTCATTGTAGAATCTAGCAATCGCTCGTTCTCGGCGTTGGTCTCGCCATCTTGATCGTTTTGCAGAAACCTGCTCACGAGTCAAGCCGGTATTTTAAGACCCTCCAAGAAGTTATTTTAAGGATGGTTAAAAACTCATGCAGGAACGTGTAGGTGTTTTTATTAATTACGAATCTCCTACGTCAAACGGTGCATCTTCGTACTCATTTTTAACTTTCTCAAAACAACGTCATCCAAACTCTGTGCCACTGCAGTTCTCATTGGGGTTATTTCGCAACCACAAATTGCGGTTCCTCTTTCGATTGCGAATCCTGCGTTTCTATGACGGAAAAGCAACCTTGCTTTAATTTGTCGAAATAAACACCTGAAAATCGTTTTAGACTGCGTATAACTTTAAATAACGAAACTAAAAACTTGACGAGAATCAATGACTAAATAGGATGGAGCTTGAACTGTACTTCGACAAAAAAATTGAATGGATAATTTGTGAAGATTCTGTGGATGCAATATTTGAAAGAAATTTGTTGTGTCTTAATCAGTCTATTGATCAGTTTAATAAACAATCAGGATTAAACTTATTAAGGTTAATATTATTTATTTCAATTTAATTTTTGTTTTGCCCAGTAGAAGTTGGAACACCGCACCTCGCTTTCAGCTCGAGTTTGTAAATTCGATAAAGCGCGGACACTCATTCTGTACCTATTACATAGGAGATTCTAATTAGCGTAGTTAGTATTCTGTATTCGTTGATACAGGATTCTCATTAGCTTAGATAGTATTTTGTATAATCTTATATACAGGATTATAATTAGCGTAGTTGATACAGAATACTAACACAGCTAAGACCCGATTCAAACGTCGAACATTTCATGCGCCGAACCTAATTAGATCAAAGAAGCCGCCTAATTATCTTTTGTTTCAATTGCGTTCGGCGCATGAAAAGTTTGACGTTTGCATATCAAACAACGAGTGTCGATATAGAGGTCTGGGACCTAGAAACCGCCATTTTGAATGTCCTGGAAGCTCTTCCAAATATGGAATATGGAATTTTCCTAATATGGAAGAGGCCGCGAAAACTGGTTCAAAACGACACGTTTGCTCGCTATTTTATTGATATGAATCAGGCCTAAGATGTTTATTATATACGTCTCAAAAGCATTCAAAAGTCATGCAGCCTTACTTTCAATTTTACGGTCCGTACGGTAAGTTATAGACCGCAAACTGACCAATCATAGCTCAATAGGTTAACTAGCCATGTAATAAAACTGATTAGTATATACCACACCAGTGAATAGTGCTTTTCGCGCGCTCTGATTGGCTACTGCGGAGGTGAAAATCCTTTGCTATTCACCTTCGAGCGAAGCAGCGATCACCTCGCGTGAGTTTTCGTCCATTTGACAGAAAATAAAATAACTAGTTGGTGCTGGCTATTCACTTGTGTGGAGTATATACTAAAACAATTATTCACCTCAGTGTCGGTAATCCCCTTCTTTTTACGAGCAGCACTACAGATTCAGGAACACTGAATCTTACTGTTTCCCTCGAGCTTCGCTCTCGAGATCTGTTCTCTTCTCGGATCAGATAATTATGTCCGCGGACGAAATATCAGGTCATATTTCGACGCCACAAATAGGTTATTGTATTTGTAAGCTGCGTGTTCGCGCACCCAGTAATTATTTGTATGCAATAAAATACCCGGCAAACAACACTTCGTAAATATCCAATAATACTGGCATTAGTGTTATTGTCATTCGTGTGCATGAGAAGTTATTTTAAACACTTATTCTTCGTGTTTCATTAGGGATTCCAAATACAGTGGAACCTCTCTGTGAGACCACCTCTCGTAGGCGACCACCTCTCTTAAGCGACCACTTACCAAAAGCCCGTTTTGTCTCGCAGCCGTCGAATCACTGCATTTAATACCTCTCGTAAGCCGCCGCCCACCTCTCGTAAGCAACCACTTTTACAGGTCCTGAGGGTGGTCGCTTACGGGAGGTTCAACTGTACCTCGAAAGCAATAAAATGGGCCACTCGGGTTTCATACACAACACTATTTCTCAAACGTATGAATTATTCATAAGATCCTAAGCGAATGGAATCTCGAATGAAATAGTCACATGCATGGATCTTGATACCCAATGAAATACCAGTTATTTCTTAATTTACATATTCATGATACTATAATTATAAGTATGAAAAAGTTAAGGAAAAGGAAAGTTAAAGAAAAAGTTAATAGAAACGGCGTGCGGAGTGTCTCGAACCATCCGGCGCACTCACGAACATTCCCACAACTTCTAGTCCATTTTCCTGTCCACTACAGAAAGAAAAAGTGTGCCTCCACTGGAGTTCGAACCTCGACCCTCCCGACTGCTTGTACTAACTCTTGGCCACTACACTACTGAGTACGCAACAAAATACACTTCCGAAAGATCATGACATTTAGTGTTATTGTCATTCGTGTGAGAATTATTTCAAATATCATTCTTCGTGTTTTATCAGGCCGCGGATTCCAAATACCTAGCTGCGCCTCTCGGGATTCATTGCGGTTTCCTTGGTATTTGGAATCCTGATCCGAACACTTGAATTCGTGCTCGAAATAACATCTCACAGGTATGTGCTTATAATAGCGAGTAATGTTTGTAAAGTTCCTATTATTAGAATGTTTCAGTTCATGTTTCAGTCACAGTTAAGTAAGAAGCCCATTCGCATCCTTCGACGGCTTCTACAAGCCTCGACAAAAAAAATTATTGAATTGAGTTGTTAAGCGTAATTGAATCATTATTTGTGACCATTGAGGGTTGGAGAAGCATTATTATTATTATTGACATTTTCTATATAATACATATTACTATTACGTATTTCAGACACTAGAAATATAAATATAAAATTGTCATTTGTATTATGTACAGCAGTTGTAAGAGTCAGTGTGATTAAAGATGCTTTTTGCGTGCCGAGAGGTAATTACCAATACGAGCGTCTTGTGTTATTATGTGATTAATAATATATATATTCGGCTATTTATGTCAGCGAGGGCAAATTACAATATAATGGTAAATCACTTATGATCCCCCCTTGTCTCTCATGCTCTCACTCTTGCATTGGTTGCGGTGAAGTAAAATAGCTCAAATGATGCTCAATTACTCCCTCATATTGACAACTGATAACATCAACAAAAGTTTAGTTCAAAATATAGACTTTATATAGATTTCTTCGGTTAAGTTTTT
The DNA here is from genome assembly GCA_030867875.1 of Actinernus sp. WN-2022. NCBI lineage: Eukaryota > Metazoa > Cnidaria > Anthozoa > Actiniaria > Actinernidae > Actinernus > Actinernus sp. WN-2022. The sequence goes on from JAOWCC010001589.1 coordinate 61,550,681, forward strand.
TTAACGGGACCTGAAACAACCATAGGAGCTGATCAAAGTCAGGAGCCGGCTCATCCACAGATCGAATTGGAATTTAGCCTGTTGCTTTTTGTGGAGGGAGGAAAACTGGAGAACCCGGAAAAATCCTCAGAGCAAGGACGAGATGCCAACAAACTGAAGTAACGTGTTACCGGAAAGCACTTTAATTACCATTAATTCGCTCCTTCACGCCTCCCCGGTTACGTAATGCGGGATATTAGCCTGGAGCGAGAGGGTATAGGATTTATTCACCGAGGGTTCCGCACTGCCATCAGGGATCGAAAATTAGTGGTTTAAATGTGCCTCGGAGAACAAAATAATCCGAGGCGATCATGGTATAAGCATTGATATATGCTAGTGGAGTATATAGGACAAAGAAAGCGAGGGGTATGGGACATATTGGTCTTAGTAGAACAAAGGAAACAGAGCCAAAGTTACAGTAAGATATATATATTTATACCATATAATATTCATTCATAATTCATAGGGTTTCTGTCCAATCACTGCGCAGCATACAGGTCACGTGTATGCTCTTGTATCCCCGATAAAAATCCCAAGAAGCTAAAAGCACGGGGGGGGGGGGGGGGGGGGGGTGGGGTTGAATATTCAGCAGGGAAAGGTTGGGTTTGATGAATTAATACAATAGTTAATGATCTTAATTAGTATGCTGTATCGTTCATACAGAATATAAATATATCTATTGGTTATTCTGTATAAATGACACAGAACACTAAGCAATTGCTGCAATTAAAATACTGAACTACTTTATTGTTACATTTTGCTTTCTTGTGCAATCCTAGTCATTTCTTCATCATGTCGTAAACCTAAAATTGAAAAGCCTACATTAAAATGGTACAATTTCCCATAGAAGTTAAATTTAATTTTCCTATCTCAGCTATGTTTAAATACCTCCAGCTAAAGTTTTTTTTCTCGAAAACAACGTTTATCGTTCTAATACAAGTATAACATGAAAAATAAATAACATAAAGCTTACAGTTGATCACTCTTTTTCAGCGTATATTTACTCCATTCTCCGCATTGATATCCAATAGATGTCTATTAACGCCGCAAATGATTTGATACAGTGTTTTGAGAGGATAACGACCACCAGTATTTTTAACTACCGTCTCCAACGAACTTCAGTCGTCATCCAAAATTTCAGGGATGCCGGTGACATTTCTGTAATTTGGACCGTCAGATCTTGAATCTCTTTAAAAGAAAAGCCACCGGACTCGTTCATGGCCACTTTGTTTGCTCGAACCCTGTGCCATTCTTCAAAATTCTTTACACCCCACTTCGTATAATATAATTCCTGGTGCTACGGGTAGCTAAGTTTCTTTTAACCATGAATGCTCCTCTAGAGACCGTTTTGGCTTGCGAAAGTTACGAGCCATCGTAAGGGCTCGTCTTTCTCAGCAACTGAATTTGTCTGAGTGAATGCCGTTCAAATTTCTCTAGATTTTTTGGCCCAGAAAACACAATTGTTTGAAAAGAATAGCTTGTTATTATCAATGTGTTGCATAACCCACAGTAAATGCCTTCACAACTCTATGTGAAACTATTCCGAATCAAGCGACAGTTGCTATTATGAATGAAGAAAGAATATTATAAGTATACTTTACAATATTCGTGGTAATTTGTCTCTGATTCACAATCTTTCGCATGCGGCTCAAGATTGTAAATATGATACAACATCGCCACTCGTATTGTAAATAGTACTGACTAATACGTATCGTATATACTATACATATTTTGCTTAAAACGTGCAAACATATCGCACTTGGGTTCTCTGTGATCATAGTTCAAAACTAAAAAAACCGTTGCATTTCTTTCTATATTTGTGTTTGTTTTCGCTTGTAATTTTTCTTCCCTCCTTTGTTTGTCCTGGACTGACATTAATAAACGTTATAGACTGATGTTACATATATATTCATACATACATGAACTTTATTTGAGTGTCAATAGTATTTAGCTGTAAAGCTAATTGGGGACACTATATTACAGGATATATTATCTATAAAATGAAGGGGGGCAGCATAAAATACGTTTTTACCACAATCTCGCGATCTGATTGGTCGATGTGCGGTAATGAGTCAATGAGAGTCCAGACACTGACGGTGCTGACGCGAGAAAGTTATAGACAACGCTGGCTCTTTCAAAGCTGTCGCGCTTTGTAACAAAAGTTCCTTGTATGTTTTCTAATGTTGTTTGTAAAAACCAAATTTCCTCTGTTTTTTTGTGGTGTGAACTCTTATTTACCACGATTTGTTGCACTCGGCTCCGTCTCGTGAGTCCACAACAAATTTTGACCATGTGATGACGTAAATCGTGGTAAATAAGAGTTAATTCACACCACGGAAAACCAGAGGAAATTTGCTAAATACACTATGTGGATCCCACTATGTTACAGGACATATAAAATACAGTATATTACAGGATATATAAAATACGTATAAATAAGTATTACAAGTTGTAAAATGTAAATATAATATGATAATAGTATAATGAGATATAAATATCAGAAAATAATAATTTTGAAAATTACTCATGATTATGAAGCGCATGCATGACAGCAGCATACTCCATCCAGCATGTGTTTTACGTTGATTGCGCGCACAGCTTTCTTAAATGCCTGAAGACTGGTTTTATTACGAATCTCGTTGGTTGTTTGCTCATTATATACAGTCTATATATAATACTAATATAATTAAGTACAGAACTGAGGAGCAAACAATATGGAAGACCATACTGTGCGACTACTTTAACCGGGGCGACTTAGACAGCGAGAACCTATCACATTACAGAACGGTTATTTGAGCCAAATAGTGTCGAGTACAATACAATAGTAGTTTCAACTTGCTCTAGTTTTGATCCGGTTTGTTTTCGTTTGTTGGATTGGTTCTCGCACCCGGAGCGTACATATGTGAGTTGGCGTATCTACACCTTGGGCTATTTTTAGATGTTTTCCCACGAATAAATGTGTTTCCTAAATGTTTTTGTCCACGAATAAATGTTTGTCTTTGTTCGAAAGAAAAACAATAACAGCGGAGATAATAGCCTGTACAGCGGTTCGTTCATGCGTTCAGTGTTCGAACTCTAGCAAATTAAGGTACATTGTCCATAAAACAATGAAACCTGGTTCTATAAATAGCTCAAGGTGTAAATACTCAAAGTTATTTCATACTTGACACGGTTTTCTTTGTTATTCATGAGGCTTTATTTTCCATACATACCCCTATTATAAATGCAAGGGAACTTTTCTCATACATCCCTTGCATTTATAACGAGCAATTCAATACAATTCAACGATATTTTGTTGTTTCTAGCTTATACACTGAATTGCGCTTGCATTAAGGAATTTGTATTATTATTTTCTCCAAGGAATTCATTCACCTTGGCTTCAGCCAAACTTACTAAATATCCCTATAATGATTTAGAACCTTTTCTCCGCCTTGGTACTCGCCCAAAATCTACCTAAAAAGAGCTACATCAATGAAAATTGTGCGAAAACCTCGTCAAGTATGAAATAAGACACTTAATTGCCTCCGTTCTCGGTATTTAACTCTTACATATAGTATGGGAGATGGACGCTCCGGGTAATGGGTCTAAGTGGCGATCATACACTAGCGTGATGGTGATAAAAAGGAACACGACGAACGCATGGTCGTGAACGCATGGTCGTGAACGCATGGTCGTAAACGCATGGTCGTGATCAAAAGGAACACGACGAACGCCTCGAGAAAGTGCTTAGTAAGCTAGAAGAAGCAGGTGTGGCACTTAATAGACATAAATGTGAGTTCTCTAAAGACAGAGGCCCCTTCCTGGGTCACGTGGTTGATGCTGGAGGCATACGTCCCGACCCTGCCAAGTTAAAGGCAATAGTTGATATAGAGGAACCCAAGAATGTACACGAGTTACGAAGAATCCTGGGAATTGCCAACCAACTTGGTAAGTTCTCTAGCAAACTTGCCGGGACTTCTAAACCCCTCAGAGATCTACTCAGCATTAAGAATATGTGGACCTGAGGACAACCACAACAAGAAACATTTGTCGCTATGAAGAAAATCCTTAGCGATGATACGGTGTTAGCACATTATGATGCACAACTAGAAACCAGAGTTACTGCAGACGCGTCGTCATATGGTCTAGGTGCAGTCTTGGAGCAACAGCAACCCGACTTATCTTGGCGACCAGTGGCTTATATTACCAGTCTGGGTCACTTTCAAGCTGTGAGCAACGTTATGCTCAAATCGAAAATGAGGCCCTTGCGGCAATATGGGCCTGTGAGCGCTTCAATAGCTATATGTTAGGAAAGACATTCCAGATTTTCACAGACCACAAGCCTCCTCAGCTCAGTGAAAGATCTTGACCGTCTCCCACCACGGATTCATAGGTTCAAGATGAGGCTTATGAAATACTACCGTTTACCATTACGCATGTACCAGGGAAAAGTCTTACCAGTATGTGAACAGATCACCTACTCGAAGAAGATTCAAGTATTTTCGTGAACCATGTTGTTCAGAGCTTACCAGCTAGTTGTAAGCGTGTCGATGAAATACGTGCCCATCTAGAAGAAGATGAAGTCTGCAAACAGATAATGACCTCCTGCATGGAGGGATGGCCTGACAAGAGCACCCTCAAGGGTCCAATTAAGCTATAAGAAGCTATACGTTAGCTCAGTGGTTAAGCGCCGGTCTGTCGTGCGGGAGGTCGCGGATTCATAACCCGGCCGGACCAACACTCAGGGTCTTAAAATAACTGAGTATAAGGTGCTGCCTTTACATAAATAAATACAGCAAACGGTTAGACCTTCACGTCTTCTCGGATAAGGACGTAAAATCCGCGTAGGACTAGTGTCACCAATTAGCTGCAAAGCTAAATACATTCACACTTAAATAAAGTCACTTTCTTACTTACGCTCCTTTTTACAGCAGAGCTAACAGTGCAACGTGGACTGTTACTATATATGTATTGTTACTTACTATAAAATTGTTAGATTCAAAGGAAAACAATGTTAATTATTGTTAGGCACCTGCAAGTACTTGTAATCCTGAAGGGAAGATGTAGTATCAGTGGGCTACCTGTGTAGCCTCGCTCGGGTGCAGGAGCTTCGTTGTATGCCAACATGGCGGCCCACACAACTGTTGAACTGTAGACTAGTATTAAAACCGCCCACAAACCGCTCACAAATAAGCCATCCGATAATACAGATGATACCCAGATCTACATATCCTTTTGACCGTCAGCTGTTGGAGAGCTTGAATATTCCAAGTCTCTGGTCGAAGCTAGCGTACATGCGTGATATTAACAATTAGATGACGAGCAATAGACTCAAACTTACTGATAATGACAAAACGGAACTACTTATTTTGAATGCTCGTCATCGACCACTATCTATAATGATTCTATCTATGCAGGCACTGAACTGACCATGCGTCAAAGTCTCCATTGGAGTGCAAGGGGGGGGGGGGGGGGGGGGCTTCAAACATAGCGCCATATTTTTTGGGGGGGATGTAATAAATATTCTGCATGGCTTTAATTTATGAAGGGCAGAATAATACGACTATTACATAAATACAGTTCCATAAAAATAAAACCGAAACAAAATGGTAAATAAGTATGAATAACGTAAGTACGTATAGTAAATATCGTACGAGCTTGAAGAGCTGCTCTCGAAAGGCCAGAAAATCTTAGTCTAAAGCCACCCAATCCACCCCCCCCCCCCTAAATCCGCCCCTGCTATGGAAAAGCAAGTTATTTCAAGCAGTAAAGCTGCATTTTATCATTTAAGAAATATTGCGAATACTAGGAAATTTCTGTCGTTCCAACACTGCGAAACTCTTATACATGCCTTTGTTACTTCTAAACTGGATTATCGTAACTCATTACTATCCGGCCTTCCGAAGCATCTGATACAGAAACTCCAATATGTTCAGAACTATATATTTGGCTGACGCATATTTATGGTAAAGACGTTCCTGAAGCGGTCGGTTGCATTGAAGTGGCCTTTAGATAAGAGGACGAATTAGTTGATCTGCGGGAGTACAGGGAGTTAGATGGATTGACTCTACTGCGGGTTAAGTTACAGACTGGATTACTAGGCTCAGTAATGGTCTTTATAAACTTGTTGCAGGCCTCTCTGCGAGGTTCAACAGACCCGCCTCAAATAATAAAGCCTCGTTGTATGCGATGTTGGAGAGTATTATAGGGCAGATAGATACTGTGGTAGCTTTGCTTGTACAGGAAAAACTATCGCCTTCCCAGTGCACGGAGGTGGCTACGCGAGCGATAAACATTGGCAAATAAGTCGCGCGATACAGTAAAGACAGGGTACGACCATTGCCTCGATTTCGTGGCGACGCAGGCGAAAGTTTTTGTCGCGAAAATTTCAATTGAAAATTCACTGAATTTCTCGCGATTTGTTCCCGGATTTTAGGAGTGGATACACGTGCGATTTTCACCGGCCGCGCGCTGGGGTCGTGACTCTTTCATTAAGCCGTGTCAGCTGTGCAAGACAAACATCGCTCGTGTAGCCGCGTCGGAGTTACCTTGGTTCCAGAGGTTTTCTCAATTTTTAAGCGACGGTTAAGCCGCGAAGCGTCGCAAGCGAGCTACGAGAGGGGAGAGAAAATCTCTGTTTAAAGTGGTCAGTTGACTGATCGTGCCGCGCCAATACATTTAAACTACGGTCAGAATCTGACCCTCGCTCTTGATTGGATGATTTTTTAATTGGATAAACAAGAAACCTGATTGGTTCCTTACACGTAATAACTACTCGGTGATAGGTCAATAGTGTAATTACTGAAGTAACATGTTTGACAGCTGTCAACCGCATGGAAGTGAGATTCAAGACCGGTTTTCTCTCTCTTCTCGCTGCATGGCGCCGCAGCTCGCAGGCGCCGCGGCTTAACCGTCACTTAAAAATTGAGAAAACCTCTGGAACCAGGGTACGTCGGAGTTAGTAATGTCAACAAAAAAGAAAGAAAATAATCACTCAAGGACATAGTTCAAATGTTAATAATACCTGACTGGAGAAAGACCAAAAAAAAACTACATTTTCGGTCAGTAAAATTTTAATTAACTTGAATTTAGCCGGCTGATCAGGTTCGGAACAATGGAAGGCGATGGCTTGAATGTTCAGTCAAGTTCTACTCCGTTTTAGCCTGTTCGTGACTTGGATCTCTAGATCTGCTGCATTATTTTAATTAAAACTGAGAACTGATAAGATTTCCTTCATGCGTCATCTTTGAAAAAAATCAATTTCCTTTTTCACCATGACGTATCCTACAGCAGGCAATGTAAACATTTGGTAATTCTAAAGACAGAAGCTAACAAATTAAAACCGAAGTTTACCTCTCTTGTCTTTCTTACTTTTATTACTTGTATTTTCTTTTGCTCGTGGCTCAAACGCTATGTAAAACTCTTTGTTTCTTTCTATCGGTTAATATGGCTACAAAGTTGCAGGGGAGCTAAATATTGTGGGGACTTTTCCTTTGGGGACACTAAAACATAAATCAAAAAAGGATGTAATTAACCTCAGGGGAACACCGGGTGAGAACATAACGTATTGAACTTGATTTCCGGCAACATACGCTTTATAATGGCCGGAAAACATGCTAAAGAAAGTTCATTTCTTTAGTGAAGGCAGGGATAATCACTTGTGCACTTTAGTTACCTGTGAATACTCTAACTCTATTTTTAATTATTGCTACGTTTCTTTCTATAATAATTGTAAATAATCGAAATAGTGTAAATAAACTGAACTTGAACTTAATAACTAAGAAAACAAAATGTGGGCGAAATTACGAAGACTTAATTTGTTTGCGCTGATGTTTCGCAAACAGGAACTGAAAAACGGATTCTGATTGGGCTTTGCTATTTTTAGCCAAATAAGGGCGTATTCACTCATTTCACAGCCGATTCACCAAAAGGACGTTTGCATGATGACGTCACATACTACAACTACCAGAATTCTTTGCGCTGATCCTTTTGTCCCTTTAATTTGGACCATTGTCTTGGAATTCTCAAAGGAATTGATAAATTGAATTTGAAAAGGATTCTGGTTGATGTAGTAAAATGAATGTAGTAAATGCCCTATTCTAAATGTGCCGAAGCCGTTATTCTAAATTACAATCTAAGCAATCTGGCGTAGCTCAAACCAAAACCCTAACCCTAACCTAAACTTCAACCGTAAAACCTGCAAATAAAACTTAATGACTTTAAAAAAAAATGAGGGATTTTCAGCAAAAAACCCCTTCAAACGACGTGTGTACACTCGCAATTCACCGCACAGAAAAAGATGGCGACTTGTGCTTTTACCCACAATCCTTTGCGCGCGAAAATCTTTAAATCAATTATAAAATCGCGGTAAAGAGTTTTTAAATCTTAAAAAACAAAGCAGTACAAATGCCTTTACCAATACACTGTTATTGAAGAGAAGAGAGGATTTCTACGTGTTTTTTATTGTGTTGGGTTCGTTCGCAAGGGAATGTGGTTCAGTGTACATCCGCCATCCACGGTACGTAGGCACAAATGACTCCGAAATCGCCAGGGTTGAGCGTGACCAAAATTAGATAAAATGGCACAATTTCCTAAATTCTGTCTGAAATTGAATACAAATTTCTCAGTTTACTATGCAAGTAACATTTAAGGTTTTGGTTAAATTAGTTTTAGATAATGACATTATTGTGACGTCATAAGAGTTAGCTCTTTTTTTGGTCAAATTCCTCTTTAAATAATTGTTTAAAGTAAAGTACGCTATAACGAAGATATGGCGATGCGTTTTTATTTGGCACAATTTCGAAGTCTATGACAAATATTCCCGAAGTTATTAAGGATTTAATATTTTCTTGACGTCATATCTGTGACGTATTGTGTTTTACGTAAATGGGGCTTTCTACTGTAAAAGAAAAACAAAAACTCGATATTACAACTACTTTGTGCGTTAGAAGGGAATTGGCCCAAAATATAGATACAATGCTCACTCACCTATATTTAGAGGGCGTTTTCAAATACTCATGACGTCATAGTGACGTTTACGTTTTTTCAATGTGAGCTTGAAAGTATTTAGCCATTAAAAATTACAATTCTAAAAACATACGATTTTAGGTACTAAGGTCTTCTTTAAGTTTTCGATTACTTTGTTCCCAACAAGAGGAGAATTGAAAAATACAACATTTTAGTATCTTACGGGTACTTGAAAATATAGAGAAACCTATTATAAATGGATAAATGACGTCATTGTGACGTAATTAAGATGTTCGCGTTAACACTAGACACAACATTTTATTTTGGTTTACGCTCTAAACCTCTCCTAAAAAAATATTATTGTACTGTTGAAAGTCTTGAAGATATAGACAAATAAACCAACCCTGGCGATTTTCGAGTCATTTATGGCCACAGTGATCTGTTTCCTTACGGTGGATCCATGGCTTATCCAATACTAGCCCAAAACCCTAACCATTATACCATGAGAGAATTCGCTGCTGGATTTCGTTTTTTCCCCTCATTGATATCAAATTATTATTAACATGAATATTAATTACACAATTGTTCTGAGATTGACTAGACTATATCTTCAACCGGTATATACTTCATTTTTCGTCCATATAGTCTCCCTGCATAATCATTTTCTCTACTATTTTACAGTATTATGCAGGGAGACTATATGGAACGAAACACTACCATGAAGTATATACCGAAGTCTGGGTTTTGGCCCATCAGTTTACGGGATAATCAGTCTATTTTTAGAAAACGATTCTCGCTAAATCGATAGCCAAGCGTAATTATTGCACCTAATTGCACCAGCACCTCTGATTGGTACAAAACATGAAAGCCTTTGTTCTAATAAGAGAACTAATTCTGTGTTTACAAAAGAAACATGGCTTCCATTGCTCTTCACCCACGAAAGTTTGAGCGGCGCCGTTCAATAACGGATGGGCCGCGTTCCATTGCTTATCGAGACTTCTGGTTATGGACTTCACTTTCAATCCATTTAGAATTTTATTTCATTAACTTCACGCTTTAATTGATTACCTCGTCGTTTAGGCTCAACACAAAAGTTACAGTATGCAAACAAAAACGTTAATGCAAATACTGAAACCTTGACAAATACCAAAACGTTGATGCAAACAAAAATATTGATGTAAACAAAAAGGTTGATGCAAACACAAAACGGGTATATACTTCATGGTAGTGTTTCGTTCCATATAGTCTCCCTGCATGATACTATAAAACAGTAGAGGAAATGATTATGCAGGGAGACTATATGGACGAAACACTACCATGCCGAGTATATACCAAAAAACGTGATGCAAACAAAAAAGTATGCAAATGATTCGCTACCAGTACTTGTGTCCGTTAGTATGCCTGGTTACATATTTAACCGGGCACATAGACAGTTCTCTAACTTGGAATAATCATGTATCAAATTTATGTAAGAACGTTTATCCAACTCAGATTGTTAAATAGGCTCTCGGCATTTTTATCCAAGAACAGACTACACTACCTATATTGGATTACGGATGTACGATTGGCTGGATTGCTCCAACAAATTGTCCAACAAACTTGAAAGATTACAGAATCAAACTATGCGCAGTCTATATTCTAAGAGCAAACAGAAGAACTTGTCCGACACTGTCTATGAGTTCTAAATTAGGGCTGCTAACTTTATCAAGTCGTAGACATTTTCTTCGCTTTCAGTTTGTTTTAAAGTTGCATTTGTCCATAATGTGCATTGCCCAGATCAATTAGAGGGATACCTACCCAGGCGATCCGTTAGAGAGATACCTACCCAGGCGATCAGTTAGAGGGATACCAACCAGGGCGATCCGTTGGAGGAATACCTACCCTGATGATCATTTAGAGGGATACCTACCCAGGCGATCAGTTAGAGGGATACCTACCCAGGCGATCAGTTAGAGGGATACCTATCCAGGAGATCAGTTAGAGGGATACCTAACAAGACGATCCGTTAGAGGGATACCTATCCAGATGATCAGTTAAAGGGATACCTACCCAGGCGATCAGCTAGAGGGATACCTACCCAGGCGATCAGTTAGAGGGATACCTACCCAGTTGATCAATTAGAGGGATATCTACCCAGGCGATCAGTTAGAGGGATACCTACCCAGGCGATCAGCTAGAGGGATTCCTATCCAGGCGATCAGTTAGAGGGATACCTACCCAGTTGATCAATTAGAGGGATATCTACCCAGGCGATCAGTTAGAGGGATACCTACCCAGGCGATCAGCTAGAGGGATTCCTATCCAGACGATCAGTTAGAGGGATACCTACCCAGGCGATCAGTTAGAGGGATACCTACCCAGGCGATCAGCTATATAGGGATACCTATCCAGACGATCAGTTAGAGGGATACCTACCCAGGCGATTAGTTAGAGGGATACCTATCCAGACGATCAGTTAGAGGGATACCTACCCAGGCGATCAGTTAGAGGGATACCTAACAAGACGATCCGTTAGAGGGATACCTATCCAGATGATCAGTTAAAGGGATACCTACCTAGGCGATCAGCTAGAGGGATACCTATATACCCAGGCGATCAGTTAGTGGGATACCTACCCAGTTGATCAATTAGAGGGATATCTACCCAGGCGATTAGTTAGAGGGATACCTATCCAGACGATCAGTTAGAGGGATACCTACCCAGGCGATCAGCTATATAGGGATACCTATCCAGACGATCAGTTAGAGGGATACCTACCCAGGCGATCAGCTATAGAGGGATACCTACCCAGTTGATCAATTAGAGGGATATCTACCCAGGCGATTAGTTAGAGGGATACCTATCCAGACGATCAGTTAGAGGGATTCCTATCCAGACGATCAGTTAGAGGGATACCTACCCAGGCGATCAGTTAGAGGGATACCTACCCAGGCGATCAGTTAGAGGGATACCTACCCAGTTGATCAATTAGAGGGATATCTACCCAGGCGATTAGTTAGAGGGATACCTACCCAGGCGATCAGTTAGAGGGATACCTACCCAGGCGATCAGCTATAGAGGGATACCTACCCAGTTGATCAATTAGAGGGATATCTACCCAGGCGATTAGTTAGAGGGATACCTATCCAGACGATCAGTTAGAGGGATTCCTATCCAGACGATCAGTTAGAGGGATACCTACCCAGGCGATTAGTTAGAGGGATACCTACCCAGGCGATCAGTTAGAGGGATACCTACCCAGTTGATCAATTAGAGGGATATCTACCCAGGCGATTAGTTAGAGGGATACCTACCCAGGCGATCAGTTAGAGGGATACCTACCTAGGCGATCAGCTAGAGGGATACCTATATACCCAGGCGATCAGTTAGAGGGATACCTACCCAGTTGATCAGTTAGAGGGATACCTACCCAGGCGATTAGTTAGAGGGATACCTATCCAGACGATCAGTTAGAGGGATACCTACCCAGGTGATCAGTTAGAGGGATACCTACCCAGGTGACTCTTCGACGTGTCTGGGAACGACTCCAAACATCCCTACCGGGAGGGTACAGAAAGCACAGCGTGACTCAGTGATAAACTAATCCCTACCCCCTGAGTTTGCACATTTACCGATTGGCTGATGAGAACAATAGCCATCGAGCATTTTCTTCTAACGGGGTAGGGGTCAGTTTGCCACTGAGTCACGCTGTGCTTTCTGTACCCTCCCAGTAGGGATATGTTTGGACTCGTTCTGAGGCACGCGGAAGCGTCGTGAAGTGTCGTTAGCCCAGTCACGTAGTTTCATGAAGGCTGACGACTCCGTACGTAAAAAAACGACTGGTTTGGACACTCATGATGAATTAATCCATCTGCAGCCCTGTGAGGAAATTTCTCGACTGGATTTAGTTTGTCGTGAGATAATCGGGTCTCACTCGAGGCTGGTTGTAACGGAATTTCATCCATTCGCTTTCGATGGCTCAGCGGCCTATCTTGTCTCTTTCTTACTAGGGAGAGGGAAATTTGACGGAATTCCCTGAAACTCGGTCCAGACATAAAGACCAATCACATCATCGATCAAGACACACGGTAAGTTTGGTGGATTTTTATTAAATATTTCTGTCGAAAATTGAGAACGGAAAATTTCCCATTCAAACACTGTTACTCTCGGATATAATTTCCTTATAAACACTGTTACTATCAGATATCATACAGTGATCCTGGGCGACCTGTGCTCCAACATTTGAAGCCTTGTTGACTTCCATCTCGATAGATTTGGCTCTCCGGTTAAATATGTAACCAGGTATACTAACGGGAACAAGGACTGGTAGCGAATCTCATTTGCATACTTTTTTGTTTGCATCACGTTTTTTGTTTGCAACACGTTTTTTGTTTGCATCTACTTTTTTTGTTTGCATCTACTTTTTTTGTTTACATACTGTAATTTTTGCATTGAGCCATCTGAGCCACCGTAGAGAATATTTGTAGTTGGTTATTTTGTCCTGCCGACACCGAGTGACGAACTCACGAGCGGCAAAAAAAGCAGTTAAAAGCTATGTAAAATGAGAGGCTATGGATTATTACTAAAAAAGCCGTTGAAAAGATAATTGTTCACCTAAAGTTTAATTTAATTTAAATCGGTTATTCTTCCAATAATTTTCCGGGATATTTTTTACTGGCTAGCTGGGTTTACATAAAATAAAAAGGCAATACTCCAACTCGTAGTTCTTGACCGACATTTTGAAAGTTAACCAAGCCTTTGGTGACATCGGGGCTGGAGTTGACTCAGCTAAGTTAGAGGCTTGTATCTAGTTAGAATGGTGGTTTGTATCATCCGCAGGGTCAACTCCAGCCTCCATGGCTTGTATCTAGTTAGCATGATAATCAAAATCTATCCATATTCATAGAAAGAGGGTTTGTATCAGTGTAGGGTCAACTCCAGCCTCCATGGCTTGTATCTAGTTAGCATGATAATCAAAATCTATCCATATTCATAGAAAGAGGGTTTGTATCAGTGTAGGGTCAACTCCAGCCTCCATGGCTTGTATCTAGTTAGCATGATAATCACAATCTATCCATATTCATAGAAAGAGGGTTTGTATCAGTGCAGGGTCAACTCCAGCCTCCATGGCTTGTATCTAGTTAGCATGATAATCACAATCTATCCATATTCATAGAAAGAGGGTTTGTATCAGTACAGGATCAACTCCATTCTCCATGGCTTGTATCTAGTTAGCATGATAATCACAATCTATCCATATTCATAGAAGAGGGTTTGTACCACAGAAATGTATTGCAACGAGTTATGTGGACGACACCAAACTACTTACATCATTCAATCTGAGAGAGAGGACATCTACAATAACTGATATAGAAGAAGATTCATCCAACGTCAGCAAGTGGTGCTGTCAGAACCGCTTATTATCAAACCCAGATAAAACTAAACTCTTAGTATTTGGTAGTAAACAGAAGATAGCTGAACTAGAATATTTTAAGATTTCATTGCTAGGAAAGGAGCTGTTACCAGTATCCAGTGCCAAAGACTTGGGCGTGATCTTAGACACGAACTTAACCTACGACGAACACATTACTAAGACCGTTTCTTCATGCTTTTCTCGACTAGCACAAATAAACCGTGTTAAACACGCGTTTAATAAGAACACTTTAATTACTGTTATTAATACATTAGTATCTAGTAAGTTGCTTTACTGCTCGAATGTATGGGCAAATACATCTAATAGAAACATACGTAAGCTACAACCACGTCAAAACTATGCCTGTCGTATTGTTAGCGGGGCCAAAAAGTATAACCATATTACACCTATACTAAAAGAGCTAAATTGGCTCCCAGTAGATAAGCTAGTGTATTTTAGAAGTGCCACTCTGGCATTCAAATGTATGACTGATTCCGCACCAGGTTATTTAATATCTAAATTCACGAAGCGCTTCAATATTAGTGGTCGTGAAACTCGAAACTCGCAATTATTACAAATCCCCTTATTCAAATCTGCGAGTGGTCAGAGAAGTTTTTATTACAGAACAGTAAAAATATGGAACTCACTAGATAATGAACTGAAATTAAGTAAAGACGTTTTAAGTTTCAAGCGAAAGCTGAAGAGCAAATTATATCAAACTCAAAATAGGTTAAATTAATAGATGTAATTCAAATTATCATGTACACTGTAGTTGTATTGTATTTGTATTTTGTCTTTGAAAAGCCTTTTTAAGGAAAGATAAATAAAGTATGAAGTATGAAGTATGAAGTATGTATCATTCGCAGGGTCAACTCCGATCCAGCCTCCATGCGAGGCTGGGTTACCTTTCAAGAACTACGAATTGGACTATTATTTAGTAGATTAGGCAATTAGATAGAGATCAAGCATAAAACAAAGTATAGTTTTGTAATATTCTCACAATATTCTTTGCTAGCTCTCACATATAATAAATACTTGACTTTAAAACTGATGAAGTAACTACAGGTTGTGACGTCAGACCTTGTGCCAATGATCTGAATGCTCAGTCTTTAATAATAATAAATCTTTTGAGAGGAGGCCTCCGTCACTTATGCAAAAGTGGTTTTCAGGAGGGTCCTCTATAACATAAAATTAAATTTAAAAAGATAAAATGGACATAGAATAATAGATAAAAATATTAATAAGAAAGAACGATCATAAAAAGATAAAACTAGCATAAATACTGATTAATTAAAAACTTATTTATATTTCTTTTAAAAATCAACTTAGGCATGGGCTTTTTTAATTCATTTGGCAGGGAAGCCCAATCGTTTGTTGTCCTAAAGTACGTAGCACGCCTTCCCCATTTTGTCCTCGGCTTGGGGAGTCTCGGCAGATATCCGTTCCTAGTATTATGACTATGCGACTGACTTAAAGTAGACTGACTTGAAAATATTAAAGTGTTTTGGAATATCCCCTTTTATTGCATTCTGAACGGCAACACATCGATGTCCAAAACGCCTTCCGACCAATGGGATCCATTTAAGCGATGCCAGGGCCTCAGCTGACGACAGCTTGCCTCCTTCAGCCAACAAAAAACGAGATTTGAATTTAAATATTTCATTTAGGGCTAGAGACTGCTGTGTGTGCTTTGTTGATAAATACATACACAGGATGACTGTACGATGATGGGTAATTAAACAGGTAGTTATTTAATCTCGGATTGAGGAGTCTTAGTTCCGTCTAGCTAATTGCGTTCGACGAAGGAGAACGCATACTAATCTTGCAGTGGACTCCCTGTGGTCATGTGTGGGCTACCTGTGCTTCCCCAGGCGAAATAAATCGAGATTCGTGTATGTCGTCATGTCATCATGTTTGTACTTTTTGGAATAAATTATCTCGGCCGGGGAACTGGTAACTACACGTACACAATGCGAGCGGCCATTTTGGTGAATGCCAGCATGACTTCTGTTTTGCTTCGCGATCGGTTAGTTACTTGCCTTATTTTCCGACAATCCAATGCAATGATGTTTCAAAGGTTCGCAAATACAATTGAGCAAAGCCTGAGGAAAGTGTGTAGTACATCTGGAGGACCTTGAACATTCAACTCGGCCATAATTATTTATTTATACTGAACCCGAGACCGAGTGAAGGACTGTGCTGACAGTTCGGTTTGCCGATATCAAAACTGCAAATGGTCAAGATGCTATAAATCATACCTGAAGGCTGAATACATGGATATTAATTACAAACAGTAAAATGACCTGGGTGAAGAGAAACAAAGTCTGAGTTTTCTAGATATCCGTAATCGCCGTATCTTGTGTGAGTTGCGACACTGTGTACATCTACTGCAATCTACATTCAGACAGAGAGTTAATCTATACCGACACTTTGATATGCCAAGGAACTGGAATACCAACAGGCAACACAGTACAAGGTGAGGGAAATTTAAAGTACTGACTTCATTGCTGTGTTCAATTAATCTACACTGAATTTCTAACAGACCTGATCAAAGCGATCAAAGCCAGGACCCGGCTACCAACATTGACCATAAATTATTCTGGAACTAACAATGGCGCTCAATATTTTGCAGCCAACCTTGTTCTCACTTGAAAAATACCCGGGAAACATAATGTGAATGATGTATACATATAGCCCCATAAGCATTGCATCCAATGATTTAATGTTACACAAAGATAATTACAGTTTTATACCCAGATGCATCCCCTTGTATATTAACATATATGTCAAGACATCAAAACTTTCACATTAGTTTAAAAACAAGCACTTTTGATCAGGATTACGTACACTTTCCACATCATTGCAGCAATTTTTCAGCTTTTCAGACTGTTATCACAGTGCTTTCTCTTTCAAAAAATATGTCGAACGCACTTTGATAATCTATGATTACTTCTAGTATAAGCTAATTACCTAGTAGATGCAATTCAATTCAACTGAATAGAGGTAATCGGCTAACTCTGTTGCCACCCTATTCAGATCATGTGACGTAAACACACATTACTCTGGAGAATTGATCTTTGAAAATTAATTGTGTTCAGATAGGCATGACTGCATTATGATTAGAATAAAAAAGGAATAATTACCCAGAGTAGCATCTGTTTACATCACATGATCTGAATTGGGTGGCAACAGCGTTATAGCCGATTACCTCTATTCTTTATTTGCTCGTATGGAATAATAAATTACAAAATACAATACACACAAAATATAGGTATGTTTACAAACTAAAAAAAATTATAGAGTAAAGTTAGGAATCAAGTTAAGTAAACCGTTAGGTTTTCAAGTTAGCTTCCAGCCTTTCTTCTTAGTCAAAATATATACAGAGCGGTAGCTAGGAATACCAAAATGTTTACTAACTGACTTCAAGGAAAGGGAAAAAATGATATAATAATGATGATATAATAATGATAGACTACTAATTATTTCGAATATTGTTCTGACAGTAAATATTGTTTTATTTATTGTTGGGTTAATTAATTCATAGAAAATAATAAAATAATAATAATAACGTCTTTATTACCAAATGAAAACACACATTCCATTTGTGACAACTTATAGTGATAGAAAAAGAAAGAAAGAAAGTTAGTTGTGGATTACATGTTATTGTGGTTTTAAAGCTAAGTTATATTTAAATATTAATATATTAACGAATCCTGACTTAAATATGTCAGTGTTTACTTTAGGCCTATGTGCCTATGTGGATATTATACGGTGGTGCGAAGCTATCAGATGAGGCCGTTTATCCTCGAAAGTCAAAATATTTCACGAGTGAGCGCAGCGAACGAGTGAAATGTTCTGGACACGAGAGAATAGACGTCAAATCTTCAAACCAATGCACAGTGTCATTTTCTCTTTTTATTATATGGCAATTACACTGCTCTAAGAAAAAAGAGTCCATAACCAGAAGTCTGGATGAGCAATGGAACGCGGTCCATCAGTTAACGGTATAATCTATGATTAGAACGGCGCCCTAAAAACAATCCACCGTACCGACAAATATCAATTTACAAACCCTTTTTACGGTGGCCCATAAGTGCAAAACACGAACGCAAAAGTCAAAACACGAACGCAAAAAACACGAACGCAAAAGTCAAAACACGAACGCAAAAGTCAAAACACGAACGCAAAAGGCAAAACACGAACGCAAAATAATAATAATAATAATAATAATAATTTATTTACCGTCGGTAACGCAGGAAGTGGTTGCCCAATCTCCCGAGCCAGGGGCTCATGATATAAACGCTCGACAAATTAATAGTAACAAAATATAAAATTTGTAGTAGGACAATAAAGCTAGGGCATGTATAACATTATAACACGAATGGAAGCTAAGATAACTCTAGTTTCAACTATTTACATATATATAGTAATATTGTTAATACATAACAATATGGATAAAAACTAAGAGAACTCTAGTTCAAACTATTTACATATATACAATAATAATTAAAGTAAGCAAGTCTAGCTATACTAATACCATACGATATATATACAAAATCTAAGTTAAAGGTGCCAAAATTTAAAGATATCAATGTAAACTAAGTAGATCAATTATATAGGTGCATGTGTGCAGGAGCTAGTTAGAGGCAGTTTTTACACTGGCATCCAATAAAGTCAGACTTATTAAGATATTGCCGAAACTGTGTTAAAGAATTTGTAGTTTTAGCTGCCGATGGTAGCTGGTTCCAAATGTGAGATATTGTGTATGAAAAAGAATTATGCTGGAAAAGGCTGTTATAGGATGGCTGTACTACATTACCGCTACCTCTTAAGTTATAGCTAGTGACTCTAGGTTTAAAAAGATTTGATATATATATGTAGGACCTTGATTTCTGAAGTATTTAAAGAATAAAATTAGAGATTGTACGTTGCGTCTATGTTTCAATGACCGCATTGAGGCCATGTCTAATAGTGTTTCTTGATGATATGCGTTATTACCTAAATTAAGTAGTGTTCTGATAGCATAGCTATTTGCAGATTCGATTTTGTTGCTAAGAACTTTACCAATGCCTACCAAAATGGGACTACAATATTCTAAATGCGGTAATACGTACGCCTTATATATAGAGTCTTATCAAATGAGCTGTTGGCACAAGGCGCTTGAGCCGGCGCAGTGCCGCTATTTTCGCGTAAGCCTTTCTTTAGCATTTCGTTAATATGTGGTTTAAATGTAAGGTCCTTATCTAGAGTCACACATAGAATTTTCAAGGTGTCTTTCACAATAATAGTATCTTCATGGACTCTTAGGCCGTACGTATACTTTGATTTTCCTAAAGTCATGGCCTGCGTTTTAGCGGCGTTTACTTGAAGAAAGTTATCAGAAAATAACATCGAGCAAGCTTTGACAGGTTGTGGTCACTCTGGTACATGTAGCTTCCTGAATAACATTAATTAAACAGAATTGGTCACAAAAACCTGATAATTCCTGATTCGGGCCTTTGAGGTTGCTTCCTTTCAACATGTCAAGATTAAATAAGATTTCCTTGCGTTTAGCGTACATTCTTTCGGCAGCATTGGCGCAGGATGGGATAAAGTCCGAGACTTTGCATTTCCCTGGTGAACGGTAACAAGCGCATACCAGAAACTAAATATTATCATTGCCTTTAACATCCAAGCAAAGCGACTCAATGCCTGCAGGCTCCAATTTGACTCGACGATAAGCTGTCACAGTTGATCGTATATATACAAGCATACCCCCAGCTCCCTTTTTCCTGTCCCTCCGGATAATTCGATATTGAGGGTGAGCAAATAGTGCATTAGACACAGTGTTGTCGATCTTGCTCTCCCCGATGAATAGAATATCAAATTGACATTGGTCGAGTAGGCCATTCCAATTACTTCATCCCCTTTTCCATAGATACTGTTTACGTTTATGTGACCGATCTTCATGTTATTCTTATAGTAACCGTTGATATGTTGGTCGAACCAATCTATGGGCTGTTGAGTTGAGTTTGAGCCAGTTGAATGGCTCGTTTCATGGTCAGTAGAATGGCAGTCTGATTCAACAAAATACGAGTCACTAAAGGCAGGTAAACAGCACGATAAACACATCCATTCCTCATCACTGGCTCCTAAAGCATAGAACAGGTATTTGCTGAGACCAGAGCATTTGGTATGAAACCAATGTTCGCACTTGTCACACAATCCCGGGGGGATACTTACATGAA
The DNA here is from genome assembly GCA_030867875.1 of Actinernus sp. WN-2022. Lineage (NCBI taxonomy): Eukaryota > Metazoa > Cnidaria > Anthozoa > Actiniaria > Actinernidae > Actinernus > Actinernus sp. WN-2022. Next base: position 61,571,285 of record JAOWCC010001589.1, read on the forward strand.
AAATGGGTATGTATGTGAGGTCAAGAGGCTCAAACCCTGACCCTGTTTGACCCAATCCGAGCTCCAAAACCCTGATTGCCCCCTTTTGGGGAAAAAAAACCTGATTGCCCCTTCTTTAAATTGTTTTACTAAAAACACGGTCGGATATATATCCCGGCCGGTATACCGCGTACCGGGATTGCATGCAAAATACCGAACACGGGACGTGTCATTGGGTAAACAAATCAGCAGATGAAGTACATAGATAAGTACTGAAGTACGAATTAGCGGCGTCACGATGTATGGGAACCTCAGTGCTTGCATGTGGGCAGGCGATCAAAATGCGGCAACAGAATGTCTTTTTTAACATAGTAGCTAAAAAAACTGAACCCTAACTGCCTAAAAAATACTGAACCCCGACCCTGACTGCACCCAAATTATACTCAAATCCTGACCATGATCTGCCCAAATCAGGTCAAAACCCTGACCCTACCTGCCCAAACCGAGCTCAAAACCCTGACCCACTCCCGCGGCACATACATAATACGTCACAAACAGGAGTACCCCCCCCCCCCCCCCCCCGGCACACAATATGGCCTCTTGGTTCTTTCTTATTGATCCATTGCAAGATCCACAGGCGAGTTTCTTCTTACCCGGCCCGGGGTTCACTTCAATGTCATAACAGAGTGAAATGTCTGGTAGGTATAAACATATATATCCATGTTTGGACCATGACACTTGTGGCTGACGGATGCGTAACGATTTATCAAGTTTTAAAGTTCGCACTACGGAAATGGCGGCCAGCGAGCTAACGTGTACGATCGACCAAAATTTGTCTGACGTCGTATTTGAACTTGAAAGACGATAGCAATTTATCCCAAAAGCTTCTTTCTTGCTATTAACCACTTTAGACGAAGTAATGGACTTTGCAAGAATGCATATGAGTAAAATAGCGAGAACAGGCCTCCGAAACATTTTGACACGTCCGTACTCATTAACGTAGCATGTGAGATGCAAAAGGCAAAACACGAACGCAAAAGGCAAAACACGAACGCAAAAGTGTTTTGACTTTTGCTTTAGTGTTTTGTCATTTGCGTTCGTGTTTTGGGTTTTGCGTTTGCGTTCGTGTTTTGTCATGTGCGTTCCGTGGTTTGATTTTTGCGTTCTTGTTTTCACTTTTGCGTTCGCGTTTTGCCTTTTGCGTTCGCGTTTTGAATTTGGCGTTCGTGTTTTCACTTTTGCGTTCGTGTTTTGCACTTATGGGCCACCGTAAAATGTTCCCATGAAAATCCATACAATTACTGTTATGTACCATCAACATCCCCTCTAGGCATACCCCGGGCATTTGACTCGCCGTGAGTAGGGAATTTGACATCGATAGCTGTCCTATGGGTGGGGAATTTGACACCTGAGAGGGGTGGGGGTGTATTTGAACAAGTTGTCTCGATTCCATGTTACGTGCTGCGTCACTGAATCATCGCGGAATTCCCAGCGGAATTGCAGAGGGAACTTCAAAGGACAAAACTCTGCTTTTGTAATATTAAGCGTCCGGCTTAAAAGAAAGGACTCCAAAGCTTTGCGCTGTATTTGAAGGTATTAAAATATAAATGTAAATTGCTTATGAGTATTTATAAACATCTCGACATGTTAAAACAATACCTGGGATACAATAGAAGGTCAAGGGCTGCATGTGATCTTGCCGGGAGTACTTGAACTGACATGCAGTCATACACAGTTCAATAATAAAGCTTTTAATTTATGAAAATGTTCCATATACAGCTAATGTTTTATAGTGGTTGCTCGTCCCGCGACAACCACGGCTCGATCGTTGCATTATTACTGTGTTGTTGTCCATTTCATTCACGGCCACAAATCTCATGCACAAGAACTAACTAAGGTGCTTTTCTACACCTTCATATACGTCGAATTTCGTTGCTTATCTCAAACAAGTTACGTACAACGATGGGAAAACATCTAGGCAAATTAAGTTTTGAAGTCAACTTCATTTTAATCTTTATTTATGAAGACAAGACATTTTTGTCGACTCTTTCCCTCTCCCGCCACTAATAACAATCATGTCCCATGTCACAACAAATACTATATTTATTGTCACGGGGGTAGGAGCATTTAATCGCCTAATATGACGATGGGATGGGGCATTTTAATTTTGGGGAGGGGAATTTGAACATCCCAAACTACAAAATTTCCGGGGGGTCGTCACTCGGGGGAGAAGGGGGGGGGGGGGGGGGGGGAGGGGGGTGGTGCCCCAACAAAAGAAGCTAACGAGAAATCTATTGTTTAAAGGCACCAACATGGCGGCTATGACGTCACGTGCAAACCAGCAATTGACGTAACACAACACGTGTGTCTGGAATTTCTGGCGATGGAATATAATAACATGTAATTCTATCGATCCGATTGCGTCTTAATTGGAACTAAGATTGCATTCGAGTGGTGTAAAGGCTCGTCCAAACCAGCGCAACATCAGTTGGTCCAACATCATCCAATATTGTTGGACGCAACATGTTGCTCTCGTTTGGACACCATGTTGGTCGATATTTTCTTTTGTTGCCACTAATTAATCCATTATTATTATTATTAAAACAGGAATACTCTGCCCTTCATGAACTCCTGCTGGAAGAGATTCATTAGCTAGATTAGCAGTACTTGTCTGCTTTCAAGCCAATCGCAGCTCGCATTTCGCTGTGGTCTTTTCATTTATGATTAACCGTGTCAAGGAATAGAGAGTTTTCACTCAATCCCCAGAGAATTCAAATGACAAAGGGCATGGCGGCTATGTTGGTGTACCAAACAAAAGAAGCTAACGAAGAATCTATTGTTAAAGGTTAAATCTATAGGCGATTTTCATGATGGCGTCATTTTAGTACAACTACCAGAATCTTTTCAAATTATTTTTCTCATTCAGATTTTTCAACTCCTTTGAGAATACCAGGACAATAGTCCAAATTAGAGGAACATAAAAACCGCGCATAGGATTCTGGTAGTTGTAATCATCATGCAAATCCCTGTTGCCAATTTGGCCGGTTATTGGAGGATACTTCACATACCGCAGAGTGGGAAAAAGCCTTTGTATTTTAAGACTCGATTCCAGCAAAATCATGATTAATTCCAATCCAAAACCAGCATTCAAGTTTATAAACCCGATACAAAATTATACTTAACTCTATTAATAGTATTGTATCAAATGATACAGAATGCTAAGCTCGATATATGCTTCGCTTGTCACACACAAAAGTTTCAATATGAGGTTCCGTAGTAAATTTAATTTATTCTATTCTCCGAGAAGCCTCATTTTGAAACCTTTGTGAGTGACAAGTGAAGCATATATCGACAGTGGGGACTGTTATGAGGCATACAGCGGTCAATCGTCTGCGCGTGCGTATTACTGTCAGTCTGGTGGGCGGCCGCGCGAATTTCCTGCGCCAAATTTACCTTAAAACATATTACAGCAACCCGGCGTTTAAAAAAAACTCGGCTTGTGAACTTCTACCCCCAAAAGTTAAGAAAAATACGTGAAAGTTAAGCTTTTTATTTTCACAGTCGACGGGAAATTGAACAAACTTCAAACTCTGAGTTTACTATTTTTTTCATAATTTAACAAACAAGTTCTGAAGGTTTGAAAACGGGTGTGTGAACAATGACGGCCGCCGGCTCGCTTTGAATTTGTTTTGGAATATGTTGTTGTTGCAAGACTTTTGACGCATGCGCAGACGTTTCACCGCTGTGTGATTGTGAGGCCTGTTTTTGTGCACACTGTACATTTTCGTGATGCAAACTATAGCGCCGAACTCTTACAGAAGAGGTCAAAACTTTTACGGGACTTAATTTTGAGGGAAGGGGGTTGTATCCGGAACCCACCACCTATTTTGGCAAAATCTAGATTTTTGACCACAAATATCTACTTGAATAAAATACTTATTGAAGAAATATAATATATTTCTAGTTTCTACAAGCAGAGAAGAACGTGTTTGCATTAAAATCAGGCATGATCATCCCTATTTTACAACGCGAAAAAAGGGGTAAGGGGTATTACCCGCCACCCACCACCTCCCCTGACAAAATTGGGTCCCATTCGAAATCCATTGTTTTGGACTCTAGATAGACCCTTTCAGCTTGCCTGTTTGTTGCCCCATTGCAGACCACGTGATAGTTCTCCAGAGGATTCAGTGCTTCGTTTTCCAATTATAGAATTTGGTACATTTCCTCTTGGGATACAAAAAAAACATTACACAAGGGAAATGTCAGGTGGTCTGGAATGGGACGGCGTGCCATTGTAAATCCCATACAATTCGGTCGCTCATATTGTAAACCGGTACATACCATGGGTCGTGAAACAATCCACCGGTATATACTTCATGGTAGTGTTTCGTTCTATATAGTCTCCCTGCATAATACTGTAAAACAGTAGGGATAATGATTATGCAGGGAACTATATGGAACGAAACACTACCATGAAGTATATACCAATCCACCGTACAGAACAAGATGGCGGCTTGTACTTTTACCCACAATCCTTTGCGCTCGAAAATCTTTCAAACCGTTATATTATCGCTGTAGAGAGGTTTTATACCTTAAAAAACAAGCCAGTACAAGTGCTGTTGCTAATACACTGTCATTAAAAAAACAGGGGATTTCTACGTGTGCGTTTTGCTGTGTTAGGTTCGCAAGGGACTGTGGTCAAATGTACAGCCGCCATCTTTTTCTGTACGGTGGATTGGTATATACTTCATGGTAGTGTTTCGTTCCATGTAGTCTCCCTGCATAATCATTATCTCTACTGTTTTACAGTATTATGCAGGGAGACTATATGGAACGAAACACTAACATGAAGTATAAACCGGTGGATTTGTGAAAGTACTTTAACTTTTCCATAAATGACACACAATAGGTTTCAACTTTATCTATTTTAGAAACATGTATTAGTTTTGAATTACTTTTACAAAGCAAAATTCAAGTCAACTTGGATTGTAGTTTGTATAAACAGAAAGCAAATATAAACTTCTTTTCGAAAAACAAAGGAACAAGACAAGGATAAAGTACATTGATAATGCTTCATTATGATAATGCTTCATTATCGAGGCAGTGTACCGTTGTTGAACAAACGCTAACGATATTTTACAGCATTGTTTAATTTCCTATTTCACAAGTTACTTCTACAAAAGCACTCTTGGTAAATATTCAATCACGGTTTCTGGGAAATCCCCACCCACCCCACCCCTCTGTTGTACACTAAATTTAATGGTTAATCATTAATTACACATGTATCCCCGAGGGAGGGGTGGGTGGATAGTTTCCCAGAAACTGTGATTGCTCCGATAAGATATTGCTAAAAGCAGGAGTCCATACTAAAGGTTAGTTATAAGCTGAGACATAATAAACCGAACAATTAAACAAAGCCAGGAGCCCATAACCAGTAGCATCCATATCTCCTATATACCTTATTATAGGAAATTAACAATGCACGTTGACAACGCGAAGAAAATTTACGTTACACTAAATTAACGCGAATTTTTCAAAAGTTAGGTTTACATGCATTAAATTAACGCGAATTTTTCGATAAGCATCTTGCTTTATTTACTGCGATTTTCATAATTCTGCAAACTCGCACTTTACATTTCTGAACGCCAAACTGCGTTTTGGCTTCCGTCAATAAAACCTTCCAAGACAAGTGCACGGATGTTTCTAAGTTTTTTTTAAAGCCGAAAATTTGGGTTTGAAGCCTAACTAGACCCTATCAATTCAAAAGATCTTTCAAAGCCTCACGGTGAAATCACCAAGAGCTGCTCACTCGTTTGATTGACGGAAACCAAACCGCAATAGTGACTCTGAAGAGCCAATAGAGGAGTCATGAACTAATAAGGTTTTGAAATGAAATAAAGGTGCTTTAAAATAACAATGTTGTAAAATAGCGTGCATTAAATTTACATCGACATTAATTAAGATACATTAAATTAACGCGAATTTTGTAAAATCGCGTTAATAAAGTGCATTGTTAATTTCCTATAATAAGGTAGCTGTCACAGCATTTTCACAAGTTTGGCTATTTTTAGATCATTTTCCCACCAATGAGTGGGTTATACCAGTAGCGGAACAAAAGATGCCTCATTAGCTACTTTTGTTATAACAACAACATGGCTGCTACGCTTTTGTGATTTTATTCCGTTAGGAATGATTGCAACCCAACAATAGAGGGAAACCGTTCTAAATATAACCTCAGTTATAACTTGTGTAACTTGTGAAAACGTAACTTGTGAAAACGCTGTAACATAGGCCTAGTATGCGGGATGGACGCTCCTGGTAAAGCTAATAAACTTAAGTCTACAGTTTAAGCTCCGCTATAAGATACGATCTATAGTCGACAGCCATACGGCATCAAAAAACACTCAAAAGATGGGTTAACCTGCTTTACGTAATAGGTACTTCAAACGCACGCTCTGATTGGTCGAAAGCCATGACTTTGTGACAGTTTAGATCACGCAAATGACTACATATCCAGGGGTGGATCCAGGGTAGTTTATGTGATTTCCGTAAACTACTCAACTTTTTTCAAACCTCTAAATTTTAGGTAGTTTATTACTAGGAGGGGTGGGGTGGGTGGGGTAAACTACTCAGAGTAAACTACTCAGTCCAAACCCTGGATCCACCCCTGATATCTCACTAACGCGCTCTCTGATTGGTTTGTGAGATGTAGATCATAGAAATGACGTCATATCCATGTTTCTATAAGAATTCAAAATCAAAATTCTTTGTGAGTTTGTGACCGTATAGATCATGCAAATTACTACATATATCTCACTAACGCGCTCTCTGATTGGTTTGTAAGATTGTAGATCGTAGAAATGACGTCATATCCATGTTTCTATAAGAATTCAAAATCAAAATGGAGGAAATATAAATATTTTTTCAAGATAAAATGGACAGAGAACTAAAATAACTTTGTTGACAATGTCACAATGCCGTCTTGGGGCGACAGAAAAAGTGAGAAATTAATACGAGACTGATGAGCTGGCTCAGCGGCAAGGAGCGTGCGTTAAGGTTTGTGCATTTCGCTCATAAAATCTATTAAATATAGCAAATAGAACGGGGTTTGTTGTGTTCTGTACTCGGACAAAAGCACTCCCGAAGCTGTAGAACATTAAAAATGCTACAGAAGTCACTCGCCGCTACGCGGTTCTTGATTCCTGTACTCTTTTATCACTTCTACAGCTCCAGTTGTTTTTGTCAACAGCAAACCCAGTTAATTAAAATCGCGTTTTCAGAGGGCGGTGTTCACTATTTCTCATCCATAATCGGATGCAGCTTCTGAGAGTTGAAATTACTACATTTAAATCCTTGCTAAAAATCGTCGTTCTTGACGTTGGTGAAAACTGTTACTCAGTATTCCTATTTGATATACGTTTAACACACTCAGCTGGTGTTAACAGGCGTTTCATCTATGGTTATGAGCTATTCTTTACTATGAAGACTGCCTTTGAAGAAGTTTAAAAGTTTTTATAAAATAACCCAAATGGTACGCACGCTCTGATTGGCTAAAAGGCATGTTTATACAAGAGGCTAAAGACATGGAACAGAGAGTGCGCATTATCTCCTTTTATCATTGTGTTACATGTTGTCGTTATTTTACAAAAGCAATATAACACGCTTTCCATGTCTTTGTTCTCTGTTATAAACACTCGGGATATGTTGGGAGAACTCAGAAAAACTTGGAAATCACTCGCCTAGCGGCTCGTGATGTTAAGGTTTTTCTTTGTTCTCCCAACATATTTTGCGCGTTTATAACAGAGACATGGAAAGCGTGTTATATTGCTTAATACGTTATAAACTAGAGAAGCTTCCAAATCAGAGTGGCCTGCGGAGTTAATTTACGTTGTCCAATAAAAGTATACTTTCAAATTAAGAAACTACACTCTTTTATGAGTTTTAAATAAATCCTTTGCTTATAGTCATGCATACTTAAATCAGACATTCTTCTTCTAATCAAACTTTGATATTTGAAAACTCTTTCAATTTCGTACCAAAAAGCTCAATTATTTCTGTACGAATATTAATGGTCAAATTGTAGCAATTTTGTGTCTCTCTAAACTCCATACACTGTATTTGAAAAGCCTCCATTATCAAAAATACTCGTGCTTATAACAGCTCATGATGTGAATTCAAATTGGGTGATTTCAAGTGCCACATCAATCCACCACTTTAGTCAAAAATGTTTGCCTAGCTGGGATTATTTTGTAATCTGTAATATTAAGGTGACTCGCAGCCTTGAATTGTGTGTTTTAATCCACTCGCTTGACCTTTGTTCAATCTCCTCGTCCAGATCTGACGATTTCCTTATTTGGCCATGAGTTGTCTGAACTCTGCGAAAAGATGAAATGAAGCATCATTAGCATACTCCTAACACTGAAGGAAGTGAAAAGTACCGTCACTACTTAACAATTAGACTGCGACCTCGAGGTTTTCTAGCTATCGACAGATAGTTAGCGAGGAACGCAGCCCGAGTGAACTATCAAAGTCGATAGAAACCTATAGCGTACTAGAAGTCTAATTGTTTTAGCATAATCAAACTACCATTATTAGCTTAACGATCGAGAAAAACAATTTTCTAAGCGAGCTTTGTCTGCAGCGCGCCGTGCACAGTCGACCGGCTTTCGATAGATAGATGGCGGCTGCCTAGCCAATCGGATGTTTGCCAATAGACGGTGGATGGCTAGCCAATCAGATGTTTTCCAATAGACGGCGGCTGGCTAGCCAATCAGATGTTTGCCAATAGACGGCGGCTGGCTAGCCAATCAGATGTTTGCCAATAGACGGCGGCTGGCTAGCCAATCAGATGTTTGCCAATAGACGGCGGCTGGCTAGCCAATCAGATGTTTGCCAATAGACGGTGGATGGCTAGCCAATCAGATGTTTGCCAATAGACGGCTGCTGGGTTATGCTAAATGGTAAGCGCGTGTAGAATGATGAGAACGAAAGAAATTACCATTTACATCAAACCATCTGATTAGAAAGTATTGAAATAAAATTAAAAAGTATTGAAATAAAAATGGGAAATAAACTAACAAACCAACAAACTAACTAACAAACCACGCGAGTTCAGTGGAAAGACTGAAAAGAGCGAGAAAACTGATTGAATTACCGCAACCGAAGAAAATGACTATGTAGTTATGATATTGAATCATGTTTGCCGCGTAGCACTAGTAAGTGTAAAGAATGTAATATAAAGTGGTAAGCTGTAGTGCTAAGTGTGCACGCCCTACGAGGGAAAGAGAAAAAATCTCTGACCCAAGTGGGACTCGAACCCAACGACCTCCAGGTTACATGTCTGGCGCTCTACCAACTGAGCTATCAAGTCAGATGAGAGCAATCGTGGGTATTGGTGCGTTATATGGGGTCACGGCGATTATATATGTATATGTAGTTATGATATTGAATCATGTTTGCCGCGTAGCACTAGTAAGTGTAAAGAATGTAATATAAAGTGGTAAGCTGTAGTGCTAAGTGTGCACGCCCTACGAGGGAAAGAGAAAAATCTCTGACCCAAGTGGGACCCGAACCCAACGACCTCCAGGTTACATGTCTGGCGCTCTACCAACTGAGCTATCAAGTCAGATGAGAGCAATCGTGGGTATTGGTGCGTTATATGGGGTCACGGCGATTATATATGTATATGTAGTTATGATATTGAATCATGTTTGCCGCGTAGCACTAGTAAGTGTAAAGAATGTAATATAAAGTGGTAAGCTGTAGTGCTAAGTGTGACGGTCGCGTACCTTTGATTTTCCAATCGGAATGTCTGGTTTTTCGGGGTAAATAGTAAGTACCCCTGAGCATTATGTAGCCCATTTCAGGACCTCTAGAGGATAGCTGAGCTGCCGAAAACTGACGAAATATGTAGGAAAGCAACGAAGTCCTTATTTCCTCTAATTTGGTTTACTGGCTCTTTTATATATGCAAAAAGATCAAGAAACGTATTACACAATGAAATACAAGACAATGCATTACGATCACAACATGTTGGTTCAACATCATCCAACATGGTGTCCAAACGAGCGCAACATGTTGGTTCAACATCATCCAACATGGTGTCCACACAAGCGCAACATGTTGGTTTACCGCGTCATCCAACATGGTATCCAAACGAGCGCGACATGTTGGTTCACCGTCATCCAACATGGTATCCAAACGAGCGCGACATGTTGGTCTAACATCATCTAACATGGTGTCTAAACGAGCGTAACATGTTGGTTCAACGTCATTCAACATGGTGTCCAAACGAGCGCAATATGTTGGTCCAACATCATCCAACATGGTGTCCACACGAGCGCAACATGTTGGTCCAACGTCATCCCTCCACAAAAACCAACATGCTAAATCCCAATTCACTCTGTGGATTAGTGGGGTCCTGACTTTGATCAGTCACAACAGCTGTTTCAGGTTCCGTTACAAAATTCAGAGTTTTTTTCTTTTGTTCTCATATTCGATGAACCATGTCACAACATGTTGGATTCGTTTTGACAGCCGTGCACTGATTTGAACGGTACAAGTAGGTTTATATTGTTTATATCAATCCTAATACCGTAAAATTCCGAAAATAAGCCCCGGGGCTTATATTTTTCAACGCACCTTTTTGAGGGGCTTATATTCGGCAGGGGCTTCTATACGGAGGGGCTTACTATAGGAGTGAAATTTGCGTTTAGAAATCAGCTGGGCTTATAATTGGAGGGAAATTTGTGTCTGCAATTTTTCAATGTGCAAAATGATAATATTGGGGCGTTAACTAGAAATTCGTGACAACTTACGGTATGGTAATCCCTCTGAACATGCCAACTTGTAACACAACAACAATAAACTTTATTGAAAATGAAATATAATAGTAACTCAAAGTTAACAGAAAAAAAATAAGTAAATGGAAATCAGGCTAACAGGTGAAGTCTGTGCTTCAGTCATAATTTACGTTGGTTTATTTTGTATTTGGGGGCAATTCCCAATTATAAGCCCCCGGGGGCTTATATACGGAGGGGCTTAATATAGGCGGCTTTTTCGCGTTAAGAATCTGAGGGGCTTATATTCGGTAGGGGCTTATACAGGGAGGGGCTTATTTTCGGAATTTTACGGTGGTAGAGGAAGTTTGGCCGAAACAGAAATACTTGTAAGTCAGTCACTGAAATAAGTTATGTTGTGACGAGCCATACGTTTTTCAGATACAACGAACGCACGCTCTCATTGGTTGATCCGGGGTCACGTGGCAGTCATCAAAATCCAATGAAAACCGCGCGGGATACATTTCAAATGTATCCCACCACGTGATCACATCGTGACAGAAGATGGTGTGATGTGTCACGCGCGCCACTGGCTAGCTAAAGGCGGGTAAAAAAAACAATGTTTGGTTGTATAATAGTAAAACCAGCATTTATTACACTCTCGTACGCGTGGACTTGATCTGCGCATATGCACCTCGTTGAACATATTTGCGTCTCGAGTTCGTGGAATAATTGTTAAATACCCTATATGTAGAACTCACGCATGTGTACCTTCGTAATCAATCATTCCATCGCCGTCCAAGTCTGCCTCTCTTATCATCTCATCGACTTCTTCATCGGTGAGCCTCTCGCCTAGATTGTACATGACCTGTTTGAGTTCACTAGAACTGATCAGTCCATCTCCATTTTTATCGAACACCTTGAATGCGTCTCTGATCTCCTCCTCCGTATCAAGGTCCTTGATCTTCATCGCCATCATTTGAAGGAACTCGTCAAAGTCGATCTCGCCATTATCTTTTGGTACGAAAATTTCGAGTCAGTATTTACTTACGGTAAGGGACTTATAATTTACTACCTGAATATACTCATTTACTCTGACTGTTTGTTGTGTCCATCTCAAATCCTTTGAGAAAAAGAAATATTTCTGCAAGAGATTTCCATATCAATGTATCTCCTCATCCGTTAACAAGAAATCGAGCCTGCTTCACACTAGCGACGCAAGCATAAGCGCAAGCAACATACGCAGACACAGTAAAGCCTAGTTCACACTAGTAATGCAAGCATAAGCGCAAGCAACATACACAGACGCAGTAAAGCCTGATTCACACTAGTAACGCATGCATAAGCACAAGCAACATACGCAGACACAGTAAAACCTGGTTCACACTAGTGACGCAAGCATAAGCGCAAGCAACATAAGCAGACGCAGTGCCGTAATTAATAATCACAATTAGGGCAACATACGCAGACACAGTAAAGCCTGGTTTACACTAGTGACGCAAGCATAAGCACAAGCAACATACGCAGACACAGTAAAGCCTGGTTCACACTAGCGACGCAAGCATAAGCGCAAGCAGCATACGCAGACACAGTAAAGCCTGGTTTACACTAGTGACGCAAGCATAAGCGCAAGCAACATACACAGACACAGTAAAGCCTGGTTCACACTAGCGATGCAAGCATAAGCACAAGCAACATACGCAGACACAGTAAAGCCTGGTTCACACTAGCGATGCAAGCATAAGCGCAAGCAACATACACAGACGCAGTAAAGCCTGGTTTACACTAGTGACGCAAGCATAAGCACAAGCAACATACGCAGACACAGTAAAGCCTGGTTCACACTAGTGACGCAAGCATAAGCACAAGCAACATACGCAGACACAGTAAAGCCTAGTTCACACTAGTAATGCAAGCATAAGCGCAAGCAACATACACAGACGCAGTAAAGCCTGATTCACACTAGTAACGCATGCATAAGCACAAGCAACATACGCAGACACAGTAAAACCTGGTTCACACTAGTGACGCAAGCATAAGCGCAAGCAACATAAGCAGACGCAGTGCCGTAATTAATAATCACAATTAGGGCAACATACGCAGACACAGTAAAGCCTGGTTCACACTAGCGATGCAAGCATAAGCGCAAGCAGCATACGCAGACACAGTAAAGCCTGGTTCACACTAGCGACGCAAGCATAAGCACAAGCAGCATACGCAGACGCAGTAAAGCCTGGTTTACACTAGTGACGCAAGCATAAGCACAAGCAGCATACGCAGACACAGTAAAGCCTGGTTTACACTAGTGACGCAAGCATAAGCACAAGCAGCATACGCAGACACAGTAAAGCCTGGTTTACACTAGTGACGCAAGCATAAGCACAAGCAACATACGCAGACACAGTAAAGCCTGGTTCACACTAGCGATGCAAGCATAAGCGCAAGCAGCATACGCAGACACAGTAAAGCCTGGTTTACACTAGTGACGCAAGCATAAGCACAAGCAACATACGCAGACACAGTAAAGCCTAGTTCACACTAGTAATGCAAGCATAAGCGCAAGCAACATACACAGACGCAGTAAAGCCTGATTCACACTAGTAACGCATGCATAAGCACAAGCAACATACGCAGACACAGTAAAACCTGGTTCACACTAGTGACGCAAGCATAAGCGCAAGCAACATAAGCAGACGCAGTGCCGTAATTAATAATCACAATTAGGGCAACATACGCAGACACAGTAAAGCCTGGTTCACACTAGTGACGCAAGCATAAGCGCAAGCAGCATACGCAGACGCAGTAAAGCCTGGTTCACACTAGTAATGCAAGCATAAGCGCAAGCAACATACACAGACGCAGTAAAGCCTGATTCACACTAGTAACGCATGCATAAGCACAAGCAACATACGCAGACACAGTAAAACCTGGTTCACACTAGTGACGCAAGCATAAGCGCAAGCAACATAAGCAGACGCAGTGCCGTAATTAATAATCACAATTAGGGCAACATACGCAGACAAAGTAAAGCCTGGTTTACACTAGTGACGCAAGCATAAGCACAAGCAACATACGCAGACACAGTAAAGCCTGGTTCACACTAGCGACGCAAGCATAAGCACAAGCAGCATACGCAGACGCAGTAAAGCCTGGTTTACACTAGTGACGCAAGCATAAGCACAAGCAACATACACAGACACAGTAAAGCCTGGTTCACACTAGCGACGCAAGCATATAAGCACAAGCAACATACACAGACGCAGTAAAGCCTGGTTTACACTAGTGACGCAAGCATAAGCACAAGCAACATACACAGACACAGTAAAGCCTGGTTCACACTAGCGACGCAAGCATAAGCACAAGCAGCATACGCAGACACAGTAAAGCCTGGTTTACACTTGTGACGCAAGCATAAGCACAAGCAACATACACAGACACAGTAAAGCCTGGTTCACACTAGCGACGCAAGCATAAGCACAAGCAGCATACGCAGACACAGTAAAGCCTGGTTTACACTAGTGACGCAAGCATAAGCACAAGCAACATACGCAGACACAGTAAAGCCTGGTTCACACTAGCGATGCAAGCATAAGCGCAAGCAGCATACGCAGACACAGTAAAGCCTGGTTTACACTAGTGACGCAAGCATAAGCACAAGCAACATACGCAGACACAGTAAAGCCTGGTTCACACTAGTGACGCAAGCATAAGCGCAAGCAGCATACGCAGACACAGTAAAGCCTGGATCACACTAGTGACGCAACCAAAAGCGGAAGCAACATAAGCAGACGCAGTGCCGTAATTAATAATCACAATTAGGGCACTGCGCCTGCGTCTGTTAATTGAATAATAATTGCACTTCTATCCATATTAACGTAAGAGAACAGGGCCATTCCACTGGACAAATTGAACCATTTACAGACTATGTAAAACGTATGTTTGTCGAGTTTGAACATTTTACAGACATTTTACATACAATTTAAACAGTGTAAACAGTACGGTGTAAACCAAGTCTGTAAAATATGCTTTACAGACGTTTTCAAATTCTCTAAATGTATTTATGTTTATAATATAACCCAGATAGTACGAGTGCTCTGATTGGCTTATAGACTCAAAAATCTATGGTCTATTGTGCCGGTAAACACAGAAATCGGCACGCCTGCTTGCGTTCTGTCGTAGTTATATAATAAAACAATAGACTACACATTTCAATGTGTTTACTGACGAAATAAAGCACTTGGGATGTTGGGAGAACACGCGCATTTGGCTTGTGATTTTCAAGCATTTCTTGTGTTCTCCCAACATCTCGCGTGCTGAATTTCGCAGTAAACACTTTGAAATGTTTGTAAAAGACATATGTAAATTTGTACATTCACAAACATTTCACAAACATTTTACAAAGTCTGCAAAATGTCCTCACATTTTAACAGACTCAGACTCATTTTAACAGTTTTTTAATATATCTAGGTGATGATCAAACTTTATTTAAATACGCTGGCCTCATTCAACTTTAAAGCTGGTTTCCAAGAGAGGCGTACATTAAAATTATAAACATATCAATATCTGATTATAATTACTAATACTTATCCTAAATGCTAATGTACATAATTGATAAGGTAATCTGTATGGTAATATAAAAAATATTATAATACACAATAAAATAAAATAAATATATATTTCTATGCACAATAACTAGTTTACTAACTTCTAAAAGTAAAGCCTGATGAGGATAGTTTGTTACAAAACGATTCATATGAGTTTGAACCCTTATGCCCTCTGGTACCTTATTCCATATTTGAACTCCGCTATAGCTAAAGCTCTTTTATAAAAATTGTGTTCTAGGACTAGGAATAAAAAACTTAGTTGAGGATCCCCTTAGCTTGTAATCAGTTTTTGAGTTTAAATTTTGAAAAATATTAAATATTACACAGTCTTTGGGGCGCTAATTCGTGAATCGTTTTGTACATGAGTACGGCCTTCATTTGTGCCCTACGCTTGTCTAAAGATGTCCACACAAGCGCGTTTAGAGCCAAACTTCATTTCTGAAGTTCATGATGACTCTGGCAGACCTGTTTTGAAGTTCTGGAGACGTTCATTTAGACCTTTACCCAACGAATCCCAAACCTCGCAACAATAGTCAAAATGAGGCTGAATTAGAGCATTGTAGACCGATACAAGAGTGTCTCGATCGACAAATTCTCTAAGTTTTCTAATAGCCCCAATTCCAGACGAAATTTTACTTGCAATGTACTCAATGTGTTTCTCCCATGTTAGGGATTCGTCGATCTGTACTCCAAGTACTTTATAGTTCTTAACAGGTTGATTATGAATGAACTCTTGGATGGACATCTACGTTATTTATCTTATGTTTTGAGGTAACCAAGACAACTCGGTTTTTGCTATATTTAAGCTGAGTTTGTTAGCAGACAGCCAATATCTAACATTTATCAGGTCCTCGTTTATTCTCTCTTCTGTTTCATTTAGTGTTTCACCAAAAACTGTCAAACTAGTGTCATCAGCGAACATAATAGATGTTGCGTGCTTTAAACAATTTGGCAAATCGTTTATATATATAATAAACAGTAGAGGGCCAAGCCAATGGATCCTTGGGGAATACCACAAGTTATTTTTCTCTGATTTGAAAACATGCCCTGCAACTGACACTTTTGTGTTCGATCTGTCAGATAACAACGTAAAAGGTTAAGTGCTTTTTCTCCAAAGCCATACATTTGAAGTTTTTGAATTATTATTCCATGATTTATGGTATCAAATGCTTTCTTTAAATCGAGGAAAACAACTAGATTATCTAGTCCCCGGTCCATATTAATATACCATTCGTTAGTACAATCCAGTAATGCGGTGGTTGTCGAATGGAAACGTCTAAAACCGAACTGATGTTCGGATAAAATATTTTCCTTCAAGAGATATTCATACATGTGTTCGTACAAAATCTTTTCCATTAATTTGCTTACCACCGGAAGGATTGAAATTGGCCAATAGTTATCTAACATGGACCGTTGATCCTTCTTAAAAAGTGGAACCACTCTTGCCATTTTCCATTCCGATGGAAACTTTTCAGAAACGATTGACTTGTTTAAGATTTTTGTCAAAGATGCCGCAATAACAGGAGCTGCCACCTTTAGAACTTTGGCTGAGATTTTATCAATGCCGGTAGCTTTTGACTTTGACAATAGATGTTTACAAACCTTAGCAACGCTTACAGGCCGGAAACAAAAATCAGCAACAGATGGCCTTTGTTCCATGGAATCTTGAAACTCGTATCCGTTTCTGTCAATCGCTTCCGCAAGCTTTGGACCTATGTTAGCAAAATGGTTATTGAAGATTTCTACCAATTTCTCGGTGGAGGTAATGGTTGTTTCTGACAATTTTATCTCATTAACAGAATTTTGTTTCCGCTTTCGTCCTAGAATGTCATTTATTGTTTTCCAGGCACGTTTTGGATCTTGTTTTTGATTTTCGATCTGCGTGGTATAATATTCTGCTTTGGTCAGTATTGCGCAGAGCAATATTTGCGTCGTTTCTAGAAGACTTATATGACTTCCAGTCATTCTCATTATTTGTTTTGACTGCTTTGCGCTTGAGCGAATCTCTTTTGAATAGCTTTCTTTTCATTTCTTTAGATACCCATGGGAGACTGCCTTTTTTCTTTACTCTCTTTGATCTAATCGGAGCATGTCTGTCAAGTACTTGAACAAACAATGCCTTCCAACACCCCCACATTTCATCCACATTTTGCTTACTATCTGTTCCCATGGTAAAGTATATAGGTCATTAAGAAAGCTTTGAACATTAAAGTTTTTAAAAAAATTGACCTCTCGCAATCCAGCGGATCCAGGGGATAAAAGAGGGCTCGACCGAACCCCATTTTTTCTAAATCGAACCGCCCTTTCTCTATCGAACGCCCTTCATCTCCCTCCTTTTTATACTATAAAAACAAAGATTGAAGTTGCCATGATCGAAACCCCCTTCTGAACCTATCTAACCTATCTAACCCTATCTAACCCCCCCCCCCCCCCCAAAGTCTGTAAATGGTTGGATGTTTCTAGTGATTGTCAGGTTCATATGTTTAGATCAGATGAGAGAGGAAACTCGGTTTTCATTTTGTACCAGCTGATAAAGTGAGACCCAGAGGACCTAATATCTAGGAGGTCCGGAAGTATTGTCCGGGAGTATTTGAGCAGGATTTTTGATCTTTCGCTGACGCTCGCGATCATTAAAAAAACATGAGAAAACGAAGCATTATAAAATAAATGTAGAGAAAGGGCAGAGCCGAAATCCTATTTTTATTCATAACACCGCTGTATTGACTTTCAGCTTTTAAAATAATCATACTTGCTCTGCAGTCTAGTACTAAAATGAGCAAAACTCGACTGTTTGACACCTTTTCACTTTTTTCTCACAATACAATATTAATATAAAAACAAGGACAGTATTAGCAAATCGTCTTCTTAAATAACCCCGGCCAGAAATCAGGTTAAATCACAGGCTCCAGTTGTTCAAACCCCAGTTAAGCTTATCCAGGATCAAATGAATGTTGTTTGATGAGGAATGAGTCATTTATACTTGTAGTCCTA
The DNA here is from genome assembly GCA_030867875.1 of Actinernus sp. WN-2022. Lineage (NCBI taxonomy): Eukaryota > Metazoa > Cnidaria > Anthozoa > Actiniaria > Actinernidae > Actinernus > Actinernus sp. WN-2022. The sequence goes on from JAOWCC010001589.1 coordinate 61,589,637, forward strand.
CGTTCGAGAAAAACCAAAAGAACGTGAATTGAAAATCATCGTTTTAATTCTAATCCATGCAGGATTAACTCTATCTGACAGGGTTCGGACAACTGAGGCCGGTAGATTACTATATAGTCTGTTATGTACTTACTATCTTTATCCACCTCTGCAATCATATCCTTGAGTTCTTGTTCTGTTGGATTTTGTCCTAATGACCTCATAACAGCTCCAAGTTCGCTGCCTGAAATCGTACCTCCGCCATCTTTATCGAACAACGTGAAAGCCTCTTTCAATTCTGTAAAAATACCAAGAAGAGATTCAGAATGTGTCTTGATTTGAAATTCGATGACGTTATAGGGAGTAACTTGTGTTAAGAGTGGCAACATTTAGTTTTCGAATAAGAACTGGAATTTCATTCTCACTTTTTACAGAATCATACGCCATGAAAAGGGCTTGTTGGCCTTCAATTTCTTCACCTAGCACTTCTCCTCTCCTCTCTTCTTTAGGATTGCCGCTCATGTTATTAATAAATAAAATTAGAAAGACTTGCTCCCCTTTTAAACCAAAACTATATCCAATCTAAAATTTAAAGTAAGTGATCCCACAGTAACTTTAAGATAATTTGGCGCGAGAAACTAGAGCTTGGAGAAAGCGTCCAATGAGGCTCAATCATTAGTCAGTTTAGTAAGGCAACACGACAATAGCTTTGCTCAGTGCCTGACGCACCACATTTCTGATACGAACATACAAATCTCTATCAATTATATTCTGTGTTTAGTATTTTAAAACCAAGCTTTTGAAAGTACAACTCAAAACATGACGACAAACCAAGCAATTTATAAGAAAAAATATACCAATAAATAAATACCACAACGACTGGACTTCTACTATAATAACCTAGGAAATGTTTTTGATATGTTGGAAGATCTTGGAGGAATCACAAAAACGTCATTCAAGCAGCTGCATTTCTTGTAAACATTTATTCCTGATTGGTTTTCGTCCGTTGGTGTTGAAGTGCTTCGAAATCTTGGTGTAAGTAAGGTCTTTGTTTGTTTAATACTTTGTAAAAATCGAAGACCACTTCTGAATCATCTATTTTTCCTTTATCAATTCTGACTATCAAGACAATATCAGTTCTTTGTGACCCTTAAAGAAATATTTAGCAAATAAAGACCACTACGACGAAGCAACTCGTATTTTACACTGAGATAAACGAATTATAAACAATGGTATCGAAGGACGCTATTTAAAATAAAGACATCGAAGAGCCTCCCGATGAAATGTGACTGTTTAAAGAATCAATTCAAGAAATTAATCGAACGTTTTGCGTAGTAATTTATCTCGGTTCCCTGCGATTTTTGGATGGTTTTGCTGGGGCCTTTGATTCACTTAGCTTTCATTACAAGGACATCTCTTGTCAAGGCCCATTACCTAAGATATTTTCAATGCGATTTTCTTGAATGAACTAGAATACAGACCCACATGATACCTTTACAAATTTACAAATGCAACTATATATACATATTTCATGAAAAGCAAAAACGCAAAAACGAGTCAATGGTTGTACCCACCATGTATTTTGAAGCTAGTAGTCATGATCTGAGTCCTCTTCGTATAGAGGTACAGATTCAGTAACGATTAATGCTCCGTGGTAGATATGGCAATATTTGTCAAACGTATACTAGTTTTGACGCCGATGAGATTATTAAAAATTAATTTCCTGGATACGCGCGCGGTAAATGCGGAGAATTCTGGGTAGTGACTAAAGTATAATCGGAAGTCCAACTGATTCTCTCATGGTTCCAAACTAAAGTACAAAACATGTTCAAACAAACTACGCAACTAAGGCAACCACTATGAATTTTCGTGGTTTAACATGCATAATCATATACTCAACAAAATTTCTCGATTCTGATTTGGCTGAGAGCAGTGCAATTTATTCCAAATTGCACTGTTTGGTTGAAATTGCACTCCAAATCAGGAATTTGACAATCTATAAATCGAAAACAAATTAAAGCTCCAGAATGAAATCGAAGTATACAAAGTTGTTCACAGTCATGTTTTGATTTTTTTGTGTTTCCAAACATTTCCGAATGCTTAAAACTGACTATGCCGCGCTGTAGTTACGGCAAAAACACGTCTAACCATGTAATTCATTTGACAGTACTAAACATTTACATTTCAGATGCTGTAGCATTACTTCATAAACGGTGCTTTAATTGTTCCAAGTAAATTTGTAGAGTATAGATCGATTTCATGTGACGTCATCAAATTGCTAACTTCGAAACTATGAACTCTACAAAGTTCTGCTTTTGATACAGTTTAGAGCTTACCTAAGCGAGTCTTCACACCAAATTTCATCGGTTTCTTTCACTTTGTTCCGGAGATATCGATGAAGCGATTTGAGTCACGCAACACCCAGTCACGTATTTTGAGGAGTCAAATTAGTGCAACTTTCAGCTAAAATCTTTCTAAATACAAACCAACATGTTGAATAAGTGAATATCTATGCAAATAGATACATTTTAGGTCAGAATTCTTGGTAATTATGGACTTTAATGAAACTTGGTAATCTGGCCGCCATCTTGGTGTACCTTAGAGGTACACCAAGATGGCGGCGCCATACATTTTACTGTAAACATGGCGCACATTTGATCGCTTATATTTTGGGCGGGAAATATCCTAGATTGATAAAACTTGTCAAAAATACGTAATTTTTAGTTCTCTTTCAGAAAAACGCACCTTGATTCTATTAGAATCAGCAATAAAGATTTTTAGAATTCACGTGACCTAAGTGAGTTTGTATACGTAATCATACGGTTTCGAGTGCAATTTGGGATTAATTTGCACGAGTGGGTTTTTTAAAGAGCATCAAAATTTGAGCTCTTTGAAAAACACACGAGTGAAAATTAATCCCAAATTGCACGAGAAAACCGTATGATTACTTATTAATAATATACATGGGAAAAAGATGTCAGGAAGTGACGTTGGCGAGTCATGTGACAAAGTAATTTATTCAGTCAACAAACCATAATAGTTGACACTTTCAAATTCATTCAAATTGTTCGAGTGTTCTCAGAAGTCGAAAGGAAATGTTTCATTGCTGTCCAAAGAAATTTGCATCGTATTTCCTTTTTTCGGCACTATGTTTCCTTTTTTCTGCACTGTGTTTCCTTGAAATTGCATTGCCCTCAACCAATCAGAATTGAGAATTTTTTCATGTATATTATTAAAAATGAAATCATATGGTATTCTCGTGCAATTCGGGATAAATTCGAACTTGTGAGTTTTCAAAGAGCTCAAATTGCACTCGTCCTGCGGGCTCGTGCAATTTTAATACTCTTTGAAAACTCACTCGTTCAAATTTATCCCGAATTGCACTCAAAACCATATGATTTCCTATACTAATTTCGAAAGGTCTTGTCCGATAAAAAAATCAACAAATACATGGCAGTCAGTTATACGAGATAACTAGCTTCGCTGTAGTAAGAGCTGGTAGGCAAGCAGTACGCACCGTGACAGCTGATGCAGATAGCATTATCTCTATGACAGTAAGTATCGCAATTGAGTCATGTTCTTAAAACGTTTCTGAATTTTGTTATGTTGATAAACCCGAGAAACTAGTTTATTTCACCCTGCCGTATGTATAGCTGAAGAAGGCTGAATGGCCGAAACGTTTTAAATATATTTTTTACAGTTATGAGTTGACGGTCTTTGCCATTTTTATTAATCTTATATACATATTTTTATTAATATATATACTCAATCTGCAGGCAGTACTGTTTCGCTCTTTGTGAGCTCATCAGTGCAGAACAGAGATTTCAGACTGATTGATCCTTTCCTATGAAGCAAGCAAGCTTCCAACAAGGCAGTTTAAAAGGTTCACTGGATGTACCATGCCAATTAAGTGCTCAAACTACTATATAAACAGTATAAAGAAGAAACCCATCTCTATATATAAATAATCAGAATAAAGGTGAAAGAGTTGACGGATCCTCAGCTTTGTCTGTCCGCCTGTGAATCAGTATGATCCTTAGGTTGAAAGCTAGTTAAAGTTATAGGCTTTCCCATCTCGACCCAGAAAGAGAAAATGCCGGGAGTACCCACGGTTACGTTCCACAATGACACCATCAACTGGCTGCGTTGCCAGCGTGGTTGGTCCTGATGGTGTAGTGGTAACACAGCGGACTAGTATGCCGAGGCCGTGGGTTCAAATCCCACTCAGGGCACATATTTTCTCTTTCACCTTTATTCTGATTATATATATATATATATATTAGGTATCAAACACTGAATTGCTATTGATAACACGTAAAAGCACCCCTGTACTAGCTTACCGGTAGGTACTACTTCAAGAACATCCTTATAGGCCTCTTACATAGAAATAGATAAACAACTGAAAGTGACACCGAAAGCAGTAAATCTCGCTTGAAATCAATTTTACCAGAGAGACCTCTGCTAGGATTGATTACAAACCAATAATTCCATCTTATAATGTTGAGATAGTCAATCAATCATGCTTTTGGATTTTTTTGCAATTAAATAGCTTATCTTTAATATTTTTGTACCATTAACAATTAGACTGCGAGATCGAGGTTTTTATCGTGAAGGGACGAAGCCCCGACTCATCTATCAAATGCGATAGAAAAGCTACTGTTCTTTCCAAATTAGATAACTGTCGGTTTACATAAAAAAAAAAATGAAAACGTGAAATATAAGCACTTTTCTACTGAGTTGATTTTTGGCTTCGCGTGCTTGTTATTCAAAATTGCCGTCTATCGATCGATAGACGATGACTGCGTAGCCAATCAGATCGCGAGTTTTCTTATAGTCGGTGCCTGCGTAGTCAATCATGCAGATTGCGAGTTTGCCGATAGACGATGACTGCGTAGCCAATCAGATCGCGAGTTTTCTTATAGTCGGTGCCTGCGTAGTCAATCATGCAGATTGCGAGTTTGCCGATAGACGATGCCTGCGTAGCCAAGCAGATTGCGAGTTTTCCGATAGTCAGTGGCTGCTAATGCTAATACTGACGGTAAAGCATCGACCAGTGTACTGTAGGGTGTTAAAACATTTTCTTGGTTTAAATTTTCCTGGGCTCTGTTTTACCTAGTGCAACCATTGTTAACCCAAGCTCTAATTTCGAGTTGTTGGTGTGTTTATTTGTCAGCATATAGGCCTTGTATGGGAACTACTATAGAAACGGGGGAAATTACGAATTTTACCATTATTAATAATTGATAGGGTAAGATCAAATGAAATAAACATACCTAAACATTTCGGGTTACGTAAAAAAAATTAGTAGCCGAACGTTGAAAACTAGTTACTGCTGGTTATTGTATAACGAAATACTGTTAAATTTGAACCCTGTCTTACACAATATAAGCACCTAAATCTTACCTAGGAATAACATGAAGAAAATAATTAACCCTGAGAAGCTGAAACTTAGCCAATAAAACAGCGAATATGTTATCATTCATTTTTCGTGGGAGGTGTTAACGCGGAGATCCAGAGTCACAAATGATCATATTTAATGAATATTTTGATATCTAGCTTTGTCTTCCTGTCGAAGAAAATCATTTATTATAGAATTGGGAGATTGGCTCCTATTGTCAAAAGGCTAACACAGCACCACTGATTAAATTACCGGAGACTTACAAGCCAGTACACGAACTTTTCCCTTCGTGCAAAAACACGAGGAAAACTGAAGGGAGACAAGTTTTCCCTTAATATACCAGTTGCTTACTGACAGGTGGTATTACACGAAATTTATCTGTACCGGAAAATTATATGTTAATGCGTAAGATATACCAATTAATACCTCCGTTATCTGACCGTGTAAAATTGCTGGAAAACAGTCTTATTGTGCAACACTGGATAACTGAAGGACAATGTTGAGATCCTTTCCGGTTAGGTTAACGTAAGATAATTGTTTATTTTGAATTTTCTTGGTTTTTCCGCCTTCCTATAAGATGCGATAATGCGAATTGTTATCCTGCCGTACGTGTATAACGACAACATTAATTAACAATAGCTCAATAGAAGAAATAACTAAACTGACAGACTGACAGAGAATATCGACATAAGTATAATGTTGACTTTGTCTAGTTTCAGAATCGAATATTAATAAGTTAATCCACAGATCGAATTGGAATTTAGCGTGTTGGTTTTTGCGGAGGGAGGAAAACAAGAGAACCCGGAGAATGATCCTCGGAGCAAGGAGGAGATACCAACAAACTCAACTCACATATGGCGCCGCGTCCGGGAATCGAACCTGGGCCACAGAGGTGAGAGGCGAAGCGGCTCCTCGGATTAGAATTCTTAGCGACTACTACACCACATCCGTGTTTAAGTTATATATGCATTAGCTACAAGTGATAAAATCTTAGTTCCCTTATCCTAATACGCACGATCGCGAGCATCAAGTATGGATATTAACACGGAGCAAAATATTATTTTTTTACGAGTCAGTTGTTGCTCGGCGAAATCCGCCATTCACCGCGTGTCGCGCAAAGCATCAACAGCGAAAGACAATCATTTAAAAGATAGAAAAAAGTAATAAATAGTTGCCAGAGAAATATTCTCAGCTTTTCTTAAACTAAAGAACAGATTGTCCACTAAGTCGAGGCTCATGGGGATCAGCTGTTCCCTTAGCGGCTCTACATGGATCTTTTCTTCCCGAGCATTTTAAAAGCGGTCTATTTAAATCACCAGTCATTAATAAACTTTACGACTTGCATGGACGGGGAAAATCCAGATTTAGCCAGATAGCAAAAATAATTTTACTCCGAAAAACTCAATAGCAAAATCTCGAAAGACCAGAACTATTTCCCTCGACTAACGTAGTGGTTTTGCGCAACAGCTTCGTCTCGGCCAGCCGACTTGTAAGCTACAAACACTTGCCGACATACGATATTCACGATACATTTAGTATTCTAGCGGCTAAAATATCCCGACATAAGCGATTTGTAGTGATCTGATTCTGTGTAATCTTAATGATCGCTTCTATGACGCCATCGTGGACGAGCGTGTAAAGGCCCGGCCTGGGTACGGGTTTCCTACGCCATAATCTTTAGGATTATCAGCCTATAAATATTATATTTCAGCCAATCAGAGCTCAGCTTTACTATGAAATACAGGGTGGTATTTCATGGTTTTTCTATGAAATACAGAGCGGTATTTCATGGCTAGATCAAGGCCAATCAAAATGCAGGAAATTTCGCGTCCTTTCTCTATCAGCCAATATAATAATTCAAAATTTTGAATACATAATTAGTCTGCAGACGCGCGCGGCCGCCACTCGAAATTTGTATTTTCGGCCGAGAAAATTCGCAATCTATCGTCCGGTAAGTTACTTTGTTTTCGTGATAAATCTTCTCGTAATTTTTTTATTTATAGGATAATATGGTTATTACATGGTTTTCTATGGTATACTGGCGAATATTTCACGAGAAATTCGTATTATTTGGTATACAACGAGCCCTTAGGCGAGTATTCCATGGTATTCCATAGAAAACCATGAAATAATCAGTAATTATTAAAGCACCAGTACATGCACACTAAATATGTTAAATTGACGGGATTTGAAACGTACTTATGCGTTACGTATTTCTTTTTATATCAGTAAACAATGTCAATTTACACTCGCTCAGTGCCTTTAATAGACAGAGAATGTCACGTGTATACAAAACTCCAGCGGGTACGGGTGTAGCTTGTGTCTGAATTGTGCCATTATCATCAACACAGGTATATATCCGTTCATGTTAATAACGCATTCCGAATTACCACGAGTAGCGACTGATATACCCTGGAGCCAGAGGTTCTACTCCTAAACTTTGGCTTAGAGAGGGCAGTAGAACCTCTGGCACCCAGGGTACGACTGATACTGTTTTATTTGAGCTTTGGTTTTGGACGATAAGATGGTCTAATCCCGATCCATTCACGATGCCGATATCCTCGGCATGTGTTGATGGTCAGTTTACTCCTCTTCCGATCATTAAATATTCATATTAGATTGTTTTTTTATTTAATTCAACACTGCATGGCTTTCCTAGTCTTTCCTGTATATCTTATACACGGTCTAATAATACTGGAACGTCTTTTTACGACATGGCATACTATACGCCGGATTTTAACTCAAGCTGGAACCAATTAGACTTCCTAAATTTCTCCGGTTTATTTTCCGTGTTACCTTTATCCATACTTTATCAGACTGCAATTTCATAAAATCGTCATCTATGTTTTCCTCATGAGTACAAATGTATATTAACAATCTAAATTTATATTGCCCCTAGCCTGTTTATCAAAGCTTTTAAAATCAACCGGCAGTCAACTTATAGAATTACCCAATATTTTTCATACAAATTCGGCTACATTTTTCTTAGGTATATATATATATTGTTTGCCATGTTTTATTCTCTGATTTGTTTATCAAAACTTACCGTCATAAGTTACCTTTATTCTGCAAAATATAGGATAAATATTTACATTTTCTACAGAGCAATTTGATCAAAACGAAAAGAAAAAATCGCGGCTTTTCTCCATCGTGTGACAGGAAGTAAAATTGTACCATTACTTCTATTTCCCTCAAATAAAAGTTTGTTTTTGTTTTAATAAACGTGGCTTGTAGATGAGGCTTGAAAAACCCATACTATCACTAAATATGCGTTTATAATAAGCTCAGAAAGTCGGAGTCATAAATAATTGTAGTACTAGTCAGTACAACTCGGGCTGATCAGCGGGCGGACGGCGAACACCTATCTAGACTGACATGCACTATCTACTTAGTTAATACATTCTGAAGTTCCATGTATCTATAAAGAACGGGAATCTTTTTGTAAATTTGGCTAATTCGGAAACAATTATGCCGGTTACGTACAATAAGACATTGACTGATGTGGTTTGAATTCTTTAGTGCAATTCTATAAGCCGGTATTCGTAAATCGTGCGTTCAACGGCGACATTTTTTAGTAAAATACGTCAACATCATTGAATCCCAGCCGGGCAACCGTGTTTACAGAAAGAGAATCGTTCAATGTTTCAGTAGCACATAAATCGCGCATTACAGACAAAGCAGTTTTTTGAGACTTTTAAACTCCTCAGCTTCTGCAACAAAAAATAGCAAAGATTCATGCACAAATAAGTTAAAAGTAAAACTTATTTCTACCCGTGGTTTACTTAGTGAGGGGCACTTTGAATCGTCGCTTGCTCACGTTGCTTCAATGGCAGATCTACAAATTTTATTTAACTATAGCTCGTCTATTTACAGACAGCTGATTTGAAGGATTTAGCACAAAGGAAAACTTAGCATAACTTATAGGGAGTGAAATCTTACGAGTTCTAGGCGGCAGAGGGAAAGAGCATTTGTGACTGAACTAAAAGTTCCGAAAAGCAACAAATTCTGATTTACAGTATAGATTAATATAATCATGATTGCTTTCGCTAGAGCACTCAGCTTAGCCTTCTAGTGACCATCAAACCATCCATCTTGTTCTGAATAATATCTCTAAGTTTAACTTATAGCCTTCTGCATTTAAATGGTTTGATAACCATCGACGGACTACGTACCAGCGTTTTTCCCTTTATATTTGTTACTTGTTATTTTGGTGTATGTGGACTATTCCCCGAGTTTGTGAGTGCTTTAAAAGTAAACAAGAAAACCTCAATTCAGAAACCAACAACTAAATATACAGGCATATTAGTGATGCGCTTGTTGGTAATGTTTTGTCGGTGATGACTAGAACAGCTACGGCGTTTTCCAATTTATGCAGGCTGCTTTAACTCGACTCGGGAAGTGTTTAAACCGGCTATTTTGACCGGCATCCCATTCTATTTCCTCAAGTTTTCTTCTTACTATGGTTACCGATTATCTTGAGGATTTTATGGTCGGAAAAACTGTGCTTGGCAACAAAGGTTTCGAATTAGGATTTGAACGGTCGCCATTGACAAAGAAAATTAAAGTTCGAATTATCTCTTAGCTTTTCACGACGTGTCACAAAAGTAGTGCGTTAAGAGCCTGTCTAGTACAAATTACCAGTTCCTTTTCGAAGAATAAACTATTTTCTCAAAAATGAACTAAAACTTTCTGTGAATGGGGCTAAATTTCGGATCAATTTGAAAATAATGTCTTACGCTCATTATTCATGTAAAACTTCTGCGTAGGCCAGTTTTGCATACAGTGTTAAGCTAATGTTTTACTCGCGTACGCAGGTGGCGAACAGACAAATTTGAATCCATCCAAACCGATTCCCCCAAACCCGAAATTCCCTTCGTATGACTTCGAAACGTCGCCTTTGAACCACAATTTACAGTTTTCTCCTACAAATCTCTTTGATTCACAATCTTGTAATATTTGCAGAGACGCTAGATCTATACAAACCATGACTTTTGTCTTGTTGTCTTCCTAAATATCACTGTATATTCGTCGTATGCTTGCTATCTCGTCGACGAGGAAAACAGTAATTTGTTATGAATATTAAGTACGATTTTCAGTCCCGACTGCCAAAATATTACCAGCCTCATTTCACAATCAATCTCGATTCGTTTCCTACGAAGAACTATAAATGCCTCGAGATTTCGACTTCAATATTATTTCCAAGACGATGCTTGGCGAACAACGGACAGCTATTAAAAATATATCTAACCGAAATGTTTTAAAGGTGCCAACATTAAAGCAAACTTCTCTACCCTTCATTCTATTTATCACATTTTTTTCATAAAGCATTATATACGCGGTTACCTGCGACTTGTTCTTCAGAGAGCTTGTGCTCCTGCAAGAAAATAAAGATCTAGTTAAAGATTCAAACTTCCATTTTTGTTTACACGGAATTCTGCAGAAATTTGCCAACCCACTTCTCTCATTCTCGTCAATGTCATTAGATTTATTCTCAACGTACCAGCACACTTCGCTTGTCCGGCATGCTTCAATGCGGTGTGCTGTTCTACTTGGCAATCGTTTCTGTTACAATATGTTGTATCATATACTGTATATGTTTAAGTTTGTGCCCTTACCGCTCGTCTGTGCGGCCTATTTTTGGCTTCTGACATCAAACAGAGTTGAAATTAATAATTCATTACGCGCATTACGAGACCTCACCGCAAACGAGTTCATTAGGATTACAAAGCGACAACGACGGACGCTACTAGCACTTCTCAAACGTTCGTCGCCAGTACTGACCAGAACATTCAAAGCCCGTAAAATTCCGGAATTGAAAACCCTTGTATTTTCCTAATCGTCTGTTCTATATTAAAGCCAATAGAGCACTCGCGACGCGTTACGTCAGAGTTTGGAAGTTGCGTATATCGTCAGATTTTGACCAGCTCCAGCGGTTTCATTGCATTCCGCACCTGATTTTCAAACCTAGCGAAGAAACACACACACACACTAATTCTATGTATTTATGTTATGAATTTCAAATTAGGCATAATCTATAAGATTTATAATTTTGATGCCATCTGAAGTTCTCACGTAGCCAAGAAGTAACACATTTTAGATGTGACATCTTCCCTGCGCAAAAGAAACTGAGGAAACTTTATTTAAGACAAACTTCGGGTTTGGATAGGTTGTTTACGGTGGATCTCTATAATATGCATTATTAAATGGACACAGAACGTACTCTGTTAGCGCACAAGCAATATATCTCTAACTATGGCCATTAACAAAAATTGAATTCTTATGAAAAATGGTGTAAGGTGACTTAGCCGTTGGCGGTATCATAATATTCTTTTTTTGTTGTTGTTTTGTTGCCGGCATGAGCCGAGATGGCTTCACAGAGATATAATTGTCTAGTTCTGTTTAGTAACCTAAAAGGTAAAATAAAATCAGTATTGTGGTGCGTTAGTGTTTATTAAATAAATGGGGTGATGCTTCCCTGTGAACAGTTGATTAGGAATATCCAAAAGAAAGCCGGGATATTGTTTGTAGGTATGACTTTCTTAGCCAGCGAGCCTAGTCGAGATACTTGGCGGAACTTTGAGCAACCACCACAGCTACGATATGATGTGTAATATAATATTTCCTTGTTAAAACGTGTGTTTATTGTTCCTTGATTCGCCATGTATTCTCTTTGACAACTAGGAATACAGAGGTCTTTAGCGGAGAGAAAAATAAAGTGCTCCTTTACCAAACTTGAAACTGAGACTTTTCAGTTCCGATGAAGTTTCCAGAGCCTCCTGTTTCAGGGCAATGACAACTGAAATGTGTACGTCGACAAAAGTTTATGATTAAGAATATTGCTTTGTGTCGTGGTAAACATCGCCTTTCTGGCTCCTTAATATACTTAATTGTATAACACTACATAACTTATTTATGTTCTGGTTCTTCCACGTAGAATAATTATGACTATAAGAGATTTCATTATATCATCAGCAATTCATACTGATAACATACCAAGTAACTATTAGTTTGCTGTTAGCTTCAAGGTTCCTTAACTAATCTCATTTATTGTTCGCTTTTCTAACAGAAAGATGTCGCTGTGAAGACAAATACCAGATATTTTAAAACAAAGTAAAAAACGTATTTGTTGAGACCAATGGTCTGTTGCATGTAAACGCGTAACTATACTGATCAAACAATTTATCGAGAAAGTGTCCTTCCTGAGAGCTCCCTGTCATGTTCCATACATGTTTAATAATTGGAAATGTGGACCAATTTTCCCTCGCTATATAGGGCGTTACTGAGATGGCGTCGAGCATTATAACACATTTAGAAAGAATGATAAGAAACCCGAACCGTTTGGTCAGGTTTTTAGTTTGATACTAAATTTGAAAAGGTGCGGATTTGATTCACTAGCGTCTCCCAAAAATTACTCTGAACGACAACGATTGACGTGTGAATATGGAGGCGAACGTATTACTGTTTTGGTGTTATGTTCTACCCTCGATTATGTAAAAACTAAGCATTTAAAGTTATGCCACTAAACCATTATGTCAAAATGCGAAAGGAAACAATTCTTTCGTTTTACTTATAGCGTCTATTAGTCTAGTTACTAATTCCACTAGTTTAGTAATCACATTATCAGTCTATTTTTTTTTTTTTTTTGCCTTACTGGCTATTAAATAAATCTAACCATTATTAATAATTAGCGCACCTGCCGAAACTGAGACATTTTATATATTTCGGACATGGTTCAGCTCTTGCATGAGGCTATGGTCACTGAGAACGATCTGCATAAATATCAAAAGAAAGAAACAAAGAAAAAAGAAAGAAAGAGAGAGAGAGAAAGAAACGAAAGTCAAGTCAAGTCAAGTCAAACTTTATTTAGACACGGTGATCTATCAGGTTAGCTATACAAAGATACTAAAAGATATAAAATACCACAATTTAATTTTTTTTTATTCTAGCGCTAATTATAATGCCTAAAACTACTGATATGTACATGTATGAAATATACAATATAATAAAACGAAAAATCCCTGTTTTACAAAGATGCCGTGTTTGTTGTGAAATTGAAACCTCGTATTTGAGCCTTGAAATTTATCAGCGATTGCGCTTGTCGTATTTGCACAGGTAAGTTATTCCACAAAGCTGCTCCGCTGCGTGGCTATCATAAGTGGCAAAGGTTATGATACGCGCAGCACGATTTTGGAGTTTTTGAAGTTTTTCTGAAAGGCCTTTACTACAATTTCCCCAGACAACATTGCAATAATCAAAGTGAGGTTGGATCAGGCCTTGAAATACAGTGAGTAGCGTTTCACGTGGGACGAAACTGCGAAAGCGCTTAATTGCACTAATACCTGAAGCAATTTTCTGAGAAATCATTTTAATGTGACTTTCCCAGTTCAGATTCTGATCTATGACAACCCCAAGAGACTTGGTAGATGACACCTGTTTAATAGGGACACCATCAATGTCAAAACTGGGATCTTCATTCATATGCACTAACCGCTGTCGAGAGCCAATAAGGAGAAATTCAGTTTTTGTCATGTTCAATGTCAACTTATTGGCTGCTAACCAGACGTTGATTTTATTTAGATCAGTCCTCATTAATGTGTTCGTTGATGATGTTCGTCACTACCGGCAAAAGTTAAATTGGTGTCATCTGCGTACATCCTTGGTTCAGAATGTAATAAACAGTTGGGTAGGTCGTTTATATAGAACAAAAACAATAACGGTCCCAGTATGGTCCACTGTGGAACGCCACTCCTCACAACTGTTTGAGATGACTTATGGCCATTGATTTGGCACGTTTGAGTGCGATCTAATAGATAAGAGCTAAACCACTGCAATGTTGAGCCGTGAATGCCGTAGTGTCCTAGCTTAGATAAGAGGATGTTACATATACATAGTTTTTTTCAAGGAGCAAGAAAAAAGTATTTACGAATACGGATACGGAAACTCGATCCGGTATCACGTAAACGCCCCCGTACACTCATAATTCAGGAAATGCCATTTCAGAAACCTTAGATTTTCAAAATAAACTCCCCCCCCCCCCCCACCTTAATAGCTCGCGCTTGCAGCGCTAGTCACGCAGTGCGAGCGATTAAGAATCCCCCTTTCTGCCCCCCCCCCCCCTACTTCAAACTCTGACTACGCCCCTGCGAGCGTACATTAATTTGCTATAGGACATGGAGAACCATCTTTTATTTGTTAACTGAATAAACTGTAAGCGAATTTAATTTGGAGCCTAAAACGTAAAACACTCACGTCTAAGATGAGTCGGGATAAACAATTTCATCTATAAATCGCGGGTATTTGAGAGAAAGAAAAAAACTCAATTTCTCTAGGAGAGGGCTCAGGGCTCCATTTAAACCAGTTACGCTGAACTGGACATCCCTGAAAAATATTGCTTATAAATAAAATGAAACGCGCGCATGAGAAACAAGTATTCGTCCCAGTCATGCGCGTTTTACTTATTGTATTAAGGCTGGCAGATAGCTAGACAGACAGACAGATAGGTAGATATTTAGTTAGTTAGTTAGTTAGTTGGTTAGTTAAAGTGGGTGCACAATTACAATAAATACCGTATTCTCCCTTGTGGCGCTAACAAAAATACAAAAATAAAAATATCACTCTTAAAAGTTTGAAAGCGCCGGAATGCGATATATTAAAAATATAAATAATATAAATAATATAAATCCTAATAATAGAAAACATATTATGATGCAGCTGATTACTTAGCTAACTAAATAAATATTATAGTCCATTAATAAGTTTTACTAACACGAAAATGATCTGGAGTGCAATTAGATATAAAAAATTGAAAGTACAGTTTCTTAAGTGAAATTATTGACTTACAATCTTTAATGTCATTCGGTAGAACGTTCCAGATGTTTGCAGAAACTATTTGTGCGTGGGACAGGAAGCCTATACTTAGTATCAGATCTGGTATTGTACAGAGAAGTAAACTTAAAAGACGATAGCTTGTTAATGAGATAATCAGGCGTCCGGTTGAATTATTTTCAAAAGGGAGAGACGATTAGCGATGCAAAGCTTATCAACAGGTTGGCAATTCAGTTCATTTTTAAATAATTCAGCTAAGAACTGTAGCAAAAGACAATAGGCGGCGGCAATGAGCATATCCCCACATACGATTTTGCTTGAATATGCCTGAAGTGCTGTACGAGGTGTCTATAATCCAAACTACACCCAGAAAATAAAGTTTATTTTTTTATGCTATGGGTTCTTTTTACTGTGAAACTCAAAGAAGCCACCATCCAGCCAATCGGAAAGGGAGAAAACAAAAGATCTTTCAATCAGAAATTTGATAACTTTCCCCACCTACGATGTTCTTCGAAATTAAACCATAGTTAGTTGGATCAAAAATAAATTCAAACTTCAAAAATTATCGAATGAAAATGCATTATTCGATGGGTTTCTATTGACTGATTTATGAGCATCAACCAATAAAATTACGAGAAAGAAGAATATAGAATTAACGCCTTTTACATTCCTTTGCCGTTCATGCTATCGTTCTTAGTCGGAGCATTACTATATTACTGAAATAAAACAAGAGATCTAGTAGAGCTGTTAGTCAGTGCAAAGGAAGATCATTGATAAAGAGGATACATAGGACGGGGCCGAGAATGGAGCTTGAGGTACACCCGGGATTTGATTAGCACTGGATCAGAGAGTCTGGTTGATACATACTCTCTGACGCCTGTTTGACAAGTAGCTCTTGAACCAACTTTTTGAGTGCGATGACAGGCCATATATATGGAGCTTGTTAAGCAGTAGGTCGTAATTAATAACGTCAAATGCCTTGCGAAAATCAAGGAAAACCGGCCGCCTGTGAATAGTTGCTTGTCAATCAGGCTTCGATTAAGCCACTCATCGGTCATCTTGATTAGCCGGGATCATTTCACAGTGGAGAGGGCCGCGGAAAATCGGGCTGCATAGAGCTGAGTAGGCGGTAAGACGGGGGGGGGGGACTCCCCATCAAAATAGACGGGGGTGCTCGACGTGAGAAATGAAATTCACCCCTAAAAGATAGCAATATGGGCGTGGCTCACAAAAAAATTATCCCTAAAAGATAGCACTCCAAAAGACAAGAAAATGGCATTAATTGGATTTATTAGAGACTATATAAAGACATTATACCGATTCAACTTGTGGGGTCTCATGCTCGAGGATCCAGCGCTATTTTTTCTCGGCCACAAAAATTTTGGGTCTCGGAGACCCCTAAAAGATAGCAGACCTTTGGAAGACCCCTAAGAGATAGCACTGCTAACGATTTTAACCCCTAAAAGATAGGTCGAGCACCCCCGTCTATTTTTATGGGGAGTCCCCCCCCCCCCCCCCTCCCCCCGGGGACCGACGTAAGTACTGCGGCAAGACCGTAAGTACTTCGGCCGATTAGATAGTACACACGTGTCTTTCAATGATCTTGGATATAATAGGAATGATAGATCATATCGGTTTTAGCACCACTTTTGTAGACTGGAGTGACTCTAGAACACTTACGTTGGTCAGGACTAACGATTCCGCTTGACAGGCTGCAAGTAATACTTTAGATAGATTAGTAGACACCTTTGGAGAAATAAGCTTCAGAAGAGGAGAGCTAACGGCCATCTAATCCTGTAGTACGTTAAGTGGGAGGGATTTGTTTAGTTTAAATACAGACTTTTAATTCAGCGTGAAGGGTGGAATGATGAACGTAGTATCTGAAGGCTTCCTAGAATTGCCAGACAAAGTCCTTAATTATAAATACGAAGTCCAAGGACTACGGCAAAGCTGACACAACGTAGGATTTTATATTGTATATTGAATATTACAATATTTCGGCTGGCCAAACCAGCCTTCTTCAGGTACTGGATGTTAATTATAAGGATTTGTTGATCCTGGCACAGGCTTCCCAGACTCGACGTATATTTCCCGCTTATTAGTCTGTTGGGTTACCTGTGGTTTATCAATTAGTTTCATAACGATCTCAGAAGAGTGTGAATTCTCTTTTTCGATTCCTACGAAATGAATCTTCAATAATAAAAGATTGATACTTAATGAAGTTGTGTGAGTGTTTTTTTGGCGATTTGGGGCCTTCTAAAGCAATGTATTAGGATTCGAAATTTTGACCGTTAGCCGCGGCTCTAAAAAATTCAACAAGGTAGGCAACTCGACCTCGCCAAAGCACAGACTTACCTCAAAGATCACCCAAAAATCGGCACTTTTCTTCCTCGCTCGCTATTCAGCTTTCGGCACAGGAGGGAATAGTTATCAAGCAACATCTGACCAGAGATCTAGGAAAATCCATCAAATTTATCATCGCCAAACGGCCTCCTCAAGACCCAAAAAGCACGACCTTCCAATGATCTGTAAGAACCAGACCGACCAAAGCGGTTGAAAATTTTCCCGCCCCTACCCAAAACGATGCAAATCGCCTTTATTCATGGGGGACCTTCAAGCGTGAAATTATACTTCCGCTTGAGGAACGGAAACAAATATATCGCCAATCAGAGAGACCATTACTAGGCTTTTAACGAAACTGGCGGTTACAGACTAATTTTGAATTTGGAACTCGCGAAAATTTCTCACGTGGAACTGTCATAACACTCGGTGAAGACCCCAGGCCACTGTCTTGGTCCTCTGATTGGCGAGTTCCAAATTCAAAAATAGTCTGTAACCGCCAGTTTCGTATAATTTCACGCTTGGGGGTCCCCCCATGAAGAAAGGTGATTTGCATCGTTTTGGGTAGGGCGGGTAAATTGGTCGGTCTGGTTCTTACAGATCATTGGAAGGTCGTGCTTTTTGGGTCTTGAGGAGGCCGTTTGGCGATGATAAATTTGATGGATTTTCCTAGATCTCTAGTCAGAAGTTGCTTGATAACTATTCCCTCCTGTGCCGAAAGCTGAATAGCGAGCGAGGAAGAAAAGTGCCGATTTTTGGGTGATCTTTGAGGTAAGTCTGTGCTTTGGCGAGGTCGAGTTGCCTACCTTGTTGATTGTTTTAGAGCCGCGGCCAACGATCAAAATTTCGAATCCTAATAAATTGCTTTAGAAGGCCCCAAATCGCCAAAAAACCACTTACACAACTTCATTAAGTATCAATCTTTTATTATTGAAGATTCATTTCGTAGGAATCGGACAAGAGAATTCACACGAAGCAATTATATAAACCCAACAGACTAATAAGCGGGAAATATAGTCGAGTATGGGAAGCCTGTGATCCTGGCAAAGTATTGATCACACTTATATAAATGTAGTAACTTTTCTTTCTCACTTTTAATTACTGTTATTATGTCCTTTTATTTATAAATTCCACCTAAATGTATTATATCTGTATTGTGCTAAATAAACTTGAAACTAAACTAAACTTTAGTTAATGCAATCGTTTTCAGTTTTCCATACATTGTCTGTAAAAACGAGTCAAATTCCGCGTGAAAATTTACAGACAATGTATGGAAAACTGAAAACACGATTGCACGCTTCCCAGCACAGCTATATCCCTCAAATTTCGATATGTTAATCTTTTACCTGGTATCTTAAGCTTGTATCTGAAGAATATTTCATAAATTCGATTTTACGGATTTTATTTGGCATCGGATTCGCATCAATTCCCATACAAACACTGTATTTCGCGCCATGTTTGCACCCCTTTCAAAATGTCGGAATTTACCGCGAACTGGTCTATAGAAGCAAATGTTTGTCAAAAGTGTTCGAGACCGTCATTTGGTTCAGAAATTTCGTTGCGAGAGCGGTCACTGACTGTTCCCCTTTTGCTGTAAATACATACTCTTTATTTATACTTATCAAACTCATTAATAATTCATGAAGCAAAAACGAAGGATCTGCTAGAGATTTTGTCCTGATTTACATAAACTTTTGCTTCAATTTTCTCGGGCAAAAAATGAAGTCGTATCGCCAAAATAACTGAAAACATGACTCTATCATCTAGACGTTTGATAAGTCCGATATAAATTTCGTCGCTTTCAGCTCGAGTTTGTAAATCCCATAAAGCACGGCCATTCATTTTGTATCTATTTAATACACGGAGTCTCATTCATCATGAAAATTACAAAGATGCTCTTCCAGAGAGCTGTGTGTGTTTAATTCTAAGCTAATAATAACAATCGGTAAATGAATAAACATTATAATTTCATGTTATGTATTTAATAAGATTAATAATAATTATGTCATAAAAAGTAAGAATATGATGGGTCCTTAAATACTAAACTAGAAGATAATGGAGAAGTTAAGAAAAAGGTTACCAGTCGATTAAAGTATTTTAAGGGTTATCCAAAGTAACTGCGAACTCCCTTTGTTCTCTTAAACTATCTCTCTTTTGATAAATCGAGATTTTTCTTTTTCGATCTTTTTCCACCAGGCTTCTTTCGTGACTGCGCCACGAATCCAAGATAGAGGATGCTCCTCAACTGAATATGTCCATATATTGGGCTTACTTTTGGATTACATGACTGTTTTTTTACAACAAACCGACAATTTTCTCGCAATCTGATTGGCTAATTTTCATATGCAATATTTTAACAGACGCGCGGCCGGCTTTTCGAAGCGGGCTTTGCAGAGATTTGTGACTTCAGGTTGTGTACGCATCTGTTCCAAAAATCAAGAAAATGAGGCTTTTAAAAGCATTTCACCACTGGGAAAAGTTAATCTCGAGGCGAAAGAATGCATTTTCGGCGAATTTGTGATTGACTTTGTAACAAGTTTGACCGATCTTTTAGAACTATAGAACTGAGAAATGGTCTTGATTTAAATACATAATTTTCTAGTTTTCTATTTTCTAGTTAAAATCTCTTATTCAGTATATTTACATAACGTTATTACCTGAAGAAGGCTGGTTTGGCCAGCCGAAATATCGTTATAAACCTCTAAAATTTACGTTGTGTCGGCTTTGCTATTTTTAGTTTTATGTATTCAGCCGATTAGATCAATCACTGATCCAACGTACACCAGCAGGATCGCCGTCCACGGTTGCTTGCATTCTATTTGTTATTGAAATTTCAACCGTAGATCTTCAAACAGATCCGACTTTACCTGTCTTTATTCTTCAAATCATGGGCATCGACATCGCCTCATGGAGAATTTGCATTGGCACTCACGTTCGCCAATGTAATAACATTTCTTCATATTACCTGAAGAAGGCTGGTTTGGCCAGCCGAAATATCGTTATAAACCTCTAAAATTTACGTTGTGTCGGCTTTGCTATTTTTAGTTTTATGTATTCAGCCGATTAGATCAATCACTGATCCAACGTACACCAGCAGGATCGCCGTCCACGGTTGCTTGCATTCTATTTCTTAAAGTGCACTACGATCAAATTTGAGATAGTGATATTTTCGCGTATTTAGTGTAAAGTAAAGTTGCTATATGTTTTCCTATCCACACCGTTTTTGATATGACTACGGGAACTCTTATTTTTGGGGGTCCGAATCTTGAGTTTTTATGTCCGCCATTACTTGAAATAGTTCCGAGACAGAGCTAATTTCCAGCGGATGTGACGTCATTTTCTCAACACAACAACATGCGGGGCTACGTTTCACACAAACTTTTCCACGAACTTATAAGTAAAATACATGTTTACACTATTTTTCTCCAAAGAGGAAAGGAAAGAAAGAAGTTTTGAATGGAAATATGCATTTACAAGAGCGACGCGTTGAGAAGATGACGTCATGACAGCAAACCGCTGGTCGAAAATCGAGAAGTATTTGGAACTGAACACACTTCAGTAATGGCGGACGTGATTTCGGCGGTAAACTCTCTGCAAAATTCATAGGTTAATGTGGTCCTTTGGTAATATTTTTCACTGATTTGGATATTTTCGACCGCACCGTGTGTCGTTTTAAAAGACAAAAAAGTAGCATATCAAAGTCATTGCGTACAAAAGCCTACATATCGATATCCGGTGACTCACTTCCGGTATCGGCCCAGTCAAATCACTCGAAAATACATAGTTTTGGGAGCTATTTTGCCTTCTAAAACAAATGAAATGATTTATAAAAAAAATATACCTTTAAATCAAAGTTAAGTAATATCTAATCTGCATTTGGTAATTGTTTGGAGTGATTATATTAAATTTGAATTTGCTTTCGCGAGTGAAGTGAATTTTTACAAAGCGTTACTCGTTTATGGACGACCAAGCAGAAGAAAACTGGGTTTAGCTTGAATACGCATGTCTGAACTGATTTTCTACCGCTGAATTCAGATAGAAGAATACGTTTTCAGTGTTTTAATGTATAGAACATCGAGGTTTCCCGAGTTTAGAGTGCAACACATCGCTGTTAAAGTTCCATTTCGTGCTAATTTTTCGTGTGTGACCTTTGTAATGGCGGGAGCTACAGTAGGAGAGATTTTGGAGCGGTCAAAACGAAAGCAGAGAATTCTCCTTCGTATAGTTCTGGTATCAACAGGTAAGCTTAATTATAAACTTGTAATGCGACTGAAGTCGTTATCTCTCTCAAATAAAATCTCATTTACTTCAAAGCGATGACCAATACCAAATGTCCTCTTCTGTGTGCAATGATTTTGATATGAAAAGAACATGATCGAATTTCGTGTAGAAACGAACAGTTTAGAGTAGCTTAAGATTTTTTTATAGAGTTCGGGAAAGCATAAAGACGTGCTTACGTTTTGGACTTTTCGACTCGAAGGCAGTTTATACACACTCGTTTGAAGCTAAAAGTGTTTTGTTGTTGTAAAAAAACAAATCGCACATACATTTTTCCATTGTCCGTACTGTTATTGTGATTAGGCCAAGCCACAAGTACCCTGGATACCAGAGGCTCGAAATCGTCGGGGCGAGCGAAGCGAGACCAGCTGAAATCAAGCCGCAGTCGCGAAGCGACGAGCCTCTGGCCGCTCGAGTAGAGATTTTCGTTTCTTCCGGTACAGAATCTGTACCTCGTCCCTGATTGGTTGAGTGAGTTGTGGCCATGAAAACTGAGGCATTCGGATCAAAGTTACATTTTGATTGGCTTTCATCTTGAGATAGTGTTACAAACCGGTTCACGAGTCTTGACATATTATACACAAACGTTAATGTTCACAGTGCTGTACAGGAATCAAAGCATGCTCATTGGGAGATCCAAACATCAAACTCGACGAAGTAAATCGAGGAGAAGTTTCCTTTATCTTCACAAATTCCGACAACGGCATGTTTTATGTTTTGAACACACGACTTCACCACGTGAAAGTGACATGCAAATTAACAGATAGGTAGATATTTAGTTAGTTAGTTAGTTAGTTGGTTAGTTAAAGTGGGTGCACAATTACAATAAATACCGTATTCTCCCTTATGGCGCTAACAAAAATACAAAAATAAAAATATCACTCTTAAAAGTTTGAAAGCGCCGGAATGCGATATATTAAAAATATAAATAATATAAATAATATAAATAATATAAATCCTAATAATAGAAAACATATTATGATGCAGCTGATTACTTAGCTAACTAAATAAATATTATAGTCCATTAATAAGTTTTACTAACACGAAAATGATCTGGAGTGCAATTAGATATAAAAAATTGAAAGTACAGTTTCTTAAGTGAAATTATTGACTTACAATCTTTAATGTCATTCGGTAGAACGTTCCAGATGTTTGCAGAAACTATTTGTGCGTGGGACAGGAAGCCTATACTTAGTATCAGATCTGGTATTGTACAGAGAAGTAAACTTAAAAGACGATAGCTTGTTAATGAGATAATCAGGCGTCCTGTTGAATTATTTTCAAAAGGGAGAGACGATTAGCGATGCAAAGCTTATCAACAGGTTGGCAATTCAGTTCATTTTTAAATAATTCAGCTAAGAACTGTAGCAAAAGACAATAGGCGGCGGCAATGAGCATATCCCCACATACGATTTTGCTTGAATATGCCTGAAGTGCTGTACGAGGTGTCTATAATCCAAACTACACCCAGAAAATAAAGTTTATTTTTTTATGCTATGGGTTCTTTTTACTGTGAAACTCAAAGAAGCCACCATCCAGCCAATCGGAAAGGGAGAAAACAAAAGATCTTTCAATCAGAAATTTGATAACTTTCCCCACCTACGATGTTCTTCGAAATTAAACCATAGTTAGTTGGATCAAAAATAAATTCAAACTTCAAAAATTATCGAATGAAAATGCATTATTCGATGGGTTTCTATTGACTGATTTATGAGCATCAACCAATAAAATTACGAGAAAGAAGAATATAGAATTAACGCCTTTTACATTCCTTTGCCGTTCATGCTATCGTTCTTAGTCGGAGAGTAGTATAGTAATTGGCGGTTGACTGGCGCACGTTGTATTTTTTTGTTGTTTTTTCATCTAATGGACATCCTCACTTCGTTCAGCCCTCACTTCGTTCGGGGTCCATTGGATGAAAAAACAACAAAAAAATACAACGTGCGCCAGAACACGCCAGTTACGATACTACTATAGTTCATTTATTGTATTTATAAATTATATTAAGTAATCGGTTTCTACAGCTTTTTTTTCCGGATTGGAGCAGTTTTGTTGTACTATTTTTTTTCGTTGTATTTTTTACATTTTAACACCCTATTAGAGAAGTGATTACTATGCAGTATATCCATCCATGGTACTGCATATGTTAACATTTATTCGAACACTTGGTTTATAGTGAATTTATTGTATTCTAACACCCTATTAGAGGAGTGTTGTTAATAAGGTATTATATCATGGCTGAGCATACACCAACATTTGTTCGAGTACGCCCTTTAAAGAACTATTTACGTGGATGGAAGATGGATATTCCTGATGATAATCCTATGGGAGCGGATCCAGCCGTTTTCCTTGCCGGTGTACGTAAACAAACTACCGAAAAGTTTAAGGAAGAACTACGAAACCACAACACCTTTAAGGCCCAATTAGCTTTAAACATAACTTTCGTACTTGATAAACCTGATGGTTACGTATACGAGACAGCTACATTTTATAGCAAACAATCTGTTTTGATCGATGATGCTGGTATCCGCGAGGTAATAGTAGAAGCACATGCTCAGATATATGACCAAATTGAGAAGTGGATCAGTCGTGGATCAAATTGGGTCGTAGATAGAGTCAATATTCTATGGTTAAACATCGCTAGATACCAACCACTACGTGGAGGTTCGTATTTACCACTACCTGAAGAAATAGCGAATAAGAAAGCCGTGATCAATGTGAACAACAAAGACAACCACTGTGCACTTTGGTCGATATGCGCAGCAATGTTTCCAGTTAAGAAAGATCCTCAGAGGACATCAAAGTATCAGATAGATATGGTGAAATCCAAGGGGGTGGACTCACCAACACCAATATCGCAAATACCACTTTTGGAGAAGCAAAACAACATTTCTATTAATGTATATGGATGGGATCCAAAGGAAAAGTGCTTAATCATATATCGTATCTCAAAGAAGACTTTTTCGAAGTACATCCATCTACTACTTATAGAAGACCTAAAGAGCGGTAAACAACACTATTGCTGGATAAAGGACTTCAACAAACTCCTATTCGATCAGACAAAGCACGAACATAGGAAACACTTCTGCGAACGATGTCTGCATGGATATTCCAATGAAGCTCTTCTTGAAAAGCATATTACAGAGTGTAATGGTATCAATGACAAAGCCATACGCATTGAAATGCCTACCAATAAGAACAACGAAGTCTCATTCCAGAATATACACAAGCAGCTCAAAGTAACCTATATTATCTATGCAGATTTCGAGGCATTAACCACTAAGATCGAAGGACCTGCTCAAGGCCCAAAGAAGAGCAACACGCTTAAAACGGAAGAACATATTCCATGTGGATTTTGCTATATAGTTGTACGTTCTGATGGTTATAGTGAACCACCAGTACTATATAGAGGTAGGGATACTATCGAACGTTTTCTACAACGTATGCAAGAGGAAGAGGTGAAGATCAAAGCCCAAAAAGCTAAACCACTATGCATGTCATGGGAAAACTATAAGGCTTATAATAGCGCAACAATTTGTCATATCTGTCAGAAGCCATTGGTTGGTGATAAAGTACGTGATCATTGCCACATCACGGGCGAGTTTAGAGGTGCCGCACACAATACCTGCAATCTAAAATTACGTGCTTTTCCTACCATCCCAGTCGTATTCCATAATCTTCGTGGATACGATGCTCACCTAATAATGCAATCCATATCCATAACATTAGGTAAGATATCTTGTATTCCAAACAATATGGAGAAATATATTTCATTCTCACTTGGTAACCTACGATTCATTGATAGCTTTCAATTTCTACCATCATCTCTTAGTACATTGGTATCGAGTTCAGAATCAGACACATTTCAACAAATTGTAAAATATACATCCAATCAAGAGAAAGCCAATCTATTAACTCGTAAAGGAGTATATCCATATGAGTACATGGATGCGTGGGATAGATTTGCAGAGACTTCTCTACCACCTAAAGATGCGTTCTATAGTAAACTAACTCTAGAGGACATATCCGATGAAGATTACGAACATGCAATAAGAGTTTGGAATGTATTTGATTGTAAGACATTAGGTGATTATCATGATCTTTATCTACAAACTGATGTACTTCTTCTAGCAGATGTGTTCGAGGACTTTCGTACAACATGTATGCAAAACTATGGATTAGATCCTGCACATTATTATACGAGTCCAGGACTTTCATGGGACGCTTTATTAAAGATAACTGGAGTGAAACTCGAACTATTAACTGACTATGACATGTATCTATTCATCGAGAGAGGTCTACGTGGCGGTATATCCATGGTATCACAACGTTATGCCAAAGCGAATAATAAAAACGTACAGGATTTCAATCCAGAAAAACCAAATAGCCACATATTATATCTAGACGCGAATAACTTATATGGATGGGCCATGAGCCAATATTTACCAACAGGAGGATTTGAGTGGTATACACCAACAGAAGAACAAATAACCAATCACGCAATAGCTTCAGATAGGGGTTATATCCTTGAAGTTGATCTCGAATATCCTCGAGAACTTCACGATACGCACAACGACTATCCACTAGCTCCCGAGAGAATTCGGGTGAATAAAGATTTGTTCTCAGAGTATCAGACCAATCTATTTGAGGAACTATATAAAGGTAATGGATCTTTGAAAGTAGAAAAACTTGTACCTAATCTATATAACAAAGAACGATATGTGCTCCACTACCGTAACCTACAATTGTATCTATCTCTTGGTATGCGTTTGATAAAGATCCATAAGGCACTACGGTTTGACCAATCACCATGGATGGAACCATATATACAAATGAATACTGAGTTACGAAAACAAGCGAAGAGCACCTTCAAGCAGGATCTATACAAATTGATGAACAATAGCGTATTTGGAAAAACAATGGAGAATCTACGTAAGCGTGTAGATATCCAATTAGTGCGTGCATCAGAAGGAAACAAACTACAACGTCTATTGAATAAACCTAGTTATGCTCGATCTACAATTTTTGATGACGATCTTGCCGCGGTACATAACTACAAAAGTAAGCTATTGCTGAACCGCCCCATATATGTTGGAATGTCGATTCTAGATCTATCAAAGCATCTGATGTATGACTTCTACTACAACGAGATCAAGAAGCAATATGGGCAACGATGTAATCTACTTTATACCGATACCGACAGTCTATTACTACACTTTAAAACTGAAGATATCTATGCAGATATGGCAACTCATAAACATCTATATGATACTAGTAACTACAGCAAAGACCATCCGCTGTATAGTATCAACAACAAGAAAGTACTTGGTAAAATGAAAGATGAATGTGGAGGTATTACTATAGTCGAATATGTTGGACTACGATCTAAGCTCTATTCTATATTGAGAGTAGATGGCGATGAGATTCGTAAAGCTAAAGGTACCAAGAAGGCAGTAGTGAAACATCGTATTCGTCATGAACAATATAAAGAGTGCTTGATGGATAAGAAAGTATTCAAACATGGAATGAATATGCTTCGAAGTGAAGGTCATAAGATGTATGGCATACATATGAATAAAGTATCTCTATCACCATTCGATAGTAAGAGATGTATTTTAGCAAACGGAATAGATACGATAGCCTACGGTCATGGAGACTTTTTTCCAGATAATGAAGAAGTAGCCGATTTTATTAGCAATATAATATCGAATGCAATCGATACGCTATCCTACAGCCGTAGAAACATCATTCCAGAGGATGAAGACTTAGATGATTTTATTTGCGAGTTGCTTCTATCTTAGAATACCTTTTGGTGGTAGTTCTGTATCTAGTGGTATCACTTGTATCTCTTCACGAACGAACCCTCGCTTTGGTGCATCTTTTTCTAAATAGTATAGAACAGGTTGATTCGATGATACCACACTTCGAGAAATATAATATGTCTGTAAACTCCATACAGGATCAGTTGCTCGTTTTACTCCACCTTCCAATTCTCCCGGTGAGTATAGATATCGAACTAAAACATCGAATGGTAGCCGCTTTTCTTTCAATCCAATAATTCGAGAATATGTAGGAGTCTTTATGTTTACTCGTTGTGCCTCTATAGAATTTGAAGGTTCCTTACCTGTTAGTCGAGTAACTTCATTGTTCATAGCCTTGATAACATCAGGAAGCCTCAATACCCATTCTCTACTACGCGCATCCGATCCTTCAGATGTAAGTACCATCTCTTTTGCATATTGATATCCAAATAATCTTTCAGCTATTGTTCTATTTGCTCGTTCGACAAAACTTTGTGCTCTATGATGACCGGCTTCACCTCGTTGAACTTTCGTACCGTGTAGTTCTAATGTTTCAGACATACGTCCCATGAATTCTCTACCAGGATCAACTTGCAATGTTTTTGGCCATTCTAGTGGACTACGTTTGTAGATTCGATCAAATGCTGCAGACACTTCACCACTATCTTTCGATGCTAAAGGTTCAGCCTCTTTATATCTAGAAGCTACATCGATTACCACCAAAGCATACTTATATAGTTTCCTTCCACGTCCAGGTCGATCGTGAGGTAGAAAGATCAAATCAGCTTGATGAACTTCATTAGGTTTCGATACAGTCCAATGTGGTCGTGGAATATAGTGTGGTGGTGATAGATATATTTGCCACATGGCTTGTTTCTCTAACCAACCCTTAGCTACATCTTCCGATACCTTTGCAGCCACCGATAACTTACCAATTGCAGCATAACCTTTCCAATAGCCCATAGGACCATAGAAGATATTCGCAAGTTTAGCATCCATTATATATCTATGTATTCTAACCTTCAACAAGAACGAAAAAAAAAAAAGAAAAAAAAGAATAAGAACTTATCTAACCAACTAGTTCTTATTCTTTTTTTCTCGTCGATCGTAAAAATTCTCGTTTTTTAAAAGGCATATCGACTAATAGCGTATCCAGCGACTAGCATTCCACCACCAACATAGATCAACTCACTAGTTTTCTGTGCGTTAGATGGTTGATAGTAGTCAGAGAAACGAGGTTCTTTCATTGCTTCGAGTCGTTTCAGTTCCTGACGTAACTTATCGGATTCTATGAAAGCTCGGTTACTATCGAGTTGATTATTACGAGCGTCACGTTCAGCAACTTCCTGTTTATGCGTCCAATCAGACAATGTTTTACGTTCTTCGATATAAGCCTCCCTATCATGATCGAATTTTTCCGTTGCCCTATCATGTCTCTCTCGTTCTATATTAGCAGTTTCATCTTTTCCACCAAACATCCTAGCAAGCACTCCACCACCAGTAAATGCCGTTGCATTCAAAACTGCTCCGAAAATAGACATTCCAATAGCTGCTACCGTCACCATTATGGTACGATCTTTTGTTTCTCGAGATATTGTTTTGCATATATGCTACCAGCTATTACTGCAGTCCACTTCACGTAATTTATAACAGAAGTAGAAGGATCGCTAAGCATAGATTCCTTGGTAGCCTTTTTTACGATCCAACCAATACCAGTAGCTATTCCAGTTATCATAGCAGCATCGGTCGCTATTTTCGTCAATTCTTTATCCATCCTAATATATATCGTATATCTCTAGTCTTTAATTGTTACTCCATATCTGGTACCGTAGTCTTTACAGGGCTCGCGGGTCGTATCGTACTAACGTTCTTAGAAGTGTCATCTCTATATCTTCTGTATTGATAGTATACGCTAACTAATGCAGCACCCGTACCAATAACTGCGATAGTAGTGTTAGTGGATACGTTTTTAGTCCAACTCCCATCTTCGTCTATTTCCTTAGATAATTCACTTTCACGCGAAATCTCTCTCTTTTGAGCCTCTCTAGCAAGTTTATTACTTAGTGCTAATGCTTTCCCAGCAGCAACCCTCTTTGGATCTTTTACTTTAGTTGGTGTTGTTTTCGGCGGATTCGCAGTTATCTGATCCGTCTGTTCCTCCATCTAGATTCGATATAGTAGTTACTTGCGAATGTTCAATAGGTGTACTAGGAACGACTATGTGATCAGCTAGATTGAACAAGACACTATCTAGAGCTGCAAATAGAACTGCTTTAAGTGCTAATCGACCAGCCGAAGTATGTGTCTCATTGCGGACTAGTTGTTCATCTAGTGGAACTACGTATGCAACTGCGTGAGTAGCTAGACGTATTGCACCCTCTGCTAAGCATCCTGTTATTTGATAGCATGCACCAAACAATACAGCACCTATACCAATAATTGCTATAGTAGATACGTTCGTAGTCCAACTTTCATCTACATTGATTTCTTTAGGTAATTCACCTTCACATGTGATCTCTCTCTTTTGAGTCTCCGCAGTTATCTGATCCGTCTGTTCCTCCATCTCGATTCGATATAGTAGTTACTTGCGAATGTTCAATAGGTGTACTAGGAACGACTATATGATCAGCTATATTGAACAAGACACTAGCTAGAGCTACAAATCGACCGTGTTTAAGTGCTAATCGACCAGCCGCCATAGATATCTGATGGCGGGCTAATTGGTTTTCTTGTAGATCCTTAAACAGTGCTTGTTGGTCGTCTAGCGTAGCTACGTATGAGGCTGCGCGAGTAACTTGACGTAGTACACCATCTACTAAGTGTACTGTTATTTGATTTGCTACTACGGCCTGGTATCTACTGTGTAAACGTTTTACGTCCTTCTCAGATAGTTTAGTTATATCTGTTAGGGAGAAATTCTGTCCTAGACATTCTTTCGTTTTACCCAATACAGCTAAGGTCTTAAGTACTTCCCGATATTCTTCGATATCCTCCAATTCGGTTGAAAATTCCAATTTTGGTGGTGGACCTGTTAAATCCTCACCTTCCAGTTCTTTAACGTATTCATCCATGATAATATGTTATAGGTGCGGGTATCTCTAACACTACCGCAAAAGGATGTCGCAAACAAAAACATATGCGAGCAAACTTGTTAGATCGAAGTATCGTTCGTAATTCATTACATTCTTGTGAACCTCCGTAATCATCGAATATCCTCTTTCCATCTATAACCGATGCCGTATGAAACGCTACTACGATAGCTACGTTCTCACGAAAAGGTTTACATATACTCGTTAATTGTTGGGATAGTACCCAAATAGATAGTCCTATATGTCGAGCAGAGAATGCTAAATCTACTAGTTTGTCAGTTCTTCGTTTTACGTCTTTTGATGCGGCGCAATCATCTAGAATCAATAATGTATTGGTACCTGACCAAAAGGTTGCACAAATATTTAATGTGGTATCGATAGCATCCTGAGATGGTGATATGACATAAAAATGCGTATCTCGATTAGCAAATCCATGATATGTCTTGTTGTGGGCATACGTAGGACAAATTAATACTATATAATCGAACTTACCACGAAATGGTCCACGAAGTTGTTCTATGAGAAATGCAGTCTTTCCGCAATTCGTTGGACCTACTATGAGTGAGTTGAATGGGATGTGTTCTACCAAGGAATCCATCAGTATGTTATACTATGTAAAGATCTGTTCAATATCTTAAGCTGAGCATCCGCAAGGACATAGATATGCATGCTTACGTTTCCACTTCCTTTTAAAGTTCTATGTATACGAATATCGATATCTTTTCCACCGCCAGTTTGTGCCATTCCATCGCCATGAGCAGAGGAATCTTTTGCTGTACGACAATCGACTAGGATGGCAAATCTGTTATTGTAAAATTTGGTAGGAGTCATAGAAGTATTGGATTTACCAAACCATCCTTTTGCGGACTCCCAAAAATCTGATGTTAACATACCTCCTGGAAAGAATCTATTTGGAACTCCATTTACGTCTATCTCTATCTTTGAAATATCAGGATTTACGAATGCTTCGCTATCTCGTGAACCGGCGGTGGGAGGATCTACGAATAGAAAGAGTAATCCAGCGAATGATCGTCGTGGAACATTTATATTCTGAGATATCAAAGTATCCGATGCTTTAGCGATAGGTACTGTCTTAAAGTGAACTGCGTGATCGTATAGGAATGCAGTACCTTTTTCATATGCGTGAAATGCCTTCCTAGCTAGCGTTTCATTCTTGATTGCTTCGTATTCTAACTGGATGTTGGTAAGCTTGTACGTACCTATCTTTGTCGAATCTGATCCAACGATTATATCGATAGAGCGGGCTAGAGTTAATTCGAATGAAATAGTGTCTTCTAATGCATGTGGATATAGAACTCCATGTTGTGTAAGAATATCAACGTCTAACGGAATTCTATATTTTGAACCATATGCAGCTAACAATGCATTCTCACCAACATCTGAAGTACTTGCATCACCAGCCTTAGATCGTAGCTTATTTGCGTTATCTGATTGGATACCTTGTTGTACTCTCGATTCTCTCTCTTGTGTAGATAGATAGATATCGGAATATGTTTGTAATAGATCCGATCGAGCAATGTCTTCTACTATTTCAGCTCCTATCTTACAAACTCGATGTATAACTAAGCAACGTCCAACATTTGCAACGACTCGATTATTAACATGTCCACCAGACAATACGATATCACCCAATAATGCTAAACTACCAGGTACTAATACGATATCTTCTCCCATCGTTGGAACTTCCACATAGAGCGTCTCACCTGGATTAGCAGATGATGGTGTGAAAGTTTTTCTATATAAGGTTCGTTGAGCTTTGAGTGCGAGTTGCACTCTTAGTGCTTCCTTAGGAATTAACTTCGACGATATCATGTTGAATATAC
This sequence comes from Actinernus sp. WN-2022, assembly GCA_030867875.1. Lineage (NCBI taxonomy): Eukaryota > Metazoa > Cnidaria > Anthozoa > Actiniaria > Actinernidae > Actinernus > Actinernus sp. WN-2022. The sequence continues at coordinate 61,622,191 of JAOWCC010001589.1, forward strand.
CATGATATATAGTTATGTTCAATATGGAAGATAATAGGGTCGACGTTGATGTGAGACCTGAGGATAGTACCGACAGATACGAAGAACGAGATGAAGAACGACAACGACAACGAGATGAAGAAGACCGACAACGAGAACGAGAATCAAATGAAAGATACGTGGCTTACTTATTGAGTGACAATCAAGATGAAGCTGGGGGTAGTGAGACAATTACCATGGATAATTTGCATGACTACGCTATAGAAGGTGACCCACTTCGAGGATTCACATTCGAACAAACAATTCGAGATTCGGTAAAAGAAATGCTGGTTGACATAGTAAAGAGGCAATATCCGGATGCTGGTGTTCGGCATAATATAGAAATATCCTTAGTAGATGGAAACATTACCGTTCGCGAACTTGGAAGCAAAGAACCCTTTAAACGTCTATTCGTCGGTAATGATGATGATAGGAAATTACGCGTGAAGATGAGGAAAGCTCTCAAAGATGCTTTAGGTCCAAATAATGAAGAAGCTGCCAATGAAGTATTATTTGCAGAACGACAACTCACCGATCGGGAAGCAAATAACGAATCTATTCTTGAAGACTCTGAATCAACCGACGCTCAGAAAGAAATAGCTAAGAAAGAGTTAATGTCTATCCGTAGGGCAAGAGAATTACTTGAACATCAAGAAGAAGCCATACTAGAACGTATATCGCTACGTGAAAGGGTCAAATACATTTTCAGGAAGTATGGAATGACTGTTCTTGCGGTGGTAACTGCTATTGGTGCTATCGTTAGCGTAATAGTTTCCCAGCTATCGAAATCCGTACCGAAACCAGTAAAAGATGGTATCGACAAAGTGGCAGATACAGTAAAGAAGGGATTAAAAACGATGGGTGATTTGTTAAAGGAAATGGGAAAGAAACTTGGACAGATACTACCTGGAATGATTGGATCAATTGCGAATTTCATATTTACTATGGCTGGTAAAGCTCTAGGAGTATTAGCGGAGAACGTTTGGTTATTCATCGTAGCAATAGTGGTGATCACAATAGAGCAATATAAACGACGTTAACGAAATAACACCCACGCAATTCCAGCTCCTGCAATAGATACTATCGCTAGATTGATCTCATGTTGTGGAGTAGGATTCGGTAAGGTACTATGTGAAACTCGTTGTGGAACTTGTTGTGGTAATTGTTGTGGAACTTGGTGTGGTAATTGTTTCTTTTGTTTCTTCCCTTTCATATCTGGTGGGGACTTGGTTTCGAGAATATCTGCATTAATATCGTTTACGCCTAACACCATACCTTCTGTGGCGTTCGGGATTGGATTTTTATAACCATCCTTCTTGCCGAGGTAGTACTCAAGATTGCTTGGTAGTAATCGTACCCCTTTAGCTATTGCTAGGTTCAATCTCTTATGTGTGTGTAGTATAGCTGTAAGATAGTTTTTATAGCTTACCACTAAACCATTTTCGAGAATAGCGTCTTCGACTAATCTCTTAAATTTTTCTTTGACATTGAAACTATCTATGATGGATTGGTTAAGATCATTCTGAGCAGCTAGAACGCAATATCCAAAAGCTTCGACGGATCGATTCAATCTACCTAATCCAGCATTAGTTAAACCCTTTCCGATTGGTGGTGTAAACCAATTGTATTGTTTTCCTTCATGTTCATCGTTCCGAATGAATGCCACAAGATCACCCTGATCCTCCTTACCTCCTTGGTCTGCAAATAAATTATATTTCTTAGGCCATGTGGTTGCACCTTTGTCATAGCTTCGGTCTCCATGGACGTTTACGAATCCTGTCGGACCCGGGTATAAAAGGAATATATCTCCTAATCCGTTATTCCTACCTCCGTGCCATCGGAAATCTGGTGTTCGAGATATACCAAATTCGATGCATAATTTCTCAAGAGCTGGTTTGCTATAGAGGTTATCCATTTGCTTGAAAGCAGAGTCACCAGGTAGAGGAACTCCATGAGCACCACCAAGTTCATGTAGAATTCTTCGTATTGTGAAATAAACGTGAAATCGTAGTAGTCCTTGAACAATATGAGGATACGTTTTGAAAATAGGATCAAACAATGACACTCCACATCCAGAAGTCGCACACCACGTTGCGAAATTCAATTGTTGAAGCCAATATTTGAAATCTGGACCATGTAACCAATGGTAGGACTCATTTGCTGTCATATGCTTTATAACGGTCTCCTTGAATATGTTAGGAACGCCCGCGTTGAACTTTTTTGCTGGTTTGACGTATATCCATAGATTAGTTAAATCTATATCTTGTGCTTTTTCAGTAGGTGGGACCGCCGTAATTGGATATTTCACACTTTTATCTAGTGTTAACGTATGTGGAAAACCCTTATGCACATCCCACAATGCGTTATCGATGCGCTTTTGAATGGTGGTAGGTAGCTTAGAGACATCGTCGCCATAAACCACATAACCATGATTCCCATCTCGAAACCAAATACTAGTTGAATATTTGCCAGGGCCGTCTATATCCGTTGATGCATAGAACTGGTGAAAATCTGTATGTGGATATTGTTTCTTAAACTTCGCTAATAGATCGGCATTCAATGATGCGACCTTCTTATCTTCCTCAGCTATTCTCTCACTATCTCTACTAGCTATTCTCTCAGCCTTTGACCGTAAATTAGCATTCCGTGTTGGGGTCTCATCATCTCTCTCGTCGTCTCCACCCTCATAATGATAGCTGAAATTACCTCCGTGCCTCCTCATGTTAAAGCTAATTATGTATGTAGTTCATACCTTTAACACATAATGGTTATATTAAATGTCACCACCACATCGTCTGACCATACGGTCTACTTCGATAACCCTATTCTTATCAATAATATTTCGCTAGTTGAGGTCACTCTTAGTCACAATTGGTGGAACCTAGCAGAGAAAGGGGGCTTTAAGTGGATTACCCCCAATAGTTTGACGTTTCCATACGAAATTAAGGCGGGACATTATAAGATAGAAAATTTGATAACCTACTTAGATCCCGCAGTTGAGGCTGGTTACTTGGAATTCATAGACTATCCATTTAGGAAATATTGGCTTATGAAGGTCAAGAAACCAATCCAATTCACTAAGAATGTCTGCGATTTGTTTGGTATCGAAGTAAATGAAGATGTGACAGATTATGTGGCTATCAATAAAGGAAAATACGTCCTGGTGCCAAAAGATATTAATCACATATCTATCTACTGTGATGTGGTGGATTCAGATTTCTCGCTTCTTGATGGGAAGCCATCTAAAATCCTACATACTTTTAAAACGACATCACACGTTTTTGGTGAAACAACTTACTTTCCACCAACCCTCATACCCATTCGAGCCCTAGGAACGATACGGAACTACATTCGCCTCACAGTTTGCGATGAGAAAGGCAATCTCATAGACTTCAACAAGCAGCCTCTACGTTTCGTATTGAAGCTTGAGTAAATCATACGTATATACAATGGATGGCGATTCGATTCAACCGTTTCCAACAGCACCAAGTATCTATCCATCGGGAGCTACAAAGGAACTTAGCGATATAAATGGATCGAGTTTTAGACTGCAAAAAATCTGTGATACGCTTGCTGAGCTAGAACAACAAGCAAAGCACTACGAAGTTGTTCGCAAAAAGTATGCTCGAGCGCGTGGTATCGTTCATGGGATTGCTGTGGCCACAGGTAGCCTGAGTGGCGTTTTATCAGCTTCTGCGTTAGGTTCATCATTTACGGTGGTTGGGATACCTGTGGGTATTTCCTTAGGATCAGCGGGTTTCCTGTGTGCCGCCATATCGGCTTCGATGACTGTTGTTAGTAAGAGACTTGGCGTTCACGTCTCGAAGCATGAAAAGACTGTTATGTTAGCAAAAGCTAAGGCGAATTCCGTGGAAGTTAAAGTCTCAAAAGCTCTAGCCGATTGTAACATTTCAGAAGCCGAGTTCAGAAGCGTTATTGATGAGAAAACGAAATATGAGACGCTTAAACTCGAAATACGGCAAAAAAACAGACAAGAAGGTGGATTAAAAAACGTAGAAGAACTTCGATCCGAAATCCGAAAGGAGATGAGAGCAAAACTTGGCGGTCTAATGGGGTAAGAATAAATATCTCCTTCGAAAGAAACCGGCATGGATTTCATTTTAACTTCGATAAAAGCAACTACGCTTAATTCGTATAAATTACCGTGTTGTTTTGGTTCGTATGCTAATTTCGAGACAACGCGTGGGTGATGCTAATTAACATACGTCAACTGCTTAAAACATAAGTATGATATTGTATCACTGAATAGAGGATCATAAAAAAACGTAGAACAACTTCGATACGAGATCTGAAAGGAGATGAGAGCAAAACTTGGCAGTCTGGTGGGGTAAGAATAAATATCTCCTTCGAAAGAAACCAGCATGGATTTCATTTTAACTTCGATAAAAGCAACTGCACTTAATTCGTATGAATTACCGTGTTGTTTTGGTTCATATGCTAATTTCGAGACAACGCGTGGGTGACGCTAATTAACATACGTCAACTGCTTAAAACATAAGTACGATATTTTATCACTGAATACTTTGTCTAGCACACATAGCCCAACGGGTTTGTCGCTGGGACTTGTGATCGAGATGGGAGCCGTTCACGAGTTCTGGTGTTCAAACCTTGGCGGACTATGTGTGGTAGATCGGCTTGTGTTGGGTAAGAAGCTCCCAGCCCAACACAAGTCGTAGCGCGTCTGCCGATGTGGCAGAAGTTAAAGTAATACAGTAGAAATCAGCGGCCAGAGTACAAGATACCTGTGTGAGAACCAAATGTGGTCAGAAGCTGAACTACAGTAGAACGAATACAGTGAAAAGCCGGGCCCGGCAAGGATAAAAACCTCTCTAGGAACAAAAAGGAGAAAGAAGGAAAAAGGTGAAAGTGGGTTCCTAGAGAGGTTCTGGTGAGACCAGTTTTGGTACTTTGGTTTTTTGGTTTTTTCATTATTAAACGTTTTTCTTCTTACTGTCTTAGACTAAATTCTCGAATTAGTACATATCAACGGATGTCGTTCTCACGAATTAGCCGTTTTGGTTAAATAATCGCACATATGTTATTCGAGGTAATTAAACTTTATCACTATTTAGACCGTGTCTCGTATAGATGGGCTCAAAGTGGGAATTGTAAGCAATCAACTCATTGATAAAACGCACGACCGAACCCTTATATATACCGCCGCACCATTTAACAACGTCAATAAGAGACATACGAGATCCCGAACGACGTAGTACCTCGTAACTCGCTCCAACGACTTTAGTTCTAATTATGGAGCTGATACCTATATTGTTTTCTATTGCCTTATGAACAATCTCATAGACTATTTGTTGGACATTCTTAGGTACTCCTTGGGGGTCGAGTTTAGCAAAAGTCGTTGTAATGTGAGGAGCTATTCGATCGGTATTCGAATCTATATCGATCTTATCGTCGTCATGTAGAGAACGTATAAAGACCTCTCCACGACATATGCTTTTATTGTTTAGTTGCATAAAACGAGCGACCTCTCCTTTAGATCTAATGAACCCACATTGTATACATGCTTGATAAAGTATAGCAGCTAAAATAGTTCGTTTCGTATAGCTACGTTTGGTACAAAACTTCTGTACTTGAATGAATGCATCGGCTACGATTACTAATACATTTGTGGGAAACGAGAGGTCGTAATTTTGTTTATAAATAGTGTTGTATGCCTGTAGTTCTAGCATTATCGTTCGTAGTTGCAATTCTTCGTTATAGATTTGCTTTGGGATTGTGCGGTCTAGATCATGTTGATACCGAAAGCTATCCGGCCCTACTACGCGTAACCTAGTAGTAAGATTGGTAGTCGTTTCTTCACATGATTCAGTCTCTGAAATAAGACCACAGGTGGGACATATGAATTCCGTTCCTTGCATTTCCATCGGGCATAGACATTCGGAACATGTTTCACCGGTGTTAATACGTAACAATGGTTTGATATGCGACAATGGTTTTATATGTAGGCTTGCACAAATTTCTGGACTAAGTAATCTGATAATATCATCCATACTAGTCGTATGCCGTGTGCCTGTCAATTGTCTAATTGTTTGTTTGTTAAAAAAAAAAGAAAAAAATGAAGAGAGGTCGCATAACAATTTCTCTTCATTCTTTTTCTTTTTTTCGTATCGTGATTTCTACTTATCCTCCGATTCTACCACATTTAGATCTTTCTCACTGATGGAGAGGTCATCCAATGCATTATCGAGATCGTGAATGTCCACCACATTTTGATCTTTTTCCGATTCCACTACATTTAGATCTTTCTCAGATTCTACTACATTTGAACACGTGATATTCGCCGACTCGTTAGCTCGTTTCTTATCAAGGTTCTTCTTATTACGAATGGTACGGCATTGAGGTGCACCACATTTTGCACAAAGTTTGTGAGTAGTACGACAGCCTCGACCACACGTCAAACATGGAACGAATATAGCACATCCTCTTCCTATCTGGAAGTCATGTTGAGAGCAATACTCTAACATCTTTGAACACTTCCTTATACATTTCGTGGTCTTTCCTCGCATCAACCAATCACAAGTTCTTGTCTCAACCATCGTGCAATATACCTATAGATGTTATATGTCTAATTGGTATCTTAGTTGTGACGTCTACGTTGAGGTTCTTCAATTATACGCACTTGTCTAATCTGTGTGGTATTAATACGTACTAAGATAACAACATACGTTAATATCGTGAAGTAGAGAATGTACGTTAGTACCATGGGTGGATATACTGTAAACTAATCATTCCTTTAATAGGTGTTAAAATGTAAAAATACAATGAACAAAATAGTACAACAAAACTGCTCCAATCTGGAAAAAGCAGTAGAAACCGGAGCTGTGCTCAAGTTTGGATCTTTAGGTGTAAGAATGCCTAGGGACAATTTGGACGTTGCGAGAGATCCTATGTGGCAGCATAAGCATTTATGTAGTAATCTAGTAGAGCGTTTTCGTCCTCTATGGCGAGCTGGGGGCGCTTAATGATCCATTTAGCGGTATTAAGATGACCATTGCTACAGGCGCATAGTAGAGCATGAAGAACGTATTTATACTCTATAGTTATCTGAAAGCGTTGAATGAGCCACTTAACGGTATTGAGATGGCCATTCCTACAGGCGTCTAGTATAGCAAACCCGACGGCTTTATCCTCTTTGGTGAACTGGAAGTGCTTAGTGAGCCACTTAACGATATCAAGGCGGCCATCCTTACAGGCGGCGCATAGAACGTAATCGGTGTGTCTATCCATTTTATCGAACCATAAGTGCTTAATGAGCCACTTAATAACGTTAAGATTACCATATTCACTGGCGTAGACAAGAGGAAAGCTATCATTGATGTAGTTCGCGGAAATATCGAAAGTCCCAGCCAAATTGTCTCGATCGTTGTCATTATGAGTAGACCTAAGACCGAAAGTGAGTACTCGTTTACGGAACTCTTGGTCTATGTTTTTGTAGCGCGCGAGAGATGCGGCACCGTTTAGGCGTTTCGATGTCCTTGCGATGCTTGCGAATGATTCTGGGCCTGCATGCTCTACTATCTTGACTAAGATTTCTATGGGAAGGCGCGGTATGCTATCCATAGTGGAAGAGATCGATATACTTCATAGTAATCACTTCTCTAATAGGGCGTTAAAATGTAAAAAATACGACGAAAAAAATAGTACAACAAAACTGCTCCAATCCGGAAAAAAAAAGAGCTGTAGAAACCGATTACTTAATATAATTTATAAATACAATAAATGAACTATAGTAGTATCGTAACTGGCGTGTTCTGGCGCACGTTGTATTTTTTCGTTGTTTTTTCATCTAATGGACCCCGAACGAAGTGAGGGCTGAACGAAGTGAGGATGTCCATTAGATGAAAAAACAAAACAAAAATACAACGTGCGCCAGAACCGCCAATTACTATACTACTCGGAGCATTACTATATTACTGAAATAAAACAAGAGATCTAGTAGAGCTGTTAGTCAGTGCAAAGGAAGATCATTGATAAAGAGGATACATAGGACGGGGCCGAGAATGGAGCTTGAGGTACACCCGGGATTTGATTAGCACTGGATCAGAGAGTCTGGTTGATACATACTCTCTGACGCCTGTTTGACAAGTAGCTCTTGAACCAACTTTTTGAGTGCGATGACAGGCCATATATATGGAGCTTGTTAAGCAGTAGGTCGTAATTAATAACGTCAAATGCCTTGCGAAAATCAAGGAAAACCGGCCGCCTGTGAATAGTTGCTTGTCAATCAGGCTTCGATTAAGCCACTCATCGGTCATCTTGATTAGCCGGGATCATTTCACAGTGGAGAGGGCCGCGGAAAATCGGGCTGCATAGAGCTGAGTAGGCGGTAAGACGGGGGGGGGGGGGGGGACTCCCCATCAAAATAGACGGGGGTGCTCGACGTGAGAAATGAAATTCACCCCTAAAAGATAGCAATATGGGCGTGGCTCACAAAAAAATTATCCCTAAAAGATAGCACTCCAAAAGACAAGAAAATGGCATTAATTGGATTTATTAGAGACTATATAAAGACATTATACCGATTCAACTTGTGGGGTCTCATGCTCGAGGATCCAGCGCTATTTTTTCTCGGCCACAAAAATTTTGGGTCTCGGAGACCCCTAAAAGATAGCAGACCTTTGGAAGACCCCTAAGAGATAGCACTGCTAACGATTTTAACCCCTAAAAGATAGGTCGAGCACCCCCGTCTATTTTTATGGGGAGTCCCCCCCCCCCCCTCCCCCCGGGGACCGACGTAAGTACTGCGGCAAGACCGTAAGTACTTCGGCCGATTAGATAGTACACACGTGTCTTTCAATGATCTTGGATATAATAGGAATGATAGATCATATCGGTTTTAGCACCACTTTTGTAGACTGGAGTGACTCTAGAACACTTACGTTGGTCAGGACTAACGATTCCGCTTGACAGGCTGCAAGTAATACTTTAGATAGATTAGTAGACACCTTTGGAGAAATAAGCTTCAGAAGAGGAGAGCTAACGGCCATCTAATCCTGTAGTACGTTAAGTGGGAGGGATTTGTTTAGTTTAAATACAGACTTTTAATTCAGCGTGAAGGGTGGAATGATGAACGTAGTATCTGAAGGCTTCCTAGAATTGCCAGACAAAGTCCTTAATTATAAATACGAAGTCCAAGGACTACGGCAAAGCTGACACAACGTAGGATTTTATATTGTATATTGAATATTACAATATTTCGGCTGGCCAAACCAGCCTTCTTCAGGTACTGGATGTTAATTATAAGGATTTGTTGATCCTGGCACAGGCTTCCCAGACTCGACGTATATTTCCCGCTTATTAGTCTGTTGGGTTACCTGTGGTTTATCAATTAGTTTCATAACGATCTCAGAAGAGTGTGAATTCTCTTTTTCGATTCCTACGAAATGAATCTTCAATAATAAAAGATTGATACTTAATGAAGTTGTGTGAGTGTTTTTTTGGCGATTTGGGGCCTTCTAAAGCAATGTATTAGGATTCGAAATTTTGACCGTTAGCCGCGGCTCTAAAAAATTCAACAAGGTAGGCAACTCGACCTCGCCAAAGCACAGACTTACCTCAAAGATCACCCAAAAATCGGCACTTTTCTTCCTCGCTCGCTATTCAGCTTTCGGCACAGGAGGGAATAGTTATCAAGCAACATCTGACCAGAGATCTAGGAAAATCCATCAAATTTATCATCGCCAAACGGCCTCCTCAAGACCCAAAAAGCACGACCTTCCAATGATCTGTAAGAACCAGACCGACCAAAGCGGTTGAAAATTTTCCCGCCCCTACCCAAAACGATGCAAATCGCCTTTATTCATGGGGGACCTTCAAGCGTGAAATTATACTTCCGCTTGAGGAACGGAAACAAATATATCGCCAATCAGAGAGACCATTACTAGGCTTTTAACGAAACTGGCGGTTACAGACTAATTTTGAATTTGGAACTCGCGAAAATTTCTCACGTGGAACTGTCATAACACTCGGTGAAGACCCCAGGCCACTGTCTTGGTCCTCTGATTGGCGAGTTCCAAATTCAAAAATAGTCTGTAACCGCCAGTTTCGTATAATTTCACGCTTGGGGGTCCCCCCATGAAGAAAGGTGATTTGCATCGTTTTGGGTAGGGCGGGTAAATTGGTCGGTCTGGTTCTTACAGATCATTGGAAGGTCGTGCTTTTTGGGTCTTGAGGAGGCCGTTTGGCGATGATAAATTTGATGGATTTTCCTAGATCTCTAGTCAGAAGTTGCTTGATAACTATTCCCTCCTGTGCCGAAAGCTGAATAGCGAGCGAGGAAGAAAAGTGCCGATTTTTGGGTGATCTTTGAGGTAAGTCTGTGCTTTGGCGAGGTCGAGTTGCCTACCTTGTTGATTGTTTTAGAGCCGCGGCCAACGATCAAAATTTCGAATCCTAATAAATTGCTTTAGAAGGCCCCAAATCGCCAAAAAACCACTTACACAACTTCATTAAGTATCAATCTTTTATTATTGAAGATTCATTTCGTAGGAATCGGACAAGAGAATTCACACGAAGCAATTATATAAACCCAACAGACTAATAAGCGGGAAATATAGTCGAGTATGGGAAGCCTGTGATCCTGGCAAAGTATTGACACACTTATATAAATGTAGTAACTTTTCTTTCTCACTTTTAATTACTGTTATTATGTCCTTTTATTTATAAATTCCACCTAAATGTATTATATCTGTATTGTGCTAAATAAACTTGAAACTAAACTAAACTTTAGTTAATGCAATCGTTTTCAGTTTTCCATACATTGTCTGTAAAAACGAGTCAAATTCCGCGTGAAAATTTACAGACAATGTATGGAAAACTGAAAACACGATTGCACGCTTCCCAGCACAGCTATATCCCTCAAATTTCGATATGTTAATCTTTTACCTGGTATCTTAAGCTTGTATCTGAAGAATATTTCATAAATTCGATTTTACGGATTTTATTTGGCATCGGATTCGCATCAATTCCCATACAAACACTGTATTTCGCGCCATGTTTGCACCCCTTTCAAAATGTCGGAATTTACCGCGAACTGGTCTATAGAAGCAAATGTTTGTCAAAAGTGTTCGAGACCGTCATTTGGTTCAGAAATTTCGTTGCGAGAGCGGTCACTGACTGTTCCCCTTTTGCTGTAAATACATACTCTTTATTTATACTTATCAAACTCATTAATAATTCATGAAGCAAAAACGAAGGATCTGCTAGAGATTTTGTCCTGATTTACATAAACTTTTGCTTCAATTTTCTCGGGCAAAAAATGAAGTCGTATCGCCAAAATAACTGAAAACATGACTCTATCATCTAGACGTTTGATAAGTCCGATATAAATTTCGTCGCTTTCAGCTCGAGTTTGTAAATCCCATAAAGCACGGCCATTCATTTTGTATCTATTTAATACACGGAGTCTCATTCATCATGAAAATTACAAAGATGCTCTTCCAGAGAGCTGTGTGTGTTTAATTCTAAGCTAATAATAACAATCGGTAAATGAATAAACATTATAATTTCATGTTATGTATTTAATAAGATTAATAATAATTATGTCATAAAAAGTAAGAATATGATGGGTCCTTAAATACTAAACTAGAAGATAATGGAGAAGTTAAGAAAAAGGTTACCAGTCGATTAAAGTATTTTAAGGGTTATCCAAAGTAACTGCGAACTCCCTTTGTTCTCTTAAACTATCTCTCTTTTGATAAATCGAGATTTTTCTTTTTCGATCTTTTTCCACCAGGCTTCTTTCGTGACTGCGCCACGAATCCAAGATAGAGGATGCTCCTCAACTGAATATGTCCATATATTGGGCTTACTTTTGGATTACATGACTGTTTTTTTACAACAAACCGACAATTTTCTCGCAATCTGATTGGCTAATTTTCATATGCAATATTTTAACAGACGCGCGGCCGGCTTTTCGAAGCGGGCTTTGCAGAGATTTGTGACTTCAGGTTGTGTACGCATCTGTTCCAAAAATCAAGAAAATGAGGCTTTTAAAAGCATTTCACCACTGGGAAAAGTTAATCTCGAGGCGAAAGAATGCATTTTCGGCGAATTTGTGATTGACTTTGTAACAAGTTTGACCGATCTTTTAGAACTATAGAACTGAGAAATGGTCTTGATTTAAATACATAATTTTCTAGTTTTCTATTTTCTAGTTAAAATCTCTTATTCAGTATATTTACATAACGTTCTTAAAGTGCACTACGATCAAATTTGAGATAGTGATATTTTCGCGTATTTAGTGTAAAGTAAAGTTGCTATATGTTTTCCTATCCACACCGTTTTTGATATGACTACGGGAACTCTTATTTTTGGGGGTCCGAATCTTGAGTTTTTATGTCCGCCATTACTTGAAATAGTTCCGAGACAGAGCTATGACAGAGCTAATTTCCAGCGGATGTGACGTCATTTTCTCAACACAACAACATGCGGGGCTACGTTTCACACAAACTTTTCCACGAACTTATAAGTAAAATACATGTTTACACTATTTTTCTCCAAAGAGGAAAGGAAAGAAAGAAGTTTTGAATGGAAATATGCATTTACAAGAGCGACGCGTTGAGAAGATGACGTCATGACAGCAAACCGCTGGTCGAAAATCGAGAAGTATTTGGAACTGAACACACTTCAGTAATGGCGGACGTGATTTCGGCGGTAAACTCTCTGCAAAATTCATAGGTTAATGTGGTCCTTTGGTAATATTTTTCACTGATTTGGATATTTTCGACCGCACCGTGTGTCGTTTTAAAAGACAAAAAAGTAGCATATCAAAGTCATTGCGTACAAAAGCCTACATATCGATATCCGGTGACTCACTTCCGGTATCGGCCCAGTCAAATCACTCGAAAATACATAGTTTTGGGAGCTATTTTGCCTTCTAAAACAAATGAAATGATTTATAAAAAAAATATACCTTTAAATCAAAGTTAAGTAATATCTAATCTGCATTTGGTAATTGTTTGGAGTGATTATATTAAATTTGAATTTGCTTTCGCGAGTGAAGTGAATTTTTACAAAGCGTTACTCGTTTATGGACGACCAAGCAGAAGAAAACTGGGTTTAGCTTGAATACGCATGTCTGAACTGATTTTCTACCGCTGAATTCAGATAGAAGAATACGTTTTCAGTGTTTTAATGTATAGAACATCGAGGTTTCCCGAGTTTAGAGTGCAACACATCGCTGTTAAAGTTCCATTTCGTGCTAATTTTTCGTGTGTGACCTTTGTAATGGCGGGAGCTACAGTAGGAGAGATTTTGGAGCGGTCAAAACGAAAGCAGAGAATTCTCCTTCGTATAGTTCTGGTATCAACAGGTAAGCTTAATTATAAACTTGTAATGCGACTGAAGTCGTTATCTCTCTCAAATAAAATCTCATTTACTTCAAAGCGATGACCAATACCAAATGTCCTCTTCTGTGTGCAATGATTTTGATATGAAAAGAACATGATCGAATTTCGTGTAGAAACGAACAGTTTAGAGTAGCTTAAGATTTTTTTATAGAGTTCGGGAAAGCATAAAGACGTGCTTACGTTTTGGACTTTTCGACTCGAAGGCAGTTTATACACACTCGTTTGAAGCTAAAAGTGTTTTGTTGTTGTAAAAAAACAAATCGCACATACGTTTTGCCATTGTCCGTACTGTTATTGTGATTAGGCCAAGCCACAAGTACCCTGGATACCAGAGGCTCGAAATCGTCGGGGCGAGCGAAGCGAGACCAGCTGAAATCGAGCCGCAGTCGCGAAGCGACGAGCCTCTGGCCGCTCGAGTAGAGATTTTCGTTTCTTCCGTTACAGAATCTGTACCTCGTCCCTGATTGGTTGAGTGAGTTGTGGCCATGGAAACTGAGGCATTCGGATCAAAGTTACATTTTGATTGGCTTTCATCTTGAGATCGTGTTACAAACCGGTTCACGAGTCTTTACAGATTATACACAAACGTTAATGTTTCACAGTGCTGTACAATTTGAGTTTTAAGCCTCGAAATAAACGAGTTGAAGTCTGTTCATGTTCTTGAAGCGGCGTGATGTCTTCTCAGTACGGCCTACTGGCTAAGGAAAATCGCTGATTTTCCAACTCATACCTGGTATTTGCTTCTTCCTTAGCCTGCGTTGCGGCTCTGGAGTATCGGAGCGCAGCGAGCGGAGATTAGGGGGATAGGGGCGAGAGAAAAAGTAGAGAGGGGAGGGGGTGTGGAGGAGAGGAAGATAGAGCCTGCCGGCAACCCATGGTTATTTTGATAACTCTCGGCCTCAGAAGGCCGCGTATTGTTATTGGCTAAAATGCGTGATTGACAGAAATAATTAAATTTTATTCATGCACGGATGCGATAAGAGCAGAAACCAATTAGTATATGGCGACAAATATACCGAGAATTCCCTCAGCGATGAATTTAAAGAAAGAACAGGAGCAAGGCTATTAGAGATATTTTGTCTGGACTGAGATGTTCTAGCTGTAATCCCAACTGGGTTTGGAAAATACTAGTTGCTTTGATGATTTCGTAACGCTGCGTAGATGGTTTTAGCGCTTCTTTTGGCAGAACTTCGCTCCGGTGTTATTGTGGTCGTCAGTGTTCTTTACTGATTTGGTGGCGACTTTATATTCAGCGGCAACGAGTTCTCTTTATCTTAGTTCTCTTTATCCAACAACAACAACAACAACATTTATTTGTTCACTCTTAAAGTTACAAGTAGTAAATAATAAATAAATAATAGACTGAGTAGGAAGACCCGAAAAAAAAACCACGAAAGCTATCTAGCCGGGACCCCCTTTACACACCACAAAAGACAAAGAGACTAATTTGCAATTTGAAAATGGTTGAAAAAGGGGAAGAGGGGAATTTTATAAATTATTTTGCTTGAGTAAGTCTGTATATTATATGTAATAGATTAATTAACTAATCATGGCCCAGCATATTGATTTATTAAGTATGATGTGTAATTTTGTTTAAATAAGTGACGCAGTATCTGATTTAATAGAGTCAGGAATTTCTTTCCAAATTTTAATGCCATTAAAATTTATAAACCTTTTTTTGTAGTCAGTTCTAATGGACTCCAGAAAAATATTTGTTTGTTTTTCTGTCTTGTTTCGTAATGGTGAATTTCATTTAAGGGAGTAAACATGGCTAAGAATGTATCAGGGATAGTTTTATGGATTACATCATGCATGAAAAGGCTAGAATGAAGTTTATGGATGTCTTTTAATTTTAAAAGATTTAATTTATAGAAAAGTGGAGTAGTGTGGCTATTCCAATTTTCATGTAGAATGGCTCGAACAACGTTTTTCTGAAGACTTTCAATAGGTTTCAAAGTTGAAATAAGAGCATTACCCCATAATAAATTCGCATAATTTAAGTGTGGGTAGATCAGAAAAGAGAGGAATAAATTTGTTTCAATACTGGAAGAGGAGCGTAATGTCTTGCTTTAAATATGATCCCAACAACTTTGGCAAGTTTTGTTTTTACGGAGGCTATGTGGTCCTTCCATGTCAAATGTTTGTCAATAATGACACCCAAATATTTTGTTCGACTTCTTTCTTCAATGATTTCATTATTTATTTTTAAAGTGAGTGGTCTCGGTAACTTTTTGTTCTTGGCACGAAAAATAACATAGTTTGATTTTGTTGCATTAAGAGACAATTTGTTACATAATAACCACTCTTGAATGTCACTTAAATCTTGATTTATGGAGGTTTCAAGTTCATCTAAGTTTTTAGAAGAGTGAAATAAACTAGTGTCATCTGCAAAAAGAAAACATTTTGATTGAGAACAAAGGTGCAGTTCTCTACAGCATTTCGAATCTTCCTTCCTCGGGAACGACAGACTCGCTCTGATAGAAAAGCAGATTTTGGAATATGAAGACCAATACTTTTGCATGCACCAGCTAGAATTATTTAAAGCCTCGGCTCTCTTTTCTTTCTGAAGGCTTGAACAGATTCTCGCCGTGGAAATATTTGAATTCCCAAACGCTACCTTAAAACATATCCTGCAAAAGTCGTTGACATTTACAGGTTGGGGTTTAGGCCGGCCCTGTTTTCACATCCAAGTTCGTATATTTTTTGTTTTGAATTTTACGCTCGAGTTGAGATTCCTTGATATTCCACGCGTGAGTTTGACAGATATTAGACATGGTTTTCACTTCCGCCGCATGATGATTGGATGAATCGGTTGAATGAATTACTAATTTTATGCATTTTAATTAGTGGGTGGATATCAAAATAACCATGGGTTGCCGGCAGGCTCTATCTTCCTCTCCTCCCCACCCCCTCCCCCCTCTCTTTTCTCTCTCGCCCCAATCCCCCTAATCTCCGCTCGCTGCGCTCCGATACTCCAGAGCTGCAACGCAGGCTACTTCCTTCACGTTCGATTATCCAAAACGAGCAATTGTACTGGTGGTTTTGCCCTCTATATGCCCTGATTTACTCCCACATAACAGAGCTAGAACAACGAGGAATCAAAGCATGCTCATTGGGAGATCCAAACATCAAACCCGACGAAGTAAATCGAGGAGAAATTTCCTTTATCGTCACAAATTCCGACAACGGCATGTTTTATGTTTTGAACACATGACTTCACCACGTGAAAGTGCATGCAAATTAACCGCTGAGTCGAAACCAGTTTGACTAGACAGCGAGGCTATGGGCATGAGATTGAGGTTGGCTATTCGAGCGGCCAGAGGGGCTCAACGGTCGTCACGCAAAACAAAACTCCTTCGGGGAATCAAAACTCTTTCGATCGCGGCACATTACAGTATATTCGTACCTGAGCCCCTCTGGAACCAGGGTAAGCCACAAGTTGCCCGGTAACTTTTGATTTTTTCGGCAACTTTCAATGTTTTTGGCAACTTTTTTTTATTTTCTGGCAACTTCTTGTTAAAAAAGCAGCTTGACGAGTTTTTTGTTAGTAACTTCTAATATTCCATTGAAGATCACAACAATATCAGGAAGGGGCATCTCGTTCAATTAGCCGATTGAAAAAATGCCTACAAATAGTTAATGTATGAAAAATAAAGTTAGTTTATGAATGGCTTTAGAGATGCCTTCGGTGGCAACTCAGTTACTCTCCGTGTTCTTAATTAACTGACATAGCACCTAAACACAAACAGTTCATTCCTTAATGTTCGATGTTACATAACCATACTAAAACAACTATTATAAATGCATTAAGATTCAAGAATCAAGAATCTGTCTTAAGAGACCGGAACTAAATATATTTGATCTCAAGAAGCAGTCAATCTCATCCCCGCTGGCCAGCGCGGGCTCTGAAGATTGCTGAGCAGTCAATAAAAATTCAGTGGTCAGCGATTACATAGAACACGTTTCAAAATGGCGGAGAGCAGCGGCGATGAATCCATATCCAACTTCTGACAGCACACTTAAGAATATATTTATGATACTATAAAATATATTGTAACTACTGTTATCAAACTTATCGATTATTGTAGTGAAGCCCTCTGAGTAAAAAAAACAGGTATTGAATTATTAATTTATATATGCCAACAGCAGAGCAAAATAAGAAAAATCCAAATATTCCAAGGGCAATTTTTCAATAGAATTAGCAACTTTGGGTCATTTTTGGAAATTTTAGACCAACTATTTTACTTAATTTGGGAGCATCTTTTTGGAAACTTTTTGAAATATGAGCAACTTTTTGGCAACTTTCGCGAAAAATTGGCAACTTTTTTTTTTTTTTCCCGGCAACTTTTGAGGAAAATTGTTGCAACTTGTGGCTAGGCGTAATTGTGATCATAGAAATTACGCCATAAAATCGTTGTTCCACTTAAGTTTTGAACATTTTATGACGTAATTTCTATGATCAATAAGAGTACGGACATTCATTGGATTAGGCGCGCAAAGACCCCTGGGAACTAGTTGAGCATCCACAGTATAATAAGTCAGCGGCTTAATGTGTGAATCCAAAATGGCGGCTGAAGGAACTCATCGAATTCTTGCAATTTGTCTTCTTGTTTTCGTCGAAGCAGTCAACAAATCTCTTGCTAGTAATTACGCCAATGTAGTACTTCTTACTGTGGACAATCTTGGCGTTTCTGATTTAGGATGTTATGGGAATACTTCAGTAAAAACACCAAACATCGACAAAATTGCTTTAGAAGGAGTTCGCTTCACACGTTGGTATTGTCAATCATCCGGGACGTCCACTCGTGCATCTATTCTAACTGGACTTCTACCTATTAAAACTGGGATGTTGAAAAGCCGATATCTACCATTCAAATCCCTCCCATCTCTTGCATCTACTGGGGGATTGCAACAACAACACATAACTTTGGCAGAAGTTTTAAAAACTCGGAATTTTGCAACTGCCTTTGTTGGACAATGGGGGCTTGGTATCGGTAGAAGAGGAGAGTATTTACCGATGCATCACGGATTTGATTACTTTTATGGGGTGCCTTCATTGCATAATATATACTGCATTGTGGGATCTACGGTTAACAGTACTCAACCAAGTAAAATCGATGATAAATCGGAAGTCGACAGCAATGAAGTTTCAGTGTTGTATTTAGCTGTCAACTCTATCCTCACAGTAGCTCTAGTGACTTTAGCAAGCCTGTGGCTTTTCAAAATAATTGATTTTACAACATTCTTAATTGTTGCATTTCCTTGGATTGGGCTTTTGAATTTTTATTTTTCTATTCATATTACTGCATTCATTAACTCCAGAAACTGTGTTCTGTACCGTAATACAGATATCATTAATCAACCTTACACAGCTGATAATATGACCCTGAGGTATACTAAAGAGGCTGTTCGACTGATTACAGATTTCTCAGCTTCAAATAAGCCCTTCTTTTTAATGGTCAGCTACTTAAAAATGCACCAGCCACTTTTCCAGTCCAGTAACTTTGCAAATTGCACAGCACAAGATAAGTTATTGTGCTCATTAATAGAATTAGACTGGAGTATTGGCAAAATAATGGATTCATTGGAGAAATCTGGAGTTGACAACAGGACGTTAGTGATCCTAACTTCAGCCAGTGGGCCTTGTGTAGAAGCTGATGGTATTTGTAAACGGACATCTGGCAATTTAGAAAACAGCAAGGGAGAGTGGCTTTCTCTCAGAGGTGCGTGTTGCTTACTCGAGTGGGATATGGACAGTAGTTTCTAACAAAATATGATGCACTTATCAACAGTTTCCCCCAGTGATAGAGTTAGATCCATGGGCCGACCAGGGGGATATGTTGGGGACCCAGGGTGAAACTTATTAGTACATGTACATTCATTAGGGGAAAATGCTTGCATGACTTTGTTTAAAGTTCCGAGATACATGTACATTGTAGAAGAGGGGGAATTCATAAGATTGTAACCTCATATGAGAGATTTTGGCGGGTTGCATGAAATCAGGGATTTACTATTTTTTAGGGGTTGTCCAAGTGAAATCCATTTTAGGGTGATTTTTAGATCATGAGGTATATTTTAGGGTGGTCATCCCTACCTTTTTACCTTGAAGAACTCCCCCCCCCCCCCCCCCCCCCCAAGATTTTCTGTTAAGGAAAACATGACCCAGGAGACTTTGACTTGTAAGATTCCCCCACCCCAGGAGAAAATCGTCAAGTTTGTTCCACACTTTTTTACAATCCTCCTGGTTGGCTCAGGGATCTACATGTATCCCTGGGGGAAGCTGCTGATACTGAAAATAATATTGTAAGTGCATAAAATCTTTGCTGGGACAATTCCCAGCAAAGGTCAGCCCGGGGTGTGGCAATTGTTGAAGAGTCAAATAGAGTGAATTTTATATCAATGTTTTAAAGAGATTTGCACTTGTTTCAATTTAAGCCCATGGTAGAACATTTGCATGGGCATTTGCAACTTTCTGATTCAAAAATGTCAAATATATGCCCCAAGAATTCCTGTAGGGGAGGAGGCAGGTGTGGAATTGACTGATTCATGTACATGTACATTGCCCTTTTTATTCTATATTAAGAATAATTATTATTGATTATAAAATTTTCCCCCTTGATGAGTAACTACATGTACAGTACTAAGTTGGTACAGTAACTACATGACTGTATAAACTTTAACTGGTAAATTAAACCAAACATATTTAAATGACTTCTTTTCTTTTACCATACATTTAAGGTGGAGGGAATAATGTATGGGAAGGTGATATACGTGTTCCCACTCTTATAAGATGGAAGGCCAAGATCCAGCCAAATCAGTCAATCCATTCTACAGCTACTTCCATGGATTTTATTGAAACACTGATGGAACTGACCAATCAAAGTTTAGACTCATTGCCCACAGATGGGAAGAGTCTATGGCCTTTGTTGTTGAATTCCAGTGCTGAGTCCCAACATGACTTCATCTTTCATTATGTTGATGTATCAAGACCTGCTGCCATTACATATGGGAAATACAAACTAGTGTTTGTAGTCCAGTCAGGTACAGCTAATGTCTACATGTACATGTACACTGTATTCCACATTTTCTCAATTAATCACTATTGCTTGAATAATCCCCTTGAGTTTGTACATGTACATGTAATCCATCAAATATTTTCTGATTGGCTACATGTAGGTCAGTATCACAATATGACCCAGCAACTGCTCAAAGCCAGATGGCAGTTGTCAGGTGATAAACACTACGTGAGCAAAGAAAAGGAAAATTAGGAAGGACTATGCAGTCATGTAATTTTCCACTCCAAATTGAAACTGGGTCGACTTTGTAAAGTTAATCCAATTAACAAATACACATGGTCATAAGAAAGACCACATTGGAATTAGTAAGAATACCAAAGTTTGAGCATGATTTGGTATTAATAGAAACTGAATTAGCAAGATTTCCAAAATCGCAAAAAGACATTTAACATTTGTATGAATTGAAGGGATGATTGCCCTCCAATTCATACAAATGCCTCTTATTTCTGCAAATGAAACATCCCCAACCTTGGTAAACTTACTAGTTTCAATGTGCTTTTTTCTTGTGATGGAGTTCGTTTCTTAATTAGATTATAATTAGATCAACTTTACAAACTCGGCCCAGTCTTTTTTCAGTTTGGTTGTGGCCAATGTGCCTTTTGCAGGAATGCAATCACGTGGTTGTACTGGGTGTCAAGAAAACCTTAATATATTTAAAGGCCCTTGTACAAGATTGATAGTGTTATTAGCAATACTGTTTGTAAGTGCTATTTTCCACCCCCAATCGATTGTCAATCTTTCTAAAACAACATTTTTAAAGATATAGCTTGCCATCCAGTATCCATGGCAATACCTTTCCCATGGGGATCACAAGCTCAATTCATTTGTTAAAGTGCATAAATTGAGCCCCAAAAATTTTTCATTTTAACGAAATCTTGATGCTATTTCTGAAACAATGAAACAGAAAAAGATGATTTTGTGCAAAACCGCGATTTTTTACACGCTTTCAAAGTCCCATGTCAAGATATCATGTCCGTGGTTTTGAGGGCCTGGGTCCTACAAACGAGTGTGACGACATCAGAGTTAAACAGTTCACTTCCGTTTTAGTAGTGTCTCTGTTTTCCTGTGAAGGCAAACTGTATCTTATAAGTCGCGGTACAGAATCTTCGATATTGCCCGAAAATTCAACAATGACGACTTCAGGTTTCGAATGAGAAGACAGCTATATGTCTGGTGACTCAGAATATAACTTTATATCGAGATATGAGATCGAAGTGGAGACGGGAATTGCTGGCAAAGAGGAAGCTACTACTGCTTCATGTCGCCGGACCGTACGCCGATGAACCCCTTGCTGATGAAGAATACTGAATAGGTTATAGCCTATGAACAAGAGAGAGAACAAGAAGAAATTTGACGCCAACAGTTACAAAATAGTCTAGATGGAGTAACTGCTGTTAGTAATTGGTAAGTAATGTATTGTTGTAGTTTATACATGTATGCAGTTTACCCGGGAGTTTACACTGCTGCTTGTTATGAACAAGTCAAACTCGACAGCTGTCCTGTAACTTCAACTATTCGCTATATTTAACTCCGGACTCAATAATTCTTCAACTATTTCTTTTCAATGTTCTCTCCTAAGGTGTATGTGTGGGAACTGCAGGGTTGACCTGCTCCAAAATGTTAACGAGGCGCAGTGTTGCAAGGAAATGGAGAAATGTATCACACTTCATCCTGGCTTTCGTCCAGTCTGTTTGGAGAAGTGGTCCCTAAAAGTATAAAACCCAATACCGGCGTAGATACCGCCAAACTGGTTCAGAAGAAACGTAAGTGAAGTCGATGTAACTCGAACTAAATCCTATTCACTAAATTATCTCGGTTCCAGTTCTGCAGCTGGGTATAAATTATGTACAGTTTTCGATGATTCTTTCTATTTCCAAGGCATGTTTTTTTCGGGTTTCCTTGGAACACAAACACACTAAATTTAATCCATGAATAATGATTAAATTAAAAGTCTTTTGACTTTCCCTGGTTTATACCTGTGTCCTGAATATGTTGAATACATGTACACTGTACCTAGTTTTATGTACTAATACATGTATATCAAAATTACTTTCCATTTTCTTATAGATTTCTCAGAGGTGTTTCATACAGGGAATTTTCGCAGCTCACCTATATGGTTACTCAGATGGAGTACGAATATCCCACTACCATCATGTGCATATGATGCCAAGTTTTAAGTGCTTTTGTAGGGGGGGTCATCAATGATTTAACCTACTCCTGGACATATGTCATGTAAAATGCAGAGCAGTAAGCTCATGATCAAAGGCACATCCCCAAAGGACAGATAATGCATTGGTGTCCAGGAGATTAGTTATGCCAATGCTAAGCTCTTTTTCATTTATGAGACTACGGAACAATGCATATGATGCACAAATTAACAACTTACAATTTCAAGTTCTCATCCAGGAAGGATGTGAGGTAGAGATTACCAGAAGAATACAATCCATGTACCGGTATATACTTGTATATATTTCTACTTATAATGTATCATGGAAAATACCATAAATCTAAAAATATTAATAGTAAATTTAATGGATTACATGTTTATGCAGTTAGCATTCTTTCTTGCACATCCATCATTTTATATTTGGGGGGGGGGGGGGGGGGGGGGGCAATAAAGTTTTGAGCAATTTTATAAGGGGTTCAAATAAGTTTTAAAATTCATTTATAGGGGGGTCATAAGTTTTAACGAGAGAAGACAAGACAAGACATATTTTATTAGAGTGCCAAGCGACAGACTGTACATAGGCATGCTTCTCCAATATTCTATACAAGGATGGTTTTCCTAACTTTAAAACATTCATAGATGTATTTTGCTATTTCTGGCTTATGTTTTTTTGGTGCGATTAAATCTTTATAGTTTGTTATTTTTTTGTTTATATCTTGAAAAAGAGAGTTTCTCAGATCAGAATATAATTGACATTTAGATAAAAAATGTTCTTCGTTTTCCATAATTTGACAATGTGGGCATATTCTCAATTCAGGACTCACATAAACTCTGTTATAACGGCCTCTTTCAATTTGTAAAATATGGTCGCTTATTCTTAACTTAGTTAGTGCTCTGCGATGATCTATATTTTTAACTTCCAATAAATAATCTTCGAGTTTATATTCTGTTTTGAACTCACGAAATGTTCTTAATTTATTTCCTCCCACTGATCTGGATTCATCATCGAAGATGCTTGATCTCCAGTCTTGAGTTTCAATATCCTCTAGTCTTTGTTTGGTATATTTATAAAACCGCTTGATCTCGTTTTCATCAATAACGGCATCTTGTTGGGATTCCCAGCAATAGCCAAAGCCATTCTGAAATAATATAGCTTTAATTTGCATTGCCCAGTTCTTCGAATTTGTGTGACTTAGCATATCTAAGTAGGCTTGCTTTGCGATTCTATTTTCGTCTAATGTTAGAAGGCGGGCCCAGAATGATAATGCCTTAGATTTTACTTCGATAATGATGGGGAAACGGCCTAATTCTGCACGGCAAGCTTTGTTCACCGCTCTTTTGCTTACGCCTAGGATTTGTTTACAGAACTTTGTGTGAACTTGTTCTATTGGGTCACGTGATTCATTATATTTAACAGTATCAAGACCCCAAATTTCAGAGCCATATGTGAGAATGGGTTTTATTAGGGTATCGAATAGATGTAAGGTAAGTGGCAGGTCTCTTCTAAATGAGATTCCCATGTTCTTGCGGAGTGAGTAAAAAGCTTTTAGTGCAACCTTTTTTAGCTCTTGTTTTGCTATAGTAAATGATCCAGAGGCACTTAAAGTCAATCCTAAATACTTATATTTAGTTACGTTCTCAATCAGTGTTGTCCCAACGTTGAATAAATAACGATTTAGTTTTCTACCATTAGGGTTAAATATTATTACTTTTGTTTTATTTTCGTTGATGTAGAGACTGTTGGCTTTGCCGTAATCCAGTAGGCATTTTAAATTGTTTTTTAATCCCAACTGAGACTTTGAGATAATTACTAAATCGTCTGCATATAGTAAGCAACTAACGGTTCTGTTGTTTAGTTCGGGGGCGTCTTTGTCTTTGTTAAGAATGTTTGCTAGATCACTTAAATATATATTGAAAAGAGTAGGTGACAACATGCACCCTTGCTTGACTCCTTTAAGGCACGCAAATTCCTCCGAGATGTGCCCGTCAAGTTTAACACACGCGGAGTCTTTGCTGTACATGTCTTTAATAATGGCAAGAAAATTTCCGTTTATACCAATGTTGTTTAACTTTGTGTATAATTTGTCGCGTGATATGTTATCGAAGGCTTTGCTAAAATCGATGAAGCAAGTGTACAAGAAATTATTCCCTGGTTTTGGCTTGTTCTTTATATATTTGTCGATCAGCGCTTTTAATACTAACAGATTGTCAGTACCTCTAAATGTTTCCTGAAACTGCTTGTTCTTGAGGCAGGATATTGTGAAAATCTAGGTAGCTAACTAGCCCGTGTATTAATAGCAGAGCAAAAAGTTTTCCTAGGTGGGACAGGTTTGTAATTCCTCTGTAGTTTCCTGGCTCTGATTTCGTGCCATTTTTATATATAGGAGTTATGTATCCAAAGGCCCAAATTTTAGGATATATTTTCGAGTTTAGAATAGAATTAAATAACATAGTTATTGTTTCCGATAGTAGTTTATAACTGACCTTCAGGAATTCGTTGTTAATAAAATCGCTTCCGGGTGTTTTGCCGCTTTTAAGTGCTTTAATTCCATTTATCACTTCTTCTTTCGTAAATGCGAAGTCAAGTGGACCGGCTTCATTGTTTTCGGCATGCGTATTTGTGTCGTGTGTTTCACCAATGTTGTCTTTTTCGGCTTTGTTAAGATCTTTGAAATATTCATGAAAGCTGCTTAGATCAACATGCTTGGTATCATCTGCTCTATTGTTGTCGGTGTTTAAGTTTCTTAGTGCTTTCCAAAACTGCCGTGGGTTGTGTGATCTTAGCTTTGATAGTTTATCAAATTCACTATCGTAGAACTTTCGTTTTTTCCGTTTTAGTAGTTTCCTAAACATTTTCTTATTGCTATTTAGCAATTCTCTTATATCCTCCCTGTTTGGATGTCTAGTCCTAAGTTTACCTAAATTAGTTAAGTTGTTTTTTTGTATTTTACATTCACGATCGAACCATTTATTTTCTTCACGTTTTGTTTTATCGACGTTAGTATTTTTTAGTGCCCCAGCATTGTCAAGAACTTTATGTATCAGCTTATTAAAGTCTTCAACGAAATTTTCAGTGTTATCGGTGAGCGGCCTCTGGTTCAGGTTACCAATATCGGCTAATGTTTCTGGTAAATTTAAATATTCTACAACTTTATGGGAGACATTATCGTTCCAGAATAATTTTGAGAGCAGACGCCTGCCCTTATTTTGACTTTTGTCGTTAACCGGAAGTGGTACTTTCTTTACCTCTATACTATATGTAATATATGAGTGATCCGAAATATGAGGTTTTAGATCTTCTACTTTTAAATATTGAAATGAGTTTAATGTTTCGTTATCTGAAATGACGTAGTCAACTAGACTCGAGCCGTTTGGTTGGTGACAGGTCTTCAAGCCTTTCCGATCCCCGATGATTCTACCGTTGTCAATTTTTAGGCCGTTGCGATAGACGAGTCGATGAGTTGTTTGCCCCTATTGTCAATATTGTTTTTATCAAGGGATTGCCTTGTTGTTACGGCATTTTCATGTACATACCCATCAGGTAATTGAAAAAAATTGTGTATATTCGAGTCGTCAATTATATCCTGTAACTGTCCAGTCCTGGCATTAAAATCTCCTTGTAATATTACGTAACCCTTTTGAGAAAAACTAATTAAATCTTGATCAAGTTCGTCGATGTAGTTTGCGTTTGATTGGTTTTCCATATTTTCCGGGCTAAAATAAACTGTCCCTAGAAATATGTCTTTGTTTGTTTGGAAATGTTTCTTGTCTAGTCTACACCAAAGAATGTTGTCGTTCTTAGTTGGTACATAAGATACTGCGTTTTTTAACGACTTTTTTATATAAACTGATAACCCGCCGTGATATTTTGTTCTTGATTTTGGTCTAAACTTGGAGTAACATTGATAATTTTTCACATCGAGTTCTGAATTTTCACTGGCATGCGTTTCTGTCAACCCAAATATATCATGGCTATTTATTACACCTAGTACGTCCGTCTGGTTAAGTTTGTTTCCAAGCACTCTACTATTATGTCCGTGAATGTTCCAAACCCCAATATTAATATTAATCAGGCATTAATTATGTTAGAAATTTCGATGATATGAAGGGTGGCCAAACTGTTGGTTAGACATTGTATTTCTATTATATAGATTGTCACTCACTTGTCCAAGATTGCTTAACCATTTCACTAACTGGCTTACTGAGACCATACCTGGCGCTGCAGGTGGATACTCAGATGGCTTACCACGATAATGTTGTTGATCCTCGCCTAGTCTTCTAGTCTGGTATCCGGTCTGATATCGTTGCGATCCACCGTCGGCTCTTCGGACTGATATCGTGTCTCGTATTGATGGTCTTCATCTGGTCTTCGGTTCTGGTATGTAGGTCTTGTGTTCCGAGTCGCATTACGAAGACCGAGAAGCAGATGAAATGCCAACCTCCTCCCCCCCCCCCCCCCAAAAAAAAAGGCCATATATAATGAACACTCCCTTATATATTATAACCTGCCCATTTTTGTAACGTGTTTGGTTAGCTTATTATCAGGCTGTTGTTATAGCGTGTTTACCATATTTGGGCATTCTTTGTGTTACTTGTTACGTAGTGGAATTTGTGTGATGCCAACCGGGAACTTTTAGGTGGCATATCGAACTTAGTCAAAACAGTTAAACTCGTGTTTCATGTTATGATCTTCGTCGAGTTCTAGATAGTAGTTTATGGATAACTGGCAATGCGACAATTTTCATTTTAAGACATACCATTTTATATTCCAACTACTCGGGTTATAACTGTAACAGGGTCACTTAGACAATGAGGACCAATCACATTGCATGATGAAAACAAATTAAAGCATGCCAAGTTATGTTATTTGAGGCAATCAATGTTGAGCATTTCAACTTGCCCATGGTTTGATCTGGTAAAAGGCAAATTTGGTGGACTAACTTTCTACTCAGTCTTTCAAATGAAGAAAATTGCATGGATAATTGGATATGTTAGGATTTGCAAGTTGACTAAGTTTGAACGGTTTGTTTTGAGATTTGTTCTTTTTGTCAAAGTGCCAGTTACAGTTAAGTTGCACAGTAACATACAATCATGTACTTTGCCCAACACAGACTGGTGTCAATATAAAAAAAATAAAGTCATACATACAGGTACATGTAACCAGCTGTACACCTTGTGTTTTCCTTGTTTATTTGCATAAATACTAGCAGCTTGCCTCTTTGTTGCCCCATTTCAGATCATGTGACAGCTCTCAAGAGGATTCAGTTCATTGTTTTCAATTTCTATCAATTTATGAGGGTACAGTCAGGTGATCTGAACTGAGGCAACAAAGAGGCAAGCTGACTGGGTCTATTGTGGTAGACAGCTGCCACATTTCTTTTTTTTGGCAATGTGTTTACAATCAGATGGGATGACTTAACTATGCTAGGGTTAGGGTTTGCCATTGTAAAAGGTTTGCTTGGGATAACTCTACTACCTGGGACAACTTGCTGGCATCTACAAATTAGTACACATGTAGGTAACATTAACAGCAGTCCATGACACTGAAAAGCAGTAATCACTGGTGTCACAGAAAGAAGAATTGAGCCACCAAAACTCTTCTCTTGCCCACCATTGGTTTGCTATAATCCAAGTAATTTTCGCATTGGGTTAACCCAACCACTTTGTAAACAGGCCCTTATTGAAACCACTCTGCTACAAACTACTTCAATTTCATCATAACAGATGCATTAGTGCCATAATTTCCACAATAATATTAAAACACAGTTTTACAACTAATTAGTAATGAAGTTTGTCAAGTTAAAAAAATGCTTTAATAATTCAAGCTGTCATGCATAGCAATGTTACATTTAAATATTGTCTTGATAATGAGGACAAAACAATGCCCCATGGTGTGAATTCTTACTAAAAGTAGACAAAAATGTCAATTAACAATATTTAATGAGTATATGATCCACTCTTTTTTGTATGGCTGTTTAGTCAGCATACTGTGCATTGCTGCTGGGGTCATTTGCTCCAGTTCTTGGATAGCACCAGAAAGTTGATCTTTTTCGAGCCCCAAGGAAAGTCTGGTAAATTTGTTCAACATAGTCTACAAAAGAATACCAAATAATTAATTTACTCTCAGTAGGAGAAAGACTAAGTTGTTGTTCCTTTGTCTGAAACTGAGATTGCCCCTCTTCCATCCCCTCTTCCACTTCAAATCCCGATTCACTTGAAGTGAAGTTGTTGAAGTGGAAGGCTTCGGTTCCAAGATGTCAAGATCTCTCAAAACCTAAAAAGACAGAATAAGCTTTTGATGAAATCAATGGCAAGTTACAAATCAGTGGAAGCTGGGTGGAAGGAAAGCAAAAACGAACACAATATATACATGTGCCGCGTTATTTCTCGCCTTGTGGCGCGTCCTTGACGATGGTTTCTCTGGCTCTATCAGTTTGCTATGAACAGACGGAAGGCAACAATCCCGATATCATCAGACTTAAGACGGGATAAATAAGCCTTCTTTTGACCCTCGATAACAGTAAGCTTCCTTACAAAGTCATCTGGCTTAAAATAGTCCAAACATCCCATTCCCAGTGAGTGAGTGACTTGGCACGCTTTAGACTCGCTATTTCGCATTTTCTTGGCTTCTTGTCTTCGATCGTCCGCGAAAGGGATCTTGTGGAGTCCAATGCCTTTCTCTGGGTCAGGAAAATTTGTACAACCACCAACAACACAACGATAAGGTATAATTACTTCAAAAAGATTTGTACTTTCGCTTTCCGAATACAACAACAGAGTGATATGATAGTCTTTCACATGTACTCACATGACGTCACAGCCAATATTTGGCTTCAGTCTTCTTTTTCACGGCCCTGACTTCCACAGGCAACCCAAATTGCTGTTTTTGGAAACTTTAACCCTCGCAAACAAATAGTAAATCTGCTCAGATCGAACTTTTTCTTATGTCATTCGACAGCTAATTTTATTGTCAATTTTTATAAATTGAAACATTTTTGGACTCATATGCACTTTAACGAAGTACATGTGTACTTGAGTTTGGGAGGAAATCGCAAACAATTTGCCAATGGTTCATGAACAAATTGCGAACAGTTCACGAAAAAAGTGCAAACAGATTGCAAATACTACACACGATCTGCTCGGGAAAATTTCACTAACAAATGTACATGTTTCTGGGCTGTACTGTATTATATCCTCACATGACTCTGATACTATCTGATATTTATCCTTAGACATTACATTGTATCTGTTTCATCTGAAATGGTTTGCATGGCTCAATCAAAGATAACTTTGATAAAAAATAACTATTCAGAGTATGGTTAAGTTCAAGTTCAATTTATTCACACTTTTTATAGGTTACAATTAACGTTTGAATATAACAAGCCATAAGAAAAAATAAAAATAAATAGTAGATAATAATTACAATCTTTAGTGAATCTTGAGACACACTAGCCCTTGGGCTAGTAGATTTTGCTTTTGCATTGATTGCATGATTTTGTACATTGAGATCACAGAGTTTTCTTTCACAGCAGCGTGGAAATACAATAAAATAATGTACAGTATACTAGATTTGGTCAATCACTAGTAAACAAGTTTCGAGTACTACTACATATACGTTGTATGCATCTACAGTACCTTCTCCCTGACAAACTTTTTTCTAATTCTGCAGATAGCACAACATTGTATCATAATCCTCCATTGTTGTATGACATTGAAGCTGATCCAGGAGAGAGAGATGCCCTCCCGGTAGAGCTCTACCAGGATGTACTTACAAGAGTTACAGCTGAGCTACAGAGTCACTTGGCTGAGAGGACAGATAAATGGGTTTCCCAGTTTGACAATCCAGTATCACTTCTGAGCTTCCCGTGTGGCAATTTCCCAGGTTGTATACAATTCAACAAGGACGAGGATAATTTTAGTGAACTTTTTGAGACATAAGTAGTACCATAGTAAATAGAAAGAAAATAAAAAAATGCTTAGCTTTATATTAAATCAAAGAATAATAAAAATCAATCAAAAGAAGCACCCTACACCTTTAAAGTTTATGGTTATCATAAGCTACATGGAATATATGAATAATTGCTGTACGAATAAGAAAAAAAGGTATTCATTTATATAGCGCAAATTCTATATGGATATATTCAAATGCCCTTCACAAGGTTGTGTTTGTAATACGGACTGCTATTGTGGCGCAATGTGCTGCTGTGCAGTTTACAATCATGAGTGATTGTTAGTACCTCGGAATACCAGGCTGTAGTGTCGGGAGATAATCCCCTGCTCTTTCTCGAAATAACACAACAGGTTATTTTACGTCCCCCGGCCCTCGTATAGATTAGAAGAGGAAGAAGACTCGAGGTAAACGACTTATACGTCCCTGCCCAAGGACGCGGCCGGGATTCGAACCCGCAACCTCCCGCACTCTAGAGTGATTATATCTCGACATTGATGTTGTGACTCTGTTTTACCAGTCTGCTTTAGAACTAATTCGAAGAAAGGGTACTGAAGTGCTACCCCTTGGTGAAATGCGCTAACCCGAGGTACAAATGATAGGGTTACTACATATTTAGTGCTATCCTAGGGATAGTTACCCTTTCTTCGAACAACCGGGCCCAGGGGGTTATTTGTGGATTTCTAGTTAGGGAGAAGTTCCTGTGTGGTTGTAGGAGAAGATACTGAGAAGATACTGTATTGTATGTCTCCACACGGCCATGCAAGATCCTCTATATAACATGTTATTATCTCCATGAAAAGCGTCTTTCCTATATCTTCCAGGTATATGTGCACCTTAGGGACTGGACATTATTTAGCGTTGGGTGGGCAAAAAATTGTGACCCTGCAGTTCTCTTATCTATAAAATAGGAGCATATAAAAATTTGACACCCCCCCCCTACAAATCTAGTAGCCCCCTACCGTTCAATACAATTCGTTCTCGAGGTTAAAATCAATGATTATCATTATTTGTCAAATCGCATTCAAATAATGATAATCATTATTCTAAGACAAACCCTAACCCGAACCACAAACCGAACCCTAACCATCGGACGAGTTGACGGGTAAACGACGGGTTCTCACTCACCTAGAGCTAGGGTTCACAGGTAAACAAGAAGAGACGGTAAACGAGGAAATTTTTTTTTGAGCGTTCCTACTCGGACTCGAACTCGTAGCCTTTTGCGTATACTGCAGTGTAGTGCAGACGTCATGACCACTACACTAAGCGCGTCTACCGCCGTTCGGAATTTGACAATTGTTTATCTTTATCCTTGACTGGTTTTAAGAATAATAATTATCATTGTTTTGATGTGATTTGACAATTAATGATAATCATTGTTTTAACCTCGAGGTTGTGTTGTTCAATAATGTCCGGTCCCTTATCGATATCTCGTGCCCGCGCGGGAAGAAGTCTAGTAACAATGGTATCAGAGCGAGGCCAGTTGTCCCAAAGATCGCAAAATTGGAGTCGGTCAGATATGTCTTGTTCTTTTGTGTTCTTTTGTTATAAGGAAATTCATTTTCCGCCATCGACGGTAGATAGTTCTCTTCCTGCGACATGCTGGGACAAATAGCCTCGATTATGGCCTCTTGGAATAAGGTCAATATTAGCTATTAACAGCACGACGTGTTCTATCCCCGGGACGGAGGGAGAGGACCTACAATAAATGGGAAGGTACGGGCAGCTCCGAAACCCGGATCTCCACTGAAGTTATCGTGATTTCTTTCTAGCCAGAATAAGATGATCTTTCGTTACCAACCCTGATATATATTATAGACTATGCAGATTTCGTTTGAGTGGAACAAACTACAGCATGTCCGTAGCCTTGCCGTAACCGTGTTGTGCCGTATTTCTGTAATTTGATTGGATCAGCAAAAACGATCAATGGGAAACCATTTCAATGATGGGATTTTAAAAGAGATGCTAATGTAGCACTGATACGTCAAAGTGTTAAAAACTAACGCAATTATCATAGTTGAATATTCAATAGTCCAATTCGAAGTTCTTCATGAAAGGTAACCCAGCCCTAGCCTCGCATCGAGGCTGGAGTT
Organism: Actinernus sp. WN-2022; assembly: GCA_030867875.1. NCBI lineage: Eukaryota > Metazoa > Cnidaria > Anthozoa > Actiniaria > Actinernidae > Actinernus > Actinernus sp. WN-2022. Next base: position 61,654,881 of record JAOWCC010001589.1, read on the forward strand.
GACCCTGATACAAACCTTCTTTCTATGAATATGGATAGATTGTGATTATCATGCTAACTAGATACAAGCCATGGAGGATGGAGTTGACCCTGCACTGATACAAACCCTCCTTCTATGAATATGGATATATTTTGATTATCATGCTAACTAGATACTAGCCATGGAGGCTGGAGTTGACCCTGCGAATGATACAAACCCTCTTCTATGAATATGGATAGATTGTGATTATCATGCTAACTAGATACAAGCTATAGACGGAGTTCACCCTGCACTGATACAAACCCTCTTCTATGAATATGGATATATTTTGATTATCATGCTAACTAGATACTAGCCATGGAGGATGGAGTTGACCCTGCACTGATACAAACCCTCTTCTATGAATATGGATAGATTTTGATTATCATGCTAACTAGATACTAGCCATGGAGGCTGGAGTTGACCCTGCGAATGATACAAACCCTCTGCTATGAATATGGATAGATTGTGATTATCATGCTAACTAGATACAAGCCATAGAGGATGGAGTTGACCCTGCACTGATACAAACCCTCTTTCTATGAATATGGATAGATTGTGATTATCATGCTAACTAGATACAAGCCATGGAGGATGGAGTTGACCCTGCGAATGATACAAACCCTCTTCTATGAATATGGATAGATTTTGATTATCATGCTAACTAGATACTAGCCATAGAGGATGGAGTTGACCCTGCACTGATACAAACCCTCTTCTATGAATATGGATAGATTTTGATTATCATGCTAACTAGATACTAGCCATGGAGGATGGAGTTGACCCTGCACTGATACAAACCCTCTTCTATGAATATGGATAGATTTTGATTCTGATCATGCTAACTAGATACTAGCCATGGAGGCTGGAGTTGACCCTGCGAATGATACAAACCCTCTGCTATGAATATGGATAGATTGTGATTATCATGCTAACTAGATACAAGCCATGGAGGATGGAGTTGACCCTGCACTGATACAAACCCTCTTTCTATGAATATGGATAGATTGTGATTATCATGCTAACTAGATATAAGCAATGGAGGATGGAGTTGACCCTGCACTGATACAAACCCTCTTTCTATGAATATGGATAGATTGTGATTATCATGCTAACTAGATACAAGCCATGCATGGAGATTGGAGTTGACCCTGCACTGATACAAACCCTCTTTCTATGAATATGGATCTTGCTCACTAGATACACTAACAGGCCTCTAACTCCAGCCTCGATGTCACAAAAGGCTTGGTTACCCTTCAAAATGGCGGTCAAGAAGTACGAATTGGACTATTATGAAAGATTTGGTCCCACAATTGTAAAAATACAGCGAATATTATCCCCGAAACGCCACAGGCATGGTTAAGGGGCGGGCACAAGGTAACACGGTATCAATTGCCGTTATCGCAGTTAGTGCGAGTCCTGGGCACGAAACCAAACACTGGCTTGGAGACGAAAGTCCAAAGTTCACAGACCCAACTTATCGTCTCCCAGTAGGGTAAGGCAGTATTTCGTCTCGCGCCCATATTGCGCTGGGTTAACGGCTTAACTTTAGTCTCATCCGCGAAGCCGTAATGACTATAGTGTACTTGAAAACATCGTCCAAAACAATCGCTTCTTGTGATATTCGACTCATAATTGTATAGCTACGAAGGTAGTTTGGTCATTGGTTTATCTTTGTGTGGTGTTTAATTTTTTTTTGAGTTTTATTTATAGTGTCCGATATTGACGATTTCGTATTCTGTTTTGTCACAAGCCATGTCTTGAATATGAATTGAGCCCGGGTGGCGCAGTGGTTAAGCGCTTCGCCTCTCACCTCTGTGGCCCAGGTTCGATTCCCGGACGCGGCGCCATATGTGAGTTGAGTTTGTTGGTATCTCGCCCTTGCTCCGAGGGTTTTTCTCCGGGTTCTCCGGTTTTCCTCCCTCCGCAAAAACCAGCACGCAAAATTTCCAATTCGATCTGTGGATTAGCCGGGACCTGGCTTTGATCAGCCCCCCATGGTTGTTTCAGGTGTCGTTAGAAATTCAGAGCCTTAAAAGTAGGGGGGGGGGGGGGGGGGGGGGGGAGGGCAAAAAATGACAAATTCACAAACTTAAGTGTTTTATTCTTTTCACTTCACAAACAATACATAAACACGTTTGATTCTAGTTTCACTTCATTAATGTGGCTTGCCTGTGCTGGCGCACGTGAGTTTTCACAATTCTGCTTTTCTTTTCATGTAGACGTTCATAAAACTGATGGTAAGGAAAAAGCTAAAATCCTTATCTGAATTATCTAGAACCAAGCAGGTGTGGAATGATGACAATTGGCCTTATTATTTCGTGACTTCGTCGCCGACAAAATGTCGAACTTGAACTTACGTTTACTGATTTAGTTTGAGATAATAAAGACATGGAGAAAATCAAGGAGTGTTGCTTTTCTCTCACTACTGCTCTAGCTTGATTCAGCACTCTATTCGTCTATCAGGAGAATTGTTTGATAACTGGACTTGTTAGCCGTTAGGTGTTTTACGAACAAAATACCTAAGTTAAAAGAAAAGTGGTTTTGTTCCTTGAATCCGCGAATAAAAAATATTTTTGGCCGGGATGATTAGCAAATTCGATTTCATGTCGGTTGTGAAGACGTATTTTAATTTGTTTAAACTATCTCTCCGGCCAGTTTTGCTGATGGAAAATGCATTGAAAGTCAATGTTTGGTGAAAACATTCTTCCTTGGCATTCATTCACAATCGCGGGCCAACACCACGGCGGAGCGAGATCAGCTCAGCGAGATGGCATATAGACACGGCTTTCAGCCAATCAGCGCGCGAGTTTCCTTTGGGTCACTTTATAACTCTATCTATAGACCACATGAAATATTCATAATGCCACTTCCTAATTTGCATACTGTGTTTTGAGGCAAACTACTGCTAACACATAGACCCTATGCATATGTCCTGGTAACTAGCATGTCAACGAGGCCGGTAGGTCCTCTGGAATGTTGAAATTGAAGCGCCCGGGGAGATTGCGAAATGCACTGAACGAAAAGTGAAACAATGCCGGGTAATTTGCTATGCGCCTGGCTGGTTGTACTATAAAGAAAAATAAAGGATAAATGAGGACAGATTAGCACAGTTTTCAATTAAACAATCATGTTCTACACGTTTCACACCTCCTGCTAGTATTTCAACTTCAACATTCCAGAGGACTTACCGGCCTCTTTTTCGTGTTGTGACCGCGCGAGTTATGCATAGTGTGCATTAAAACTCGTAATTGTGTTTGGTTTTAATTTAGAGTAATATGGTTAATTGTTTTTGAGTTTTAGACAAAAACACGAAAGCGAGGCTAGGAAGGTCTACATTGTTTTTTTCCCATACAAATCTCTTTAAGATTTTAATCCACTGCTTTTTAAGCTACCAGCACTCAAATTTCACAAGATCACTAATGCCAACAATTGCTCTTTCACATGATTCTGTCCATCTGGATAAACTGAATAAAACGGAAATATACATTTATGAATACGATCTATAGTGCTCTACTTCATGACATCTAGCTTGGATATTTTAACCGGCGTATGTACAGGTGTCTAACTAGAATGCCTTATCATTGGCTTTGACGTTAGCATGCGAAGGAATGTTCTCGGAGAGAGCATTTCTATGGTTAGGTATATGAGGCCATGGGATCCAAGGTCCAAAATCCGGATTTCCAAGTTAGAGCGGTTTTCAATCGAGTGTCGACTTTGATTGGTTAGCTAACCATGATTTCGTTTACTTTGCCTCGTGATTGATTCAAGTAAAACCAATCATTAGTTACTTCAGTTCGTGATTGGGTTCGCCCGATGATGCGTGGGCTCAGGGTTTGGTTTTACGTCACTCAATCGTAAACCGCTCTATTGTGAAAACGAACCGAGATTTCCAACCTGATTGCCGGTTTTTCTGAGTCGTCAAAAATTAACGCTGAATATTTTAATAAAACCCGGATCCTGCATGTACCGCCGTACAGAGATATAATTCACTCTTTTCACCTGGTGGCCATCTTGGATTCAAAGCGAGGCAATCCTTTGTTTTTGCCAGGTCAGCCTCGTAGTGAGGGATAGTCAAAACGAGGCTCACCTGGCAAAAACAAAGGATTGCCTCGCTTTGAATCCAAAATGCATGGCCACCAGGTGAAAAGAGTGAATACGTCATAAACATGAGTGCTCCCCCCCACCCCACCCACCCACCCCCGAATGTTTCAGCTAGTCTTTAATCTGAAGGGCCTCCTGGGCGCCCGCTTTCATTGTGTCAGCAACTACTCCATAAACTGCTGTCCAGGCCTCTTTGACCTCCGCGGTGAACTTGTCGCCCAGTCCCTGCTCCAGTGTGAACAACAGTGCAGCACCTACGGGCTGAAAGAATCAGTGTAAAGTCAATTCGCCATTCGGAAAATGACGGCCCACAGGAACGGCTTCGATTAATTCGCGATAATGGCGGACGTAAAAGTCAAGATTCGGAGTCCAAAAAATAAGACTTCCCGTCGTCGTATCGAAAAACGGTTTGAACTGGTAATAATATATCAACTCTACTTTATAAATATGAGAAAAAATTGATATATCAAAATTTGATCGTAGGGGCACTTTAAGATACCAGGTAAAAGATTAACATATCGAAATTTGAGGGATGTAGCTGTACTGGGAAGCGTGCAATCGTGTTTTCAGTAAATGTTTACGCAGAATTTGACTTGTTTTTACAATGAATGGAAAACTGAAAACACGATTGCACGCTTCCCAGGACAGCTACGTCCCTCAAATTTCGATATGTTAATCTTTTACCTGGTATCTTAAGTTTGTATCTGAAGAATATTTCAGAAATTCGATTTTACGTATTTTATTTGGCATCGGATTCCCCGCATACAAACACTGTATTTGACGCCATGTTTTCACCCGTAGCTTTCAAAATGTCGGAATTTACCGCGAACTGGTCTATGCTCTGCATGCGTTCAGCTTTGATGAATACTTTCATTCATTCAAATCGTGCTCTTAGATATTTACTTCCTATTTCATAGTTTACACTAATACTGGAAGGTGCTTAAAAGGATAAAACAGTGAAAAAAATACAGCCTTATAACAACAACGTGCCGGTGCAACAATGGATGTGATAAATATATAAACAGACACGCAAATAAATAATCAGATAAATAATGATTGCTGAAGTAAAGTCAGCTTATAAGCGCCTAAGATATGGAGGCGTCTTCATTGTCTTGATCGCAGGGTCAATAGCAACATTAAATAGAGGTAACGATGGAGCATTGATCACGTGCTCAGGTAATTTGTTCCATACGCGGATTGTACGAACGTAAAATGAATAGCTAAAGCAAGAACGTTGCACTGTAGCTGACAATAATACAAGTTATTATGTCTAGGATTTGGGACAATATTGGGAGGGAAGCCAATCCCCACCAAGCCATTACGGATCTTATAAAACATTGCGGCCTGTTGGGAAAGTCTTCTCTCCTCAAGAGTGTCCCAACCCAGTGTGCAGTAACAAGTTCGGACGTACTGGTGTAGCGATCATAATTGCTGCAAACAAAGCGAGCAGCATTTTTCTGAACTTGTTCAATCTTATTTACGTCAGAGTCAGTGTAAGGGTTCCAAGACATGGAAGCATATTCAAGTTTGGGTCTTACTAAAGTCGGTACCCCCGGGTTTATTAACCTTTAGATCAGATAACAGTTTCTTTACACCGGATACACTGAACGTGATGTCCAGAATATTAGGATAAGGTGACGGGCCTTTATTAGGGACTGAGCCATCATCAGGAGTAAACACTGATTTAAAGTGCATGAGGGATTCTGCTTTGTCTTTGTCAGAGATGTGAAGGCTTCCATTAGTTCTTAAGTAGGAATTTCAATGTTTTCAGTTCGGGATAACTTCACATGGCTCCAGACTCGCTTAGGATCTGATACTAAGCTATTTCCAATAGCATTACAAAGATAGTCATTGCATGATGATTTCATCAGATTTACAACCTTGTTGCGCTGCTTTCTGTATGCGGACCAGTTACGTGTATCTCTACTTTGTTTGGCTTTCTTGAGCAGTCTATCCCGTTTGCGCATTTGCCTCTTTAAGGGCCTGGACATCCAGGGTAGGTGGGATTTAGCCTTAGTAGTTTTGTGAGGCACGTATGTAGTTATTACATCCAGAAGTTTATGTTTAAAGAATATCCAGTTATCATTCACTGATCTGGAGCTTGGAATTGAGTTGGAGAATTCTGAGCTAATATTCTTGGCAGCTTTACGTAGACCATCTAGATCCATGCGCTTATACAGGTACACTTTATGAGGTGGTTTGGGTGTACGTTTGGTCTTGATGTTTATGTCAAATAGCACAATGTCATGGTCACTAATGCCGGGGACAACTTGGACATTAGATACTGTAAGAGTAGGTTTTGATGAAATAACAAGGTCAAGTACCTTTTTTGAAGATGGACGAGTTGGTTCTTATAATATTAGATCCGTATTTTGGTTCAGTTATGACTCGTTAAAACACACAGCGCTGTATTTGATGCTTCGCCGACTAATACCTAAGTTTATTATATGGCAGCTCCGTGAGCGGGCAAGATGACTCTGAATGCTGCAATCACAGGCTTCCCAGACTCGACGTATATTTCCCGCTTATTAGTCTGTTGGGTTACCTGTGGTTTATCGATTAGTTTCATAACGATCTCAGAAGAGTTTAAATAATTGCTTCGTGTGAATTCTCTTTTCCGATTCCTACGAAATGAATCTTCAATAATAAAAGATTGATACTTAATGAAGTTGTGTGAGTGGTTATTTGGCGATTTGGGGCCTTCTAAAGCAGTTTATTAGGATTCGAAATTTTGACCGTTGGCCGAGGCTCTAACAAAATATACAAGGTAGGCAACTCGACCTCGCCAAAGCACAGACTTACCTCAAAGATCACCCAAAAATCGGCACTTTTCTTCCTCGCTCGCTATTCAGCTTTCGGCACAGGAGGGAATAGTTATCAAGCAACATCTGACCAGAGATTTAGGAAAATTTATCATCGCCAAACGGCCTCCTCGAGACCCAAAAAGCGCGACCTTCCAATGATCTGTAAGAACCAGAATGACCAAAGCGGTCCAAAATTTTCCCGACCCTACCCAAAACGATGCAAATCGCCTTTTTTCATGGGGGACCCTCAAGCGTGAAATTATACTTCCGCTCGAGGAACGGAAACAAATATATCGCCAATCAGAGGACCATTACTAGGCCTTTTAACGAAACTGGCGGTTACAGACTAATTTGGAATTTGGAACTCGCGAAAATTTCTCACGTGGAACTGTCATAACACTCGGTGAAGACCCCAGCCCACTGTCTTGGTCCTCTGATTGGCGAGTTCCAAATTCAAAATTAGTCTGTAACCGCCAGTTTCGTATAATTTCACGCTTGGGGGTCCCCCCATGAAGAAAGGCGATTTGCATCGTTTTGGGTAGGGTCGGGAAAATTTTGTACCGCTTTGGTCATTCTGGTTCTTACAGATCATTGGAAGGTCGCGCTTTTTGGGTCTCGAGGAGGCCGTTTGGCGATGATAAATTTGATGGATTTTTCTAAATCTCTGGTCAGATGTTTGCTTGATAACTATTCCCTCCTGTGCCGAAAGCTGAATAGCGAGCGAGGAAGAAAAGTGCCGATTTTGGTGTGATCTTTGAGGTAAGTCTGTGCTTTGGCTAGGTCGAGTTGCCTACCTTGTATATTTTTTAGAGCCGCGGCCAACGGTCAAAATTTCGAATTCTAATAAACTGCTTTAGAAGGCCCCAAATCGCCAAAAAACCACTCATACAACTTCATTAAGTATTAATCTTTTATTATTGAAGATTCATTTCGTAGGAATCGGAAAAGAGAATTCACACGAAGCAATTATTTAAACTCTTCTGAGATCGTTATGAAACTAATCGATAAACCACAGGTAACCCAACAGACTAATAAGCGGGAAATATACGTCGAGTCTGGGAAGCCTGTGCTGCAATCTGATTGTTTGCTCAGCGGGCAAGATTTTATGAGGGGCCAAACAAGTCAAAAGTCTTGCCGGTTGAATTTATTTATATGACGTTTGAATTTATTTATATGACGTTTGAATTTATTTATATGGTCTTTGAATTTATTTATATGACGTTTGAATTTATTTATATGACGTTTTAATTTATTTATATGATGTTTTAATTTATTTATATGACGTTTTAATTAATTTATATGGTCATTTCATTTATTTATATGACGTTCGAATTTATTTATATGACGTTTGAATTAATTTTTATGGTCTTTGAATTTATTTATATGACGTTTGAATTTATTTATATGGTCTTTTAATTTATTTATGTGACGTTTGAATTATTTTTTCGGTGATACCTTGATTAATTGTTATGGTCTTTGAATTTATTTATATGACGTTTGAATTAGTTTTTATGGTCTTTGAATTTTCATTACATGATGCCTTGCGCGCCCAACAGGCTTCAGATACAGCTGTCTTAGCGTAGGAGCATGCGTTACAAGGGGAGATGTAATGGCGGACGAAGGAGCACGAGAAAATCTTTCTCGTTTAACAAGAGCGTGCAATGAGGCGTTAATAGATGCCATAAGCTCGATTAATTCTTCAGAAGTGAGAAGCATCGAGTTGGATTTGGTTCAAGTTCACTGAATGCAAGTATGTCCAGTGTGGGAAATGAAATTGCTAGCTTCGCGATCGGGACCTAACCCTTCAACATGTGGCAGACCATCTACATCTACACTTATTACTGGACAACGCTTACGCATCGAGTCCAGGAGCACGATAGTGCACATCGAGTAAGATAGTGCACATCGAGTACGATAGTGCATAAAGATCTAGTAATAATACCTGACCCTGAAACAAGTGTTGTTCCAACCCATTCCAGTCGTATAAGACCTGAAAAAGGAGGTTTAGTGGTTCACGAGTTCCCGTTTAATCCACTGGAGTCCAGTGGAATAGCCCACTTCCGCGATATGCTTTACTTGTCACGCACAAAGGTTTCAATACGAGGCCCCGTGCTAAATTAAATTTATTCTTTTCACAGAGAAAATAATTAATTTAATTTAGCACGGAGCCTCGTATTGAATCCTTTGTGCGTGACAAGTGAAGTATATCGCGGAAGTGGACTATTGCTGCGATTAGCAATCCGAAAGCAGCTACCAAAACAAGACATGCTTTTCGAATTTGCAAAGGTAAGGATGATGGATCCTGGATCTACTTGGGTACTATATCTTGTAATCGTTTATAATACGAATATAAAAATATTATAACCCATAAAATTCTCCGAACTGACACAGTCACAATGGCATTAACTCGTCACATGCTCATGGATCTGTCAGAATGAATTTTGTTAATCCAATTGTGAATTTGGATCAAAAATTAAACTCTAAGTAGTACAGGTATAGTTTCGAGTGTAGTTAGTCGTTCTATGAATGATTTGGTCTCGAAAATGGATGTTTGGGTTACACTTTTAGGTTTGTATGAAGAAAATGAATTATAACGAATCAAATGGCATTAATAATAACAATTCATGTCATTTTTCCATACAAACCTTCATCCAATCACAGCACACTTTCTATGGGTTATACTGATATTTTTATATTCGTATATATTATAAACGATTGCAAGATATAGTACCCAAGTAGATCAGTCCAGGATCCATCATCCTTACCTTTGCAAATTCGAAAAGCATACCTTGTTTTAGTAGTTGCTTTCGGATTGCTAATCGCGGCAATTCCACTGAACTCCAAGCCCAATTAAACGGGAACTCGTGAACCACTAAACCTCTTTTTTCAAGTTTTATACGACTGGAATGCGTTGGAACAACAATTGTTTCAGGGTCAGGTATTATTACTAGATCTTTGTGCACTATCGTGCTCGATGTGCACTATCGTGCTATCGTCAGTGCTATCGTGCTCCTGGACTCGATGCGTAAGCATTGTCCAGTAATAAATGTAGATGGTCTGCCACATTTTGAAGGGTTAGGTCCAGATCGCGAAGCTATAGTTCAGATTAAAATTGAGGTCTAGGCGCTGCGATGGAAAACATCTGGCAATTTCATTTCCCACGCTGGACACACTTGTATTCAGTGAACTTGAACCAAATCCAACTCGATGCTTCTCACTTCTGAAGAATTCTTCTGAAGAATTGCATCTAATGCCTCATTGCACGCTCTTGTTAAACGAGAAAGATTTCCTCGTGCTTCGTCCGCCATTACATCACCCCTTGTAACGCATGCTCCTACGCTAAGACAGCTGTATCTGAAGCCTGTTGGGCGCGCAAGGCATCATGTAATGAAAATTCAAAGACCATAAAAACTAATTCAAACGTCATATAAATAAATTCAAAGACCATAAAAATTAATCAAGGTAACACCGAAAAATAAATTAAAACGTCATATAAATAAATTCAAAGACCATATAAATAAATTCAAACGTCATATAAATAAATTCAAAGACCATAAAAATAAATTCAAAGACCATATAAATCAATTCAAACGTCATAAATAAATTCAAAGACCATAACAATTAATCAAGGTAACACCGAAAAATAAATTAAAACGTCATATAAATAAATTCAAAGACCATATAAATAAATTCAAACGTCATATAAATAAATTCAAAGACCATAAACATAAATTCAAACGTCATAAACAAATTCAAACGTCATATAATTAAATTCAAAGACCTTATAAATAAATTCAAACATCATATAAATAAATTCAACCGGCAAGACTTTTGACTTGTTTGGCCCCTCATAAGATTTATTCATCTTGCCCGCTCAGGGTTTTCCAAATTCGCTCACAACTCTTCGTAAACAAATAGCGATAGACCCCATACATTTTGAAAGAAACTAAACAATTTGTGACATGAAGGCAAATACTAATTTAAAAATCGTTCTGCTTTTTCGTTTACAGCTAAAATTCAACTTTTTAGAAGGATTAATGCAGTTTTTCTGGCTCTCGCAAGTTCGATGAAAAGAACTGCAGCAAAACTAAGCCAAAAGCGACTGAATTGAATCAAGCTGGACTTAGGAGATAAAAAATTATAGCGAAGCTGAAATGGCCGTGACTTCAAAAACACAAAGAAAAGTTCGGCCACCTCACAACGCTACTACAATCGTGGTACAAAGAAAAACAATTATTACGGAAACGAGTAAGCTTTATAATAGCACACAGTTTCATCAAATAAAGAAGGTTTTATATTGTATGAGCTAAGAAATTCAGCATTCACATTTGGTAACTGGCTTACAAATTAAGAGTATTTACTAATTCATACTTACAAGTTTGTTTGTATTCTTCTACAGCTCTATTGACTATTTGTCAAGTTTTGCAGTGTGCTTATCTGAGTTATCGCCACTCGAGTGATTTCAACGCCGATTTTCAACTTTCAAATCTTCCACAAATATGCACATTTTTGTCTCTAGATAATGCATTCGGCCTTCCTGATGAAGTTGTCATTGAAACTCAGTGCATCTGAAGTAAAGTACAGGTCAGTTTTCATCCATAAAAACGCATTTTTACGTCGGAAAACAAACTGTTTTGAACGCCACAAGGTTGATGAACTTCAAGTGAAAGTCGTCGAGACTCAGTCTAATTTTAGATTGATTTCTATTCGCTCTTCAGTTTACCACGCAATGGGTTCCTGGCGCGTGTGTCAAAGTGAGATTTTATTCATTTTTGCCATATAATAAAAACCTTATTGACCAAGCTTGTTCGGTCAAGATGGGGCAATATTGGCCTCGTTCATTTTTTTGCGTTTCGTCTCGGTCCATAAACACGCAAAAAATGAACTTGGCCAATATCCCCCCATCTTGACCTTACGCTTGGTCAATAACCTCTATATATTAATTACTGTAAGAAGAACATGTGTGAACTAAAACACAGCGGACCAGTTCGTGACGTGGCACGCGCTACTCGGACACCAGCCGGGTACTCTTTCTTGAGACTTTAGTTGCAGACCAGGAGCCCTGATATAAAGTTCCGAACTTGTTACATAAAGCAAATATATTTGCATTTTGAAACGGCTACCAAACTGATTCTAGATATTGCTGAACTGGATAGGTGTCGCTGTTTTTCACTTCATTTTTAAGGACGCGTTAATTGGTCATTCCGCCCTTTCCGTATTTTCCCTTACGGTGTCCATAAGCCCTCTAACATAATGTTCATTCGCAGCCAAGCACCTACCCCATAGTGCTCCTCCTTGACGTGCCATTTGATATGCCTGGCGCCTAAATCCTTCAGTACAATAACAAGAGTGGGGATATCGTCCAGGCCCTCCACTGCCGCACCAACCATCTCCATAACGCGGTTGGCCTGGAAAAGGAAGCGATCGTCTTTCTTTAAATTTTCTATTCCTTCCACGTCTCTGAATGAAAATAACTGCTGAGTTTCGGGATTCACGGTAAACAATCTATAAAAAAGTCGAAAGAAATAACAAATATAGTACGGTACCTACGTATCATTAGGCTCCTAGCTGTCGAATGAATAAGGATATATACACGTATAAAGTGGAGGGATCATTGTGACGGTACGGTAACTTGGTACGGTTTCGAGGCTGACGGTTTCGTAGTACGGTTTCGTGATACGGTGCGGCTATGCGTTACTCTTACGCTAAAGATACGGTACGGCACGCTCTATCATTGAAATAGCAACCCAGGTGTTTTGGTATTTCATAATTGCAGTGCGACAAACTACCAATTCAGGTACCGCTACCGGTAACGACCATAGAGCACTGAGATTTCGTATGAGTGAGACAAACTACAGCACTGACTACAGCATGCCGTGACGTCTCCAGAAACTTCAAAACAGGTCGGCCAGAGTCATCATGAATTTCAGAAATGAAGCTGGCCAATCAAGTTTGGCTCTAAACGCGCTTGGGTGGACATCTTTAGACGAGTGTAGATCACAAATGAAGGCCAGACTCATGTACAAAACGATTCACGAATTAGCGCCCCAAAGACTGTGTAATATTTAAAAAAATTTAAACTCAAAAACTGATTACAATCTAAGGGGACCCTCAACTAAGTTTTTTATTCCTAGTCCTAGAACATAATTTTTATAAAAAAGCTTTAGATATAGCGGAGCTCAAATATGGAATAAGGTACGAGAGGGCATAAGGGTTCAAACTCATATGAATCGTTTTGTAACAAACTATCCTCCTCAGGCTTTACTTTTAGAAGTTAGTAAACTAGTTATTGTGCATAGAAATATATGATTAAATTTTTTATTGTGTATTATATTATTTTTTAGTTTTTATATTACCATATAGATTACTTTATCAATTATGTATATTAGCATAGGATAAGTATTAGTAATTATAATCATATATTGAGATGTTTATAATTTTAATGCATGCCTCTCTTGGAAACCAGCTTTAAAGTTGAATGAGGCCAGCGTGTTTAAATAAAGTTAGATCATCATCATCACGTTGAAAGGGGTTCCCATTGTTTTTGTCAAATCACAGAAATACGGTATAGCACGTATTGCGAAATCTGCTCTGGCCGTGCTAGCATTTCACATCACGTACATTAAATCTCCTCTATGTTCTATAAAATCGGCTTGCTTTTATTTAGAAATTACAACATCACATTTGCCGCCATTATAAGATTTTCACTTCGTTCGTCCTGGTAACTATTTAACTCTTTGTCGTCCGATCGTGTGTGAGCTCAATTGGTGAAATCCTGAGTGCTAACTCAACCCTCCCCCCTCAGTTCAAGTTTGGCTAAGCCCACACAGCGGTCAAACGTCTGCGCGTGCGTATTACGGTCAGTCTGGTGGGCGGCCGCGCGAATTTCCCGCGCAAAATTTACCGTAAAACATATTACAACAACCCGGTGTTTCAAAAAAAACTCGGCTTGTGAACTTCTACCCCCAAAAGTTAAGAAAAGTACGTAAAAGTTAAGCTTTATATTTTCACAGTCGACGGGAAATTGAACAAACTTCAAGCTGTGAGTTTACCCAACAAAATTGTAATTTACCAAAAAAGTTATCAAGGTTTTAAAACGGGTGTGTGAACAGTGACGCCGCCGGCTCGCTTTGAATTTGTTTTCGAATATGTTGTTGTTGCAAGACTTTTGACGCATGCGCTGACGTTTGACCGCTGTGTGGGCTAGGCCGGGGTAGTTAAATACTGCTGACTTTTTAAGCCGAGGGCTCAAACTTTCTCCACAATGCCATTCGGGTGAATTCTACGAACTGGTCGACGGTAGGTATAGCAACTTCTGTAGGGTTTCCAATGAAATATGCTCTAATTTTGGAGAAAAATGCCACTGTCAGAGAGCTTGAGACATCATTAAGTCTGAGGATGGCTGAAAAGTACTTGGTTTGCTTTTAGTAGGCCTTGTGAGGGGATTTCACAGGATTTTTCCGTTGTGTTTGTGCTTTCAGACACAGGAAAAAATTCTTCAATGAAATCCTTGAAATCCTGCAGTTGGCAGTCTTTTACCCCTGCTCAACCTATTAGGATGCGTTTTTGTCACTTTAAAGCAACGGCTTGAGTCCAAATCACCGCTCTTGGTTGTATAGGGCACCCCTACCGGAGTCCCAGAGGGGGGGACCCCTTGTGGATTTTTTGTCCATTACCCAGCATGCAATCGGAGGTGGGAGCAGAAAAATGTGGTCGAGTGAAATGCAGTGCAAACATCGGCGTGGTTCACCGTCGCTTGGCGTGTTTTGTGAAAACAAACCTGCTGGTTGGAAAGATTAAACAAGGTACTGTAACGACTGAGTGGTTATTTTGTGTTTGCTCTTGATTTCAAGTGCAAATTGGGAAGGTTTTTTTGAGCCGATTTTCAGCTCCTCGAAATTCGTGAAAATCGAAGAAACGAAACAATCGCCAAAACAAATGGGCTTTTATCCATAGTGAAAAAGTCGAGCGATCCCTGTTATAGCTCTGACTTTGAAGCCATACATCCCTTCGCATAATATCGCAACATCGTCTTTCCAGCATGTCTAGACGCGATGCAATAATTTTTCTAGTAATGGACTCATGCGTCTCCTATTTACAGGTTCGGACGGTAAAGAGTTAAACAGCGAACGTTTGTGAATTGTTTTCAATTTCTATAACGGAACCGGAAACAGCTAATTCATAGATCGAGTTGGAATTTAGCGTCATTAAATATCATCAACAAACTGGACTTTTTCCATCTTTAAAAAGCCTTTAAGGAGCAATTAAAAGAACGGAAACATAATGTTGCAATATCGGTTAAAGGTGAATGAATTTGTCTGCGATTGTCTTTCGAAGATTATCTAATGGGCTTTCGCTGCCCTTATATGTATACCTTGCCAAGATACGCATTCACCAGACTTTCGTTCCTTGTTTTTTAGATGCCTTTACCTCATCAGGGTTTGTTAGTATTACGTTAATTAAAGCCCGTTATCTTTCTACCCAAATTAAAGTCCATGCAGCACAAGGTCGCACAAGTTAAACGGAATCTGAGAGCAAAAGCAAACCTGGTATAAAGCTGGATTCCATTCCCTCGCAAGTCGGGTTTCACGAATTCCCAAGTTTCCTTTGCCAGTTGAATCTGTCTTTTCGTCAGAGGCCCTTCTTCGCTCTCTTTCGTACCCTGCTGTTTGGTTTCATTCTCTCGTTGAGTGACTGGCGCTGGTTGAGTCGCTGCATTTGCCGCCGGACTCACCGAGTTCTTTGTCTTCGTGGCTTTACTTCCACCGCAACCCATAATTCTCAGTATTGTCAACTCAACCTTCTGAAACAGGAAAGCAGAAACAAATTAACAACGGTTTTTCTGGAGTACTTTCTCCAGTTTTCCTGACAGACAAACTGTTGTCACTAATATGGACTTTGTTGATTCCTGTGTTGAAGTTTCCTGCCGCAAAAGTTCAAAACAAACGACACTGAAATGCCAAAGTTACAACATACTCTAGACAATTTTCAGTCGGTTTTAGCCTGGAATACGAGCTTATCCGCATCATGTACCATTTGACCCTCGCATAGTTTTCACAATCCTGGCTCATCTCAGTTAGTCAGGGTCTTAAGTTTACCTACCCGGGGCGTCTCGAAATTAAAAATGAAAGAAATGTTGCTTTCCACCACGGTCCTGCTGTGTAAAAGTCGATCGATTACGAGATGTTGTGAGCGCCAATTGGCCTGGTCCTTTTTCACCTCTGAGGAAAGTTATCTAAAGCACGGTCCTCACTATAGCGCCATAAGCATAAACATAAGCATAAGAAAACCAAAACGTTCCGTTCTTCTTATGCTTATGCCGTATGTCGCTGTTTTTTTCTAGTGAGGACAGTGTAGTGAGGACAGCAACGGCATAAGCATAAGAACATACGCATGCGTAGTATATACCTCCGAGTCAGCTCGTGTACATGTCTAGACTTATCAGCGCGGTGGTGAAACAGAGATGTTTAATACGCATGCGTATGTTCTTATGCTTATGTCGCTAGTGAAGACCGGACTTAAGAGAGTTGCAGGCGTATTTTGGCGAGCCTTTTATACTTGATGGAAGGACAAAAAATTACCAACAAAATCAATCACAGACAATACTTGAAACAGTAACGACTGTACGTTCTGTAATACTACCGAAAAATGAATGACTTTTTTATTTTTCAAATTTCATCTCATGAAAATGATCGTAATTCAGCTAAGAAACGATTTTTTTTCTTTCCATGACAACCAAAAAGCTTGCGTGGTCGCATGAGAAATGGGATTTATTTAGGTCTTCGAAAGACATCAAATTTTGAAAACATATCTGATTGGTCAAACCAAATATTACCATGGTGATAGGAAGCCATTTGAATGTAACTACCCGCAATACGGTGTCATATTTTGTGTGTTCTTGTGCATAATTCGGACGTTTTTGGCAGACTTACATGGGGCGCCGATGCGGACAATATTCTGTATATAAAAAAAAAATGTCCATGTCGTGTGCTAAGGATGTATTCTGTCTTTCGGATATACCTTCTAAGTTCAGATTATATGTTCTAAAGTCTGAACTTTTCATGTTCTGAACGGAAAATATTAGTTCCATACTTTGAATATCGGTTCTAAACTCGGAATATTCATGCTAAACTTACTATTTAGGCCAGATTAAAAAAAAACTTGTTTAGCGTCCCCGCCCGACCTGAGAAATGTTTTCATAAAAAACTTTAGAAAGTGTAAATGCGCCCGCGAACACCAATTCTTGTACCCAGACCCTACATGTACCACTTAAAATATGCGCCGGCGCATTAAATATTTTAACATCGACGCCATTTTGTTTCTACAACACGAGGTCATGAACACGAGGTGAGTGAATAATGTCTAGTCAAGACAAAATAAACTTCACATAGAAAAAAACAAACCTCCCTCCCTACCATTTTTTTTATCTGGCCTTATCTTCCAAAGTGCATTTTTATCTTCTAATCATGAAAAACTTTCCTCTTTCAAAAATATGTATGCTCAACTTATAAATATATATTCGAAATTCTGCTGAGAAAATATGTATTACGAATGGACAAAATATCCATGCTATATCAAACCAAAAATATATTCTAATTAATATGCACATATATGTTAATATCGTTTACATCCATAATGCAGTGCGGTCTACAATTTACCGCCAAAAAGAGCCGCCATTTTGTTTTCGTTTTGCGTTCAATGAAAGCATGGCAGAAGAAGAAAAAAGAAGATATTGGAAGACGCATAGTCGATGCACTAGTTAGGGGTTATTTGCATAATACTTCTCATAACACCCTGAAGGTCTTCATCAGAAATGGATTCATGAGTAAGTTTCCTCATCTAACATACCCAACTCATCTTTTCGCCTTCTAACTGTTCGTTCTGAAACATTTGTGCCTGTGACTTATGTAAAGTATTTATAGTCAATCTTATAAGAGGCCGCTCCAAGTAGATAGTGCTTCACTTTAATTTTATTAAGTAATTATTTCTATTTCCCAAGAACACTTCCACATTCACCAGGTGACAACTCGAATTCAAGTTATTCCGCTGAGTGAAAATGAGCGAAAAATTATAGATATTTCAGTCTGCATGACCTTCAATATACTCTTCACCCATTCACAACGAAAACTTATTAAAGTAACTATATTGAGAAAATTAGCATATTGGAAGCATAGGCGGCGGAGCCGTGGGGGCTAGGGGGGCTCTAGATGCTCTAGATGCCATAAAGGGGCTAGGCAGGGGTGTATGCTAAGTCCTACGATATTTAACCTATTACTTAGTGACCTGCCTGAATTTCTTAATCAGGACGATGTGACAGAACCAGTCGAAATCTAAAATAAAACAATAAGTTGCCTTATATATGCAGATGACCTGGTGGTATTATCAAAGACCGCTGAAGGTCTACAGCAATACATCGCCAACTTTCCGGTCATGACGAGTCTGCAGTACGTCAGCGGTTTTCCCTGTCAATACTCACGTCATACTTAAAATCTTTCAAAATTGTAAATATTTAGAATGTCGGACATTTGGAAAAATATAGTGATTGAGATGGAAATCATGCGGTTACACAATACAATACAATACAGAATCGCATAGCCAAAGCTGAATCGCACGGTGCATTTGCGGAATCAGATGCTGATTGGCTGAGACGGAGTGGTGATTCAGAGTGGAATCACCACGGCAGACTACGCGCGCTATTTATAACTTAGCAAAATATCAACAAAAGTACTAAATCTTCAAGTAATTCATCGGACTATGCAATTCAAGGAAAATCACATGCCTGACTCGGTAATTCTACGTTAAAGTGCATTCGAAAAACCGATATGCAATATAACGTGGAATTACCTCGTCAGGCATGTGATTTTCCTATAATATTCTTTATTTACAGAGGGAAGACACATTAACCTTTTTTCAAAAACTCATGAATAATTAATGAGCATTTTGTCCAATCAGATGAAGCAAATCAGTCACGTGCATGCTCCTTTATACCTGATAAAATCTCATCATTCTAAAAGGCCCGCGGAGGGATTTGAATTCTGTCCCAGAGGGAAACGGGGTTAATGATTGAGACAATGGAATTTCTATTGATGTTTCAGCTTTCTCACTGAATTGCTAATTAGGATGAACGTTTTATATAAAGAATATTAATGAACATGAAATATTATATAAAGTTTCATCCTAATTAAGAATTCACTGATAAAGACCCAAAGATAGCAAAAAGTACACGGAACATAAGGTACCTAGATAATAAATTTTGCACTAAATTTACTAATATCAGCAGACTACCGAGATACACAGATGATATTTTTAAAATGAAGTTATCCAACTACCATTACTTGTTTACCGATCCACTGTTTAGTTCGAATTATTAAACCAAACTCAAAGCCGTAATATTATAAAAACGTGCATTAAACTTACATATTTTGTGCCGGAGTCAAAAATTTAGAGTCTGCCGTCATGTCAGTCACATCGCTTTCCAAGTCTTGAACTTTATCGAGGTAAACCACGACACCAAATCCTTCAAGTGCAGATTCCTCTTGCATTGCGAAACGGCGCTTCAAACAACATAGTATGGTAATTTCTTCATGTCATTCCCTTGAGATGTTTGTAATTGCAGGCGGTGATTACTCGAATATTTTGCATGGCGTTGTGAATACAAAGGTTCAATGGTTCATTAAGTAACCATTCCCTTGAGATGTGCGTCTTTCTTTCATTGCATTCTTAAAGCGTTTTTGAAGCCGTTTAAAACACTCACAGCACGTGTTTTATCAAGTCTAAAAATTCTCGGCCTTCGCCCTCGAATTTTTAAACTTGATAAAACACTGCTGTTCGTGTTTTAAACAGTACATCTAACATGCGGCCTTATTACATAGCACTCGTTACTGAGCAAACTAGAACAAAGGCTACGAGACGTTGAATACCAAAACTGGTACAGCGAGATCCATAATGACTCGAGAAGTTATTCAAATCAGCGAAATAAGTTAAGAACATACAGAATATTCAAGAAATCTTATGAATTCGAAAATTACTCAAAGGAAGTATCCAATATGAAGCACAGAATAGCACTAACAAAGCTAAGAATAAGCAACCACAAACTAGATCGAAAAAGGAAGGTATGCAAACTAATCGAGGAAAGATTATGCCATTTCTTCCTCTCGGAGATTGAGGATGAAACTCACTTTGTCTTGAAGTGCGAGAAATATTACTGAAAACCTAAGGAAGGAATTCCGCTATGCTTCACTAAAGAATAAATTAATATAAATGCGGCACACCGATCTGAAAATAGCCTATTATGCACAACCATGAACCCTGACTGTAGAATTTCTAGTCTTAAGCAAAATTCATTTATAACTACTTCAACATCAGAGCTGAAGCTCTAACGCAGTGATGCCTGTTCCCACTAACAGAGAAGTACATAACCTAATTTAAAACTTATTGGACCCATGTCGAAGTACCCACCCGCCACCGTTGGGAAGGGTATTTGGGGGGCATTTTTTCGCCTTTTCGTTTCAAATTAAAAAGAAATCACCAAGTTTAGAACAAAACTAAACGGTTCAATATTATTTTCTTACTTAAAGAACAACTGAAATGTTTTCCCTCATCGTGACTCTAACTCAAATGAAAAATATATTCAGTGCTATTGGACGGGTAACTGAATATACGTGACGGGACTGATTTGAAAACAAGCTGACGAAATGTACGATTTTGCGCATAATTAGGAAGCTCAGAGGAGAAAAGGCTAGGAAGGTTTTGAAGGTTTCAATCACCTACGTTCTCGACCTCAGTGCGTAAAAACGTATTCAAGAAACGACATGAAATTGCACATGATGTCACAAAATATGTTTTCCTACAACGTACTCGCGAATAAGGCCATTTTTTTCGTTTAGATTTGTTAACATTTACATCAATTGAAAATGGCGCTTTTCACCAAATATTCAATATCAACTTTTGTCATTCATCTAGTGAAGTAGTGATATACTTCGCCCCGCTTTCTCGATTTTCTTGTGGTTAACAGAGTACTTTCCCATGGCGTTAAACTATAGATTACCGGGTAGATTTGAAATCAGCGATAGTGTGGCACTCGTTACCCCTGACTATTAGACTCTGTACTAACACTGACTCTTGATCCAATTGAAGACCTATTTATTTAGAAAGCATTTAATTGTTGATTATTATTATTATTATCATATTTAATTGCTGCCGAAGCCCGTAGGTGAGGCAGCATTAATATTCTTAACAAAAAGTCGATTTCAGTCATTTTTTTCGAGGATGTCTGGAGGCCGGATCAGTTGTCACAGCCCACAAACAATTTCGAGCCAAAGCACAATCCCAGAAATCTTTGCGAACTGAGCAAACACATCGTCGAGCACCGTATCAGCTCGGTTGTTTTGAGAGAGGGCGAGACGATCAGGAAACGAGGAAACACCGCATAATATTAATGTTCCTTTGCTGAAAGCAATATGTCAAATATTACCTTAAATCTTTCACGAACGTTTTAGTGACGAATCGGAGAGGAAAGACAATGTGCTGTTATACGGTCTACGAACACAGTCGACGAAATCTTATATCAGGGAGATCGATTGTTCATCAACGCACTCAAAATCGACTTATTCCCGATGCAGAATAGCATATCTTTTTTTAAGTTCCGCTTTAAACTTTTTAGCCTATTTATTTTCTTTTTAACTTAATGTAAAGCGCTTTTGAATATTTTACATAATTTAAGCGCTATATAAATTCATACATTATTATTATCATTATCATGTTCCGAACAGAGCTCATGTATACATATTTTTACAGCTAAACAATATACAAATAAACCTTTATCTCTATGCTCTGCCTGAAATACTCGGCGGGGGTATTTTGCAGAATGCAGAATATCTGGTCAGCGGTATACCTTCTCCGATTGTGTAGTGGTTATCACGTCCGCCTTGAACGCGGGAGACCGAGTGCAAGTTCATATTTTTACAGCTAGAAAATATACACAAATAAACCTTTATCTCAATGCCTTGCCTGTAATACTCGGCGGGGGTATTTTGCAGAATGCAGAATACAAATTAGAAAATCTGGTCAGCGGATATACCTTCTCCTCACGTCCGCCTTGAACGCGGGAGACCGAGGTTCGTGACCTTGATGGGGGCCTTTCACCATTGATGTTATGGAATCTATGACCTTGATGGGGGTCTTTCATCATTAATGTTAGGGAATCTTTGTCCTCACCGGCGAACAACATTTTCACATAGTATGTTATATCTTTCATGCCTTTACATACTCAGTACCTTTGATATAACATATCTACAGTGATACTATGTGAAATGTGGCTGATTACACTTAGTTAGAATACTCTTTGATGCCTTTACATACTCAGTACCTTTGATATAACAGATCTACAGTGATACTATGTGAAATGTGCCGGGCTGATTACACTAACTTAGAATACTCTTTGCTGCCTTACTAGTTTCTAAGTTGTACATCACTTCACGGCTAAATACAGGAATGGGTACTAGGTACTTCCGGTAACGTACACATAGAGTATTGGGGGAGGTCACTAAACAACAGATAAACAACAGATAAATGTAATGTTTCTTTATGGTCCTGTGGACTAATACAAACCCTACCATACATTAAAAAAAACCTAACCGTCAACAACGGGTTCAATACTCTATGTGTACGTTACACGAAGTACCTAGGCAAGAATGGCTCCGACCTCTGACCATGGAAAACAGACTAACAAAGCTATTGGGCTCGATCGTATTAGCGCATGCACGGATGCTTAAAGTGCCCCTAAACCCTTTTGCAATTTATATATATATGAAACTGAGAAAGGTTTTTAGTACTTCTGCGAAGAAATGTTTGGCTTACTCGATGTTCTAGGCTTGTTTGAAATGGTGAAAATGTGACCTCTCCTGACCCATTACCGTGTAAGAAAAAGCCTGGGTCGATTCCCTATCTTACGTCACCTCATTAATGCATTATTGTCCATGACATTTAGTTCCTTCAACTTCCCTGCACCCTTTCGTATTATCCATTTTCCTCTTTTTTTCCCATAATATATATTAAGTGTTGTCAGTGTAAATTACCCAAATGTAAAGCGAAGAGTGTGAAAATAAAGAATAAAGTTTAGTTGATTGATGACCACTGGCTTGATGAAAACACCCAATGACTCAACTGTTATTTTTCCACCAAAGCACATGTTGGTTCTACAAGCCGAGTTTCATCTGTACTTTTTGTAAGCACATGCATGCACCATGTAATGTAAAAACGCTGCCGTTTCTGTGGAATCCAGTTTCAACCGTGTACCTCTCTGGGATTAAATATCTGCTGTTCTACACGAAAAATGCACCAAAATGCTCCCTGAATACGTCGAATCAAAGGTGCTTATTCAGGTCTACCTCATATCTCCTCCATCGAACGGCTAAGAATGCAAAAATGCTTCACAATATCGTGTTAAAAACATTTTTCGCGGTCAAATCGATTTCAGAAGTACACATGATCAGTGGATCTAACCTATGCTTGATGACTATAATATCGCTGTCTCAAAGAAATTTTTAGTTTGTTAACAGTTGTCAGTAACGAACCGGTCGAGTAGCGTGCGGAGAGAAGACATCAATCCGTTAGTTATCTTCAACACAAAACCGAGCTGTCTACTGCATGCATTTAAATTCCATGGGAACCTTCCCCGGGGGCCTCTGACATTAATCAGGACCATGGAAGCCACATGTATGTTGATTCAAGTCAAGCCGACAGTTATTAAGTTAACAACTTTGTTGTTTGTTTGCCTGTATGGCCTGCATATGGAGGAAAGCTCAGTTCTACTAAATTATATGAACAAATAAAAAGTAAAATAATGTTTCTTCCTTGACACTGGTCACGATAACGTGACGATAACGATAACTCTTCTAAGTTTGGGATCGTCGACAAAGCATTTGATTCGTTTAGGTCGACCTGTCTGACCGGAAGTTTACCGTTAATCAGTTTGCGGGGGTCGATCTTCCCGGTGTACTCTTCGTTCTGGTGTTCTTCAAGGCAGTGTCTTAGGACCCATACTGTTCTCACTCTACATTTCTCCACTTGGTGATCTACTAAGACAACGCAACATGGATTACCATCTTTATGCTTATGGCACACAGCTCTATATCACCTTCAAATCCTCTGACAAGGGTGAACTTAACAGCGCAACATCTATGATCAATGGATGTGTTCGCGACATTGATGCCTGGATGACTTGGAACAAAGTTAAATGGCCATGGAGACAAGATAGAGTTGCTGCTTCTAAATGCTTCCCATTGCCCGCTGCCATCTCTCGAATCCGTCTCTATCTGTGATGAACTGATCCGTCCGTCCTCTGTCGTTAGAAATATTGGTGTACTTTTCGATTCTTTTTTAACTATGGCACAACATGTTACTAGTGTCTGTAAATCTGGATTTTATCAACTTAGGAATATCAGTCGCATGAGACGATACCTTAGTCTTCACTCAGCTGAAACTGCTCTATTCCATGCCTTCGTAACCTCGAGTCTAGATTTCTAGTGTAACTCCTTACTGTACGGCTTACCCAAGTGTGTTATTAAGATCGTATACAGAGTGTTCAAAATGCTTCAGCTCGGGTCGTTACCGCCTCTCACTAGTAAGTTAGACCATATAACTCAAGTTCTATTTAATTTAATTACACTGGCTGACAGTAGAACAACTGACGAATTACCTTTAAGATCTCAATGATGGTTCAGGGATCAAATTTCGGGTAAAAACTGTTTTCTTTAATTATTTCAGCAAAGCCGAGTATGGTAAATACGCCAAGTTTCTCACGATAATAGGTATCGCCATTCTTGACTACCTTAAGTGGTTTGCGTGTAGTAAAACGTGTCACGTGGCCTGTCACGTGAGAACACGAAATCAGTAAATCAAAAACGCGTCTCCGAGTTTAAAACAGCTAGGATGATGAGTGGATATGTTTAGTTAAGGTTGAAGCCTTTTACCTAAATCAGCTTAGAAAAGATGACTACAATGTTTCGTTAACGAGTAATTAAGGCGAAAATATGCCAAATAGGTCACGTGACTCTGTGTACCCTTAATATCTCCTTATCTTTGCATGATAGTCATGTTTTCTAACCGTGGTGTGAAACACTGCCGGAGGAGTAATGTTTTAGCAGGGTTACTTTATATTCATATGTTATCGTTGCAGCCGCATTTCACTGAAACGATTTTCTCTAATTATGACGTCATCGGTCACGTGATACGACAACCATCCACTTAACAAATTTAAGGAAGTTGATATTGGTATTACGGTTTAATTAGATTTCGTTTAAACTGTTATTTCTGTCAGAAAACATTTTTTTATGTAAATCTATCTTCCACGGTTAAATGAACCAGGCCTTAACATGCTTGAGATACTTTTAATTACTTATAAGGCATTGCATGGAATGGCACCGCCATACATCGCTGATTTAATTAATGTCTATATTCCGAGACGTAATCAAAGATCGTCTTTTAGTAAGTGCCTAGTTGTTCCACTATACAATCTTCGCTCTTATGGCTATATATAGATCCTTTTCTTGTGCTGCGCCTATACCTTATGGAATTCATTGCCACAGAGCATTAGGCTTTGTAATTCGTTAGCAAGCTTTAAACAGCAACTTAAAACACATCTGTTCAAGAATGCATTCTGTTAGCATTGGTTATTTTAATTTGAATCTATTCGAATCTATTCTTATATGTTCTCATATCAGTTTTTATTAAGCTATCCATTATAATTATTTATCTTATTTAATCACGTTAGTTCAGTCTTTGACATTCATAAATAATTGAGTTATTCAGTTACATCTAATTTATGAATGCTATTTACCTATTTATCCTATAACTAGTTTAGTTAGCTAGTCTAGTCATTACACGTAACATTCATAGCTATTATAATCATTGTAATATTGTCAAGTGCTTTTGGACATACAGTCAATGCCAAAAAGGTTGTCCAGCAGAACATAATATAATACTATAATATCCATTGTTTTGGGCTATTGTCTAGACCAAGACAATAGGCCAAAACAATGGATATTAAAGTATTATATTATGTTCTGCTGGACAACCTTTTTGGCATTGACTGTATATATATATATACAGTCGCTGCCAAAAAGGTTGTCCAGCAGAACATAATATAATACTTTAATATCCATTGTTTTGGCCTATTGTTTTGGCCTAGACAATAGCCCAAAACAATGGATATTATAGTATCATATTATGTTCTGCTGGACAACCTTTTTGGCATCGACTGTATATACACATACAGCGAATTGTAAAAATTATGAGGTGTCCCAACATATCGAGTGCATTGTGGAAACGATTTCCCGTTACTGTCCCGCTCAGAGATCGACGCGACAATGGCTACGTATACGTACTCTTAATGTACATCTAAGGGTTTTGGACGTTGTATCAAAACAAATTTTTCCCGGTACTAAACAGCTTTTAAATGTTGTATTTATTTGAGCATCATCCGGCAATAATCTCCGCAGCTATGAGCGCGTAGATGAAATACTGATTATTGTCGCGGTTGGACTAGCGCGCTGGCTAAAACTGAGAGTACTAGACGGAAGTACATGTAAATAAAGCCTAGGTTTCCCACTTTATCATCCGAGAAGGTTCAAATGTTATTTTTGAAGTAAAAGTGTGTTTCCTAAGGTTTTATTAGCCATGAAAACATCGACACTGCTGTATCTTTATGAGGCATGACACTAACAGTCACGCATACCTCGAAGACATCTGCAAACGAAACTCTACTCGTGATGGTTTATAAGACAAGCATGAATTATCATTATCTCTCATCGTTACTATATTTGCCTTATTCTGATTAGCAGTGTGCAATTTGTGGTAACTGTGATATTTCTTTAACACTTGAGATGTCTAGTTCTAAGTGTCCAATCTGCTCGAAAACTGCACGGGAAAATTGTAGAGTGATTGAATGTGATTTGTGCCTAAAATGGTGTCAATATACGTGCTCTGGTTTATCAGTTAAAACTTTCAAATCTCTGTCAGATACAAACGATCTCTGGCTATGCCTGCTGTGTAGACATACAGTCTTTCCCTTTTGCGATATTGATAACTATGAACTCTTAAAATTATCATTTAATTCAAATACCAAGTGTCAATGCTCACAGATCATCGATGAGACTAGATTGTCAGACTTACCACAATTTGAGATTATTTCATCAATTTCTAAGTTACCAAATCTATATAATTTTGACCCAGATGTAAACATTCCCCTGCGCATTAACTTTAAATATTATACTCCCCATAAATTTCACACCTCTTCTGATCTGTATAACATGTCTGACAAGTCCCTTTCTTTTATCTACTGTAATATTAGGAGTCTTCCAGCTAATCTCGATAATTTAGTTAATTTATTGAATGATTTGCGCTACCCATTTAAAATAATTGGTCTATCTGAAACATGGTTATCTATTCATAAAGATCCCTCTTGTTAATTTATCCCTACCTAGCTTCAAATTTATTTCTCAACCTAGTAAATTTCATGTTGGTGGTGTTGGTTTATTTATTGAGAATGACCTAAGTTTCAATATTATAGGGACGCCCTTAATAATAGTGTTTCTGATGAACAAGAGTCTCTCTGGATTGAAATCCATTTTTTTTAGAATAGGAATATAATTTGTGGAGTAATTTATAGACATCCAAATACATGTAGTTCACTTTTATCTTTCCATGATAACCTTTTCAAAACCATTGATAAAATACACAAAGAAGCTAAATATTGTGTTCTCATGGGTGATTTTAACATATTAATTCCTTAGATCTCTTAACTATTAGTGGTAATATTCTATGTGATTTATCTGACCATTTACCTAATTTTCGTATTATTAATTCAATTCATTCTCTTCCAAAAAAACAAGTATTCAAGAGAAACTATTCTAGCTTAGACGAAGAAGCCTTGCTGAATGAATTTCAGCAAATTGATTGGTTAGATTTATTTTATGGCAAAGGCGATGTCAATGACATTTTTAACATCTTTCTTTCTAAATTAAATGAAATAATTAACTCTCATATACCCTTAAAAAAGCTCTCTAGAAATCAAATCAAATTTATTTCAAAACCTTGGATTACCTTGGCTCTTAGAATATCATTTAAAATTAAAACTAAGCTATTTAGAAAGTATTTAGTGACTAAAAGTGAATATATTCATCTAAAGTACAAATGCTATAGAAATAAATTTAATCATCTAATCAATACTCTCTAAGAGAAGGTTCTATACTGAATATTTTACTGCTAATAAAGCCAACTGATAAAAGAAACCTGGAAAGGTATTAAACAATTAATTATGCTCAAACCCAAACCTTATATGACCCCCAATAAGATTTTAAAATCCAATGAAGTCATTACTGACATAAAGAAAATAGCAAATGAATTCAATACATATTTTGAGAATATTGGTAAAAATCTTAGTCATTCGATTCCAAGAGTAAACACGAACTTTTCAAATTACCTCTCCTCATCTCAGATTTCTAGCTTTCATTTAACTCCTACTTCATCTCAGGAAATTGAAGATATAATTGTAGGGCTCAAGATTGGGAAAGCCTGTGGACCCTCTAGTATATTCCTGTATCTATATTAAAATTACTTAAGTCTATCATTTCTAAATCCCTTGAATTGCTTTATAACTATTCATTTTCTTCTGGTATAGTTCCTGATTCTTTTAAGATAGCTAGAGTTATTCATTATTTAAAGCGGGGTCCAGCATGTCTTTATCAAATTTTAAACCAATATCCCTTTTGTCTATCTTCAATCAATTATTAGAAAAATTAATGTATAATAGGTTAATGAGCTTTTTAACTAAGTTTTCTATTATTTATTCCAAACAATTTGGGTTTCGTGCAAATCATTCAACAATACATGCACTGCTTCTAATTACAGATAAAATTCAAAAAGCAATTGAAGAGGGCCAATACTCCTGTGGCATTTTCCTTGACCTAAGTAAAGCATTCGATACAGTGTTAATCATTATATTCTTCTTGCTAAACTGCATTACTATGGTATTCGTGGAATTGCTCATGACTGGTTTGTCTCTTATCTTTCAAATAGAAAACAATTTGTATCTATTGAAAACACAACATCTGCTTGCTACTCAATTTCATGTGGTGTTCCACAGTGTCCGTCCTTGGCCCTCTTCTATTCCTTCTTTACATTAATGATTTTAGTCGTTGCTCCAAGGTATTCGATTTCCATCTCTTTGCTGATGATTCCAATCTATTTTTTGCAAATAAATCACTCGCATCACTAGAATGTACAATGAATGTTAAATTGAAAAGAGTTCATACTTGGCTCTGTGCGAATAAATTATCTCTAAATATCGACAAAACCAATTTTGTCATTTTTCATCCATCTCAGAAGAAAATTCCTAATTCTATCAGCCTTAAAATAGACAAGAAGGCAATTAAACAAAGATTGTATCAAATACCTTGGTATTATTATGGACACTAATTTTAATTGGAAGGAACATATTCGCCAAATTAGCAAAAAGATATCTAGAGGTGTTGGTCTGTTATCCAAACTGCGGCACTTTGTCCCCCCCCCCAAAAAAATACTAATTCAGTTGTATTATTTTTTGGTTTATCCTTTTATCACATATGGACTGATTGTATGGGGAAATACCTACCAAACATCTCTTAAACCTCTCTTTTTGCTTCAGAAGAAAGCTGTAAGAATTGTAACATCTTCTAAATATGATCAACACACTTCCCCTATTTTTAAGGAACTGGAAATCTTAAAGTTTGCTGATGTTATTTATTACCAAAACTGCGTTTTCCTTTTTAAGTTTCATGCTAATAGGCTTCCATCTGCTTTTAACAATTTCTTTCAAGCCATATCTTCGAAACATCACTACAATACTCGGCTAGCAGCCAAATCGTCTTACTTCATACCTTCTGCTCGCACCAATTATGGTAAATTCAACATTCGTTTTACAGGCGCAGTGATTTGGAATGATTTAAATGAAAATACCAAACAGCTTAATTTTAATGCATTTAAAAGAGAGATCAAAAGTAAAGCTATCACAGTTTATTTAGAACCATATTTAAATCGTTCTAGTCTTCTAGCATTCTTAAGAACTTCATAATTCGATTCTGTTCTTGTTGTTTTCTTGTTACTGTTAGTTACTTCCACTAACAACTGTAGTTATATTTTTCTCTCATAGCTTTTTTGCTTACACTATTTTTTTGTCTTGTCTTAGTAATATGTGTTTTCCGTCTGTTGTGACCCTATTATCCATTCACTAATCAAACTGATCTTTGTAGCTACCTAGCTAGATTTTTTTAATTTATTTTTTATTTACAACATTTGGGCGTAACGCCACGGGAAACAACAATAGGACTCAAGGTCCCCTGCGAGGCTTGTCTCCGCTTTATGGTCTCCGCTTTATGGTTATTCTAGGTATAGCTTATAACCAACTCTTGTTTTAATTAAGTTCATTTATCATTAAACTCCTGTAATTTGTGTGGTATTAAATAAATGGTTGTTGTTGTTGTTGTTGAAAAAGTTAGCATATTAGCGAACAATTCGAATTGCTCGAGCAAGCTTGATGTGATAATTACAAAGTATGTTTTAACGATCTAATATCAAACCTTCCAATGAATCACGATTTGCAAAATTCACAAAAGAGTTCATTTTTCGCGTTGCTTACTATTTTTCGAACAACATGGGCTTTTGAAAATGATTTAGAAACAATTGCTTCCTAATCGTAAGTCCAGAAACTCAGATATGTTTGCTTAGTTCAGTTGCGTTACGCTTTGATTCCGTCTTGAACGAGGCCTTATGGCTAGCATATCTAGACTTGAAGCTTGTGGCTGTCAGTCCAACGTTTCTATTGTTTCTATGAAACATCAAGTGAACAAGAATGATGTTTATTTGACTCATGGAGACAGTTGTTTCGGCACTTGGTCACATATTCTATCAAATAACTAGCTGGGGTTGGTATTGTGGTTTAGTCACCCCTAGAATACCACGCCAAGTCGACCTCATTTGCAGACACAGAGCGGGTCCTCGCCGCCATTTTACGTTATCCGAGCCACGAGGTACATGTACGTAGAGAGCCAGCACTAAAAAGCCACCGCGGCTGAAAGACAATTCACAACTGATAGTAGTTCTAGTATTAACCGTTACTTGCTCAGTTTTGCACGCTAACACGGACCTCACTGTATTTCTAAATCTGAAGACAGTTTGATCCAGGCTGACTTTGATCCTTGAAATGTTAGCTTCCAAAACTGTCAGCCAGTCAATCTGGTCTAGTCGTTTTGAATCGCTATGTTGTAATAAAGTCTTAGCTAAAGCCATAACAAAGAAATTACGATTCTCTCAAGATTAGGGAACATCACAACTGGAATTTCGAAACTACCCTCGAACACCAGCACTTGTGCCGGAATCAGTCGGACAATGCAAATTCTCAAGGTCAACTCAGTACCAGTAATGTTATCTTTGACTGCTTAGAGATACTGTTAACTTCGTGATTGCAATTGTCTTTGGAGGTTCTTAAATTAAGTTTCAAATATTATCTTTCATTTCTAATTAACGCAGTTTCCTATATAAATCTGACTACCGACAACTTACCCAATGTTTGTGCCAGTACAGTCTTTCCGAAATTCTAGCCTTCGGTGTTTGCTCTGCAATAATCGTTTTTTATTTACTTTTGTATAAACAAACTTGATGAAACCTTGGGAACAAAATAATATTCTGCTCGGCTAATTATCTGAGGTGTATTAGTCTCAACAATGAATTTGTAATTACCAACCGAACTAGGCTGCAGCTCCTATTTTTGTAATCAAAGAATCGTTCAGATTGCATACTTTTTGACGTATCATTTAAATTTGAACAATTAACAAGGGCACCCAATGAAGTTTTCAGATTTGAAAAAAATTGTCACTAGAAAATTGTTTTCTGAAATACTGGCTAGAAAATTTGTTTTCAATCCCTAGAAAATTATAGAAGAAAAGGGAGACTAAGAGGTTTCCCTAAAATATTCGTACGTATTCGCCTGATCAATAGAGTAAGAGCTTTACCCTAAAATATTCGTACGTTTTCGTCTGATCAATAGAGTCAGAACGATCCGGGAAAAAAACATTGGTTGGAATGAAAAAAAAAGCACATATTATCACAAATCATTTAGTGAGCGGCCACCTAAAGTTTTTGAGAACACAATTTCATTCCCTAAGAAATTCTGACATCTAAAATCCGAAAGAATAAACCTTTAGCAAATGGAGGTCACCTAAAAGAATTGCCTAAAGGAAAAAAAGAACCCCTAAAAATTTGTACCTCCACAAAACTTTGCAACATGAAGTTACTTGGGCTAGAAAATTATTGTTTATGTTCTAGACTTCTATTAAACAAATTCGTAGGCCGGGAATATTTTGCCATAGTATTTTCGGTTGACGCGATTTCCACCTAGAAAATCCGAACAGCTAATAGCTTTCTAGAACACGTCAAAAGACATAGTAGGCGCCTTAAAATGGCTAGATAAGCTGCAGACAACTGGTTTCAAACGAATTTCAAAAAGTACTCGTTGGGTGCCCTTGATATAATTATTTATAACTATGCAGTACTTATTTCATTTAACTTTTTATAATTCAAAGTAATGTAAAAATAAATGTGTTGTTGTTGCAAGGAGGCATCAGAAAAAAATTCCGTCATTTACGGCGGAGTTGACAAAGTGTGGTTTTAGATGGCCATTGGCTACCATCTCCTGGGCTTGAACGGGAAGGCACTGAAACCGTTACTATAAAACCAAGTAGTAATATGACGCGGAACTGCGGTAAGGTTGAAGTATGTTGTGAATCACAACTACACAACGGTAAATATAACAACGGTTTTATGCACTGAGTTTTCTCCCTTTACATTTTCTCGCTTCGTTCGCTCGCTCGCAGCTAAACTCAAAAGTCAACTCGTTCTGTTCAAAGATTTCCTAATATGGTCATGTGTTTCACGAACACGCGCTCTGACTGAATGTTCACGTGTTCTGTCTGGATAAGTGTTCACGTGCTCTGTCTGCTAAAATACAATTCAGCACACACTCCCCTCTTGATCAGCTATCGCTGACTTGATCAACATATCGCCTCTTGAAATCAGCATCCAATGCAGCGGCTCTTTTAGGAACTCTTCTCGCTGGCAACTGGGTTTCCTCATTTGCCTGCTTTCTCTGTTTCTTTGTTTGCACCAATCCTCTCACTTCCAGTGGATACAACTGCTGTTAGTATTGGTCTGTCGAGATAGGTTGGTGCTCCTCTCTTTGTCGACATCTTTACTTTCGCACCTCTTCTGACACCATCTCTTCCTGAGATTAACTCTACCACCTTTCCTAGCCTCCATTTCCCACGGGGTACTCCGTCTTTTGCTACTGTTACCACATCTCCCTTCTCGATTACAGTACCGCTCTCTCCTGAGTTTATCTTGTGGTATTCTCTCAGCTCAGTCAAATACTCACTCCTCCACCTTTTCCAGAAGTGATCTAGCTATTTCAGTCTCTTGTTCAACCTTCTTGTAGAATCTTCGTCATCTTCTGAAACTGATGGATAAGGTGGTAATGCTGTCAATCTTCTCCCATGTACAAGATGCCCTGGGGTCAGTGGCTCTTCGGGATCTCCTTCCTCGTAGACATACGTCAAGGGTCTCGCATTCAAGGTGCTTTCCACTTCTAGTATCACTGTAAGAAGCTCGTCCTGCGTAAGTCTTGCGTTTCTTAATGTCTTTCTTAGACATCTCTTTACTCCTTTCACCATCCTTTCATAAAAACCTCCCCACCATGGAGATTTCGCGAGATTGAATTTCCAAGTAATTCGCTTCTCAGTTAGAAATGCTTGGACTTCTGGATTCTCGTATAGAACCTTCAACTCCTTATTGGCTGCCTTAAAGGTCTTGGTATTATCTGAGACGATCAGCTCTGGGATGCCTCTTCTGGCTACAAACTTTCTTAGACACCGTAGGAAAGTCTCTGTACTAAGGTCTTCTGTTAGATCCAAATAAATCGCTCTTGTCACTCCACATGAAAATAATGCTATATACACCTTATACATTTGTGTCCCATCTCCCTTGACATACATTGGTCCTGCAAAATCTATCCCGACCTTGGCGAAGGGCGGAGATTCTTGTACTCTAAAACTGGGCAGTTGAGCAGTCAACGGAGTTGGGTATGCCTTTCCTACGTATCGTTTACAAGTAACACACTTTCTGATTATCTTATTTACTGTTTGCCTCCCCTTGCTCACCCAGAACTTTGCTCTAAGCTCGGTCAGTGTCTCTCTTAGGCCATTGTGATGAACCTTGTTGTGAGCATACTCAATGATGAGTTTGGTTAGGGGATGATCCCTTGGTAAAAGTGCTGGATGCCTTGCCTCACGATCCATCTCTATCGCAGACATTCTGCCCCGGCATCGAACTACTCCATTTTCATCAGTGTAGAGGCCAAGATCTTTCCCTAGTTGATTGAAATTCTTGTTCTCTTCAAGATTGGACTGCACGTCTTTCACCCACATATTTTCTGCTCTTCCTACTTCTTCTCCACTCAAATACCCCGCCAGTGGGTTTTCTGTAGGTGACTTCTCAAGTCTCAACTTCACGTTCTTAACAAATCTGCTTACATACGCTGTTACTCTATACAGATTCTCGCAACTGCTGTAGGCATTTACATCCATGATCTTCATTAGGTTTACAACGTACTTCTCTTCCGTCAATAGGACTCTTGCTCTACTCGGTCGCATTTCTGCTTCACTCTCTGGAGTCATATCTATCTTAGAAGTGGGCCACTCTTCTGGTGGTTTGCTCAGCCACTCTGGTCCTTGTCACCATAACGTACTGGTTTTGACGGTCGTTGCACTCACACCTCTGGACCCAAGATCTGCTGGGTTTTCAGTCCCAGAACAATGACTCCACTGGTCCCTGGAGGTGAGTCTCAGGATTTCGTTCACTCGGTTTTGAACAAATTGACTCCACTCTTTGTCTCCCTTTATCCAAAACAATGCAGTGATGCTGTCTAACCAAAGATAGGATCTGGTTATCTTCATCCTTGACTGCAGAGCTCTTTCCACTGTGTCTTTTAACTGGGCTGTTATGCGACCCGCCATCAATTCCAGCCGTGCGATTACTTGCTTAGACAGTGGCGCTTACCCTTCTCTTCGTTGTTAGAAGACTCACATGCCGTCCATTATTTGTCACACACACCAAGTAGATCATTGCACAATAAGCCTTGGCACTAGCATCTCCAAATCCATGTAACTCTACTGATAGAACTTCCTCACTTATTCCATCATAGATACAGCGTGGCATAAATATCGTACCAGCCTTCTTTAAAGTGGTTAACCATTTCTTCCATTTTGCCAGGAAGATTTCTGGTAAAGGCTCATCCCAGTCCAGCCTTCCTTGGCACACTTCTTGGAAGATAATCTTCATTCCAATTATCACAGGACTCAACATACCTAGTGGATCAAAAAACTTAGCTGTGATCTTGAGCAGATTTCTCTTAGTTGCCTCCAAGCTTTCAGCCAGTTCAACTAATGCATCAAATCTGAAAGTAATTGTATCATCCTTGCGATTCCAGACCTGTCCTAATACCTTGTGTTCTTCTTCTTCCAACTCATCTAGTCCTCCTACCGTAGCCTTAGCGTATGTGCTATCATCTTCTAACACCCCTTTAGGTGACTGCACCATTTCTGATTCCACTCGATCATCATGAATCTTCTTCATCAATTCTGCACTGTTCGAACTCCACTTTCTTAATCTGAAGCACCCCAATTCTAATCGAGTCTTTATCTTCTGATAAATCACGAATGCATCTCCAACACTATTTGCTCCTGAG
The DNA here is from genome assembly GCA_030867875.1 of Actinernus sp. WN-2022. Lineage (NCBI taxonomy): Eukaryota > Metazoa > Cnidaria > Anthozoa > Actiniaria > Actinernidae > Actinernus > Actinernus sp. WN-2022. Next base: position 61,690,638 of record JAOWCC010001589.1, read on the forward strand.
TTGAAATCGTCAACATAAAACTCTTCTAACACCTTTTTGACAAACATGGGGTCTTCTTCTGCGTATTTCTCCAAGTGGTGTTGCAGGGTTGCACTCAACAAAAATGGGGAAGCATTGACTCCAAAGACTACTCTACAAAATCGGTATGCAACAATCACTGGTTCTTCCTTGTTTACACTGTTAACCCGTAAGAACCGTAAAGATTCTCTGTCCTTTTCAATATCAGCTACAACTGCAACCTTATTGCATCTGAATCTAAGAAGGATGTCATACAACAACGGTGTCAGGGATGGTCCCACATGTAAGCAATCATTCAAGGATGGATCCCTTCCCTTGGCTCTAGATGAAGCATCATAAACCACTCTTAATCAGTGTGGTCTTAGCATCTCTTCGTACAATGGCATGATGCGGCAAGTAGTGAGTTTTTCCTGGTTCCGTCACCTCTAACTCACTGACAACTTCTATAACTCCTTGTTGTAACTGATCTTGTATAACTGTATCATACTCCATTAGCACATTCGGGTTACTCTTCAACCTCCTCAGTTGGCTATTAAGTCTCTGCAGACTGTTCACATAGTTATCAGGCAAGGCTTTGTGGTGTTCCTTCCACGGCAGTCCGACACTGTATCGGCCATCTACATACTTGATGTTCCTTAGAAAATCCTCATGTACACAGTCCCTATCTCGTATCCCTATTGAATCCAAGTCCCACAACCTTTCCAGCTGATCCACTAAGGGCTCTTGCTCAGTTTCTTCTAAACTATGGGTCTGGATCTTAAGCACATGTGTCATAACCAAATTGGTGTCAGTTGTAACCTTTTCTTGACAAATCTTCACTGGGCCTGATAACACCCATCCTAGATATGTCAAAACAGCAGTGGGCTCATCTTTCTCTCCCCTCGCTACTCTATGTTCCATGAACTCCCATAGGTAATCAGCACCGATAAGCAGATCCACTTCCAAACTGTCTTACCTTGGACAAACATCTGAAAACCACAGCTTGTTTAAATAAGGGTGTACTTTCTTTGCCTGTTCAATGTGCTGATTCTGTAGGGCCTTACATATGAGAGGCACCTTAAACGCTTCTAACTCAACACTCCCTTCCTCAAACAGATGGCCAACGCTTAACTTAACCAATTCTCTCTCAGACACCAATGCTTTTGCCTCACCAAATGTCCCAGTTTCCATCATTTCCTTCCCTATACCTTGCAACTGTAGCAAGTCAGCTACTTTCTCTGTTACGTAGGACCTCTGGCTTCCTGCATCAAAAATAACTCTGATTCTAATCCCTTGTGCTTTCGAATCATTGGTAGCACTTGCTATGGCTTGTGCTGCAAGCCAACGGTGTTGAAAAAATATATCCTGCAAGCGGAAAAGCTATGTTCTGGCTCCGCTTTTTTCGCCAAAAAAAAATCGTGCAACAACACTGCTAAAGAAAAAAAAAATCGAGCACAGACAAGAACACCCATCCCCCCCCCCCCCCCCCCCCCTCAAAAGTCAAATGGTCGGCCCCTAAACTCAAAAGTCAACTCGTTCTGTTCAAAGATTTCCTAATATGGTCATGTGTTTCACGAACACGCGCTCTGACTGAATGTTCACGTGTTCTGTCTGGATAAGTGTTCACGTGCTCTGTCTGCTAAAATACAATTCAGCACAAAGTAAGGGGAAATTTTCCATAGCTCCTGTTCTAAAAAGCACCGACTGAGTATAACCTTAGAAAAGGTAGTAGCGACAAGCCGAAAGTTAGTACAGAACGTTTTAAAATAGTTTTATCAATGGCTTACATTTTAAATACGACTTAGCATTACATTAGTTTCTTACCCATATCTTTTTCTATTTATTGGTTCATCGTCTTATACAGTAATAAGTCTTTTAGCTAGCTTTAATACTTTGAGATGGATTTAGATAACTTAACTAGTTTTTAATAGTATTTAACCTCTATATATACTTATATAAAGATCTCGCTGCCTTCATCCTTCAATTGCGATGATAAAGAAATATATATCCGACCCAACTGATATTGCTGACAAATTCTGCAAGTATTTCACTAATATTGGACCTAATTTAGCCAGTAAAATTCCTACGGTTAAACATTCTTTTTGCTCCTTTTTAGCTAACAATGTTAACGAATCTATCATTCTAAAGCCTACCAATGTAGCTGAATTAGAAGAAATCTGTAAGCTGTTCAAACCAGGGAAAGCCCCTGGATATGATAATGTCTCCATGCATGTTATTAAAAAATCTTTTGATCTCATTTCAGAACCCTTAAAGTTTATTATCAATCTTTCGTTAACAACAAGGAATTTTTCCTGAAAAATTAAAAATTGCCAAACTTATCCCAATTTTAAAGCTGATGATCCGCATCTTTTTACTAATTACCGACCTATTTCTCTTCTACCTTGTTTCTCTAAATTTTTCGGAAAGGTCATGCACAACCGTTTAAAGACCCTGTGTCCGAGCCCATGGTGCTTTGCGCGCGCAAATCATTTCCGTAGGCTACGGAAATCAGAAAGATCGTTGTTGTTGTTATGTGACTCTCGAATCTTTCGAAATCCATCCCTAGCTTGGGCCATCGTGTAATTATTCATAGGTATATATGCTTAACTGACTTTCTTTTATCTTAACTTTTGAATATATTCTTTTTTAAATGAAACTTTAGTTCGAATATTTCTTCGAATCCCGGACTAGAGTGGCGAGTAGAGGAATTCCGGAGAAAGGACGGAGACAGCGAGGCGAAGCGACTCGACAAATAATCCTTCAGCAGTCCACATTTTACTTTCTCTAGGTCTACAAGAGAACACTTGTAGTTCAAAAGGACTACTACGTAAGTTTCCCGGGGATTTGTTGCACTAATGGACCGGCGGGCTTCGTTGGAAATACAAAGCATGCAACCACTTCTGGCATCAAGATCATTCGTAATTATAATTTCGCATGGCTAAGCTCCACTGAGGTGTTACGACGTATCTGTATATGTTTTGCATTTTTATTAGCAGAGAAAGCAATGTCCTTAACCTTTTTTTTCATCCTCCAGTAGGTCCAGAAAGTCTTGCTACCAAAACTACGATCGCGGGTCAAAGTCCAAACTGCCGAGTTCAGCTGTTACTTCGCTGTGAGTTTGACTCGAGTACGAGTCGACATTTCATTTTACACTCAAAATATATCATTCGCAAGGAAAGTAGAGATCTTCAAATACAGCTAAGCAATACTGGAAACATGAAAACAAGGCAGCAAGAGTATGTGTTTGCTTGTAGAGTTGTGAAAAGTCGCACTCGTGAACCTAATTAGAATCAAGACAACAACTGGCTTCCTGCCGAGTACTGTTACAATCATATTCACAGCATCCGGAGAAAATTCGTGGGCTCGATTGGGTTTCTAATCCGGTAGAAATTATGAAATTCGTTATCCAAAGTATATGGCTACTTCTTTTATGAAACTTATAAACAATCGAGAGCATTTTAGTTCGCCTAAAAGCTGGCCTTTAATTTATGCGGCCGTTGATAAACAAACTAATCACAACATTGGCGCAAAGCACCATGGGCTCGGACACAGGGTCTTTAATTGAATTTTTCGAATGTCTTGAAATTTTGTATTGTCTCCAATTTGGATTCCGTAAAAATCATTCGACCTCACTTTCACTCATTCATCTCATCAACAAAATTGCATCTTCCATTGATCGTAACGAAATTGCTATTGGCGTTTTTTTAGATCTCTCAAAAGCTTTCGATACCCTTGACCATCACATTTTGTTTTCCAAACTAGAACACTACGGCATTCGTGGTTTGGCCTTACAATGGATCAAAAGCTACTTCTCAGATCGCAAACAATTTAACGATGTCTGTTCCGCCAGCCAAACAGTAAAATGTGGTGTGCCCCAGATTCCGTCCTGGGGCCATTGTTTTTTATTATATATATAAATGACCTGCCTAGTGCTGCAAAATTTTCAGAATCTTTGCTTTTTGCTGATGTTACCAGCGTATTCTATTCTCATTCAGATGTTAACCAGTTAGTTTCTGTGTTAAATGACGAGCTGCAACATATTGACACCTGGATGAAAAGTAATAAAGTATCTGTTAATACCAAGAAGACTAACTACGTAATTATTAAATCAAAACAAAAGACCATCAACGCTAATGTGACTCTTTTATTCAATAAGCAATTGCTCAAACAGGTACATGTAGCCAAATTTCTAGGAGTATATATCGACGAAAGTCTGACATGGAAGGATTACATTAGCCATGTATGTAAAAAGGTATCTAAGTCTGTTGGAATAATTTATAGGTCACGATTTTACTTATCCACTAAAACTAAACATTCTCTATATTACACTTTAATTTACCCTTACCTAAGTTACTGCAACACAGTATGGTCCTCAACTTATGTTACAAACCTGAACAGGATATTTCTTTTGCAGAAACGCGCTGTGCGGGCCCTGATCAATTCTGAATTTCGGGCGCATACTGCTCCTTTATTCGCCCGTTTGAATATACTTGACATCTTTAAACTGAACTCATTTCAAACCGGTAAATTTATGTTCTCATACCACCATCAACTGTTGCCTCAGTCTTTTCACCATTTATTTACAACAAATGATCAAGTGCACAACTATAACACCAGATTGACATCTAATTATCGACCTCATGCATGTCGTACCAATATTAAGCAATTTACTATTTTATACCAAGGCCCAAAAGTGTGGAACTCGCTGCCCTCTTCAGTCACAAATTCCACTACCCTAACTTGCTTCAAAAAAGGACTGTTCAATTTTCTACAAAGATAGTTTTCTTTTCTGTTGTTACATACTGAATCGGTCATGACGCGCTTACGCTGTCCTTTTATTTAACTTTTTATACTATCTCGAGGAGGCCTCCTCGCTACAAGCCTGATGGTTTCCTGAGGCCTCCTCGCCACTACATCAATTGTATCATGTATTCACGAACTTCAATTCTTTATATACTTCGCTGTATACAGCGAAGTGCAAAAACTTTGACCCCCCGCTCCTCAACTATATCAATATATCGGGTGCATTATGGGTAGGAGTAAGTTCATTAAAATGCAACTACAGCCAAATATTCGCGCGGGTTTGCAAATCATCACAGGGAAGATTTAAATTTCAAGAATTTATCTAGACTACAACACTTTTACTCGGAACAGGCAGGAAAGTTTAAAGTAAAGTAAATGCACTCTCTATTTTCTGTTTGGACAAATATTTTTTCTGATTTTATATTATAAATTAATGTTTACGTTAGCACAACGTAACGCGGACGGAACTATCATGCCGAATTTCATCTGCGAAGCAAGAATTCAACGCTATTTTTGTAACTGTTGCGCGGAAAATTAAAGAGATTAAAATAGCTTAAAGGTTTACACAATTTCATAAATTTATTGACAACAAATTAATAAAACATTTAATTATTTTGATTAAGAAACGGATAGAAATTAACTTATCCCATATCATTGCCATATTTTATGGTATTAAACGATTCTAAAAAAAAAAAAACTCTTAGTTATTCCTCTTGAAATTCTCTTATCCAGTTTTATTCAAGGTTCGGATAGCCTGCGTGCAGACGTTCTCTTCGGGAAAGAGACGTCTGCGAAACGCCGTTGATAATCGTGTTCTGGTCACGTGTTTCTTCACCAGTATTTGAGGACCGCGCGCTGATTGGCTGTTGACGGAGGATTGTCATAAAGTCATATATGATTGGCTAATAACTTCCGAGATGACCCCATGTTTACTTTTCGAAAGTGGTTATTATTTACATAAACGTCTAGTTTCGATCTAGTTGTGTTTTAGTTTGCCAGGAGTCCATTTTTTTGTAGTGTTCTCCTAGTTTTGCTGATATTGTGAAACATAATGGCAAGAATCTAGTATAAAATTAGAGCTTTCTACTCTTAGCTTCGAAGTTCACTTAAATTCGCCATATATTTGTAAACACTGGGTCTTGAAGTTGAAGAAAAGGCGAGATGTGAAATATAATCTTCGAAGGCAGATCTTTACGAGAGTTATCATTCGAAAGCCACAAACGCAGGTCTGGTCGTAAAGAAAAGGGACAGTACATGTGCTAGAGAATTGTTTGAGTCAGACTGACTCCAGCTCTGCCCCGAAACGAACTGCTCTAGATGGAAATGCGATCGAGCCGACGTACTTCCCTCGTAGAAGGTTGCCGACCACAAGAATATAAACTCCTGCAGCGAGAAAATCAAATAAATGTACGTACCTCCATGATATTCCACTTTCTCACATTTGCTTGTCCGTGTTACCAATTCTGGATGATTCGGTTGTCGTAGGTGAAAATATTAAACCAAACAAAACACAGAAGACAGTCGTCCAAGTCAAGCCGGTCGAATGGCCGAGCAAAACAAATGTTATAACACGAATGCCTTGAAATTTTGGGTAAGATGTAACAGTTGTTTCGTGGAACTTATAGCCAGATTGTATGGAAGAATACAGTTTTGAGAGAAAATGTCCAGCAACTCTTTCTCAAAGCAGTTGACCGAGAATGTTGTGTTCGCTAAAATCGCCTAGGAAAAATAATTACGAATTTTAATTATGATAATTTATGACCAGAACACGATTATCAACGGCGTTTCGCAGACGTCTCTTTCCCGAAGAGAACGTCTGCACGCAGGCTAGGTTCGGAGGGATCCTGTTTTTATGGTAAAAGCTTTTATGAAAGGTACGTTCGATAATTCTTGGATTCGCATCACTGAACGTTCTTATTATTGTTGCACAGTTTTCTTTTATTCTTAAAATGTATTTTGTATCCTATTTAAATCTCATGATAATTGACGAAAATGTTTATTATAGCTTCGTCATTAAACCAAAAACGTTAGCAGCTATGGTCCCATTTAACAACATCACTTTATTGTGAATTCTAGCCGGTTTCCTAATTTCGTAGATAACGAGTCGCGACAAACTTTTGAATATTTAATTTTCGAAGTTTCATTTTGTAATTATATTGCAGCTCCAAACAACAGCAGTTTTTTTCTCAGATTGTGAATTTCGTCTCATCTGGATCAGCTAAAAATAAACATTGCACAACAGTTAAAGAAAACGATTCGATGTTCAAACTGTAAGAGGTTTTCTTACGTTACACTATAAAGTGTTTATTTTGCTTTGTCGATACGTTTTCCAACTGTAAGCCAGGCTCTTGTGCAGTCTGTGCATCCGATCAGCTCCGGTCAGTACATATGATCCTTTCATTCTGTTCTTTGAAGCGTTATATAAGTCTAATGACACTGATCAGTTCAGTCTTCACAGAAGTAGAATACAGAGAACGGAATAATTGCGCTGATATCGAGCTGAATTCAGTTTTTTATCGCTCTCAGTTTTGGTTTAGAATCACTGACAACAAATGTAGAATGTCAAAGTTTCAAACGAATTGATATTGGCCCTGAACCCACAGATCAGGTGTAATCATGTCTCCTCTTCATTGGTTATCTCGATAATTTAGGTCATCAGAAGATCTCCTAACAGCTTCACAAATAGTTCTGAATTCACACTTCGAACCTGAAACTTCGGCATGATCATTTCCCGTTCTCTTTCCGCCGACCAGGGATATGTTCTATTTTGCAAATATTCGATCTAACAGTAAATATATAGAGTGCATTTAAATACTCAGGTTTATTTAAGCTGTCCTGCCTGTCCCGAGTAAAAATGTTGTATTCTAGATGAAATCTTGAACTTTAAATCAACAGCATAAGTTTTCGCTATGACGATTTACAAACGCGCGCGGATATCGGCTGTAGTTGCATTTTAATGACTTTACTCCTACCCATAATGCACCCGATATAGTTATATAGTTGAGGTGTGGGGGGTCAAAGTTTTTGCACTTCGCTGTATATATATATATATATATATAATATATTGTTAATGTATGTACTCTATGTGTGGCAAAGCGCAAATAAATAAATAAATATAAATGGAACGTCTGTTATGTATTTTTTATAGACGAATAAAGATTATTATTATTATTATTATTATTATTACAAGTGGATACCGCTAACGATAATCAAACACGCAAAATACAGTGGCCACTTGAACAGTGGCTGTACTGCGAAAACTACTTCAGATAACATGAATATCTAATGCGCATGCCTGTAAACTAGACATAACTTCCAAAGACCAGATTTATGGCGGGCTGACATTGAAGATTAGTGTGTGAAGGAACCATGCTTGCGAATTGCTCGTGCGTCTGCACCTCCCTGCATTTAACTTTTGAACAAAATGATGCAAAAAAAACTTCGAGCTCTACTTCAAAAACTACTTCAGATAACGTTGGTTGTGTCTCTTTATCCCGTGTTATTATTCATTTTATTATATCTATTATATCACAAGTCGAAACCGCTCACGATAATCAAACATGATATCGAACATAATGCTGAAAAGTTAACATAATTTCATGAAAATAGCGATTAAAATATGTCGCTGCACCCCGCTGGATATCACTTTTCAACAAAATGATGTCCAAATTCGTGCTCTATGGCGGCAAAAACTACTTCAGAACTGAAACAATTGCGTTTCTTTTACCGTTGTTATTATTCATTTTATTATATCTATTATATTACACGATAATCAAATACAATATTGAAATATCAGATGATTTACTGAAAAGTGGGCTAGAAAATATCTCGCCCCAAACCCCCCCCCCCCCCCCCCCCCACCCCGGATTTAAAGTTTCAACAAAATGATGTCAAAATTCGAGCTGTACTGCGAAAACTACGTCAGATAACATCAATTGTGTTATTGATTTCATTACATCTATTATATTACACTAGAGATGCTACTCTGAAGGGTTTCAAAGTAAACTCCATGTTACGCTTTGTTGGAAGTAATAATTATGATAAGGCTAAAGACAAATCTAGGTCTTTGTTACCTCGAAGGCTTGTTTTTCACAATAATTTTGCGTACGATTCTCAGACAGCAATATGTCATCCAAGAAACCAGTGTGTCACGAATGTTCTTAATTTCAACTGACCGTGAGATGGATATATCTTTTCGAGATAAGCAATATGCCTGAAGGCTGGTCCATATTGATTCTACCTCGTTACCGTGCTGATTGACCACATGAGATAGCAAGCTAATGCGTCAATCAGTGCAACGTTTGATAGCCGATCAGGAAATAGAGATTTGCGTTTGTGCACGCAAAATCACAGAAAATACAGCGAATTCAAGCTTTGAATACACGAAATGCTCGCCAATGACTGACCAAGTTGAGGGTCTGAATGGGGTTAACTGCCTACTGACAAACGGCTTAAAAATAACTGAAAACTGACAAATTTGTTTTTTGTGGATAAAATATTGTAAATTTTGTCTAATAATGATTAATTGGGGCTAACTGACAAATGACGAAAATTTTAACTGTCAACTGACATGTATACCCCCCCCCCCCCCCCCCCCCCCCCCAAATTCAGAGCCTCCAAGTTCAGACAGAGAGCCCCTCTCGTGATAAGATGGAACCAAATACCGTGCTAGACGACTGGAATTCCGAGTTAGGCAAATCCACGTCAACGACTGCCAAAGCACGTGCTAGAAAGCTCGACTCCACAAAGAGAGTCCACGCTAGGGACGAAAGCCGATCCATCAAAATCACACAAAAAGTGATACTGAGCAGTCCCCCAAGAAGGGAGAAGGGTTCACAGCGACAACTGTCGTTTAATTTTTCAATTTAATGATACTCTGCTTTTCTCGCGTTCATGTTTAATAATATCCCGACGTAGCTATTTGATAAACATTGAATAAATTATCAAAAACCAATTGATACAATTGATAACAATTAGTTAATTGAATATCAATTGATATCAGCAATTGATAACAATATATTTTCACTCAGATTTTGGCAATTAAAGTATCAATTGATATCAATTTGTATCAATTATTCTGAAATGTGAGATGAGATTTGTTATTACCACAAAATGTAAAACCGATAATTCTTAGATCAGTATATTTTAAACCGTGACTCCATCTTACGAAAAACAAACACTGAATATTTTGTGGCCACAATATTCACACAGAATATTGCCTTCAGCGCCATACTCATCACAAGCAGCACACTTCCCCCTTTCGCGGCAACTGGTGTAAAATATTATTTATTTTGTTAATGCAACACGTGCCATGCGCATATACGCCGTATGTGTTAATAGTCAGTTAATGTCAAACATGTGTACGTCATCTCATCATCTGGCGGGAAATAGGCCGTATGTGTGCTAGTAGCCCGGTAGAGTCAGGGTAGTTTAATATTTGGTCCAAGCCACGACAATGTCAGTAAAGGGATTATAAACTAACACAAACTCAAACCGAGATTGTCCACACGAAACAATAGTAGATCTTAACGTTCAATGTGTTGTCAAAGGATACCACGAATGTCAATTTCACGTAAACGTAGGAGAGGAATTTGTAGCTTTAAACTGAGAAGCATGGTTCCAAAGGTAAAGCTTTTCGAGTATCAAACAGTAGAGGTCAACTTGGACTGTGGACTTAACAGGATTCTGATTATTAGCAATTGCTTATCAATTATTATCAATTATTATCAATTATTATCAATTATTATCAATTATTATCAATTATTATCAATTATTATCAATTGCTTATCAATTATTATCAATGTTTGTAACTCGCGTTTTGGCTATCAATTGTCGTCAATTGTTGATATCAATTGATAATCAATTAACTAATTGATATCAATTATTATCGATCGAAACCATTATCAATTTTATCAATTAGCTACGTCGGGTAATATAAAAGTGGACAAATGTTCAAAATGCTAACCGATGGGCGAGATCAGGGCTGCTTTTAATATTTTTCATAAATTGATTTGAAGTATGATAAGATAAAAAGAAAAATATATGCTTGTTACTAAGCCAGTGTTGATAATAAGTTTGCGTGCAGAAGCTAAATACTTCTTAAGGCTAAATTATGTTGTGATTCCCAGACGGTAACATGATCTGTATCCAATAAACCAATGTTTTGCGGAATATTGTAAAACTGCAGGGACCAACGGACAAAGTATAATACCGGATCACCTTGGAGGGATCTAATCAGCGAAAGTGTGTAAACAATAACAACGAAGAAAGGCTGATTATATGGTAATGGTAATTTCATATAAATGACGCATTACCGTATCATCAGTCTTTCTTCGTTGTTAACGTTTTGCGAATTTACTTAATTTCAGCTGGCCAGAAGGAGATACATCTTTTCGGGATATACAGTCTAGTCTCGATGTAGTCTGCCTCAAAGCTGGTCGATATTTATACAGATTAAAGATACTCTGCTTGTTTCAAGTTCATCGTGAGAGAAAATGATACATGCAAGTCAGTGTTAGAAAAAGTTTTCGCGTCTCTGGCCTCGCTTGTTCAAGTCACTTGAATGACATTCCAGACAAAGCATTGGCTAACCATGGAAAAGGAATGTCATTAATAAATCAATGGCATAAATAAGGACAGTTCAGGCCTTACTATTTCACTTCAAGAATTAAGCTTCTCAAGAATAACGAAGAAAAGGACAAGCTAAAGGTGAATTAACTCAAAATAATTATTGCACCAAATACTTCAGAAGTACTGAAATACATGTATTATCGTTAAATAGGATTCGAAGAACTGGTTGTTTTCCTATAAGACAAGTGTTCTAGACGGCCGATATTGTGATCTTATATTTTCCATGACGTCGTATATTCCGTCTGCGTTACCTTTATATCACTAAAATGTTCGCTAGGATCGCACTCTCTTTGATCAATCTAAAAACTGTATTGAAATTTCTAAGTATACGATTTTTGCCAGGATGTGGAAAGGCCGAGAATTCATTTAGTTAACATTTCTCGACGAGTTGGAATACTAGAATCACTACAGTGAACTGATTATCGAATTAGAACACATATTTACCTTGGAAAGCGATTTCAAAGAGAACCTGTGGCTAGGTGTTTCGAAACGTCTTTGCTAGAGAATACCAAATTTACAGAACGTTATCTTAAGAATACGACTACTTTCCTAGATCTAGAATATATGTAAGCCCAAACTGTACCCTTCCTATTTTTATCCTGTTTTATCGATAATTAAAATGCGGAACTTTGTTTGGAAGGCAAAGTACAGGCTCTACCGCACTAAATACTCCTTATACTGTGAAAACATGATTTAAAGAAATGAAATATGGGAAAACAGTACATGTTCTACATAACTGCACTAAACACTCTTTAGAACCGTGAAA